>OX276378.1:58513882-59713882 GCA_946251855.1 Alsophila aescularia | reverse complement strand
CATCTCATGTCTACCTTTTTGATTGTATCTTTTGAAAAGCTGGTCTGAATTAGGTACAATGAAATGAGTGTCCAATCCGTCCTACCATAACAAGACATAAGTTCAACAACTAAAACCTTGGTGGGGGAAAAAATAGCCAATGACACTCTTGCGATGAAGACGAATCGATTCAAAACAACTTGTTGGTTCTCGTTTGTCAAAATCGGACCAAGTTTATAGTTTGAACACATTATTTTTCCTTTGCTTCGCCGTAGTTAGGTTAAAAAATTGCCTACAACACTACGAGTATATACCTGAACACCTGAAGACGAATAGATTGACACCTCGTTGTCAAAATCGGACCAATAGGGGCGACGCTATGGTGGAACATCCACATACATATATACATACATAGACTGTTAAACTCATTACCCTTCCCTTGTTTCGCCGTAGCCGGGTAAAAATAGGTGCATTCACAAAAAATGGCCGTTCTTACACAAAGCTAATGTGCACTAAATCATTGTACAATCATATTATTAATCATTTCTTAACAGAGTATAATTGTTTAAACAATTACTCTTCAGCTGCAGGTCAATCTGTCTGATAATAAACGCGAGAAAAAACTCGCAACAGCAATTAAATTTTATAGCGTTAAAATGTCTTCATCCTAAAATTATGAGCTTTCAAGAAAGTGTATAATTTAATATAATTACATTCATCAGCTATTCCACATTCTGCTAACCTGTAACCTTATCAGTTTACACACATCATCAAACATTATTTATTTGCTAATTTCTTTTACAAGCTTTTATTTAACTTCACGTGTAGTATAGCTGTAGGTATGTATTGTCCAAATCTTGCATATACTTAATTACAAGTATGTTCAAATAATACTTAAAAGCGGTTGTGTTAGACCATTTTTACACGAATGCACCCAAAAAAGGGATTGTAATGTCTTTAGGATTCATGTATGTTTGTATGTACGTGAGTTTCTTTATTCCACCATAAATTTTAAATGCCTGAACAGATTTAGACGTTTGGGGTATCGTTAAACCCTTAAATCCCCCCCGAGTAAAACAATTAGGCCGCCGCCGCATGGCTCCATTTTCAAATGCAAAAAAATATGTATGCTTCATAATTTACAATTTGGGTATCAAATTAAACGCCTTGATAAGCACATTCCAACAGTATATAATTTATTGGCATAAGTTCTCTGTTGGCAGGGCAGGCGTGTTTTTTTAGCTTTTAAGCTAGTTATTTACTCGACTACAGCGTAGCTAAGGAAGTTTAACAGTCTATGTATATATGTATGTGGGTATGTGGATGTTCCTCCATAGCGTCGGCGTCGCCCACATACCTCGATTGTCAAAATCGAACCAATAGTGGTTCGATTTTGACAATCCAGGTGTCGATCGATTTGTCTTCAGCTATAGAATGTCTTAGGCAATATTTTACCAGACTGTTGTTTTGAACTTGATTTGTTCGTAAACGTATTCCATTTTCATTCTAGTACTATTATTTATTCTGTGGTAATGCTTGTGTAATGTGGTAATGCTGGGCTAATGCTTATATCGAAAGTACATCAATAATAGTCACAGATAAGTTTTAATTATCCACAAGCCCGAGACACCGCCACACACCTACAGTTATTTTGAGACAAATAAATCATCTCTGTGTGGTAACATGAATATTTGACTACATTTTAGAGTTGGTAGTCTGTAACGTAACATTTCATTCAACTTTGACATACAAATAAGTAATTTTGATCGATGTGATATGTACCATTTGCATGGCGCTGGATGGATCCTGGTCTTTCGTGACACGTATAGTTAGCGGCACATAAGTCTAGCGGTGAACGAAACGTGGCGGGGATCTTGGCACAGTCAGTTTTCGGGATAAAAAGTATTCAACATTTTAACACATTATATAAACTTTGACTGTGCCAAGATCCCCGCCACGTTTCGTTCATCGCTAGACTTACGTGCCGCTAGGTATAAGTACCATAATATAGCAAGTATATCTTTCTTACATAGTATAAAACAAGTTCGCTTTCCCCGACTGTCTGCATATCCGCTAAGTCCTCCTACTCTTCCTTTTTTACATATTAAATGTTGAATAAACATCATAAGCATCCTATATCTGACCGCTGCTAGACGTAGGCCTCGTCGCATGCCCAGCGTGGCGACTATGAGCAAAAACCTGCTATATTGAATAAACGATTTTTCTACAACGGATTTTGAAGCGTTATTCACCATCAGTTAGATAATTTTTCATGGAATGTTTATATAGGTATATAATAAAAAAAAATGTAGTATATAAAAACAATATTTTGCAACCAATCGCAAGAGTAAAGCTGTCAGTTGTCAGTGTCAAAGTGTATCTGTCAGTAGTGCGTTTGATCGAGGTTCACGATCTTGAGACTTTCGAGATCACTTGTTCTTGAGACAGCGCCTGCGCCGGGTGTACGCACCAATTGATAACAAAACATGGCGAATAACATGGCGGGGACCAACAACGAGCGCGTGGATTCTAATCACTTAAATTCCGCGACATTTATATATATACTAGTTTTCCCGCCCGCGACTTCGTACGCGCGGAATACTGTTTAACGCGAAAAAAGCATCCTACTGTCTTCTAGGTTATTAAAAACCAATGCAAAAGTAGGTATAGCACCAAAGGTCTTGATGTTGTTTGACAGACTTGTTATTTCGTTTCCATGGCAACCACAGACCATTCTGTAATGGCAACCGTTCCTTACAGTAAGTAATCAACATTTTCCAGTTTTCCCGTGGAAACCATTCTTTAAAAGGATCAGTGGTGGAAACTTACAATTTTCCGGGATAAAAAGTTTCCTATGTTTTATTCCAGGGCTTAAGCTATCTCCATTGTAAATGTTATTAAAATCGGTCAAGCCGTTATCGCATGAAAACACACCAAACATACAAATAAACAAACAAACAAACAGACAGCGTTTCACTTTTATATATAGGTATGTCTGTTCCTTTGTGGCGCTCTAGAGACCAAATGCGTGGGCTGATTTTGATGCTTCTTACGTCTATCGATTTGTCTTAATCTTGCATCACTAATGACATGACAGTAAATAGTAATCAAAACAATATGGCGACCACCAGACGCCATATTGTAAAAAAGAAAAAGTCCACGAACTATATGGGGTATCATTAAATACGTATTTGAAAATCATTTCTAGGTTTACCTTATCATATTTCATTTCGAATCACCATTTAGGATCTATAACGATTAAAATTGGTAAACAACCATTCTCACTTATCTACTCCTCTGGACACCTATCCCATCATCCCCAGACGCGAGAACCCCCTTTATTTGGAACATAACATTAAATTTCAAAATCATATTTTTTTCAATGAAATTCAATTTTGTCATCATACCTAACTTTATAACATAATTTTATCACGTTACAGTATAGAAGAAACTTTCTACAAACGAGTGGATAACACTTTGCAGAGCTATTGGATGGCTTAGGGTTTAACTTAAAAAGTGGTATCTATATCCGATGATTAGATGCCGAGCAAACGACAAAAACTATTTGACGGCCGTAGGAACTTCGAACAAATATTGGTATATTGGTAGTTTAGTCAATCTTCACAAACACACCTAGTGCGACAGTGTGCTCGGCAGTTAAAAAAGTTCAAATGAATAAACAGCTAACAACTTAACAAAAATAATTGAACCAATTTTTATGAAGTTTATATGCGACTCCCCTTGAACTCCCACGACCCTTTTGAATAAAATAACAACCATCCAAATCTTTATATAAATCTTAAAATTGATCAAATATATTAACAATAAAATAATTGAAAAACCTGGAATGTATACCCTTTCAAACAAAAAGAGAATTTTCAAATTCGGTCCGCAATTGACGGAGAAATCGGTGTAAATACACAAAAAAAAACATAATACAGTCGAACATTATAACCGTTTCATTATGTAAAGTCGCGCTTCGATTAAAAGCTCCCCCTCGTCCACCTCGGCTGAACTTTCTGTCAGTTAGTATGTCACGGCGTTGCAAATATAGATGTAAGTATGAATAATTATTACCTACGTAATTTCATACATGTATGTTTGATTATTTAACATTGTTATTCTTAGCCCGTTATTATAGGGTGCCTAAATGATAATGAATCTAGATATTTATTTATGTAAATAACATACTCAAGTTAGGTGGCGGAATCAATCCATGCAAATGGGGGCTTTTTACACGACTTCCCAAAAAAAGGAGTGTTATGTTTTTAGCATTCATGTATGTTTGTATGTGAGTTTCTTTATTCCACCATAACTTTTAAATGCCTGAACATATTTAGATTTATGGGGTATCGTTAGAATCCTTACATCCCCCCGAGTAACATATGTTTTTTTTTAAAACATTAAAAAATAAACGAAATTTTCGAAATTTACATTTTGGGTATCAAATTGAAGGTCTTGGTAAGCACATTCCAATAATATATAATTTATTGGCAATAGCTCTTTTTTGGCAGGACAGGCGTGTTTTTTTTAGCTTTTAAGCTAGTTATTTTGGTATCTTTTATTCAGAAAAAGGCGTAAAATGAAAAATATATATAATTGATTACGTTTATTCCCCGTGGCACTACTGCTTGGCACTACCAGTAGTGTCATAGGAAATGTTAGCTATAAGCTTAAGAACGTGCTGATTCATAAAATAGACTCAATACCATGAATGGTCATGAATTGAGCAGCAATGGTAGGCCTCCTCTGCAATAATCCGCCCTGGGGCGAACTACTACACTTTTGACTGATATTCAAACGCCAAGCAGTAGTGTGCAAAGCAAACATTACTTTGTTCCAAGTGAAATTACTGAGCTTAGGTACGAGACTTTAGAAGCAATGGCTCAGGGGGACGAGCTCAGTGAAGTGCTACGTAAGATTTTACATTTAAAGTACCACATATTAGATAATGGCACTGCAATTATTAAGGGAGTAGCGCTTACCATCACGCAACGAATTGCTCGTCAACACTCAGTTCTATAACAAGACATAATAGAAAATGCTAAAAAAACGACTGCGAACAAAACTAAAATGAGACATAAAAATTAGTGAAAATGGTTGCTAACCAACTTTAATCGTTATAGATCCTAAATGGTAATTCGAAATGAAATATGATAAGATAAACCTAGAAATTATTTTTAAATACCTATTCAATGATACCCCACATAGTTCGTGGACTTTTTTCTTTTTTACAATGTGGCGCCCAATTACTTTCATGTCATTAGTGACACTTTTACAGAAGAGCTGCCAGAAGTCAGCCTTGATGAAGTCGTTATGGCTCTTAAACAGCTAAATAATGGAAAAGCCCCTGGGGAGGACGGAATTACCACGGAACTCTTAAAAGGAGGTACACCCATGCTCAAAGAACGGCAGCGTATATTTAATACCGTTCTCTTCTCTGGGAGAACTCCACAGGCATGGAACAGGAGTGTAGTCGTCCTGTTTTTCAACAAGGGTCATACTACCCTTCTGAAAAATTATTGGCCACTCTCGCACTTGAGCCATGTCTACAAGCTGTTTTCAAGAGTCAACACAAATTGTCTTGCTCGTAGACTCCACAAATTTCAACCACCGGAGCAAACTGGGTTTCGAGGAGGAAACCCAGGGTGCATTCCGATTCACGATAATATCGCTGTGAGCGATCACAGTGCTAATTTGCGTTCCGAATCAGATATCGCGCTCACGGCAGTTGATTCGGAACGTTCGTGAGCGTGATTACAAGATCACAACAACATAACCTCAAAATTTGCTCAAAATACAAAGTATTACTCGTGGGCCAACTAGTCTTTCTAAAAATTGGTCAATTGTCTGTAGTAATATTTGGAAAACTGTACGAAAATCACACACAACTGAATTCAAACAACAGTTTTCTTTGTAAACAACCGTCAGTCTGTCACTTTGACAGTAGCGCTCACGGTGATATATGTTCGGGGCATGGTCGGTGTAATCGCAAAATGGCGGATGTAATGACGTAATCTGTGACGTCACAAGGGATATCGTTGTTGCGCTCACGATGACTCGGTATGCGTTTTAGCGCGATAATATCGATTTTATCGATTTTTGCGCGTCTCGGAATGCACCCCCAGAAGGTGTGAATTGCGGAACCATAGACCACATTCACACAGTGCGGCAAATTATAACGAAAACCGAAGAGTATAATCGGCCTCTGTGTTTAGCGTTTGTGGACGCCTGAACTTCAGAAGGCCTGACTCCATTGAGACCTGGTCTGTCCTGGAGTCCCTACAGCGACTGACGGTTTCTTCAAGTGTTGAAATATCTGTATGCCGCAACAATGACTGTCCAAGTAGAGAACCAGCAGACGAAGCATATCCTCCTCTTCGAGCAACTTAGAGAGAGAGGCCTGTAGAAGAATACATCTGGGCTGGGCAGCATTTGGTAAACTTCATAGAGTCTTTTCGTCACCAATTCCCCAGTGCCTGAAAACCAAAGTCTTCAACCAGGGTGTCCTACCTGTTATGACTTACGGAGCTGAGACGTGGACTCTCACGGTACGACTAGTTCACCAATTCAAAGTCGCTCATCGTGCTATAAAAAGGGCTATGCTCGGAGTGTCTTTGAGAAATCGAATCCGGAACGAGGTGATCCGACAGAGAACCAAAGTTATCGACAGTGGCAGTGGGCTGGTCATATTTCGTGTTTTTGAGTAGAGACCGCGACTCTGCAAACGTATTGTAGGACGCCCTCCAGCTAGGCGGAGCGACGATATACGCAAGATGGCTGGCGGCGGTTGAAAAAGAAGAGCCGAAGATCGGGCTCAGTGGCGTGCTTTGCGAGAGGCCTATGTCCAGCAGTGGACTGATGCGGGCTGATAATGATGATGATGATGATGATGATCTTCAGAAGTTTGTCTGTGTGCACGTATGTTTGTTACTCCTTCACGCTCAAACAGGTGAACGGATTTGGATGATATTTGGTACCAGGATAGCTTATATCCTGAATTAACACATAAGCGTTTCATCATCATCATCCATCATCATAATCCATGCGGTTGAAACCACGGGCGCAGCTAGTTTTCATTAGGGCCCGGTTAACTAAAAAAACGCCCATAGACGATTCAGAGGTTTCAGATACAAAGGGCCATGAACTCTCGTATAAAGATAGCCTACTTAATTCAGTACCTCGAGATCAGCGGCCGTTGCCAGGCAACTACCTATTACCCCTCCCTGATCAGGTGATGTTTGTGCCAACTTTACCGAACTTTTGCGAGGTATTGTAATGTTTACGTAAACCTTCGGACTATTTACTTTACCTGTGAGAACATGAGCACTTGGGGCCTGGAAATTGTTTTGGACCAAAAATTCAGACACAACTCACAACAGAGAGAGAGAGAGAGATGGTTTTCCACTATAATAATTCCAGTATAATAAAGCAATACGAACGAAAAAGTCTGTACAATTAAGATAATTAAAAAAAAAGGTCTAGTGTACTCAGAATAAGCTTCTAAACAAGAATAGAACATTTCAAAAAAACGTGTCTGTTTGTTTGTCTGTATGTTTTTTCGCGCATAACGTAATAACTACCGGACCGATTGCGATGCAGTTTTCACTGTTGGATAGCTTTGACTTATAAACTGGGGTACTTGGTATCTCAATCCGATGATTACATACCTAGCAGTCGATAAAAAACTATTTGACAGCTGAACGAATTTTGAAGAAATGTAGTATATTGTACAATATAGGAACTTTTGGTCCTGGAGTAATACTATATAATAAAATGACCACGCGGGCAAAGCCGCGGGCACAGCTAGTACTATAATAAAGCAGTAAGTACCAAAAAGTCTGTACCTCAGAGTATATATTTGAGGTCTGTACAATAACGATAAAGAAAAAAAACGATCTAAGGAACTTAAAATAAGCTACAGAACATGAATATAACATAATTTAAAAATCTTGTGTCTGTTTGTTTGTTCGCGCATCACGTAAAAACTAATGAACCGATTGCGATGCGGTTTTCACTATTGAATAGCTTAAGGTTTGACTTAAAAGCGGCGTACTTGGTATCTCAATTCAATGAGTCGAAACCAAGCAATCGATACAAAACGATTTGAAGTTTGAACGTAATTTTATGAAATTATTACGTAATTTTATGAAATTGGTACTTTTTGTTCTGCCGCGGGCACAGCTGGTATATATAATGAAATGAAATTATGTAATTAAGTATATATATATATATATATATATATATACTTAATTACTTACTCATAGGATCCTTATATCCCAGAAAAAAATATCACGTGGGCATCGCCGCGGGCACAGCTGGTGTATATATATATATATATATATATATAATGATCCGATATGATCTGTTGACTTCGCAGTTAGAGTGTACTAGCTACTTGTCCTATTTGGTCATCTGAAAATTAGCCTATAGGCATACAGATATTTGTACAGGTACATTTGCAACTCAAAATTGTTTATAACAAATTATATAAGATTCTCGTTTTTTTTATATATTTTTAGAAAGGGTATGTGCTGTTGGTCTATTACTGACCTCTACCAAAGAATAAATAATAGTACAAGAACAGAAGGATAACTGAGCAAAGTCATTTAAATACATAGCAACTGTCGCTACAACGCAATAAAGTGCAATTTAACTCGCTCAGCCCTGCGAGCTTTCAATTATATTTACCTAGAAGGCGCTCACCCATTGCGTGCAGGCTAGAATGTACCGTATCACAACGCGCGAGAGCTTCCATTGCTCTAATCGTTTCAGAATCGCTCTGTCACTTTTACGCTCGGTAGGGTTGTATGATATGACTAGGTACTTGTCCTAGTAATTATTCTGTGACATAATATGACTTAGTTAATGTAACCGAATAAACAATTATGTAAAAATGTATTATTTTATTACTTATTGTTATAAATTTCGATACTTCTATTAACTACATTCTTATCAGAATATACCTAGGACCTCATAATTTGATTATATTATAATAGTTTGATGAATAAAAAGTGCCTGTTTGACTTCGATGCTTAATAATGAATGAAAAAGAAATGGCTCCCTACGTAATAAAATGTCGGTATGTAGGTATTTTCCGAGATTTGTCAGACCGAATGCTGTGCAGTACTTGCGTGCAGGCTAGAATGTACCGTATCACAACGCGCGAGAGCTTCCATTGCTCTAATCGTTTCAGAATCGCTCTGTCACTTTTACGCTCGGTAGGGTTGTATGATATGACTAGGTACTTGTCCTAGTAATTATTCTGTGATATAATATGACTTAGATATTGTAACCGAATAAACAATTATTTAAAAATGTATTATTTTATTACTTACTGTTATAAATTTCGATACTACTATTAACTACATATAATGACATTCTTATCAGAAAAGACCTAGTACCTCATAATTTGATTATATTATAATAGGTTACACTTTGATGAATAAAAAGTGCCTGTCTGACTTCGATGCATAATAATGAATGAAAAAGAAATAAGGTATGTAGGTATTTTCCGAGATTTGTCAGACCGAATGCTATGCAGTACCTTCTAGGTTTCTCCTTGGTATTCATAATTAAGAAAAGAATAAAATTTGACTTAAACTTTACGTAAGTTTACGTAAGTAGGTACTTTATCGTTAAGCACACGGCGCGCGACTCATCGAGAGCATGCTTGACTACTTGACTTGACACTACTGAATGAACCCCAATATTGCGGCCCCGAAGTATAATATTTGTACTTGTTGCGGAGTGCGACCGCCCTGCCTCTACAGCGGACGGTGGGGCGGGCGCAAAAGCGCTCCGCCGCATAAGATTCTCCAATTTCATTGTATTATATACATAGATGTAAAGAAATGTTGTGTAATTTATTTATCCTCTGAGAATATTATTACGATTTTTTCCTTATGTATTATAGTAACATCCAGTGTGATTGTCTCTTTGGGTATATATATATCTGCTTAATCTTTGTTATTCGTATTATAAGAAACTTAGTAATACATCTAAGATTAATATCTCGTAGAAGTGGTACTGTTACATTGTTTGTACTTAGTTTTTCAACTATTAATGCCTTACATTGTTAGTACTTACTTAGTATTTAACTATTAATGGCTTACATTGTTAGTACTTACTTAGTATTTAACTATTAATGGCTTACATTGCTAGTACTTACTTAGTATTTAACTATTAATGGCTTACATTGTTAGTACTTACTTAGTATTTAACTATTATTGGCTTACATTGTTAGTACTTACTTAGTGTTTAACTATTAATGGCTTACATTGTTTACATTGTTTTATTTCACTTTATTTGGAACTAGCTGCACCCCGCGGCTTTGCCCACGTGCAATCTTCAAATATGACAATGTGTTTTTTTAATTATTATTATTTTATTTGTTTACGTTTTTTTGGCCATAAACCCTCGTGGGCGTCTTCAGAACTCCCGAACTCTTTGACTCCTTTCATTTTGAAAAAAGCTTCAAATGCTTCATATCCTTTAAAATCTAAGAGAACAAAAAAACAACATTTTTGTCTTCATCTTTTAAATTTTTAGATTTATTTAGCCATAAACCATCCCGGGCGTCATCAGATGACCCTGCCAACGTTTCGTCACAATCCGTTCAATGGTTTAGGACTTCGTACGATGTACCTATTTTTCTGTTCTTTTTAAGAGACCGTCTGCTAATGAATGAAAAACATTCATTCAAATTCATTAATTCAATGCCTATATTCCACTATTGGACGGTAAAATAAGCAAGCAAGCAAAAGTTGTTTAGAGAAGGTGTGGACAAATTTCCAGGGACATTTCTAACATTTCTTACGCTTTTCAAATATGATGAATGATATGTAATAAGTATTATAAACAAATAACATATGTAGAAACAGTTTCTAACAGCCGAAGGTTAAAAATTAAGATTGGAAGCGAAAGGTAATTGCACAACAGCAGACGTTCATGCGAATGTTTGTTTACTAATCGTATTAGACGTAAATTCATAATTAATATTGAAAACCGTTTATTTTGCAATGCAGTAATTATGATAAATATTACACTTTACACAACTGGCTGTGCCCTCGGCTTTACCCGCGTGGTCAAAGTTCATTGGGGTTTCTTTACGAATTATTTTTCGAAATTAGCTTATAACATCGGCTATCTGCCAGTGGAAATCCCGTCAAAATCATTCCAGCGTTTTGGAGATTAGCCGGAACAAACAGACACATATGCAGACAAAAAAAATGTACCGTATATACTTTCATATGAATTTAGAAAAAAATCCTGTTATTTTGACATTACAAACAGACTCTTTAATTTTATTTATTTGTAGTATGTATATTTATGTATGGAGGATGGATAATGTTTTACTGAACAGGCGTGATATGCCAAGCATACAGTGTTGGAGGAAATGAACTCTGATAACGAAGAGTAATGTTAGAATAATTACCGTGTAAGTGTAATTACTGACTATGAATAATGACTGACTATGGATAATTACTTACATCAAAATGACGTAGAAGCAGTACTCGTATTTAATCCACAGATATTCGGATATCTATGATATTTAATCCATACCAATATACCTATAAAAGTGAAACGTTGTCTGTTTGTGTGTTTGTTTGTTTGGGGAGCTTTCACGCGATAACGGCACGACGGATTTTGATGAAATTTAGATGGAGATAGCTTATACCCTGGAAAAAAACATGGGATATTTTTTAAGTCGGAAAATAATAATTTTCCACGGGAAAACTGGAAAATGTTTATTACTCACTGTAGGGAACGGTTGCCATCACAATTGGCCTGTGATCGCCATGGAAACGAAGTAACAAGTCTGTCAAAAAAACATCATTGGTAACATCATAGAATTACATATATATATGTCTATGGGTAATATACCTACTTTTGCATTGGTTTTTAATATCCTATTAGAAAATAGCATGCTTTTTTCGCGATAAACAGTAGTCCGCGCGGACGAAGTCACGAGAATTAATAATTCAACATTTAAGTTGCTATGTAATAGATTTTGATGTAATTACAATAATAGATTGTCACGAGGCGGTCCCCGGGTTTGGGTTGCTCCCACTATTCCAGGACACAAACCTCAGTGACACAGAATTACAGGAACTTCCTTCCGCTTGATTCTAGCACACGGCGGGAGCAGACTCGGCAGGCCAGAGTCTGATATCGCTTGGCTCTTGCCTAAAAGAGTTCCGCGCGAAGCCGTTCATCGAGTGCAACGCGATCGGGCGCTGCAACTCAACGATGTTCCTCAAACCAGAGCAGCAGACTTTCAGATTTTTTATATTAGTGTTAGCGAAGAAAGGACGAAAGATATATTTTGCCAATTAAATCAATGAAAACACTAAAGTGGAATGTTTTTCTATTTTGACCAAAAATCAATGTGAATGACAGGATATTTGTATTTAGAATGAATAATGAACTATCCAAATGAAAAGACATGGATTATGAAAGAATTAAGAGATCAAAAGAGTATTATTATGAAAGAGGTTTCGACCTCGTCATATTATTATTATCGTATTAGTTTGTGCTATATAACATGATAGCTGTTCTCTGAGTACCCTTCATATCCGACTGCGGAGGGTTTTGTAATTGGGTTGTATGTATGTTTGTTTGTACGTTTCTTTGCGCATCCGTCTTGATGGCTTTTGATTAATGAGGTATCATTGGATTTGTCTTTAGCACGAGAGTGCTTTAGGATATATGAAGTGTCAAGAAAGCTAATATGGCGGCTTGAAACTGCCATATTGTATTTCAGACAGAATAAAAAATGACCTGAACCTATTGAGTGAGGTATCAAAATGAAAATCTTTTTAATACCATTCTATAAAAATATACGGGAAACTAAAAAGTTTAAAATAAAAAATAAATTATAAAAACTAAAAAAAAAACTGTTTGCGAACAAAACTAAAAAAGAGGGTTACAAGCTTTAGATTCTTGATTATGAAAAAGGTACTGTCGGATGCATCATGCAATTCATTCATGCCTCCAACTGTTACTTATATTTCAAATCAAGAATCTAATGCTTGTTTTCCTCTTTATTTTTTTTTACGCCAAAGAGTTTTTTTTTTGGGGAATGTAACCTTCTTCGTTTCGTTCTTGACAGAGCGGCCGTTGTCGTCATATTATTTATTGTCTGGGGCTGATATAGCTCGCTTACGATGTTAAAGCGGTTCGAATGGTGATCGTGATCTCTTTAGTTTTACCTCCATCACGATTATCCTAGGAAGATAGTTTCCCCTTATCTACTGTATCAAACATTTTTTGGAAACATTTAGGTCTCAATGCCGTTGAAATGAAACCTCATGGTGTGTGGTCATACCGCCACTAATTGCAAGCCAGTGCCTCGTCCTTTATCTAGCAAGAGGAGCACGGTTGCCCGGTGCCACCGCCGTTGGCTATTCAAGCGAACCTCCGACGCGTGCACGTAAAGTTGGCTATTAAAGGGCTCAGAAAGATATCAGGTACGATCATCCCCTTGTCCCATTAGGATCTACGACTCGACCTGGTAAGGGAAGAACAAGGAATTAGGTTGGAAAGATTGTACGTGGGTAATTAAGATGAACATATAGCCGTTTTTTACATGGATTAGAAATGGTTTGCACAGGGAAATAACAACTTTTTTCTATAAACGTAGGTTGACATGTGAAGAGGAATTTCTGTGAAAATATTATTCCTGAAAGATATGAACCAAAAGCGCTTCCCTTATCGATTCCATGTATATGATATACACTTCTGTTTCGTAAATAATTACAGAAAGGTACCCTAACTTATCAGCATACATCATCAAATATATTATTTTATCCGGCCAACACATAATTTAGTGCACTAGTTTCATAAACCGAAACGATGGTAGCCGTTATCGAACGACACCGTGTTCGATAGTCAGCCCCATAGAGAATACATATTACTCGTCCTAGGGTATAATATATCAAATTTCGTTCAGCCGTCAATATTTTTTTATCAATTGCTCGGCCTTTTCTTATTGGATTGAGATATCAAGTACACCAATTTTTAAGTCAAAACATAAGCTATCCAACAGTGAAATCCACATCGCAACCGATCCTATAGTTTTTACATGATGCGCGAACAAACAGAAAGACAGACCACTTTCAGAATGTTACATTTTTGATCAGTAACTTATTTAAACTCTCAATATTGTTTTGTATGTTAGTTCACTTGCACTAGACATGTGAGCAAACACTACTACCGGATCAAAAGTCCTCATTACACTGTTGCTTGTCAATCATTAGTTACTTAACCAAGAGTTAACACGAAAGAAGTTATATAGCACTGCAATGCAGCCTTTTTCTCACCGCGTCCGATGTGCCAACACAGATAATCGTCGGTTAGACCACCGGCCCAGAATAAATAATAGTACGAACCACCGGTTACCTAACATTGTTCATGTTCACCGATGACTTGCTGAATGATTGAGAGTTGATGCTTGAGTTTAGAGATACCATAGCTATGTAAAATAATTTTAGATTCTTGGAGAACATACGAGGGAATTAAATGTAGATGTTATTTAACGATTAATGTGTTTTGAAATCTTAATTAACATCAAATGATTATATTTGAAAAGAACGATGCATACATACAGACTGGTGAAATTGTCTTTTATTCCGTTCCGCCATTTTATTGTAGTTCTTTTTCCTTAACTAATATGTATAACACGAAGTTTCAGTCACAGCGCAAAGCATACAATACTAATTTTCAGTCTTACTCTATTTTTGAATCATCAATGTAAAGAATTGTAAAATGGTTATTTATTATGCAAGGCTGAAAAGTGTTTTTTTAGCACGAGTTCGCTAGTGGTTCCATCCTAGAATCCTTCGCTTGCTCAGGTTTCAAAGGTACGAGACGCAGAATAAGTTTGCTGCCGGCGAAACACAACTTTTCACGTCACTACCGCGAGGAAAATGCTAGCGATGTGCAAAAACACAGCTTCAATATATTAAATTTGTGTTTATCTTAATAATAATAATAAGAAATGAGCCATCGCAGGGCGCCTGGCAGATTTGTAAACATAGAATCGAATAAAATCGATTAGAATCAATTAAAATCGAATAGAATCGAATATAATCGAATAGAATCGAATAGAATCGAATAGAATCGAATAGAATCGAATAGAATCGAATAGAATCGAATAGAATCGAATAGAATCGAATAGAATCGAATAGAATCGAATAGAATCGAATATAATCGAATAGAATCGAATAGAATCGAATAGAATCGAATATAATCGAATAGAATCGAATAGAATCGAATAGAATCGAATAGAATCGAATAGAATCGAATAGAATCGAATAGAATCGAATAGAATCGAATAGAATCGAATAGAATCGAATAGAATCGAATAGAATCGAATATAATCGAATATAATCGAATATAATCGAATAGAATCGAATAGAATCGAATAGAATCGAATAGAATCGAATAGAATCGAATAGAATCGAATAGAATCGAATAGAATCGAATAGAATCGAATAGAATCGAATAGAATCGAATAGAATCGAATAGAATCGAATGGAATCGAATGGAATCGAATAGAATCGAATAGAATCGAATAGAATCGAATAGAATCGAATAGAATCGAATAGAATCGAATAGAATCGAATAGAATCGAATAGAATCGAATAGAATCGAATAGAATCGAATAGAATCGAATAGAATCGAATAGAATCGAATAGAATCGAATAGAATCGAATAGAATCGAATAGAATCGATCAGAATCGAATAGAAACAAAAGGATAATAATATATAATAAATAATTATTTTCAATGGACTACAGAAAATTATTGAATAGAAAGGTTCGAATTTTAAAAACTCTTTCCACGCTAGCGTATAAAATGCATTTTTGCATTCAGATTTCGAATGACAAACAATCTTTCCGAGCTTGTGAGGTGAAAAATAAATTGCGTGGATTCTACGAATAAATTCGTAGCGAGGATCAGACTTGGTGTAAGACTTGTACTATTATTTAATCTGTGGTGTAAGTTATCCTGAAAACACTAAGTTACTGATAAAATACGGAAGGAAGAGGTTAAAATTTGGTTGGTTTGGTTTTGGTTTTTTGGTTATGGTTTTTTTGGTTAATTTTTTCACTAGGTCATTAGCTGAAAGTAAAACGAATGGTGAACTAAAGTTCAAAGTAATGGTTGTTGTTTCCGCTGAAAGCCAAATCAATATTGATTTGTCTTTCAGCGGAAACAATGTGCTAAATTTTTCAGTTTCCATGGCATTCTTCATATATGAGGGTCTGACGATGAGCAGCGGATGCAGACATGACAAGGGGATCTGTGAATCTGTGCCAGAAACTTATAAATTGAGTTTTGAACATCACGAGGTGGTTTAATTACAGGGGTTTTTAAATTAAGATCCAGGCAGGTGGAGTGAAGACTTGCGAGAAACGGATGGCAGCTATAGGGACTGGATGAGAAGAGCCAAAGATCGGGCTCAATAGCATTCACTAGGAGAGGCCTGCGTCGTGCAGTTGATGTATAGAGGCTGACGATGAAGAAATTTGTACCAAAATATACTTGTTTTTGTAGAGTGATCAAGAAAGGCCCTTTGGTCACTTCAAATACATTCATCACATAATTCTTCAATTGCTCAACAATTTTATCGGCAACTGTCATCTGCCAGTCAAACATGACAAGGCCGGTAGCCGTCACTGCCACTCATCTTTATTGACCGAATCATGCGCAACATTGTATTGAAGATTTTGAATGGATACCATTCAATTTGGTGAATAATTTTGGATAGAACTTGGACGAGTAGGATGTCAATTTACACTCGTTAGTTATATGTCAGGGTGAATGCAGCAATAGATTGATTTGATCATCAATTTGCTAGGCAAAAGATCGCAGTGGTTCTCAAAGCACCCGCGGGGTGAGAAGGAATGGTCCTATATAATATAATAGTGTAATAGTAATAGTGTACTTCATCCATGTGGACTCTAAAAAATTTTGCGGGCCCAAAAATAATAAATCCCAACATAAACCGTCTAGTAGTTGAGTATAGCGGAGACGAACAAACAGACCTTATTTTCTAAAAGCCATGTTGTGGGTTCATGATTTTTTCCTGCTCCAAACTAGTTTCAAAATCATCTCAAGATTTTGTACTTATTTGTCCCACCAAAAGAAAATGTTATACTTCCAAAAACAATAGTCGAGTTCCTGACAACGACTATTGTTTTTGGAGTTCCGTACCTCGAAAGAAAATAAGGTCCCCATATAGGATCACTTCTTTGTCCGTCCTTCTGTCTGTCTGTCAAGACCCTTTTTCTCAGGAACGCATGGAGGGGAGGTATGAAATTAAGTTGAAATTAATATCAAATACAATCCCTTGGAGCTGAGAAAAGGCCGTTTATGTCGTATATTTTGACACTCACAAGGGAATCAACCTATAAACTTCCCGTTGACCTAGAATCATGAAATTTGGCAAGAAGCAATGTCTTAGCACAAGTAAAGAGAAAAATACAAAACCAGTATTTTTATTGCAGCTGTTGAACAGACCGCGTCCTATGTCGATGAATGGGTACAACAGTTTTTCCAACGGCGAAGTCAAGTTTGTATGGAACTCTCGGTGCGCGAGTCCGTCTTGTACTTGGCCCGTTTTTTAAGAGAAAGAGTGGACATTAAAATTGGTTCAGTAGTTTTAACGTAAATCTTTGGAAACAGTTTTTTGAACCTATATCGTGCCAGCTCACTTAGATAACAAATTCTGTTAGAATCTTGTTTTAATACGAGTAAGTTCGTTCCTTAGCATTCTATGTTGCTGAGGTAACATAATGATATCAACTATTCATTATTATTCTGTGATAATATTTAGCACAGAATAAATAAGAGTACTTATGTGTAGTACCTTATTCGTATCAGCTCTGTAAAGCAAATTAAGACAGAATAGACCACCGACCTATTTGTAAACATGAAATTCTATGCTAAAATTAGGCAAAACAACATACGCGTGTGAAAGCCTAAAGCCGCAAGATTCAACCATCCGTTGCCAACACAGATAACATAGTGGTTGCCAAAGTTGCTTGTGGTTGCGTTACTTCTCAAGATAGGAATCTTTATGCCAAAGAGATAAAGTTCAAAGTGGCTTAAACGTTTTAGATCAAAGCAATCAAACCATGATCTGCTCATTTAAGAAATTCACACCATTCGAGTTAAACGTTTTGCTGATTTATTTTCCATTTGTCTAAATGATGGATAGTCTTAAATTACACCATAGTTAAGTGTTTTTTCAAGAACATAAACAGTCTCAAAAGGGTCATTGCCGAAAACCTCAACAAGTCTCTTATTAGTTTTTGAAACGTTCAAGTAACGCGGGTGTGGCAACTTGGCGAGTGACCTTTGCAAGACTTTTTTAAAGCAAATTGTTATGATCTCGGTTTTTTTACGAGATATTCTGTTTTTACAGACTATAGTTTATCGCGAAAAAAGCATGCTATGTTCATCTACGACTAGAATATTAAAAACCAATGCAAAAGTTTAGCACCATTGCTCTTGATGCTTTTTGACAGACTTGTTATTATTTAATTTCCAGCAATCGACATTTACCATTTTCCGGATTAAAAAGCATCCTATGTTGGTCTCTATATTGTACAGTACCTATTTACATAGTTTCATAAAAATCGGATGAGCCGTTTTGGCGTGAAAGCTCCCCAAACAAACAGACAACGTTTCACTTTTATATAATGGTGTGGATATATTTCGAAGTAAGTAGTTAACAAGGAAGTTTTCCTTGGTAGGAAGTGATCATATTTATATACTCTTTGGGAAGTGATGGACTATAACGTCAAACGTAAAGGAGGATGCCAGCTTTCGGCTTCCAAGACTTTTAAATGTTAAATGCCGCGGACACGAAATCTATCCACATTATTGACTATTTAAAATATTTTCATTCATTCTTATTAAAACAATAACATTCTGGAACTGTTATTAAAATAATAACAATTAATATGAATAGAAATGACTGGAAATAGCTGTGCAAGACTTTTAAAAGTTAAATGCTGCGGACACGAAATCTAATCACATTATTGACCATATAAAATAATGTAATTAATTCTAAGTAAAATAATAACTTTCGGAAACTGTTATTAAAAAAATAAGAATTAAAATGAATTAAAATGACCGGAAATTGCTGTGAATTGATACTAATTACGAATTATAGTGTTGACACTATAACTCGTAATAAGTGCAAATAAACTATTAATAAATCGATAAACAAAATCAATTACAAAAAAACTACGGCCCATCTTAGTTTATTCTAATAGAAATCATTTCAGTATATTATTTTATTATATTAGAAATAAACAACAATAAACGTATAATTCGTATTTTTTTATTTTACATATACGTTAATTCATTATTTGTTATATAAACGTTTTAGTGGTTTAAGTACCAAGCTCATGACAAGAGCCGAGAAGGCCCAGGGTTCGATTCTCAGATTGAGTACCAAGTGCCTACTACTATAGCAGGTACAGGTAGGTAATAATACTTTGTAAATGATATTAAACATGATCGTAAAGTGTAGGTACCTACATAATATATCAGTTTAATATTAGATTTCAATAATTATCTTGGCTATATAATTTCCTTGACCATAAACCGTGTTATAATCTAACGAAAATCACATAACCACAAAAGTTAACTTTATTTCCTTATAACTTATTTTTAAAAAGTTCCCAGAAAAAACTAATAACACACAAAAGCTTTTAACATAATGCTTTAAAAATAAAAATACTATTCAGTTGTGTCCGCGATAATTTTACATCGAGCCCAAGTCACTTTGGAGATCTGGCATAGTCCTTTCATTTCATTAATTTCATTCATTAAAAGCGTAATTCAACCTCCATGCGTTGTACGCGGTTTCTAAAAAGTATAGTATGTATCAAAACTTATTCGTGAAAATATTTATTTAATGCACAGATTTTTCAAATGCATTAGAGTCTAAATTACTCACAAAAAAAAACATAGATTCGATGTTGGCTTTAGGGTCCTTAGGTTATTGGACGTTTTTGGGGAATGTGAAAAATGAAACAGCCAAAAAAAAAAGCCAAAGTTTCAAAGCCACGGGCCCAGCTAGCTTAGAAAGAAACGCACAAAATCGCAAGCCGAAGACAGCAGATTCGTGTCATTACTAATGTGTTCATGCTGTTAACAGACATGATAGTTCTATAATAGGGCAGCAAGGTAAGCTTGCATAAGTCGCTTAGGCTGATGTCATCTACACGACCACACGATGGAACTGATGCAGGTAGTAGATAGGCCGGCCATTCATGTCACGATATATGCATGCGGTGGTGGTGTCGTAATTATCGATATAAACAAAAATAACTTCTCTATGGTCGGACATGCTACCACTCTGCCACCATCGCATCGGTATATGGTAGTGATAGGTAAGCGGAGGCATATTATTTATTCTGTGGCGGAGGCAAGCACGTGTGATCGTTAGATCGATGCGATGGTGGGCGAGTGGTAGCACGTCCGACCATAGAAAAGTTTTTTTGTTTATGGGTAACTAGAATTAATGCGCCGCGAACATACATTAGAACCACCATAGCAGTACATTTAATATAATACCTACTGTGACCAGCAGTGGCGAGTGGCGACGATATACTCGTTCCAATGCTCATAAAACATTCTGGGCCGCCTACTGCACGTTATACAATGCACTGAAAAATAGCGATATAACCAAGAAGGCTGCCACAATAAGAAAACAATATCTGGAGAGTATATTATTTTTATGAAACACTGTTTCATTTTTGGTGAAGAAATCGTTTTTTTTTTCTCTAAATGGTAGAAGTTTAGGTACCTACGAGTACTTATGCCAATAAGGTTACATGTTCTTTGACATTCTGCAAAATTAAGTACGCTATTGCATTTGTAAAGCAATAGCAATCCAGTAGTACTACAGAATAAATAATTGTACTAGGTACGTAGTAGTACGCAAAGAGAAGAGTATATTATCACTAGTAGTACGGAAGTGCAATGGCTTATTTAAGTTTTCTGCGGAATGTAACCGACTTTTCTCATCTGACAATCTTAGGCAATTACCTTGTATAAAATATCCATGTATTGTATAAATTCGACATCCATCGCTTATCAGTCAGGGTTTTTGGGCGAACGCCCTGTGGCCAGGTAGAGTGACAACCTGCGAAAAGCTGCCGGAAGAAAATGCACGCGGAGAGCTGAAGACCGAGCTCAGTGGCGCGCATTAGGAGAGGCCTACGTCCAGCAGTGGACAAGTGTAGGCAGATGATGATGATGATGATGATGAAGTAAAAATTGCTTGTTTATGAAATGTATTTTTGGTGAATAAAGTATATCATTAAGTTTCAAAGATTTCCTCTTCGTTTATTGCAAGTGCAAGACGTAAGTGAAAGCTGCAACTGTCAAAAATATCACCACTTACATTGAAAGATGTTCATGCATGCCTCAATAGATTTCTTCAAATATGCGCCGCACGTATGATTGGCAAGTCATTGTAGTTGCGGTTTCATCTCAAATTATAGCCGGCCGCAGTAGTAAGTGAAGGTTTGAAAGTAATACCTACAAAGCCCACACAAGTAACGTCCAGTTATAACAAACTAGACGCTCTGCTCTACGGCTCCGCCCGTAGTTTTCCCGTTATTCCACGGAGACATTGCATTATCCGAGGGGAATATGTAGCCTATGCCCATCTGGAATAGTGTATATTTTTATCATTGAATGAATTTGGTGAAGCGAAGCAAATGGCGGCTTTGTACGTGTGCGTAAGTGTATAAGTACACATTTTCATAACAAAAGACGTATTGGTATTTTATTATCCGTGAGAACTCGACATAATTAAACCTACTATAACAAGGTCGAGATCTTGCTGCGATATGGTGGTATAGCATGGTGTAATGTGTGCGTGAGGCTTGTGCGTACGAGCGGCTCGGCATATCCTGAGTGCTTCACTTTCGATTTGGCAGTGTGGACTCCGTCTTTTTTAATCCTTCTTGTTTCAAAGATTAGAACTATTTTTTATTTAATTTTAGGCAGGATATTTGTTGTTGCTCTATAACTGACCTCTACAGCGTCAGCGTCAATTATTTGAATAACTGACCACCGATTCGGAATACACCTTCTAGAAGAATCGGCAAGAAACTCGAATGCGATCGACGAGGTCGGTGTCTGTGTTCTAAGTGTGTTGACAGATGGTGAGGAAGGGTTGGACGAATCTATCGCTGCCTGCACTGCAGCAGCGATTTTGTCGTCCGGATCGCTCAAAATGTATCTAGGGCGTCTACGGAGGAGCCAGAGATTAACAGTACCAAACAAACTTATAACAACAAACTTTACCGCTTTATAATATTAGAGTAGGTACATAAAGAGTGTTGGTATGGTAGCCCTCTTATGCAAAAGTCTGTGTGGGAAAGCACTTCAGCTGTGCCAGATATTCAATCGCTAAGCAGTAGTGAAACATTAATATTATTATGGAGTGATGGTAGCCGTTAGGTTCAATAGTCCAACTTAGAATCCAACGATACCGGGTTTGGTCCTAGGCTCCTAACTAATAACTTTTCAAGTTATGTGAGGTTTTCCCTGTCCTTCGGAGGGTACGGTAAACTGTCGGTCCCGGCTGATATTGGTCAATAGCAGTCGTTAAGCCATTTCAGAGGCCCTTGGGCGACTTGATTAACACTGACACCAGAGGCCAGCACTACCTCATACAACAAACAAACAAACTGTGAAACATAGCTGTGATCCAGTTTGAACGGCAATGTTTCCTGCGAAATAACTGGGCATGAGACTTTAAACAAATGTCTCAGAGTGACGAGCGCAGAGCAAAAGCTCTGGTGCAATTATTATGGGCGTGACGCTTGCCATCATATGACCAACCTGAAAACTCGTTACTCAGCCGTAAATAAAATAAAACGACATTTGGAGAGAGCTCTCTTTGCAATATAAAATCCGAAATATTGATATATAGAGAGAAATACAGTTACCCACCAACACAGCTCACAGAATTTGCAAATTGAAGTAGGAAACTGAAGTTGAGTGGCAATGGGCAGGCCACATCTTAGAACCGATAATCTTTGGGGAAATGTAGCCTGTCACGGAAACACCGTTTATTAGTACTTTTAAAATGTAACTGAAATCTTGGCTCGTCGACAAGACTTTTTTATGAAGTCGACTGAAAAGGAAGAAAGGAGTTTTTTTAAATATATTTGTTTAAAATTATTTCTCTAATAATTACTTATTATGTTATATAAATTATAATTATCCAATTTTAATTTATAGCATATAAATGGTCATTAATTACTGTAATATGTGACGTTTTATTTGGTGAGAATTGCGGGGAACAGCTGGATGCAACTCTGTTCTGTGATGCAACTAGCTAGCCGCTCGTTATGGCGTTCTATAGAAGAGGCGAGAAGGTTTAAAAATAGACGGACTCCACACCACCGACCAAAAGAGTGAAGCATAGCAAATGGCGCCTGTGTATGTATGCGGTTTTTATTTTTCGTATAGAACTTGACAGAATTAGCACCACTACTTAATAAGGTCGCGATCTTGCTGCGATGTGGCGACAGATCGGCATAACATGGTGTTAGAGTGTGCGTGAGGCTTGTCGGCGAGCGGATCGGCATATCTAGGGTGCTTCACTTTCGAGTGGACTTCTTCCGGCTGGGATGATGCATGAGTGATGCTTGTTTGCTACCATCACTTTTATCAAACTGGCAGTCTATATATATTAAAGCTTGGTCAGACCATAGAATATTCCGTGTGTGTTATCTAGAATCTGCCTTTTGCCCGAGGCCGCCCGCCCGGCTGTATCGCTGGCATTCACCCGTAACTACTGCTTAGATCTGTTACGTCACGAAGTAAGTTTCATCCGATACGCTTCCTTGAAACATTACATACTAATCTAGCAGCGCCCCGCGGTTCCATCTGCGTGCATTATGATGATGGATGATGATGATGATGGGAAATAGCCGATGTATTAATCTAGAATATAAGCTATCCTGGAACCACTTTCATCCAAATCCGTTCAGCCGGTTGTGCGTGAAGGAGTAACAAACATACACACACAAACTTCTAAAGATAGATGGCGCTAATCGGATTTTATGCATTTTATGTCGTTTTGTATGCATCTCAGTACTATTCCTTATTCTGTGGCATCTCGCACACGATTTCTTCCGATTAAAACTCTAAGCTCTTTTTACGACAGTGGCTACACTATTCTGATTAAATATTAGTGTAATTAACAGTAATTAAATAACGGGTCCATTAATTGCATCGATTACTGTGGAACATAATATCTCACTAGCGCATATAAATTTAAAAATATCATGTATACTTATTAAAATAAATTATTCTGTATGACAAGTAATAAATTACAAAAAATATTTATAAATAGAGTAGAAATGTACAATAATTATAGAGTTTCTGGCTGATGTATTTTCTAGCAGGAGTATATCCGAAACACGTGCACAGAACTATTATAATATTAATTTTTAAATTTAGATATTTTAATATTAACATATTTATATACTACCTACTAGATTTTTTCGGCCCGCGACTTGTCCGCGCGGACTACTGTTTATCGCGAAAATAACATCCTATGTTCTTCTAGGATACTAAAAACCAATGTTTAAGTACAAAAAGTAAATATATCACAAATGCTCTTGATGTTTTTTAACAGACTTGTTATTTCGTTTCCATAACAACCGGTCCTTACAGCGATTAATCAACATTTTCCAGTTTTCCCGTGGAAACTTACAATTTTCCGGGATAAAAAGTATCCTATATTTTATTCCAGGGTATAAACTATCTCCATTACAGATTTCATCAAAATCCGTCCAGCCGTTATCGCGTGAAAGCTCCCCCAACAATCAAACGTTGTCTACGTTTCACTTTTATAATATTGGTATGGATTTAAAAAAAAAACTTGAAAGTGAGACTAAAGTTTTGACTTGAAAAAGTCTTTTCAAGTCAAGTTTTTTCCAAGAAAGTCAAGGTTTATGAGGCCTTTACTTATGCCACAGAATAAATAATAGCCTTATGCTGCCAGATGCAAAACAACATGTTGCTTAAATTATTATAAAAAAAAAAACAAATAATAAGCCGACTGCGAACAAACTAAAAAGAGAAAAAAAGGTTTAATTATTTTTTTGTTTAGGAAATTTTTTGTACCGTCGGAGATACAATAAGGCAGCTGTAAGCCACCATATTAATTTTATTGACACTTCATAATATATCGTCACTCTCGTGATTAATACGAATCCAATGATACCTATTTTATCAAAATCCATCAAGACGTTTAGGCTGTAGAAAGCGCCAAAGGCCAAACATTCATACAGCCCAACCACATGACCACCCGCATAAAATATAAGTAGGTATGCAACTATGCACCTACCTAGAAAATATCTCGACTGAGCAGTTAGTCGACTACTTCCCTGTTACAAACAAGAGCCAAAACATTTTTACTATTACTAAGAGAATGCATAGAGAAACCAGACTGGTCAAGTCGTAGGACAGTGAACTAGATACGTCATACAAAAATCGTCAAGTGCGAGCGGTATCTCGCGAACTGAAAGGTTCCGTGATTATACATTTGAGCGAATCGCTTATAGATATATCTCTAAGTAATTCGTTCAAATGTACTCATATTTGGATATATTTTTTTCCAAAATTTAAGACAACAATTTTCAAGTTTTGAGGTAGTGTATGCTAAAACCGTGCATTTAAATTTAATATTTAATAAATATTACACATTGAAATTAAATAACTAGCATAAAAGCTAAAATAAAATGCCTGCCCATCCAAAAATGAACTTATGCTAATAAATTATATACTGTTGGAATGTGCTTATCAAGGCATTCAATTTGATACCCATATTGTAAAATTGGAAGTTATTTTTTTAAATGGAGCCATACTTATCCTTAATGGCTGTACCATTAAGGATCAAAAAAAGATATAGCTTTTGTTACTCGGGGGGATATAAGAATTCTAACGATACCCCATACGTCTAAACCTGTTTAGGCATTTAGAAGGTATGGTGGAACAAAGAAACTCACATACATACAAACATTCAAAAATACAAACATACATGAATGTTAAAACACTTTGGGCAGTCGTGTAAAATAACAAAAAAAGAGGTTTGTTACCATATTTTTTACCTACAATGCTTATGAAGGATAAAAAATGTTAGCACGGTCACACATTCCGATTATAAAAACAAAAAAATAATACTTCAACAAGCAGAAACAAAGAAAGTAACACACCAACCACACAACAGTCATAGAACCCACTGCACAATAAATCCCACAAAACAAAACTTCAACAAGCAGAAACAATGAAAGTAACACACCAACCACACAACAGTCATAGAACCCACTGCACAATAATTCCCACAAAACAAAACTTCAACAAGCAGAAACAAAGAAAGTAACACACCAACCACACAACAGTCATAGAACCCACTGAACAATAAATCCCACAAAACAAAACTTCAACAAGCAGAAACAAAGAAAGTAACACACCAACCACACAACAGTCATAGAACCCACTGCACAATAAATGCCACAAAACAAAACTTCAACAAGCAGAAACAAAGAAAGTAACACACCAACCACACAACAGTCATAGAACCCACTGCACAATAAATCCCACAAAACAAAACTACAACAAGCAGAAACAAAGAAAGTAACACACCAACCACACAACAGTCATAGAACCCACTGCACAATAAATGCCACAAAACAAAAATTCAACAAGCAGAAACAAAGAAAGTAACACACCAACCACACAACAGTCATAGAACCCACTGCACAATAAATCCCACAAAACAAAACTTCAACAAGCAGAAACAAAGAAAGTAACACACCAACCACACAACAGTCATAGAACCCACTGCACAATAAATCCCACAAAACAAAACAATACTAGTTGAATGGTTTCGTTTTATCATCCTATTACGGAACCCAAAAAAGATAACAGGATGTCAACCTGCACTCAGTCAAGTTACATAACCAGCCTCGCGCTGCCAAACAAGTTTGACGAATTATACAATGCGGTGCAAGTCCAATGCGAAGGTAAACGAAAGTTGGGGTGACTCAACTGAACTTTGAAGCTTTGTCACGTTGAGCAAAGTTACATTGATGAGGGTTGTAAAGGAAGTTCTTAAAGCCTTAAATGTGACAGAGTTCGTAAGCATTTCTCGAATGATGTATGTTTAAAAAGGTTAATGATTTGGTTAACGCTGGTCTAGAAATGAGATGTCTTGTATCTTCATTCTGAATTAAGCCAATGACAAAGCAAATACCTTTATCCACTTGTTGTGAACTAAATATTAGTACTACGTGTTGTGGTTACTATGCTGCCACAACCATCGTTGTGGTTAATAACAGTAGCTACTGATGTGTTTGTGATAGAGTAAAAGTAAAACAACAGTTGTTAAATCTATCTGTCTATACTTATAATAAAGCAGAATGTAACAAAAAGTCTGTACAATGAAGTTAATTTAAAAAATGCACGGAGAGTTATGTTTTTCGTTTGTATGTACGTTTCTTAGGGCGTCCTACAGCCTAATCGGCTTGATGGATTTTGATAAATAAAGGTATCATTGGATTCATCTTGTTCCCGTGGGTGCTATAGGATATATGAAGTGACAAGAAAACAAATATGGCGGCATATAGCTGCCATATTGTATTTCCGACGGAATAAAAATAACCTAGACATATCGAGTGTATGAAAGTGAAGCACACCCACGCTTTTTTTTTAATTATTTTTTTCTTATTTACACTATTAAAATTTATTTTCTATTTTTTAGTTTGGTTTTCTATATACAGCGTGTTTTTAGTTTTTTTAAACTATTATTTATTTTCTACTTTTTAGTTTTTTTTTTCTTTCTAATTATTGCATTGTCATTGGTCTTTGACAGGTTTGCAAAATTTGAATGAAATCTGACCGTTTAAAGTGGGTCAAAATAGCTTTCAAAGGAATCGGTTACAAACATACAAACATACAAATGAAGCTAATATAAAGCGTATAATATATAATTCTTATAACTAATTTGTAATTATCTTTTAAGCTTCTTTCAAAAGTTTCAAGTTAATGTATTATAGTCTAACTTTACAATTGCAACTGTTAAAATAAAATTTGTAAGTGTAAAAGAAACATTCAATTTATATCGATAGCGCCTGCGCCCCGCAGTTTCACTCGCGTCCCTCAGGAACCGTGCATTTTTACGAGATAAATGTAGCCTAATAGTATGTGTTAATCCAGGGTATAAGCTACCTCCATACCAAATTTATCCAAATTCGTTCAGCCGTTTAAGCGTGAAGAAGTAACAAACATACACACACATACGCACACATGCACATCCATACTTTCGAATGTATAATATTAGTATGATTATTGTTGCGGGCGGTCAGCTCGTATTCAATAATTTTGTACGCAGTCGGGTTTTTTGTCTGTTTGTTTGTTCGCGCATCACGTAAAAACTACTGAACCGATAGCGGTCTTCACTGTCGACGCAGGCAAAGCCGCAGGGCGCAACAAGTGTAGAAAAGATTCATTCAGTAAAGATTTTAACGTCAATCAAATTAGAAAACTATGACGAGAATCCGCTTTTTTATATCAGAGACCAGCATTAAAATGATTTCAAGTCATGATCGTAAAGATATAATGAAATTACAAAATAATAAACACATTAAGCGTGGCTGCGGGCGCGAATTAGACACTAAAAGCATACTCGAATGTTGCTCAAAAATGATCGTGCAATCACAATTTGATGACTCAGTATGACCGACACTTTTGCACTTCACCTGTTGAAATAAGATCTAAGATTGTTGCCGTAATAAAGTGAAACTCATCATTTGCCTATATTAGTCCACTGCTGGACAATGGACACAGGCGTCATCTAGTTTCTCGCCTTTCGCTGGTCATCACTCCACCTGGCTGGTGAGCGTCCTACACCGTTTGCCAAGCCGTGGTCTCCTCAAGAATCCGTTTATCCCAGTGGTTGTCCGTTCTTCGACAAATGTGACCACGCCACTGCCACTTCAGCTTGCTAATCCTCGGAGTTATGTCGGTGACTTTGGTTCTCCGTCGGATTTCTTCGTTCCGGATCTTATCCTTCAGAGAAACTCCTAGCATAGCTCTCTCCATAGCTCGCTGAGCGACCTTAAACTTGTGGACTAGTCCCACCGTGAGTGTATACGTCTCGGCTCCGTATGTCAGCACTGGTAGGACGCAAGCGTTAAAGTATATTGAAATAACGATGTCTACTATGAATTCTCTTAAGCTTTAGGTACTATTGTTAATCAATAAAGTGACGGTATTGTACTTTTTTAATCATTGTATTATCGACGTTTGATTACCAACTCCGCCGTGTGGGTCCGGCTTAATAATATAGGTCCACCGCTTCTCATCTCACGGGTGCTGTGAGAACCAGCAAAGGGAATTCGGGAAGAAATGGGCAACAGCTTCCTGTGTAAGATCAACTTCTACAGTGATGTGACCAAGCCAATCTGCCAAGCGTGCCCAAAACCCCCTATAATAATATG
The DNA here is from genome assembly GCA_946251855.1 of Alsophila aescularia. NCBI lineage: Eukaryota > Metazoa > Arthropoda > Insecta > Lepidoptera > Geometridae > Alsophila > Alsophila aescularia. The sequence continues at coordinate 59,684,346 of OX276378.1, read as the reverse complement.
GGATGCATATGTTCAGCAGTAGTATTATTTGATCTCTCTATTACGAGTATTAATGTGAAAATTGGTGCGTGTGGCAGCGCGAAAACAGATGAACTGATTTTGATGAAACTTGGTATAGTCATACTTAGGGTCCTGGAATAACACATAGAATACTTTTCATCATTACAATCATCCACACGGGTGAAATAGCAGGGCGCAGCTAGTATCAAATAATAACAACACCCACATGGATGTCGACAGAGCAGCTGGCAACATTCGTGAGATTTGCAGATACACGAGTTTTTGTGTCATCTAGATGTACCTACCGTCAAAAGATTGCGTTCAAGGCGCGTTTAACAAAGCATTCCGTGAAATCTGATTATGGGATAAAATCTGTTTTAAGTTACACTGGAGTGGCAATGTGCAGGCCACATTGCTTGTAGAATCGATAACCGTTAGCGAAGGTTTTCGAATGGTGACTACGGTCCGGGAGGCGAGCGTATATGATGAACGAGGTGGACCGACGACGTGGTTGGTTAGAGTCGTCTGGAACTGCTGGCTACACACATCGAGCAACCGCTCATTGCTCTGGACGTCATCCAGCTGCAATGATGAGTATGATGATCATGAATGCTAATAAAACGGATCTCACACCGCCAAATCGATATCATCCAAGATATGCCAGTTATCTCGTACGCATAAGCCTCATGCACACATTTACACACTTACGGCCACAACTCGGAAAATCAAAATCTCGACCTTGCTAATGGTTATGGTATCCGTTTGGAATATAAAATAAATACGATTAAAAAGAAATACCATTGGTATTAGAAATGTGGTATTCGTTTGGAATAGATCGTTTTAATTCTGTCAAGTTCTCACGCAAATCAAAAGACAATGCAGTCTTTTGTGATGAAATTGTTTCTACCACAAAACGCAAAAAAAAAACACTCACGCACACATACGAACCCGCCATTTGCTATGCTTCACTCGTTTGCTTGGCGGTGGAGACTCCGTCTTTTTTTTAAACCTTCTCAATGATGATGATGATTATTGTTATTTCTATGTGTAAACCATTATTCTTCAAAGTTTTCGGGTGCTTAATGTTAAAAGGGGTACGAAGATTTTGGTATACATCCGCCATCACCCAAACATATAACCCACTGCAGTCGGGTATAAAAAATATTTTTATACCCGACTGCAGAGGGTTATATGTTTGGGTTGTATGTATGTTTGTTTGTACGTTGCTTGCACGTCCTACTGCCTAAACGGCTTGATATATATGATATATGAAGTGTTAAGAAAACTAATATGGCGGCGGCATACAACTGCCATATTATATTTCTAACGGAACAAAATATGACCAAAACCTATCGAATGAGGTATTATAACGAAGGTCTTTAAAATACCATTTTCAAAAGTATATATTTTTTATAAATAACAGTAACAATTATCTGTTAAGCTTCTTAAAACATTTTCTATTTAAGTTATTTAAGTTAGTGTAAAAAATAACATCTAATATTGCAATTGCAACTACGAGTATTAAAGTAAAGTTAATATGTGAGTAAAAAATAACATATAATTTATTTAAATACTAGCTGAGCCCCGCGGTTTCACCCGCGTCCCTCAGGAACCGTGCATTTTTCCGGGATAAAAAGTAACCTTTAATCTTTGTGCTAATTCAGGGTATATAAGCTACCAAATTTCATCCAAATCCGTTCAGCCGTTTAAGCGTAATAAATGAAGTAAAAAACATACACACACACACACACACACACACACACAAACACACACACACACACACACACACACAAACACACCCCTACATACATACAAACTTTCGCCTTTATAATGTTAGTGTGATTATTTTTGCGGGCGGTCTGCTCGTATTCAATTATGTTATTAGCAATCGGGTTTTTTGTATTTCTATAATAATTTTACTTGTTAAACTAAATATTGATATGGATATAGGAGACTTACCTGTATGATCAAAACTTATTTAGGTGTAATGTCCTTATGCCACAAAAGCTGATGAATTTTTAGGACTTATATGAACGATATATTAAAAGAGTTGAAAAATCTTAGTCATAAACTTTCGTAGTTACGGTCAAGCATGCAAAAGAGATGTTCCAAGGTAAACAATAACAAATACGAATACTGCCATATTAATTACTCCTCCATGTTTGCAGCTGTCAGTCGCCGCAGGCTCTAAAGGAAAATATTCGAACCCCTTTGTATTTTTTTGTAAAGGACGTGGGATTTTGTTTTTTTTTTAGATGAGATGAGGTGGGAGAATCCCAATTACCTGACTAACGTCATCATCAGGTTTACTTCCCCAAGGGAAAATAGGCCAATCCATCCTGATCTTTCTTTACTTTACATCCCCAGGGGTAAATAGGCCAATGCGTCCTGATCTTTCTTTACATTACATCCCCCAGGGGGCAATTATTTATTCTGAGCCAGGGGTAAATAGGCCAATGAGTCCTGATCTTTCTTATAAGTGGTAAATAAATTATTATTAAAATAATAATTTATTATTAAAATAATAATTTATTTACCACATTTATAACTTGAATGAAAACCATTACAGTTATAAATTATGAAAACTGTTTAGAATTTCACAAAAGCAGTATTTGACGTCAAAGTTTCACCGGAAATTCCAAAAAGTTTGGCACCATTGATGGCTCCGAATCCCGGGAATTCTGTGTTCGACAGTTTTAATTGTGGTTGGTAAATAAATAGAGAGGGGAAGAATGGCTTTCATGATTCGACGGCTTCCGGTGCGAACCTCGACCCTATATCATTGACCCATTCAATGAGTTCTCTGCAGTTTTAAATTATTTGCGTGTTTATTATCGTTTCAAGTAAACATCTTGGTAAATGGTCGTCCTATGAGTTATTATAATAACATAGATAAGGTATGAAGGGGCTGTGTAGTTTGTATGTGCACTAGGTATATTCGAGTTCAAATTTACAAAGATATTTTCAAACTTGCTGTGCCCACGGCTTCGCACGCGTTGTCATTTCTATAAGTTAAAAGTACTCCAAGACCTAAAATACCAACATTTGATCAAAATTCGTTCAGCCGTCAAAAAGTTTTTATCGATTGCTCGGCTTCTTCTTATCGGATTGAGATACCAAGTAACCCAGTTTTTAAGTCAAACCCTGTCTATCCAACTGTGTAAACCGCATCTCAATCGGTCAAGTATTTTTTACGCGAACATAATAGACAAACATACAGATAGAAAGGATTTAAAAACATGTTATATTCATGTTCAATAGCTTATTTTATGTACTACTACTTATTCGTAGTACTGAAAATAAGCTCCTGAACAATTTTTTTTTATCTTGCGTGTCTGCTTGTTTGCTTGTCTGTATGTTCGCGTAAAAACTACTAGACCGATTGAGATGTTGTTTTCACATTTGGTTAGCTTAGGGTTTGACTTATGAAATGAGGTACTTGGTATCTCTTTTTGAAAAACTTTTTGACGGCTACAGGAATTTTGACCATTAATTTTTAAATTATCTTCTTTGTACAGACTTTTTTGTACATATTGCTCTATTATAAGTATAGATAGACAAGTCCGTATTTCAGAGCAGTGCACAAGCGCTTTTAAATAAAGAAGGTACAATATAATTAATTTTAACAACAAACTGACAGATCAGCCTCGAAGCGATAATTAATCCGAGTAAATTGCATACAGTTACGGCAGTAAGCAACCATTTGTTAACATTTCGTGTACATGAATCATTTTACTTTCGTAAACGGGTTATTTACGACGCAGTAAATCGTTAAGTTGTCTAATGACGTCGCGTTTGTGCCATTAGGGCATTAAAATAGATTATAACTTTATTACTACGTCTATTATAGTCTAGACTGGACTTCTGTAGACTGTGTTCGCGGGAGGGGTTGGGGTCAGTCAGTCCAGAGAATGAGCGGTCGATGCTTCAAAGAATAAGATCTAGGTCAATAATGACTGATTATTCACCGCCAAAACCAAAGTGTGAATCACCGATATGCCAATCCGCTCGTACGCACAAGCCTCACACACACACTTACACTAAGTCATGTTGAGCAGTCGCCACATCGCAGCCAGATCTCGTCCTTGCTAGTAGTGATAACCCTGTCAAGTTCTCACGAAAATTCATAAAGAACGCAGTCTTTTGTGATGAATTAGTGTATAAACCATATCACCACAAATTATCCATTCACATGCACACACACGCACACGCAGTCGCCATTTGCTATGCTCCACTTGTTTCTTAGGATCAGTCTTTTTGTAAACATTCTTGATCTATGTACTCGTATAAGCTTTATCTTCGACCTATATACATATAATAGATATTCGACATATAACAGACTGCAAAGGTTTTTTATGTGGTGACCACTAGCTGCGCTAGACTCAGACTGCGATTATACAAGTATCATAGGCATATTACTTATTCTGTGTCATAGGTCGATTCATGAAAAGTCACTCAAGGACTACGGTTTTGGATCATTGAAATAAGGTTCCTTTTTACATTTCACTTGTTTTGTTATATGAGTATGCTTGAGAACCATCCAAAAGAAGTGAAATATATCAAGTAAAATTATTATAAAATAAATACAAAAAACCCGACTGCGAACAACATTATTGACTACGAGCTGACCGCCCGCAAAAATAATCACACTAATATTATACAGGAGAAAGTTTATATGTATGTAAGGGTTTTGTGTGTGTGGGGGTTTTTTATTGTGTATATATATTTATATATATATATATTATTTGTATATAAGTGTTTTTTCTGGCCTCCAGGCCTTAGCTTTTCTTTCATTTATATTTTTCATTAGTTCAATCTGGGGTAGGGTTTTGTTTAGCGTGGGGTTTTACTTGTGTTAATTTTACCATTTATCATTTGTCTGACTTACAGTTTTGGCGGAAGTAAGCTACATATTTTTATTTTGTTCATTTTAAATATGGATTTCCGCAAAGTAACGCCTGAATCTATCAATTATATGCATAATCTAACATTGAAAATAGTGTAAGAAGCTTAAAATAAATTTGCTACTGTTTAGTTATAAGAATTATATATTTTTGAAATGGTCTTTTAAAGAACTGTATTTTGATAACTCACTCAATAGGTACTACTAAATTTTTTTTTTTTTCATTTTCATATTTTGTTCCGTCGGAAATACAATATGGCAGTTGTAAGCCGCCATATTAGTTTTCTTGACACTTAATATATTCTATAGCACTCGTGATCAAAGCGAATCTAATGATACCTCATTTATCAAAACCATCAAGCCGTTTAGGCTATAGGGCGCGCCTAAGAAACGTACAAACAAACAAACAAACAAATAAAACAATAAACACACAAACAATCCAAACACCCTCAAAAAAAAATAAACCTTATTTCAATGAACCAAAACTCTATTTTGAACGCGTTTGAAAACTGCTCTCCTCTCCTAGCCAATCTGTGTGAACGGACACGTAGAGACCAAACGAGTGAGCCGATTTTGATGATTCTTACGTCAATCGATTTATTATTGAGCTAATATTATATATATATATATATATATATATATATATATATATATATATATATATACTGTATTATCGTGTACATGACAGTAATCAAAATTCAATATGGCAACAACCAGATGCCATATTGGGAAAAAGAAAAAATATAAGTCAACGGACTATGTTAAATGGGGTATCATTGAATAGGTATTTGAAAATCATCGTTAGGTTTTTCTTATCATTCTTCATTTCGAATGACCATTTAGGATCTATAACGATTTAAAGTTGGTTAGCAACCATTCTCACAAATTTTTTTTGCCTCTTTTTAGTTTTGTCCGCACTCTGGTTTTTTAGAACTTTCAATTATGTCTTGTTTTATTACCTATATATGGCTCTCGAGTCTTAGTTTTAAATATGCGGTCACACCTACTGTAATAGATGTGACCAGCGGCACCAGCGCTGTTAAGACCAGGCTCTGCTTTTTAAGGGTTTTTTGCATAAATATGCTGGGTCAACCAAAAACCTGATAAATGTGAAACTTAACATACATGTTTTTGTGATCTTTATCTCTCTAAGACTAAAACATGATTCACAGAATTTCATTCGATACATTTTCTTATCAAAAATTACGTTACTTATAGTAATGTTTACATTTTTCTACTCAACGGTTTAAGTTTTATCTCTAAAATAAATCTCACAGCAAGAAAATATAGTTTACTATCTAAAGCTAAGACAAAATTTACCTAACTACATTATTAGCCTGCCAATAAAATAAATAACTTTTGAGACATACGTCATTTAGTTCCAAGCTAAATTGTGTGTTCAAACAGCGGTCGTGATATTCGACCTTGTTACGCAGGCATTTCAGTGCTTATTGCGCGTAGCGGGTGGCAGAGTATAGGGTAGGTGGCAGGGGAGTGGGAAAATGTAACCATAGAGCCTGCCCTTAATGTAGGAGGGCTTGGGTCGAGCTTTACGGTTTAGCCCTCCTAAACCGTTAGGCTATAATTACGTAAGTAACCCGTCTTACGCATATCATTAGGCGTTTTCAATCAGCATAACACTTAAAATATTACTAATTTCCAATCCATTAAACTTTAGCGCTGTTACTTAATAACGTTACAGCAATTAAAATTTTACGAACTGTCTTCATAAACGAGCTCTAAAATGATGTTTCAATCGCCGGGCTAGTGGCCGCACACGGGTTATTAAGTTATGTAATGTGTAACTGTTCACACTCAATGATAAATCTTGAAATTCTGCAATTTCTGGTGAAATTAAGGTGTTTGCGTAAATGTTTGAATATGTTGAATTAATTTATCGTATTGTGTTTAATCATTTATTCAACTATCTATATCTACTTATAATAAAGCACTAATGGCCGGTTTCTATATCTCAAAACGAAGCGTTTTCGCTTACTGTCCGTCAGCTTTTGACATAAACGCCATACAAAATACGTCAAAAAGTAACTTGACGTTGGAAAAACGACTCGTTTCATTTTTATAGGAATGGGGGTAAGTAAGAAAAAGTCTATACAGTTAAGATACAGAAAAAAAACTGGTCTAGGGGACATAATTTTTTTTGTCAGTTTGTTTGTTCGCGCATAACGTAAAAACTACTAAACCGATTGCGATGCGGTTTCACTGTTGGATAGCTTTAGGTTTGTCTTAAAAACTGGTGTACTTGGTATCTTAGCCCGATCAGTCGAGCAATCGACAAATAAAACAGTTGACGTCTGAATGAAGTTTGATGATATTGTGGTACTTTTGGTTCAGGAATAACACATAGGATCCTTACATCCCAGAAAAATTACCACGCGGTCAAAGCCGCGGGCACAGCTGGTAATTAATATAATTATACTATTACTTATTCTGTGCTTACACATTTCATAATAGAAGGTAGATGCTATACAGGATTATTCTCTCATACAATCGATCATTCCATAATAATAACGTAACACCAGCATTTCAGTTGAATCTCACTTCCCCGTGTAACGACTTGCCGCTCTGATTTTGCCGAGATAACAGAAAAAAAACCTTATCAATGTGAATATTACAAGCAGCTATTCAAATGAACTAGACGTCGAAAGCTGGGAAGTTAGACAATAGGTCGATAGCTTCCGCGGTGTCAAAACGATGGGTATCTGTGACGACGTCATATAATGCAGTATGAAATCATACTTGACGATATAGATCTTACCAAGACCAAGGTAACCGACTTAGCTCAAAGGATAAGCAAGCTAAAGTGGCAGTGGGCTGATCACATTTCTTGAAGAACCGATAACCTTCGGAGTAGATGAGTTCTAGAGTAGTGACTACGTTTAGGCAAACGTAGTGTTGACCAGGTGGAGTGACGACCTGCGAAAAGCGGCTGGAAGAAAATGGATGAGGAGAGCTGAAGACCGAGCTCAGTGGCGCGCATTAGGAGAGGCCTACGTCCAGCAATGGACAGATATAGGCTGATGATGATAATGAATTCTAAATAGAAAACACGATAACAAGAAAAGAAAAAAAAACGGGAAAAAAACTAGACTAGACTTAACTTACATCACGGAAACACACACACAGCTACATTCCTACCGTTTGTGCTTCATGTGCATCAACAACAGAGATATACGCAGACTGTAGCGCGAATGAGAGGCATCACTGCTACACAAACGCCTACAAACTGACTGTGACTAAGGCCAAAAAAGGGCAATTGTGTGCATTGCACCTAATTGACCGAGTGAGCGCGAAGCTCGAGCAAAGCGTCTCCGTTTCAGCTAGGGCAAAGATGCTTTCGTATATCTGGAGGATGTCCGTATGACCGGCTGTTTTCCTCTACAGGTCGCATTTCTCACACGATTCTCGTGAAATTTTGTGAACAGGTTCGATAATTATATGTTTTTTTTTGTCGTCGAGTTTCCTCCTTTTTTCTTTTTTTCTTTTATGGAGCGCGGTAGACATTAATTCAGTTTTAAGCTATGCAAAGAAAAGTCTACAGCATTAGCACAGGATAAATAAGTCCACTAGTTCGTCCTCACCAGAGGATCTGCGCTACCTTATCTTCTATGCTTGACGAGAACCAAATCAAAGTATTTTTTATATATAGATAGATAGATAGATAGATAAATTCTTTATTGCACACACCACAAACAAAATCAACAAAAATAAAGGAACAATAGCAGAAGAAGTGTACAATGGGCGGCCTTATCGCTAAAAGCGATCTCTTCCAGGCAACCTTTGGATGGAGAGGATTTGTTATAGTTGTGAGGGACGGGGTGCATTATGATATAAAAATACTACTTAGTGAGAAATAGTATATAAGCAATATATAGTATATAGTATATATAAGCAACGTAATAAGCTTTTAAATGTCAAGAACTTAACGTCTCATGAATAACGCCAAAATACATATTCCGGTTCCAAAAGCACCCATAAATAACAATGTGCTACATTTCTTAAAAAAATATTCATCCTTCAAATATATTTTTATCGATTGCTCGGAGTCTATTCATCGGACTGAGATACCAAGTACACTGGTTTTTATATCAAACAGTGAAAACGACATCGCAATCGGTCCATTAGTATTTACGTGATGAGCGAACAGAAAAAGGACAGAATAGATTTAAAAAAATAATTGTTCTGTTCGTTATTACCTACATAGATACATCGATACATACATACATACATACATAGATACATACATACATACATACAAGTGAAGCTAAATATAAGCTTTTAATAAATAAAAGACTCACAGTATTCTTCCTGATGATGATAGAGCCCGCCCCCTCCTGGCCTGGACCTTAAGTCCTCTAGACCATTTTTTTTAAATTATCTTCTTTGTACAGACTTTTAGTTACTTACTGCTTTGTTATAAGCGCTAGCTATGCCCACGGCTTTGTCCGCGTGGTCATTTCTATGGGTTAAATTATAGGTTCCAAAAATTAAAACCCGAATAAGATCTTAGTGGACTAATATGTCACAAACAAGAATAATAAAACATTTAAAAAAAAAAAAAAACACGGCTGCAGCAGTGCGATATAAAATCAATATTTAACCAACTTTTTAGACTTTTTAGTCCAATGACAGTAGTGGGTTTTAGTTTATGAATTTATATTTTATTTAAATTATTTGTAGAAATTATTTCCAATTATCGGGTGCATGCAAGCGAAGCCGCGAACAACAGCTAACAATATTATATATTTTTGAAATGTGCTAAAATTAACCCCTTTTTTTTTTATTTAACATCGAAACAGAAAAATAAATAAAAAAATGAAAAGATCTCTTCTTTGTGTCCTCTAGAGGGCGCCATATTCAATTTAATGTGACGTCACATAGCGGACATAACCAGCGGACGATGAAGATGCTTCCAACGATACCTCATTATTCAAATTATAATGAGTCAGTAGTTTAGAAGTTATTAGGGAACAGATGAATATACATACATACATACATACATACCAGTCAAAATCATAACCCTCCTTTTTGCTTCGCCGTTGTCGGCTAAAAAGTAACCTATGTGTTATTCCAGAACAAAAAAATACTTTACATTTTTGTTCTGGAATAACATTTAGTATAAATTTCATTAAAAGAAACCGCCATCGAATAGTTTTCTATAGATTGCTCGGCTTTTATTCGTGGGACTGAGATCTAAAGGACGGTGTCCTTTTATATTTATAGTCAAAACCTATCCATCAGTGAAACCCTAATTTCAAGCGGTTTTTGACATACCTGTTATTTCGTTTCCCCGGCAACCGTTTCTTGAAGCGAGTAATCAAAATTTTTCCAATATTTCTAGTTTTCCCGTGGAAACTTTAAATTTTCCGGGATAAAAAGTATCCTATGTTTTATTCCAGGGTATAAACTATCTCCATTCCAAATTTAATCACAATCCGTTCAGTCGTTATCACGTGAAAGCTCCCCAAACAAACAAACAAACAAATAGACAACGTTTCACTTCTATATATTGGTATGGATTAGCTTATGTTACTCGGGGGGATGTAAGGATTCTAACGATACCCCATACGTCTAAATCTGTTCAGGCATTTAAAAGTTACGGTGGAATAAATAAACTCATATACAAACATACATGAATCCTAAAAACTCATTTTTTTGGCAGTCGTGTAATAATAGTACATTACTGCCGCGGTCTGTAATGACTGCGTTGCTGGCAGCGATGATGATGGTCGAGAACTTAACTAAGCAAAGCTCGAGGCCATCATAGCGTGGCCAGCAGGGCAGTCATTGCGGACCAAGGCTTGTATAGTGCTTTACTCAAACAATGCAACAACAACAAAAACAACAACGACAACGACAAAGACAACAACAACGACCACAACAACAGAAACAGAAACAATAACAGAAACAGAAACAGAAACAGAAACAGAAACAGAAACAGAAACAGAAAAAGAAACAGAAACAGAAACAGAAACAGAAACAGAAACAGAAACAGAAACAGAAACAGAAACAGAAACAGAAACAGAAACAGAAACAGAAACAGAAACAGCAACAGCAACAGCAGCAGAAGCAGAAGCAGAAGCAGAAGCAGAAGCAAAAGCAGAAGCAAAAGCAAAAACAGAAACAACAACAACAATCACGATCACATCAGCTTTCAAACAGAAAAAATACCATCAAAATCGGTCCATTCGTCTGGGAGCTACAACGCCTCCCTTTTCGCGTTCGGGGTTAACGAACCCACGGAATAAATAATAGTGCTGCGACAAAAGACGACAATAATGGATTTTCAAAGGAAATTGCTGGCCGCAAAACACGACAATAATGAAATTCCATACAACTTTGCTGGCGCCTATTCAAGCAGCGCGGCAAGGTCGACTTTGCCCAAAGAAGGTTGTCGAAATAATGACCAAATTACTAGTTTGAGTAAATAGATTTTACCATTTCCGTATGTGCAATGTGCACATGATATAATAAGATGATACAATACATACCAAGAGAGTTCTTTTTTTGTTTTCTTTGTTGTTCATTCTTGTACAATCAGTACATTGTGTTGTGTTTTAGTAATTACTTGTGTTATTTAGGTACTGACGTAAGAGAGACATGTTATGAGTGAAGTCTAGTTTAGTAATCTCCATTCTTCGTCATGGCCGTCCGTCTGTCTGTATGTCACAGCCAGCACTATGAACACTACAAAGTTGAAAGGCACATGTATAGATTTATAGAACCGCTACTTAAGTAGGAGTCAAAAAATATATTTTTTTTATTGACGTACATGAAAGTGAAGAAGAAAAAAAATGAGTTCGGTTATGGCAACGGAGGCCCAAGTCTATGTGTCCAACTTTGCCGGTTTTTACCACGTCTTTATTAAGTCACTGTTTTGTTTATCTGTGTGTCTGTCTGTCGTTCCGTATGGATACTTGCAATTCAAATTTCGAGCACTTCCTGATTAGCTATCCAGCTGAAACTGTCAGGGTAGCTCACAAATCGATGACAGTTTAATCTAAAAAAACTGGTTTTTATATTAGTTTTTTAATCTACTTTTACTGCTTGTTATTGGGTAATGAAGGTTTCAGCTAGTTTCTTGTATGCGCAATCTAGGTTCCCGGTTATTTTCAACAGACTTCAAGTGGAGGTTCTCAATTCGACCCGTATGTTTTTTTTGTATGTATGTTACGCGATATCTCCGGCAATTGAGAATCGATTTCAACAATATATTTTTTAATTGATATGGTATGCCTCAGGGGTAGTCCCATTTAAATTTCATGAAAATATTCTACCTCTAAGGGTGGAAAATTAGGGGATGACTTAATTTTATTAACGTTCACCCACTCACTATAAGACGCGATATCTCCGTCAAAAATGTGGGTCGATTTTGAGTTTTTTTTTTTATAGAGTAGGATATGCTTTAGATATGGTCCCATATATATAACTTGGTGAAGACCAGATTCGGAATTCGGTTTCGGATTTCGGTTTTTTTTCGGAAATACAAAGGAACTCCTCAATGTTATTTGTGATTGCTGTAATCGCATGTTCATGTATTGTTCACGCCACACAAAAAGGGAAATAAAATAAAATTAAAAAAACCGACTTTATAATGAATAAAATAATCCTATATAAGCAGTGCCCAATTTTCTTAAATCTAACCAAATTCACGTCACAGACTTTCTTAACTGTTTCCGACATGAGATTATTTTATTCATTTGGAAGTCGGTTTTTACTTATTTTTTAAAGTTTATTTTATTACTAGCTGTACCCGCGGCATCGCACGCCGCATCGCGCATCGCGTTTCTTTAGGCTCAAAGTACCATAATGTGCTATTCCAGGACCAATATACCAACATTTGATCAACATTTATTTTGCCGTCAAAAATAATTTTATCAATTGCTCGGCATCTAACTCACCAGATTGAGATACTAATTACACCAGTTTTTAAATCAAACCTTAAGCTATCTGACAATGAAAACCGCATTGCAATCGGTCCCATAGTTTTTACGTGATGCGTGAACAAACAAACATACAGACAAAAAGACAGAGCGACACGGCTAAAAAAAATTTATAGTCGTGTTCAATACCATTTTCAAGCACCCAAGAGCATTTTTTTATTTATCTTCTTTTTACAGGTTTTTTTTGTACCTATTGCTTTATTAGAAGTATAGATATATGACTGTGTCAATTTGCACAAAAAAAACCGTTTAGTAGTTTCATCGTAATACATGTTACGTGATGTAAAGTATCCTATGTCCTACCTCGTAGTATGAACTCAAATAATACCAAGTTTCATTTGAATTCATCCAGTAAATCCGGTGGCGTGATGCGCAGCCAAGATACAGACAGACAGACAGACAGACAGAAATGAAAAACATACAGCTTAGGCTTTACTATCGAATGAAGCGTAACGTCCAAAAAAAATAATCACAATATCTTTAATGAACAGAATTTGGACCCATATCGCGCAGGAACCCTTTATTTTTTCGGGACACAATGTATCCATAATTTTCACCTATCTTATAAACTATGTCTGTGCCAAGTTGATCAACATCCGTCCAATAGTTTCAGCGTGTTACGTGTTCTTTTAAATAATTTTTCACCCCTATCCTACAGGAACTCTTTAATTTTTCGGGATGAAAAGTATCCATTGTCCTACCTCGAAGTATGAACTCAAATCATACCAAATTTCATTTGAATTCAGTGAGTATTTTCGGCGTGATGCGCTGCCAAGGTACAGACAGACAGACAGACAAAAATGAAAAAAAATACAGTTTTGGCTTCAATATCGAATATAGAGTACCCTCCAAAAGAAAATTTCAAAATATCTTCAATGTACAGAATCGGACCCGTTACAGTTTTATTATAAGTAAATATATAGAATACCCTCGAAAAGAAAATTTCAAAATATCTTCAACGTACAGAATCGGACCCGTTACAGTTTTATTATAACAATCTATTCTATATATATATATATATATATATATATATATATATAATAGATTGTTGGAAGATTTATGATTATTGTTGTATAATTAGATGAGTGAGTTGAAGACTTACATTTAAAAAAAGTGTCTTATCGTGACTAATTAAAAGCTTTTATTTAACTTGCAATGTTTGTATGTATGTATGTATGTATGTTTTTTTAGGTCAAATATTGCAAGCTGAATTAGAACCACCTCTCTGATATCCTACGGAGTTCAAATTTTGCATGTTAGTTCAGTTCCAATGACGATGCATTTTTATGGTAAGCATGACCTGAATCGACATCCAGGAACAGCTCCAAATAAAGGAACTCTTCAACGGTCAATAGCCACGAAATTTTGTGTACACATTCTATTATGATAGCCCGTTCTAAGTTTCATCCTGACATAAAAGCTTCTTTTTTTTAAATGTTTTTAATTTAATTTATTTTTTATACATTGCTTATAGGCGTGCTGTCATAATACAAACATGTGTGCGTGAACGTAATGTCTTTGTGTGAATTTTTGAACCTTATGCGGTGATAGTAAAAGTGCTTTTCCCTCAACTAGTATGGAAATTCGATCGTCAAACGGCGTACTGGTGTAAAAACGTGAAAAAACTGATATCTGCAGGCGTTCTTTCATATCACCTATCTATCACAAATACGCCTGTACGAGTATTATCCGTCATTGTGTAAAAAAAATATGTACATTTATATGTACTGCCTTTGAGCTTACGTACTTACTACATGGTTTGTTTACCTACAAAGCTATTTAGATGTATCCAATACATAAAAAAAGTTCAAGAAACACGTGTAAGTAAATTGTGCCACTATTTTGGGAACTATATACTAGTTATTGTGACATAGTTATTATGTAATAGCTGTGCCCGCGGCTTTATGCCTTATGTCCTATTCTAAGACCTGGAAATACTAATACATACTCAAAATTCCTTCAGCTGTCAAATAGTTTTTTATCGATTGCTCGGCATCTATTCATCGGATTAAGAGACCAAGTATCCCAGTTTTTAAGTCAAACCCTAAGCTATCATTTAAGTGATGTGCGAACAAAAAACAAAGACAAACAAACAAACAGACATACAGACAAGCACGATTTTAAAATAATGTTTTATTCATGTTCAATAGCTTATTTCAAATACCCTAGAGCATTACTTTTCTATTATCTTCTTGGTACAGACTTTTTCGTACTTATTGTTTTATTATAAGTATAGATAAACACTTAAACAAACAAGATATACCGTCGGATTTGATCAGGACAAAACAATTATTTCCTTTACTAATACAATTTTGATATCCTTTATTTTTAATAACAAAAACTCAGTATAAACAGACAAAGTACGTCTGTATGGCTTGACAATCAATATTTCCATTGAATATATCCATTTAATTTAGAAATATATTTTTATATTTGTATGTGCTATCAGGGGAATAAGTAAATTGAGTAGTATCTATAATTCTTAGATAAAAAACAGGTTTATAGGGACTAAGTGAATAGCCTCATAAGTACGCTGCAGGTTTGTTTCGATTAAGCATGTAAATCCGTTTACGTGTGCAATGGACTTTTTACTGAATACTGCGCAGTAGACTTCCGTTGCGTGGAGTTTGTCAGTCAAACTTGACAACACAAAAATTCAAGGACAAAGTTCGGTGCCACTAACTTGTCTGTTCAGTTGACAAAAAAAACCTAATGTGGCCACATACTTCACTGTTAATATCGTAAGGATAGTGGCGCCCCGTTCGACTGAACAAATACGTATTATTATTTGATTTATTAAAGTAAATTAATGAATGAAAAACTTCAAAATATCAAAAGTCGTTGAACTAACGTTATTTTGCATAACGCGTGGAATACCCCACCCTGGATAGGTAATTATGTTACATTCTGTTTAATACAATAACTAAAAAAAAAACTAAATAAATTGTATATTGTTAGCGTGTTCTCAGCTGAATAAGGAGCTCATCCTTATGTTGAGTCTTCTGAATTTATCAGATAAGCATTAGAATATCTGCCAGTTAGGAATATTTATCAGAAGGTGGTGAAAATGATCTCAAGTCGTCATGTTTGCCCTGTATATTGCCTGTCAATATTTATAGTACATAGATGTTCTGTGAACTTACCATGAAAATTATGTCAATGTTTGATTTAGAAACACATAAACAATCATGGTAGTTGTTATTCAAATATTTAAGTGTAAACAGTGTTGAATTTAAAGAACTCGTTAAAGGTTTTGTCGGCGCCGCCAATTGTAGTTTTAACTTCAAGTGATAGATAACAAACACATTTTTATTTATTGAACTAGCTGTGCCCGCGGCGTTGCCCGCGTGGTAATAAAAAAGTAACTATATACCAAATTTCATCAAAATTCGTTCAGAGACGTCAAATCGTTTTTATCGATTGCTCGGCTCCTACTCATCGGATTGAGATACCAAATATAACAGTTTTTAAATCAACCCCTCAGATATGTAACAGTGAAAAACACATCGCAATCGGTCTAGCATTTTTTTCGTTATGCGCAGACAAACAAAATGACAGACACGATTTAAAAGAATATTCCATTCTTGTTCAGTAGCTTATTTTAAGTACCCTACACCATTTTTTTTTAAATTATCTTCTTTGTACAGACTATGTCGTTCATATTGTTTTGTTATAAGTATAGATAGATAGATTTGAATTAAGTTGCTATCTTAAATGTAATGTTGGTCAAGGGTGTAGCGATCATAATTTTGATTATTATTCAATTTTGCTTCATGGAGCTGCGGAACATGATGATGATGATTTATTATTGAGAACAATAGATTAATGGACCCGATTACACTAAGCGAGTTAATGAGGACAAAACTCATTTCGTATCAAAATTGAATTCTAGAAAATTCATCTTCCACAATTAATTTATAAATATTCGTTTTATGTCATGGAATAGTATTGAAGTTGACCAATTCAATGAAATTGAAGCAGATCAAAATGTTATCCAAAATCTAACTGGCAGTATTAATTTTATTGCAGGCACATACTTGTTATTGACTTCTATGTTTATTTCAGGAAATAGTATTTATAACGAAGTAAAGATACCAGCGGCCAATAAAAATATATAAATTTGGCCTTCAAAACTTAGAACCTACTACACTTTTAAAATTAATAGAGTTTTTATTAAATAACTTGGTCATTGGATTGAGATACCAAGTAAACCAGGTTTAAGTCAAAAACTAACAACAACAACAACAACAAAACTACTACTGGACCGATTTTGATGTGATTTTCAACAGTGAAAATCACATTCAAATCGGTCCCGTAGTTTTATTCAAAACGTGATGCGCGAATAGACAGATATTAAAAGCGTCGGTAGACTACACGTTCTGGCCAGAAGTCCGGACTAACGAAAATCTTCGAACGTTTCTGCCACAGGAAACCGAATCTTATACGACTTGAACGCCGTAGGCCTGCTAAGTAGCAGGCCTACGGGATTCAAGTCGTCGAGTCCAGATGAAGTTGATGTTTAGGCTACTTGTTAACTATGGTAAAGGATTATCTATCTATCTATCTATCTATCTATCTATCTTATCTTAGGGTTTTTTTTGAAGACATTTAGGTATTAGTCTTCAATATTATGTAATAGCCTTTTTTTAAACGAATGTCTAGTTAAATATTTATCGACAAATTCGCTAGATAGATCGTTATACAATTTGGGCACTAGCCATTTCCGCATACGTTGCCCATAATTATTAACATTATATTCTAAAGCCAGCTGTGGCTTAGTTGCTTTCCGAGTTGGATAGTTAAATTGTCTTTCCTTTTTTTTTTAAATGTACTGGTCTGAAAGAGTTCCATTATAATCATGTAATACTGCTTGGCGGTTTAATATTCTGACAAAGGTGTGGTACTTCCCCGGGCGGTCTCTTTTGCATAAGAGCAAAATTAAGGTAAAATCCTCGGGGAATAAAGTAGCAGAAGCGTTGTGCCCAAATAGATTTCAATAAAACTTTAAATGTTTAGTCCTGCGCTACCCGCCCGCCCACGCCCTATTGAAAGCAGGTTGAATATTTAATCTCAAATCCATTGTATAGGTAAAGTTTGTATATTTATTTAGTAACTATTCTGTTTTGGTTTCGCAACTTTAATATAAGTAATTATGTAATATTCTGTTTATTTTTGATTAGTTACATGAACAAGTAGAGCATGTAGGTAACACGTAGGTTTCACAGCAGATTTTGAGGAAATTTACATATACTGATTCATAGGTCATCATTATCATATCAGCCTATATTCGTCGACTGATGGACGTAGGCCTCTTCTAGTGAACGCCACTGAGCCGGTCTTTGACTCTTCTCAATCAGTCCCTGCCAGCCGTTCTTCACAAGTCGTCACTCCAATTCACCGGAGGATGTCATATACTAGTTTGCCTAAACGCGATCTCCATTCTAGAATCTATAGTCTATACAATGAAGATTATAAAAAAAAATGGCCTAGGGTTCTTAAAATAAGTTTTTATACGCTTTATATTAGCTTCACTTGTATGTTTGTATGTTTGTAACCGACTCCTTTGGACGCTATTTTGACCCGCTTTAAACGGTCAGATTTCATTCAAATTTTGCACACTTGTCAAAGACCGATGACAATGCAATAAACCGAAAAAAAAAAAAAAAAAAAACTAGAAATCACGCGTTATATAGAAAACCAAACTAAAAAATAGAAAATAAATTTTAATAGTGTAAATAAGAAAAAAATAATACATAAAAAAAGCGTGGGGTGGTTCTCATATCTGTCAATGAAATATTTATAACTATTGAGCCATGCACTTCACGATTTTTTTGAAATAAATCATTTTTTTCTTATTTACACTATTAAAATTTATTTTCTATTTTTCAGTTTGGTTTTCTATATAAAGCGTGTTTTTAGTTTTTTTAAACTATTCTTTATTTTTTGGCGTGTCTTTTGTTTGTTTGCGAATCACTTAAAAACTACTGGGCTGATTGCGATGCAGTTTTAACTGTTGCATAGCTTTAGTTAAACTGGTGTCGTTGGTATCTCAATGGAAGCCGAGCAATCGATAAAAAACTATTTGACGACTGAACAAATTTTGGTATGTGGTGCTTCTGTTTTTTTTTAACTTTTAAACCACAGAAAGCCGCGGGCAAAGCTAGTACATGTAAGAAAGTAGCTCACCGTGGTCGCATGTGAAGATTGCGCCTCAGACTTAACATTAACTTACACTACGTAACGTTAGGGCTATCATAAATATTGAAAACTCAGTCTAGACTCTGCACAAATATGTTAAAGGAAGACTCCATTTAGAAAGCTCAGTTGTATTATGTAAGAGGTGAGTCATGGCATGGCAGACTGGCCGGTCAGGCGGTCAGCATGCAAATGCCCAGACGCGAGGAAGGTACTTACTCGATTGTGGTGTTCCCAAGTAAATTATTATGCATGGACTTGTTTCGTGGAGTGCCTACAAAGTAAGTATGCAGTCGATACTAGTTGTGCCCGCGGCTTTGAACGCGTGCTCATTTATCTTAAGTGTTATTTCTGGACCAAAAGTACCGTACCTTTAAAGAACAATAATACTACACTTCGACAAATAGTTATACAGTTTTTTCTACCTATAAAATTGACGACATAGTTCTATAAACATCTCTAATAGTTTCGGTGGTCCCCATACTGACTCATCTCAATGTTACATCTAACATATAACATCGTTTAAGCATTATTTTATCTGGGGCGTCGTCGTATCGGCTCATTGTGGTGGGGGGAGGGCTAATGGTGGTGGTGGTGGTGGTGTTGGTGGTGGTGGTGTTGGTGGTTGCCACCACCAATCAATCTGTCGTTTGACCACGATCTCACCTGATGGAAAGCGATGATGCGGTCGAAGGTATAGCACGCTTGCCTATATACCTATTCACTCTTGACTTGAATACACATGGTTCCTATGTAGACCTGTATCGCGTATACAGGGTCAGTTTCATATTTTAGTCCAACATATGCATGCATGTATAAACAGTGCCGTGACATACCTACTGACTGACTTCCTGACAGACGGACAACGCACAGTATGGACCTAGAGATTTGAAATTTGGAGGAAATATGCCTTGAGTACTTACCCTAGTGGTGCACCATGGAAGGATTTTTTGAAATTGTATCTAACGGGGGTGAAGGGGGGGGGCACAGTTTGCACTCGGGCGAAGCTGCGGGGCGCAGTTAGTTGAACATAATAATGCAAATGATATATGCTTGCCCAATTCTATGAATATAAACCCATTATCTTAAAAATATTTTAGAGCTCATAATCATGCTAATGACTCTAATGAGTATGTTACTAAATACCAATATATTATTATGTATAATTATAGAAAAAATAAGATATAATTATAGAAATGCATATGAATATAGACAGGAAAATTAATTAAAACTTTAACGGGAGTACGCTAACTGCCTTACGTTTGCCAAACGATTTCAAAACGTTAATCAATGCAAATTTATTGAAATATGATAACTCTGAATTTAATCATTACATTATGATAGTTATTAATTATTTGGTTGATATTAGAAAATTTAAAACACGCAACTTTATTCAAATCTAGTGGTATTAAGTATAAGAAATATTATTTATGAAATAGTATATTTATATTGTTGGATATGGTTAGATACCTACCTAAAACTCCAAACTCAAAATATTTCAATGAGACACAGGAATTATTTTAGACACAGGGATTAATTTCCATCTAAGTACCTAACAATGTCAATTCCAATTGCCAAGCCGGCCAAAAAGAGACCACACCTGAATTCCTTTGATTAAACATCCAGCCCAGGTAACATTCAGCTCCATTCAACATCTCGCAACATGAAATCCATTTACAATTTTGACAGCTGTTAGGGAATGCTTGAACCAAACTTATAATTAGTTTTGTTTTCAACCACAACTTGTGGAATTAGAACATTCAACAAACCCGTTTTATTTAAACAGCCCTACAATCGAAATTTGTTTTACAAGGCAGCTTTCTATAGGTTCGTTTGCGTCTGAATAATAGATGTTGAGTCCTTGCGCCTGTGGGTTTTGTAATAGCAAGAATGCTAGTTGCGGGTTGCTGTTATTGTTAGGAACGTTAAGTTACAGCGGCCCAACTGAAAGTTAATTACAAGTTCAGTCTATGAATATAGTACAAAATGAAGGTAAAACAATAGAAATATTTTCTTCGCTTTTGTATTGCTTTTATGGTAGCTTGTTGACTACAATCTCACCCTGATGACTATGTGACAATGTAAATATGATCATTGCGTAGCCATTTGCACGAAGTACAGAGTGGCCATGACTTATCGTCCGTACTGTACTACGTCCGTAATGCCCCTTTTCCATCAAGAGTACTGATTGCACAGCAAATTACTTACCTCAAAATGTAAACAAAGATTTCGTGACGCATAGCTATTTAATTAAGAGCGTAGCTTTTCTTATTCCTATTTCTATCAAAAATAATCCCTGTGAAATGTTTACCTACTCTCAACTCTCGTTACAAATGGGTACCAACCACAACAACCTAGAGAGTAATATATGGTTATTGATGTGATAATTATGTTTATTTTGGGAGATAATCCGATTTTGAGCTTATTAGTTTTTGTTTGGATACAAGTACAATTAAAAAACATGTGCTATCTAAACGCCTGGTAGTTGAAACGCGTGACCAAAATGCTGATACCTATTTGGGTCATCGAATTAGCATTGCAATTCGGCTGGGCAATGCCGCCAGCATGTTGAGTAAGTACGCTACCAACTGGCAGTGGGCTGGACATTTGGGCTACCTGTGAGCCATTAATGGCTTGTGGGTTGGCAGAAATTTTTATGTAGTAGTAATAAATAAATAATAGTTTAAAAAAACTAAAATAACACGCTTTATGTAGAAAACCAAACTAAAAAATAGAAAATAAATTTTAATAATTTTGAATTAAGAATAGTGTAAAAAATTCTAATAAATATAAATTAATAATAGTGTAGATAAGAAAAAAATGTTTTATTTCAAAAAAATCGTGGGGTGCATGGGTCAATAGTTATAAATATTTCATTGACAGATATGAGAAGAAGGATTATCATTTCGATAATATCTTAAAAAGAACCCCACGCTTTTTTTTAAATAATTTTTTTATTCTTATTTACACTATTATTAATTTATATTTATTTGAATTTTTTACACTATTCTTAATTTAAAATTATTAAAATTTATTTTCTATTTTTTTAGTTTGGTTTTCTATATAAAGCGTGTTTTCTAGTTTTTTTAACCTATTATTTATTTTCTACTTTTTAGTTTGGTTTATTTATAAGAGCGTTTTTTTTTCGAATTATTGCATTGTCATCGGTCTTTGACAGGTGTGCAAAATTTGAATGAATTCTGACCGTTTAAAGTGGGTCAAAACAGCGTCTAAAGGAGTCGGTTACAAACATACAAATATACAAACATACAAGTGAAGCTAATATAAAGCGTATAAAAAGAGTACCTACGTAGTTTATTTTAATTTAAATTATATCTTGGATGTTTTTCAATAAAATTGTAGTAAATAGGTAGGTGCACCTGTGGAAACACACTGACACAGTTTTTTTTAATAATAGTTATTTTGACTTTGCTTATAATCGAAACTACTTATATAGAAATGGTAAATGCAAAAATAAACGTATTTCAAGTTTTAAGTTTAAACAGTTGATCACCTAAAAACAAATAACGAAATGAATAGTAAACTTATAGCAAAAACGAAAATGTTCCTGCAGTTAACAAAAATATCATTCAGCAATGCCATTATTTTGAAATAGTCAACTCAAGATAGAACTTATTGTTAGGTACTTACGTACGCAACTGCAACGGAAACCAGGCTGGGCGGCGACACAGTGGCTCGAGCGGGGCGGATACAGGAGCGGGGCGGAAAGCGTTCAGAATACGCTTCACCACGCGAGCGCTCGCCGCTACTAGCGCACCCATGGCGACGACACACGCTCCACCAAACGCTGCCCATAGCATCTAAAAAATAATCGAAAAGAAACAGCCACGGTTTTTAAATGGGCTACAATTTTTAAATCCATTATAGAGGAAATTATAAACAAGGTACGTACATATAAACTTACATAAGTGCCAAACGACCGTTTACTTGCTTCTACGGGATCTGAAAAAACAAAAAATACATATTTATTTACTGGCTGTGTCGGAATAGTTTCCTAGGCTCCAGACCTAGTATCAGCACCAAGTTGTGTGCGGCTTTCTATCGCTCCGTGTTTCGGAGGGCACGATAAGCGGTCGGGCCCTCCTTTTATTGATTAATAGCAGTCGTTAACCTATGTCAGAGGTGACCTGACAAACTCTGACATTTGAGGTCATACCTCACACAACAAACAAAACAATCGCTTGGCTTCTTCTACTTCTTCTACTCATCGCATTAGGACACAAAGACAAAAGTAAACTAGTTTATAAGTCAAATTCTAAGCTATCTAACAGTGGGAGCCGCATTTCAATAGGTCCAGTAGTTTTTACGTGATGCGAGAATAAACAGACAGACAGAAAGACAGACATAATTACAAAACTACTACTACTACTTTTCCAAATTAATTTTAATTATTTCTTCTAGATATTTAGTAATCATATTTTTTATGCTATTTTGTTATGTGACTTTATTGTGTTTTTGTGCTAGGCTATTAAGGTATGAATCTATTTTAAAAGTGTTTTTTTATTTGGCTTGTTATGTACTTACCCACTAATACTTGTTATCTCGGCAAAGACCGTAGCCCGGGCACTAGGCTGCGAACACGCAGCTCGAGCTGAATCTACCCGTTTTGCCGTATATTTAGTTAATTTATCTTGTTTTTAAGTTAAATTGTTTTATTATGTGAATATGGCAATAAATATTTATAATTTCATTATTATTTTTCATTTCAAATAATGTTTTGTAGCTTATAAAGTCAGCTAGATAATTATTTTTAAATATTTTCATTGTACAGACATTTTGATACTAACTGCTTTATAAGAAGACATAAAAATACTCTTGTTTCACCGCGATTTCAACTAATGATAATCAACAGATATCAATACGATACGCTTGATTATTTAAAATCTTAAAATTAATATGTTAATGCTCGACTATTTTTCATAGTTTCTCACCATAAGCAGTTGCATTTCCTTCCGGTCCCAAACACCCCCTATCGTCAATCAGGCTCACTCTCGCCAGTAAGCGTACGTCAAGCACCAAGTTCCTTGGCTTCGTTATCCGCTTGTCGTGCCGCTCGTCGCGCCGCTTACCGCTGCGCTCGGCAACAGGTAGCAGCACCCAGTGAGGGGTGTCACTGTCGGCAACAGCGCCGTCCGCGTCGACGTAGTGGGGCGGAGCGGTGTTGGCGAACCATGGAGAAGGGTGGGCGTCTGATACCATCTGTTTGGCGATGCTGAGGAACAAGAGTTAGTTGACTATAATACTAGCAGTTGGATGCTTCGAAAGGGAAGCCGATAGGAGGATTCAGCTTGGTAAACTACGTCAGGCTTCTCATCGTCTATACCTATACCATAGAGAGACGAAAGTCTCGTGCGTTCTACAAGTTATTTTCTACGACGCAAAAACTTGGACACTGACAGTGAGGCTAGACCGCGAATTTAAAGACGCTCAGCAAGCTATGCTCGAAGTTTAGAGATAAAGGACAGAATCCGAAATGAGGTATTCCGCCAGAGAACTAAGGTAACCGTTATAGCTCAAAGAATTAGCAAGCTGAATTTGCAATGGGCCGGTCACTTAACTCGAAGAACCGACAACCGTTGGGGTAAAGGAGTTCTAGAGCGGAGACCGCGTTTAGGCAAACGTAGTGTATGGCGCCCGCCCCCGGCCAGGTGGAGTGACGACATGCGAAAGGCGGCTGGTAGCGACTGGATGAGGAGAGCCGAAAATCGGTGTCAGTGACGTTCACAAGGGCTGATGATAGTGATGATATTGATTGGATGCTATCAATCTAGGTAATATAACTACCAACCAAATACGGGTACCAGTTAAGTTCCTATATTCTTTACATCGATATGTTATAGTAAAACCTCGTTTTCAGTTTGATTAGAACGCGTTCATCAAACATTAGAAACAAGATCTATATGTATAAATTTCAACGAGGTATAAATAAATTACATGGAAAATTTATCAAGCAAGTAATTTATCTGTTTTGAGTTCTCTATATTCGGCTCCTTTGTGGGCGCCATGATCACGAGAAAACTGATGTTCTTGCGGGCGGGTTTTAAAGATAGACATTTCGATCTACCCTCTTTCTCAGAAGCTTTTTACTGTCGATTATAGTGCCGCCGTTATCAGTCACATGAAACTCGAATTTCTAATGATAATTCTAATGTTACTGACAATGTCGGTTTAAAATCTTACTGGTTTCTTAGGTTAAACGAGAATGATTTTAGATTCAAATGGCCACTGAATCCAAAATCATTCATACTAACCTAATTAGCCTTCTGTAAATTAAAGCCCCTTTTTTATATGACTGCCCAAAAATAGGAGTGTATTTTTTTTAGCATTCATGTATGTTTTATATAGGTATGTGAGAAACCTTATATCCCTCCGAGTAACATAGGCTATTTTTTAGAAAACATTCAATATGGCGGCAGTATGGCTCCATTATCAAATTCGAAAAAGATATTTCTTCTTCGAATTTTTCAATATGGATACACATTACAACAGTATATAATTTATTGGCAAAAGCTCTTTTTGGCAGGTTAGGCGTGTTTTTTTTAGCTCTTAAGCTATTTATTAGTAGTTAAAACCAATTTTGACTGACACGTCAAGAAGTAAAAGCTAATTTTAACGGAGGCGTTCAGTAAAAACTAGATTTAACTATTTTTAAACGACTGTTACTAAAACGGGATTTTACTGTAAAAGATACAGATAGTTATTGGTAAAGTAGTTACCAAATATATTTTTTTACCCGGTGCACCTTCTTAGAGATGGAATTAAAAACCTCTAGGGGGTACTGAATGAATATTTCCTCTCTACTATCTCTAGATCCACCGGTTTAAGTTATACGTTGTCTGTCAGTCAATTGGCAAGAAGGCTTAAAAAACAAAGGAGTTCACACCGCTAAATAAACGAGTGAATCATAGAAAACAGCGGCTGTGTATGAGTGGATAATTTGTGGTGTTTTGTGGTTGATACACAATTTCATCAAAAAATACTGCATTGATTTTGAATTTTCGTGAGAACTTGACGGAATTAACACTACTAACTAGACCTTGCTGGATCTGGCTGCTATGTGCCGGCCGATTGGCATTACATGCTGTGTGTGCGTGAGGCTTGTGATTACAAGCATATCTTGTGTGCTTCATTTGATGGGTGCGATTTAGCGGTGTGGAATCCGGTTTTTTTTTTCAAACATTCTTGGATGTCAGTATAAAAGCCTTAATTTTGGGTTTTACATTGAATCCAAAGCCAAGGTCGCTAATAGAAACTTGGTATTTTGTCTAAGGTTAGGCGGTACTTCACGCCTGGACAGCTTTTGAATCTTTACCAAGCACAGGTCCGATCTTGTGTGGAGTACTGCTGCCACCTCTGGGACGGTTCTGCCAAGTATCAGCTCGAGGCTTTGAATTCAATTGCGAGACGTGCTATGAGGCTCATTGGAGATGACAATCTGGTAAAGAGTAAGCTTCAAAGTCTGGTGCATCGACGTGAGATCGCAAGCCTGTCGGTATTCTACAGATTGCACTATGGAGAGTGTGCACAAGAACTGCACAATCTGATTCCCCCATCATCTTTCCATTACCGTACGACTAGACGATCGGCAAAGCGCCATCCTTTTATGGTTGAAATACCTCGCACAAGAACAAAGCGTTACGCTTCTTCATTTATTATAAGAACTTGTAAGGAGTGGAATGCCCTGCCATCGTCAGTGTTTCCGGTAAAATATAACCCCAGATGTGTTCAAGTCAAGAGTGAATAGGTATCTACTAAGCAAACGTGCTACACCTTCGACCACATCATCGCTTTCCATCAGGTGAGATCGTGGTCAAACGATTGCCTAGACCGAAAGAAAAAATATTTTTTTTAGTGTAATATTAAGTTTTTGACAAAAGACAGCCCTGTGTCTTTTGACAAAACTTCCATCCAAAGACATCCAAATTCAGCAAAATTGATGTTTTTGTGATCTTTAATTAGGTATAACTCGCGATTTAAATAGGGTAGCGTATTGATTTCGGTGTTGTTGTAAATATGCTATAGTGAAAAAGCAAATTAAAAAAAATGGGTGGACAAAATTAGATATAACAAAAGTGGCTACAGCGCCCAAAAAGTCCGTGCTAAAATAAAGATTAGGTACATTATAGGAATGAAGAAGATTTAGCGCTGACAACGGTACCCTGAACTCCAGCACAGAGTGAACGAGAGGGTTCCAGGGCCGGATCAAATTGTACGTGGCGTAGACGTTTCATGACAAACAAACGGCCGTGCGCACAGACACAGCTTCACCCGGTTATTTATCGATTGCTCGGCTTCAACTCATCGGATTGAGATACCAAGTACACCAGTTTAAGTCAAAACCTAAGCTATCCAACAGTGATTTCCGCATCACAATCGGTCCGGTAGTTTTTACGTGATGCACGAACAAACAGACAGACAAACAGATAAACAGAGAGACACGAGTACTTTTTTAATTATCTTCTTTGTACAGACTTATTGTTACTTACTCCTTTATTATAATTAGTATAGAGTAAAGATAAATCGTTAAAAAGGGATTCACTATCACAGCCTATAGAGTCGATAAGTTTTACGGAATGTTGGTGAAATTCGCAATAATTCAATTAGATACCTATCTTGATATCAATGACAGAAGCCATAAAACTAATAACTACCGCCCTATTGTACGATAGTAAAATCGGATCTTATGATGCCATCTACTTGATGGATCTTTTATTGGACCGAGCCTTTATTTACATGACCACTCCACTCTTTTCGAGGACAAAACCACAAAATGATCTGACGAGATCACGACGAGATCTATATGTAAAGATTTCTTGGAATTTAAAGACCCTTGGAAACTTATCGTTTACGAATTAACAAGAAAGAAAATGTATGGTATGTACAAAGAACTGAAAGACTCTTAAACATCTTAATGTATAGGTCAAGAAGTTAAAAAATACGGAGTCTACGCCTCCACAGAACGAGAGAATGGCGGATAATTTGTGGTTAACACACAATTTCACCATAAAAGTCGTTTTTTTTTGTGAGGTCTTGTCAGAATTTACACGGATAACAAGGTTTAGATCTTGCTGCGATGTGGCAGCCGATCGGCATAACATGGTATAAGTGTGTACATGAGGTTTGTGCATACGAACCTTTGAGTGTATATATACTCAAAGGTACGATTAGATCGGCATATCTTTGACACTTTCGATTTGGCGGTGTTGGCACCGTCTTTTTTTATATTATATATTCTTTTGATAGTTATGTAACTCTTTATTGACACCAACAAAATAATAAACGTCACTTGAAATTTGGTTCTTACAATAGACGGTATTATCGATTTACCCGTTGAATGTTTTGTTTACACAAATGTATTGTCTTTTTATAGTTAAAACGTACACGCGACTGGTGAGGGTCTACGCGACCTCTACTGGGCTACCTTTGAATGGACAACTAGATAGAATTATTGAAATAATGTGGTGTTTACGAATTTTGAATATTTCATAGATAGTACAATGATTTCATTAGTTTCTTCATGTCCGTCCTTCAAGAAATGAACCAACTCCGTGGGTTGGATGGTTGTTTGCTCAAATTAATAAAAATATTTGTATATATATATATATACACAAAAGGTTTAAAAAAATACAAACAAACGGCATACCAAATGGCGGCTGCGTATGGGAGCGTGAGTGGATAATTTGTGGCGTTATGTGGTTAATACACAATTTCATCACAACAGACTGCATTTTTTTATTTTCCTTTAGAACATGACGGAATTAACACGACTAACAAGGTCGAGATCCTACAGTGATGTGGCGGCAGATCGGCTCATGGTGTAAGTTTTTGCGTGAGGCTTGTGCGTACAAGCGGATCGGCATATCTTAGGTGCTTCACTTTCAATTTGGCGTTGTAGATCTCAGTCTTTTTTTAAACCTTCTTGACTGAAGTCAAATAATTCAAAAGTTATCCATAGGTGCACACCCAGCCTAAGGTATAAAAGCTATATGAACAATTCTTAGGAATCATCATCACACACCGTTGTAATCTGTCTACAAACAAACTAACAGCGGTCCATCTTTTATTCTACACCTTAATGGAGACGAATAGAACCCGCACCAGCGAATTATCCATCAACGCATGTCTCCTTTTCAAATAGAATGAACGATGCCTTGTCAAGTTGCCACAATGATGCCATTGGTACACGCAAATGTTTCAGTCATGACTTTGCAGTTTGCTTCCTTGCACTACTGTAAGCATACTGTAAGTGCATACTATGTTTATGTCTACCCTCAGTTGAGTTATGGGATAGTCGTTTGGGGAAATTCAATGGACGTTCAGTCGACATTTATATTGCAAAGAAGATATCTGCGAAAGCCAAGGTAGCTGCATAAAAACTTGGTATTTTGTCTAAGGTTAGGCGGTACTTCACACCGGGACAGCTTCTGAATCTTTATCAAGCACAGGTCCGATCTTGTATGGAGTACTGCTGCCACCTCTGGGACGGTTCTGCCAAGTACCAGCTCGAGTCTTTGGATTCAATTGAGAGACGTGCTATCAGGCTCATTGGGGATGACACTCTGGTAAAGAGTAAGCTTCAAAGTCTGGCGTATCGACGTGAGGTAGCAAGCCTGGCGGTTTTCTACAGATTGCACTATGGAGAGTGTGCACAAGAACTGCACAATCTGATTCCCCCATCACTTTTCCATCACCGTACGACTAGACGATCAGCAAAGCTCCACCCATTCATGGTTGAAATACCTCGCACAAGAACGAAGCGTTACGCTTCTTCATTTATTATAAGAACTGCAAAGGAGTGGAATGCCCTGCCCTCGTCAGTGTTTCCGGTAAATTATAACCCCGGTGTGTTCAAGTCAAGAGTGAATAGGTATCTACTAGGCAAGCGTGCTATACCTTCAACCACATCATCGCTTTCCATTAGGTGAGATCGTGGTCAAACGATTGCCTAGACAGTAATAAAAAAAAAAACTAGACAGTACTGATACCCTACATAACATTTTTAAAAAAGAACCTCACCTTGACATGTAGACATTGACATGTATATTAGAATTGTGTCATTTTGTAAAGACTAATGAAGAACAATACTTTAGTCAAAAGTCTAGTCGTGCTGGTAACTTAAGAAGCAAATATAGATATAATATGTGTATTCCGCAGATTAATAATACTTACCCTATTTTATAAGAGCTCTTTTATAAACGCAATTAAATTATTCAATCACTTGCCCATAGAACTAAAATTATTAAAAGGCAACATATTCAAACATAATTTAAAAAATGGTTAATATCTAAAGGTTACTATTAAATGAATACTTTGATCTGTGTAAATAAGAATGGAATGTAATTTTGATATCACATTTGAATCGACTATTTGAGAAAACCCACATGTCCTTTGACCCTTTACAGGTTTACAGGAGGTACAAAAAACATTGTTTTAAAAAAAAAACTACCACTGATATTGTGATTATTACACGTAAGTATTGCCAGACCTGTTGTACATTAGATGACAGGAATACAATAGTTGAAAACTACCACTGATATTGTGATTATTACACGTAAGTATTGCCAGACCCGTTGTACATTAGATGACAGGAATACAATAGTTAAAAACTTCCACTGATATTGTGATTATTACACGTAAGTATTGCCAGACCTGTTGTACATTAGATGACAGGAATACAATAGTTAAAAACTACCACTGGTATTGTGATTATTACACGTAAGTATTGCCAGACCTGTTGTACATTAGATGACAGGAATACAATAGTTAAAAACTACCACTGATATTGTGATTATTACACGTAAGTATTGCCAGACCTGTTGTACATTAGATGACAGGAATACAATAGTTAAAAACTACCACTGATATTGTGATTATTACACGTAAGTATTGCCAGACCTGTTGTACATTAGATGACAGGAATACAATAGCTAAAAACTACCACTGATATTGTGATTATTACACGTAAGTATTGCCAGACCTGTTGTACATTAGATGACAGGAATACAATAGTTAAATTCTTACTTTTTCTATTTAAAAAAACATATAAAGTCGATGGACTTGTGCGGTTTCTCAAATACATAAATAAAACTAATAGTTAATTTGCTTTAATCAAAGTATTTTAATAGGTAATTAAAGAAATATGCAGTAACTTATTACTAAATTCAATCTTCATGATGTTCTTCACAATGCTTTTCAGTAACCTTGGCCATATATATATGTGGTGTTATATTTTTTTTACTCTTCTTGTATGTGGGAAATATGACTCCGATTTTTGAAGATCAATCATCTTATTTTTGTTTTTTGACGCTTTTGGGAACTTGCAGGTTCCGTGGGAAACTGTATATTCTATTTTTTTATGAGTTCTTCAATGAAAATGTTTCACAGGAAAGTCCTTCAATGTACATCCGGCTGCTACAACTCCATTTGCGCTTTCATGGTGGTGAAAAAAGTTATATTGGCTAATATTGAAAGATACTTTCTTATCTCTGACACATTTCGGCCTAGTGACTCAACAGAGAGCATTTACTTTTTATAATATTTTGGTCACCAACTCTTATAATTCCTATATAATTTCAAGGACTTATGGTGTTTCTCAAATACATCTAAATTTTGACCGGCTATACACTGTACGTTTACAATCGGACTTGTGTGATTTCTCTCTGACTTGTATATTTACCCTTACTGAATGTTTTTTTTAAGTAACTCAATTTCGCCAAAATAGTGATTTGTGGGGTTTCTCAAATAATCAATTCATTTAATAACTACCTTAAACTATATTAATTATTTTTAAGCATATTAATATAAATTTATACATAAATTAATTTTATAAAGAATGTTATAGAATAATGTTCAAAATATTGTACATGTCCGAAATGGATAGGCTGTTGGAACGTTTTTTACATTTAAGACCAGATAGTTTATACAGTTTTTTACAATAAAATATTTCTATTTCTAATTCTATTTCACTGCTGCTCGGCATGTATTGTGCTCGGTAGAAGAATAATTTTTGTATTCATAGAATCAAGTACCTACCTACCCGGGTAGTAGGTACCTGATTTCCTGAAAAGTAAGTTGGGAGAAAGCACTGTCTATGAAGCAGTTTTCAATACCCTATGGTTTATGTACGACAATAACAAACAACTAAAAGAACACCTAATGTATGCACTTACATTAATTAGTACATAGAAGGCCCCACAGAAGTTTAAACAAAAAACGAACTACTTTAGGGACGCTTTTAGCTAGATCTTTGACAGAAGGTAATAAAATATTGTCGGCTATTGTCAAACTACATAAGTAGGTAACACAACCACAGAATAAATAATAGACAACATAATAATTTACCAGCATCAACAACTCAAGCGCATGAATAAACCAAACACATTAAGGCCTCCGATTTAACTAGATGGCGTTGCTTGACGTTAAAACACGCAAGCATTTCATTCACTGCAACCAAGGGCCCCGCTATAATCAAATTCTATACGCTCACACTAGCTTGAGTCATAGTCATAGATAAATCATAGATGGATATATCTATGCTTTTGCGTCTAGCGCTCATGAATCTCTAATTAGGGATACGCAAATTTTTAAAATTATCGATACCTAGTACCTACTCGATTCCAAGTATCGATACCAATAAATGTATCTAATTAAAAGTATCGATACTACTCGGTATCGAGTAATACTTTTAAGAGACTAACCTCGGGTTTCTGAAACGTTTGTCAACTTTGTCAACAGATTAATTCTAATGCTGCCTTTGTCTGGCACTAAACAAATTACAGAGATAGCAATAGTCTTAATCTGTTGTCAAAGTTAACAAACGTTTCAGAAACCCGAGGTAAAAGTGTCAAAAAAAAACAACTATTAATAACCAGTCCAGAGACAGAACTTTCTCTGCATTTAAAACCAACAAAACAACAACAAGTCATAGTGAACAACGGTCAATATTGCCATTAAATAATTAGAAATAATTATTGAATTGCTCGATAAAAAAACAATCTCCTCGTGTTGTCTACTCAACTATTACAGGTAACATATTACGTTATTTTACAATATAAACAAATAAATTAATGACATATAAATTCAGATGTTTTGATTCGATTTAAATAATCAGCAGAAACCGAACATTTCTGAACTGCTACTTTTATTTACCTGGTCACACATGTACAGCCACGTGCCTGGTCACTCGTGGAAACTGACGGTGAGACTGGTCCATAAGATCAAGGTCGCTCAGCGAGCTATGGAACGAGCTATGCTCGGAGTTTCTCTGAGAGATCGAATCCGAAATGAGGTGATTCGGCAGCTAAGGTAACTGACATAGCTCAGAGAATAAGCAAGCTGAAGAGGCAATGTGCTGGTCACATTTGTCATAGAACCGATAACCGATGGAGC
The DNA here is from genome assembly GCA_946251855.1 of Alsophila aescularia. Taxonomy (NCBI): domain Eukaryota; kingdom Metazoa; phylum Arthropoda; class Insecta; order Lepidoptera; family Geometridae; genus Alsophila; species Alsophila aescularia. The sequence goes on along the minus strand of OX276378.1, from coordinate 59,650,878 downwards.
AGACGAGTTCTAGAGTGGAGACCGCGAACCAGCTAACGTAGTGTAGGATGCCCTCCGGCTAGATGGAGCGACGATCTGCACAATGTAGCTGGCAGTCATTGAAAGAAAACAGCCGAAGATCGGGCTTAGAGGCGCGCCTTGGGAGAGGCCTATGTTCAGCAGTGGACTAGAATAGGTTGTTGATGATGATGATGATGATGATATGCACACTGATCTATAAAGATAGGCTCTGCCGTACTTTCGTTTGTGCCGATTCTAAGTGCCCCACGGAGAGTCCAATAGTACAAACACATTAGTTCCGAGGACGCTCACTACTGCCAAAGTACTGCTATCAGCGCCAACAGTGTCAAAATGGCGATAATCAAATGCGTTAATTGCGACGTTCATCAACAGCCTGGCTGGAGTATTAGTAATGTGCAATTACGCACATGCATTATTCATCTAAAGTAGGGGTTTTCCCAAAAGCTATATAACTCCATAGAGAGAGACAACGCTATATATCGGAAAGAGAATTAGTATAAATATCTACTGTTGTTAATCTGACCGGTAAAATCTAGTAAGGAAACAAAACTATCGAGTAATTGCGAAAGTATCGATACCTAGTAAAATACTAGAATACAAGTATCGAGTACAAAAATACTAGGTATCGAAGCGAAAGTATCGATACTACTCAGGTATCGATACTTTTTGCGGATCCCTATTTGTAATACTTCGTAAACCTGGCGCTATGCCTCAGCACGACCTCCAGCTCTCAAGCCCTTGCGATTGTGATTGTGACTAGAGATGGGTTGGATTATGTAAATTTGAGATTCGTTCCACCTAATCCTAATCCCTATAAATACCTATACCACCACCTAATCCTAATCCCTATAAATCCATTGAATCCACCTAATCCACGGACTCGGCACCGAGTTCGTTTCGTGGATTACGTGGATTCAATGGAATAGATTAGGTGACGTCATGAAGTCCAGTCCACAGAGACGGTATTACGTATTGGATTGTATTGTACTACGTGTGACTGGGATTAGGTGGAATCCGTAGAACGATAATTTGATATTTTTGGATTAGGTGTGGCCTAATCCCACGAAATACCTAATCCCTGGACCTAATCCAATATTTATGCCTCTCCTCTAATTGTAACTGTCTGTTGTCTGCATCGTTGCCAGAACCAGACCAGAATGTTACTTTTGTAACATTTTATAGTTTTGACAATACTTTTGACTCATGTAAATCATGTTACTTTCATCATGTTACACGACAACAAATTAAAATTTTACGACTAGAAAATTGTATTCAAATTTTATCCAGCAATAAAAAAAGCGTGAAACGGAACGCACCAAAGGAAGTTTTCGTTCGTCGTTTTGGCGCACTTGCTTTTGAGCCATTGTCGTCTCGAATTGGATGAAACGCGAAATGGACCAATCGCGAATAAGTTAAATTATTGCTATGAATTGTAGCTATGATGACTTTTTGACCGAGCAAGCGCGACGTGCGACCGTAGCGTCAAAAAGCATTTTTGCTTCAGCTTGGGCAAAAATGTTTTTGTGTTTCCGGCTGTCCAGCTGTTCTCCTTTACAGGTCAAATTTCTCAACCGATCTAGACGAAACTTGGTATACAAGTTTAACAAATTTTTAGCTCTTTGGGATTTTTAATTGGGGGGAGGGAGGGGGAGGGATACTTCCTCCAAAAAGGTGCAAAAAGAGAGCTACTGAATATCTCCGCCTTAACTAGATCTGATTTCAATGGTTATCTTTTTATTTGAAAGATAGTAATTATTATAAAACATTAAACATATAGCTGGTCTCAAAAAATTTAGCGACCTGTAGTAGAGGGGAACAGCTGGACATACGAAAGCATTTTTGCGCTTGCTAGGTCAAAAATCTACTGTAATATGGCACTTTTTGCCATATTACAGTAGATTTTTGACTAGATTTTTTCAGTAGATATTAGAGACGTTTTCTACATAAAATAAGATTATGTTACTTTTCTCGTGAAAATGTTACTTTTTGAGCTGTCTCGTGTTACTTTTGATTATCGGCCACTGGCAGCACTGGTTGTCTGTTGAAGAATTGCCTATTGTCCGGAATGTCCGGTTGATACCGAATTACTCTGCGCAATACTGCGCATATCTATCTATGTATATATAGATATATAGATAGATAGATAGATCTACCTATTCTGCACAAATATACGTAACATATACGAACTACGTATTTTTTTCACCTGCACTTCATTCCTGCCTGACCGTGAACGCCCGTCGCATTAAGACGCTTTACACATTGTAAATATTAATTTCTCACCTCACAGCGTACCGCTGTCTCCTGAGACTCGGAGGTAGCCTCTGAGGGTACGTCGGCCCAGGGGTAATCCAGGTGACGTTGACGAATATCTCCCCTTGGATGGAGACGGTGCGTGCCTTCACTTTTGGTACTGGGAGACGCGGGGAGTGCGCGCAGGAGCAAACGCCTGCTACGCATTCTGAGGGAAAACAGCAGTATTAGGAAACCAATTGTTAAACAGAGTAATACCTGCGGTGAAACTATAGAACAGAGTAAAAGAGGTGAATAAGTAGAATGTATGTTATCTTGATGTATGTTATGTATGTGTCAGGATGTATGGTATGGCATCGTTATGCCAGTACGCCTAGTACTAAGTTATAAGAAAACGGAAAAAAGTTTCGTGAGCTCGCTAAACTAACACTTTTGAGTGTAATCGGTAGGACGAGTTCATGTTTTGAAATGAAGTTCACACTACTTCACACGATAAAAATTATCGAAGAGCTCGTTTGAACGAACTTCACACTACATATTTCTATCTCTCTTCCCCACAAGCAAAAAAAAAGAGACAAAATATAGTCCAACGTATTGGTGTTTGACGTTTTGTTTTTCGTATGTCGTTTTTATCTGTGGTTTTATTGGGAATAAATGATTATCTATAATGATATATATTACGTTTAATTGATGTGATAAATGGAAAAAAAGTATTTTTCTGATTTTTCCGGTACCTTTGGTCCTTAATTTCGTTCAGTAATAACGAAGTTACGGACCAAAGTAATCCAACAAAACTTAGTTATTTTATAATGAATTTATGCCTCAACTACGACATCTAGGTTCGATGTAATACTTGATTTTTGATAATTACTAGTTGGAAATCCTGGACTAAGTATTTGTTTTATCAATTGAGTCATATTTGGCGAAACAGAAATCGTTTTTGACGTCATCACGACATTGCAATTGTTAAGTATGTAGATTGGTAGTGTTTCGCACTACAAATTGTTGTAGGTACATAAGTGCTACAAAAATACAAAATACAAGTTCAAATAAGATAAAGTGTCTATAGGTATGAGTACATAAGTATCTATCTATTAACTTACCTTGGTATCTAGAGAGATTCTTTGAGAGTTCCTGAGATTTGTATTTTCCCGCAGAGTATTACAAATATAGATCAAACCTTCTCTAGTGAGCCCGTGAGCTGATACCGTTTAATTAAGTTAGTGTAAGAGATGCGGCTGTTTGTAATTAATCTCAGCCTACGTCAAGCTCATGTCGCTTTCCATCACGACGGTCAGCGCCTACAGCCTCCGAGGCTAACCTCCACGCAAGACACCGTCTCGTTATCTTATTAAAATAAAAAACGCAAGATCTCATGAAGCTCTCACGAAAATTTATCTAACGAGTAACAATACTTTGAAAATGATCGAATTCGTCAAAGTTTACTACCACAAACTTGTCAAAGTGGCAACTTGTACTGCTAAAATGCAAAGAATACTCGAAAACTTTATTTAGAATTCGAATATTTGCTAAAACCAGTCCTTACGATTTCAGTTCCTACAAGTTTCATTTTATGTCCGTGCGTAAAGATTGGAATGGAAGGGTGGGTAAAGTTGGAGGATTTCACGGTACAGTTTTTGATAGAATTGTTGTTTTGGATGAGAGTACTTTCCACCCCCTAGATTGTGGTGAAATCTTTGGTTGAATTGTACTATTCGTCAATCGCTTGAATAGAATATAATATACGCTCAAACCACATTTTTTTAAAGAAAGATCTTTGTTTTTGATAACGAGCATTTTTAATTTGTCATAGTTACGGCAAATTATACAGAAAACCGAAGAGTATAAACACCTTTAAAAAACCCAGTATAAACTGCCCCTGTGCTTAGCGTTTGTGGATTATGAGAAGGCCTTTGACTCCATTGAGACCTGGTCTGTCCTGAAGTCTCTGCAGCGATGCCAATTAGACTAGCGATATATTCAAGTGTTGAGATGCTGTATGACGCCACAACAATGACCGTTCAAGTAGAGAATCAGTAGACTAAACAAATCCTCCTGTATCGAGGAGTGAGACAAGGGGACATTATTTCTCCGAAACTGTTCACAAATTGGAGGATATGTTTGAGACTCTGGACTGGAAAGGACGTGGCATAAACATAAACGGCGAGTACATCTCATACTTGAGATTTGCGGATGACATCGTCATGTTGGCAGAATCGTTGCAGGGTTGCAGGTATCAGATGCTGAACGGCCTAGCTGATTCATCTCAACGCATCGGTCTCCAGATGAATTTGGATAAAACCAATATTATGTTCAATGAACATTTATCTTTCTGGAACCTATTGATGTTCACGGATCTCCTCTTGAAGTTGTTCAAGAGTATGTTTACCTTGGGCAAACACTGAATTTGGGTAAAAAACAACTTTGAGAGAGAGGCCCGTAGAAGAATACGGCTGGGCTGGGCAGAATTTGGTAAACTTCATCGAGTCTTTTCGTCACCAATTAATGCCTAAAAGTTAAAGTCTTCAACCAGTGCTTCCTACCTGTTATGACTTACGGAGCTGAGACGTGGACTGTCACGGTACTACTAGTTCACCAATTCAAAGCCCCTCAGAGTGCAATGAAAAGGGCTATGCTCGGAGTTTCTTCGAGAGATCGAATCCGGAACGAGGTGATCCAACAGAGAACCAAAGTTAGCCATATAGCCCATAGGATTAGCAGGCTGAATTGGCAGTGGGCTGGTAATGTAACTGGTCTCTAGCTCGTAATCGGTATGAGTTACAGACCTGAAATTTTGTTATTTTGTGTAGAATGTTAGTACAAAACTTAATATTTAGCTAGAAGTTAAATTAAATTATTTTTCTGGCAATACCATACATGCAAAAACTGGCCAAGTGCGTGTCGGCCAAGCCCAATGTAGGGTTCTGTAGTGTGATTATTGGCTGAAACATAGTTTGATGGATGACTCCGCTCCTTGCTAGACGTCAAACGTCATCGTCAAACGTCAAAATCAAAGCAAATTTATTGACAGTGGATCCATGTGTGACTCCATGCGGATGGTGTCTCGGTGCAGTCTGTGGTCGAGGAGTGGAACGGAAGAGCATAAAATCATCCATCTACGAGTACTTCCATCAAAAAGCGACAGTTGGCATAGCTTGGAAGGGTGTTATTTCCGTCGAGGCAGTTGGTGCCCTTGGGAGCGCCAGCCAATCGGCGTGAAGCATTTTGCCACCTTGTACAATGGCGCCAGCAAGGCAACCTGTTCGATCTTCAACATTTTTTGGCTCAGTTGTTCTTGAGATTTAGAATCAGCCAGATCGGCATATGTTTGGGAATAGTAATAAGTGTGGCTTCTATTCGATTGTGTAAAGCTAAGTATTTTATGTGGAAACTTAGTGTGTTTTAGATTATGCTTTTTGGTTCATATAAAGTAAAATAATAATCAGTTGCTAATTTTAAATGATAATGCGTATGTGGTCATCCTTTGGAAGTTATTTGAATGAGATTTAAGATTTGTATTGTAATTACTTGTGCTAAATGTGGAAAATATAAATCATGATTGGATTTACTGTTTTATAATTATTTTCTATCCTAATGCGTGTAACAGTAGTTTCCCTTCACAATATGCGGACTTAGGAGGGGGCTTTTTGTTTGATACATGTTTTACACAACTAACAACTTCATCTAAGTCGTCATTCGATGGGTCCTCATCACTAATCTTGTCTTTGGTTACCCATCCACCATATTTGTTTACAAGATAAGACAGCTAATTAAAAACAGACTTTACTTATTCTGGTAAATGTTGAACGTGTGCGTGGCGTAACTTTTTACAGAGAATCTGTTTTTGTTACTTATCCCATCACACGTATTAGGCGCGCGTAGGCTTGAACTTGTAAGGGTTTAACAATAGACTAGCAGCGTGCCATCCACTTGAAATGGAATAAGTCAAATGGAAAATAATCTGCCAAACGACTTGCTTATAGGACATTGGTTTCTCTGCATTTGGCTACATTTTTTTGAATCTCTAGGTGGGGCAGCTGCCCCCTTCCTCCCTTAGCGACGCCCTTGCTTTGAATCGAATCAAACTTGAACCAGTAACCATACATATAAAGTCCATAATTAAAATTATTCAAGAAATTAACAAACTATTTTCGGGGAATCCTCGAAAACTTCCACCTTAGTTCTGCAGTGCGATTCCGTATCTTGGTTTCAATCAGATTGTCACTTTCATCATAGCAATTTCGACTCTATCGCAACGCATTAATGAATTTGACGGATTGAAACCGATACAATCAATACTGCGTAATAGCAGTGCTGTTGTGTTGCTTATACACCTAACAAAAACAATACACTTGTTTCAACGTTCTAGAATATTTTTGTAAATCGAACTAGTGGTTGAATGTCGTACCTTACCATTAACTGAAGCAATCAAAGTCACTATAAAAATCCACTAGCCTCTAAAACCAATATTTATTCGCTAAAACAAAGGAAGTCTAAACTAAACCACCAGTGGAAAATCCTCTGAGTTGCTACCATCTGCCACTACAAACTGTTTAGTTTTTTAAGGGTATAACTAGATGGCGCTAGCATCGAGACGTGATTCCTGAATCGCGCAAGTGTTAGGTGTAATCTAATCTAAGTGGGTATGTACAATTGGCACGTCATGCAATCTCTCGTCAATACCCATGGTATAGAAAACATTTCGATTTTTTTAAATCGTCTGTAGCGCAAATTATCAGCGTTAGACGTTGATTGTATTGATAATTGTAATTGAACTGAACTTAAACAATAATAATTTTAGAATTGATTAATGATAGTATATAACTGTATGTACATATTAGACTTTAGAGTATCATTTCAGCATTTGCACTAATTGCAGCACTAGTATTTATTCTGTCTGCCTGCAGTGGTATTAACAACATGTTATACCTACCCACCCATAAATTTTAAAGTAACAGTTTTTATTTCAAGCCGCGTAGGTAAATGGTGTGGCCTGTAGACTATAGGAAATGAATAGGAAATAATTAAAGAGGTAGGGCAAGAACCCCGGTTCTGGCCAGTGCCCCCGTTTTGGCCACTTGCAATTACGAAATACATTAAATAAGGCATAGAAAACATATTTGTTAACAGTCTGTGGTAAAAAAATCGTTTGTCTATGGTCCGTTTTGAAAAGTGACAGTTGTGGCTCCGTGAGCATCTAGACACTTTGTTGTGAAGTTGTGAATGCAAAACAAATAATTTACGATAATTTCTTAAGAAAAACCTTAAGCGACCATTGGTAAGTAATCGGGAAATATCTTAACTATCTTTTTATTTTTTTCTTTGCATTTGATTGAAGTGTACTAATTGAATGTCTAAGAGCATGATGTAATGGTTATTTAGGTGTTCATTGAATTCCTAGTGCTGGAACATGAGGTGGCCACAACTAATACAATAATTTAGTACTTTGCTTGGGTTTTGGCCATGCTTGTGGCCACAAGTGATTTCAATACTTAGATTGGGCACAATGGCACCAACAAATAAAAAAAAGAATGAAGCCGACAAAGTCAAGAGAATGATTTTTGTTTATTCACCTTCCAAATTAGTGTTGGCCTTAAAAGCTATTCAAGGTGGTATGAAAGTAGCTACTGCTGGCTGAACTTTCCAAGTACCACGTTCCACATTGCGTCACAAAATTTCAGGACGAACACCAGAGACATCAGGCCATGTTGGACCACCTGCTTTTCTTGGAAATGACATTGTCAATTCTTTAGTTATTTGGATAAAAGAGTGTTCACGTGCCGGTTTTCCAATAAACAAGGATGGTTAATTAGACTTGGTTAAGGCAATTGTAACTGTGGGTAACCTCGAAGCTCCGTTCATAAATAATCGACCTGCAAGATCCTGGTTTCTGTGTTTTATAGCAAGACATCAGGAATTAAGCAAAACAATGCTGAATATATAATAAAGCCCGTGCAATGATAACAGAGGAAACGATCAGAAAATGGTTTGAGGAAGTTACTGATCTATTAGGGCATGAAGGATGTGAGGTCTTGAAAGGACCAAACCAAGTATGGAACTGTGACGACAGTTTTTTTTTGTCACCTAAAGGAGCATTGATTTTAGCACCAAAAGGAGAACATATTTATGATACCTCTAAAGATAGTGACAAAGAAAAAATCACGACTCTTTTTACTGTCAATGCTGAAGGCAAAAAAGCTCCACCTCTGACTCTATTTAAATATAAAAGAATGAATCAGGATATTGTTCAAAATGAACCAGACAATTCATCGATTGACAAAACAGAAAAAGGGTGGATGACAGCAGAAAGCTTTTATGAATATATTGGAAATGTGTACATACCATATTTGAAAAAAGAATGTGTCAAGTTACCCGTGATTTTATTTTTAGATGGACAAAAATCTCTATACACAGCGTTTGACCACTGTCTGACGTGATGCTAAGTGATGATGCGGCTGACGATGGCGCACGCTTACCTAGAAGCAACCTATTCCCTCACAACTTGAAGAAACTCCCAGGTTATAACTATCTGGAAACACAAACTACAGCAAGGAGTCTTAATGGCCAAAACTAATGCATTGGTATGGCCACAACTAGGTAAAAAGTGGCCAAAACTAATGATTTCACACCTTTTGTATACAAAAATTAATAACAAAATAAATAATTGACTATCGTCAAATATATCTAAATAACTTGAAAGATATATAAACACCCTATTAAATTAAGTTCTTAAATCGTCATTTTATTAATTTAAGAACTTAAGTACTTAGTATTTTTGACGGTGAAGTTGTGGATACCCGTTACAATATTTTCAGAAGGGATCGCGAAGATACATGCTCTCACAAACGTGGCGGAGGTGGCGTCTTGATAGCTATTCTTAAGAAATATCAGGTTATCCGTCCGGCGTCATGGGACAGTGAAATGGAGGATATCTGGGTAACAGTTATATCTGAAGTACACGACTCTTCTCGTTTAAATATATGCGTGTGTTATTTACCTCCCGATATGGGTTGTGATAAGTTAGATGAATTTTATGCTCGTTGACAGAAGTTAATACTTAATGATTTTCCAGATGATAACTTCCTGTTAATTGGTGATTTTAATACACCTGATTATCATTTTGATTCTCTTAGCTCTCCTTTAACTTCTGACCTCTCTGCAGTCCCAATACATAATAGAAAGCTTAATCTTTTAAATGAACTAATTGCATTATGTGATCTGAAACAATATAATAATGTCATAAACTTTAATGGTCGATTGTTGGATTTGGTTCTTTCTAGTCTTGATAATATTTTGGTTAGTGAAACGCTTGCACTGAGTCTCTTGGACAAACATCATCCCGCTATAATGATTAAATTATCTTTATTCAACATATCTAAAGGGCTAAAGCAACGAAATACCAAACACCTCAACTTCTCAAAATGTAATTTTGAAAAAATTAAACCTGAATTAAGCTCTATAAATTGGCATGATATGTTATCCTATCCTGACGTTGACCTGTGCATTGATATTTTCTATGATAATCTTTTTGAAATTATAAAAAGACACACACCTTTGACCTTTTTAAAATCATTGTCTTATCCTATTTGGTATAGCAAACCTTTAATTAAATGTAATGAGGAAAAAAAAAATATCATAGACTTTACAAAAAAATTCAAAACCCCCGAGATTATGATACCTTTTCGCTGCTTCGTAATAGATGCAAGGTTCTTACTGAGGATTGTTACAATAAGTATCTATCGTCTACTGAGGATAGTATTAAGGAGAATATTAATTTTTTCTGGAAATTTGTCAGTAGCAGAAAAGGCCATACTTCTATTCCGCATACCATGACATTTGGAAATACTTCTTCATCTAATGGAAATGGAATTTGTGAACTTTTTTCACTTTACTTTAGTTCAGTCTTTGAGGTGTGTTCTAATCTGGATTCTGGCACTGTTAACGAGAACCTAACAGATAACTTTGACCAATATATTTTGAACTCATTGTCTCATGTTATTTTAGAAGTAAATAATATTCAATTTAAAATAAAACAATTGGACAAAAATAAGGGACCAGGACCGGATTTGATTCCCCCGTCGTTTGTCAAGCATTGTGGCAGTGAATTATCTGTGCCATTGTCCATTATATTCAATAAATCTCTGAGGTGCGGCGTTTTCCCAAAGCGATGGAAAACCGCTCATATCATTCCTATTTATAAAAGCGGCGATAAATCTCATTGCGAAAATTACCGACCCATAAGTATATTGTCTTGCTTTACGAAATTATTTGAGTCCTTGGTCTACAGTCCCTTGTACAGTCACATCAAACCAATTATCTCTGACAAACAACATGTTTTTGTTAAAAATCGATCGACGGTTAGCAATTTGCTCCAGTACAAACATTACCTTTGTCAGGCCTTTGCTAATGGTGGCCAAGTTGACTCTATCTATACTGATTTTTCAAAGGCCTTTGATAAGGTCAGTCACAAATTACTGTGCCATAAACTTTGGTCATATGGTGTTCACGGGAGCTTGTATCGTTGGATTTGTTCGTACCTTAGCAACAGAAGTTGTTATTTTCATAAATGATTTAATTCAGCGCCTATCTTGTAATTGTCTTTTGTACGCTGATGATTTAAAGATCTTCAGAGTAATTACAAAGGTTGATGATTGCCATGCTCTACAAAATGATTTGAATACTGTAACTGAGTGGTGTACAACAAATCATATGAATTTAAATATTAATAAGTGTTTTACCATTTCGTTTACAAATAAGCATTATAAAATCATTAATGACTATAACATCAAAGGCCACATGTTAAATCGTTCATACATTGCTAAAGATTTGAGCGTTTTGTTTGACGATAAGCTTTCATTTCGTGCGCACTATCAATATATTGTTACAAAAGCAAACCAACTTCTAGGTTTCGTCTTCAGGTCAACAAAAGGTTTTAAAAAACCTCGTACTTTGTTGTACCTTTTCTTTGCTCTGGTAAGAAGTGTTTTAGAATATGGTAGTCCAATTTGGTTTCCAAACTATAAGGTTCATATCAATGAAGTTGAACGAATTCAGAAGAAATGCCTTAGAATGTTGAGTTATCGACAGAAACCGGGTCGCTCAAGTCTTACTTACGAAGAGAAGCTCTCTAAATTTAATGTTCAATCACTAGAGTTACGTCGCATATACTTTGATTTGGTTTATCTTTACAAAATAATTCATAATATAATTGATTCCCCAGAGTTGTTGTCGGAAATCTCATTCAGTATTAGATTCAGAGCACGTAAATCTAATGAAACTGATCTTTTTGTCTTACAAATCTTTAAAAACAATATTTCTTATTACAACCCATTGACTAGGATGGCTCGTCAGTATAACGAATTAGCAAAAAACAATATTAAACTTGACATTTTTAGTCCCAAATTAAGCATTTTTATAAATAATATTAAGGAGATCCTCCATTTTCATAATTTGGCTATTTCAGTCGCTAACAATGGCGTCTAGGATATCCAACTATATCATTAACATAATATATTTTTAATTTTATTTTTGTTGCATGTCTGCATATCATGTCATTGTTTTGATGTAACATGAAGTGTTATGTGTTGGGCGTGTAGATAGTTTTGCAGTTTTCTAATTTGTATTGTCTAACTTTATAAATAGAATATCTATATTCATCTTTTCCATGTAAATTGTATGTAATGTCTTTGTCCTCAACCTAGCTTTGAACATATATGTATGTGTACCAGTCTTGCTTGTTATGGTTGCTTTGATTAGCTGTACGCACATGTATTTATGTTGCAATCCAGATCAAAACTGTATTTTTGTTATTTCATATTATTTTTTGATTGTAATGTGTTTTGTGCGTCTAAATAAATAAATAAAATAAAATAAATTTAAGCAATAATAGCAAATTTTCGAACATAAAACATTTCTTATAGTGGCCAAAACCAGGGCTCTTGTCCTATATAAAGTAGGTTAGGTATAGTTAGGTGCTACTAAAGTATGCACAATAAGTGTAAAAAGTAATTTTGATGCGGTTTTTTATGTTTGACAGCTGACGGGATCGAGATGTTTCCTATCTATAATGGGGGGTGGGGGGACGAAGGTTATATATTTTTTAGTTTGTGATTGTGTTATGTTGTATAATCATTGACCGATTTGGTTTGGTCTATTTATAATATTTTATGTTTTTCTCATTGATCATGAGAAATTTTTGACTTTGGCTGTATTCAGGCCTGATTGTTGCCGACAAACCGGTACAATAGAAAAGTGTGTTACTCGGTCGGTGTGGGTAAAAGTGCAATTATTAACAATACACGATTTTTATTTATTGACAATACTACAGCAGGCCTAGAAAGATAATTTGTCCACCCCCCATGCAGGTTGAGTTTATAACAGCGACCTCTATGGTAGCTATTATATTTTGTTCCACGATAATTTCGAATCTTTGCGTATGTACCGTACCTGGTTGAGCGGCCGGACCACGTACCTATATTCTGATGGTTTCGGTTGCAATGAGAATGTTTCATTATATATTTTCTTAATCGTGTTGTCTTTTTCAACACACTTGCTCGTAAAGTGACTCTTATGGCAACACTTTTAGGTTCATAATTCAGCATATTACACACTAGTGTTTTAGTTTACATTACCACACTTGTTTTTTATATTATTATTTATTTTAAATCTCCTCATTTTTTTTGTCTAAAGAAATGTTTTTGTGAATAAATAAACAATTTAAGGTTACATTTATGATAGGTCAATCATCAAACATCATAATTTGATCAAATTATATATTTTCTACAGGTGTGTTATTAACCTTATGTAATATGTAGATATTAACCTTAATTTGCGTATTCAAAACATTGTTTTGTAGGTAATGTGACGAATGGTCATCGCATCCTATATTTTTATATAGCGGTTTTACCAGTGTCTTTATTTACACCTGCGCGTGCATCGCTAGCGCGGCGCGCGTGACTAACAAAACTAGCGTGCCATTTTCCATAAATATTTGTTAACATTTTCGTTGTGTGGTTAATTATTATCAAAAATGACAACTTCTCGTAGTGAAGAAGAGCAGTACGTAAATTCGACCCCGCCGGAAATACTAATCGAGGCACGAAACGCGAGTGATAGCCTGTTGCCACCAAAATTTAGAGAGAAAAACTGTTCGGTATCATTTTGGGACTTGTACTTTCTCTAATTGTTTCAATAATTAAAAGTTAATAACAATACAAGTCTGTATTTTTCTCGCAAGTGTGTATGAAACGCTTGTGTATGTTGTTCAATACACTCGCGGCTCCCTTATCGCACTCGCCTAAGGCTCGTGCGTTTAATAGGGCATGCAAACCGGATACCCGATTAACCGAAAAACCCGAATAACCGACTGATTTGAAACTCGGATTTTTAAGATTGAAATCCCGGGTTTTTCGAGTTTTTCGAGTTTTTTTCAATCATGATGGTTTGTGTTAAATACTACCACCAGAATATTAATAATGAATGAAACTTCTCAAAAATTTACTGTTTAGGGAAACAGTAATTTTTTCTACTCTATTGAGCGAATAAATTGGACAGGCTGACCACAATCTATAATAATTATTAGGTATACTAAGGAGTAATATATTGTTACTTGTTAGGCTTTGTTCTGACGTTGAATGAGTGCGGCGCTGCGACCACTATGAGACTGCGGGAGTCATCTCTTAACGGCGGATATTATTGAACATTTTGTAACCCTCGTTAGTTTTTACAGTCAAAGTAAAAACTTGACTAGGGTCACAAAATGTTAAATAAAATAGTAGAAATGGTGCATATTTATTATCACGGTCGCTTTACAACTTGACAGAGGACCTTAGTAATAAATTTGCACCATTTCTACTTTGATTTGATTAGGAATCATCTTGGTCTAATTATTTTATTAAAGATTGTTCTTGACAAAGAATTAATTTTAAGTTACTATTTTAACAATAAATAAGACTTATTTTATGTGATATACGATACGATACGAAACACTTTATTGTAATTACCAGTTAGAAAACACACACATAATTATTAGAAAACATTTTATTTTGTTGATTTTGTTTTTAAATGCTACTTCATAGCTAATTACAGATAAGGTGTAGCTTAGATTATCTCGTGTGTGTGTGTGTGTGTGTGTGTGTGTGTGTGTGTGTGTGTGTGTGTGTGTGTCTCTGTTTGTGTGTGAATGAACCTTCTCTTTATCTTGTCACGAGGCGGTCCCAGGGTTTGGGTTACTCCCACTAGCCCAGGACCCAAACCTCAGTGACACAGAATTACAGGAACAATAATAATTAGGAGCACAGGAACTCACAGACTTTTATACTTTGACGATACGGATTAAAACCACTTATGTAGGTAGTGTAGAGGTTTTGACCTCGTCACAATCTTAATGTGTTATCTATGAAATGGGAAGAAATTTGTTTTTTTATCATCATCGTCATGTCAGATTTTAGAAGTCCACTGCTGAACATAGGCCTCCCCCAAAGAGCGCCATGACGAGCAATCTTGTTCCACCTTCATCAACCAACTTCCTGCGAAAGGTACAATGTCGTCGGTCCATCGTGTGGGGGTCTACCTACACTTTGCTTGCTTGTTCGTGGTCGCCATTCTAGAACCTTTATTCCCCACTGGTTGTCAGTTTTGCTACTATATGGCCTGCCCATTGCCACTTCAACTTGCAAACTCTGAGAGCTATGTCGGTAACCTTGGTTCTTCTACGGATTTCCTCATTTCGAAATCTGTCACGTAGTGAAACACCAAGCATAGCTCTCTTCATTGCACGCTGCGTGACTTTGAGCTTGTGTATGAGACCAATAATTAGCAACCACGTCTCAGTGCCGTGTGTCATCACTGGCAACACGCACTGATTATAAACTTTCGTCTTGAGGCTCTGCGGTATCTGCGACGAGAAGATATGGCGTAATTTCCCGAACGCTGCCCACCCGAGTTGGATTCGTTCGTTGACCTCTTTGTCAAAGTTGAATCTACATAGTTGGATCGTCTGACCTAAGTACGAGTAGACATAGTTATCAACAGCTTCGTAATATCGCTACCAACATAAAACGGCATGAGTGCGACATGGGCATTTGACATGATGTTTGTCTTGGGAAACAATATTGAGGTCACTGAGCATTGTGCTTAGGTCTTCCAGGGTTTCTGCATGATGACTATATCATCAGCAAATCGAAGGTGAGTGATGCATTTGCCATTGAAGTTAACACCATATCTGTTCCAGTTTAGAAGCTTGAATATATCTTCAAGTGCAGAGGTGAACAGTTCGGAGAAATAACGTCTCCCTGTCTCACCCCTTTTTGCAATTCGATAGAATTCGTGCTCCGATTTTGGAAACGGACAGTCAGTTTTTTATTATTACTAGTACCAAATGTTACTTTGATTATTAACACTCGTAGTACATAAACCAAATGTCACTTGATTGATCTCTTGGTTAAGCTAAAAAAATAAGAACACGAAACTAAATACATATTTTATTTACATTTCAGCCTTTTCTTTACTTACACACACTAATAATAATTCTTTCAAGGTCCAAATAAAAGAAAAACTCAAAAAAACTCGTAAAACTCGAAAAAAACGGTTCTTAAAATTGAAAACTCGAAAAATCCGGGTTTTTTAAACTATCCGAGTTTTGCATGCTCTAGCGTTTAATACCGCCTCGAGTGTAATGAACAACAAAGCACACGTGTATCATAATGTACTATAAATTGTTAACTATCGATTCAAAGTGCGTAATCCCAATACAAACAAAAGTAATCCCAATCAACTAATTAATTAGGATTGCACTTGTTACCTAAAAGTTGCGTAATTATTTCATAAAATTTGAAAGGTACTAGTTAGGTACTAATGCCACAGAATATACGAGTATAATAGCATGCATTTTATTCAGAGATTATTTGAGAGACAACATAGCAAATTTTGCACATTTTTCGATTTGTATTCGTAGGCTGTGTAACTAACTAACTCATCAACATCAGCCTATGTTTATCCACTGGCCTGGGAATGCTGCAGCTCGGTCTTCAGCTCTCCTCATCAATTTTCTTCCAGCCGCTTTTCGCAGGTCGTCACTCCACCTGGCCACAAGACGTCCTACTAACTAACTAGACCAAATAAATTATTATTTTATTCTATGACACTAGGTATCTACAATAACTCGGCTCCGGCCTCGGGCAACAGAATAAATAATAGTAGGTACAACTAACACTAATAAATAATAGTACTTGGGCACAGTTTTACAATATTTTAATACTGCGGCTCGGGCATAGTCTAGAATCTGCATGGTCAGCATTTATTTAGAAACATGACGCGTTTTCAACCGCTGCTACTAATTGATTCAATGCAGATTTTAGTCCTTGTGGCTGTTTGACATAATGAAAAAATGATGCGTTGAACCAAAAACATACAACTTCAAATGTATTGAATAAACCTAGCGGCACTGTGAGCACAGCCCTCGCGAGCACAAACTTTTTTGCAAACAAGCTAGCCATGCACAGTAGCGACATCTAGTTACCTTATTTTAAAACTAACATTAATAACCAAGGTGCTCCATCAAGTAGGTGTATCACCTAGTAGGTAAAGGGCTGATTCCACTGGTAGAAACCTAAGTGAGCAATTTACCGCATTTTGAGGAGCTATTCTGCTCATCACGCCGAAGATCCTCATTAATTCTTCACCAAATATTTATGAAACCAAAGTAAAGATACTGCCTTTCAAATAAAAGATTTTCAGTAGCCCACTTTTTCCCCTTTTTTTGGGGGAAGTAAACCCCCCCCCCCCCCACCCCCACCCCCACCCCACCCCCCCGCAATAAAAAAAACCCTGACGAGTAATAAAAACTAAAAATTCGTTTAACCTGTATACCAAGTTTCATCTGGATCGGTTGAGAAATGCGACCTGTAGAGGAGAACAGCCGGAGATCCGGACAGCGGGCGTACTGATCGACATACGAGAGCATTTTTGCCCAAGCTGAAACGGAGAGGCTTCGCTCGCGCTAATTTCTATGAAATTTTCATTAGGTCGGTTTTTTTTTACTGAAGTGTGTCGGGACATACCTGAAGATAAAAAAAAACAGGTAAGCGCGAGTGGGAATAGGTAGCTTATGATCGTGGCTACAGAACCCGTCTTTGCTTGTCCAATAAGCACCTTGACGATATTTAATTGACATATACATGTAACTACTAATTAATAATTTTTTAATAGGTATGTAGTCGTAACTTAAATTAAACTTTAATGACTTTCTTATTTTTTTTCTTTTTTAAACGGAATGCAACTTGATCGAAACGTCGACGTAAACAAAAATTAAGTTTTCAGCGCGATTAAGTCCCGTTTAAATAAATAACTATAGGCGCTTATGAGCACATTACCTAAAAATTATAGAAGCCACTGCTGCAATCATACCTATAACGCTAATTGCCTAAAAGCGAATTGCCTAACTGTCAACGCCTAAACTTTGTTACTGCCAATATAGTTGTAATTTTGTCTACAAATTGAAATGCCATAGCAGCACTATGTATCTCTAATGCCTAATGAGCAGAACTCTGAAAAACTCAACTCAACTCGAGTGTAATGAACTCTTGTTTTATTGAGAACTCTTTAGTTGTAACTCGATGCATATTATTATACAATTTATATTTTATGGTTACTAGCTGCGCCCTGTGGTTTCACCCACCCGAAAATATAATCTCGCTTTAGGATAGTGTGAAGTCGGATGACAGCTTTGACAGCTATCAAACTTAAAAGGGCTATAACTCTGAAACTATTGATCCTAGTCTCTTTACAGAAGTGATAGATCTCATCGAAAGCTTCATTTCATATGACAGCTGTGAAATTGACAGGTTATAGCTGTCAAACGTCAAAACATCCAGTATTGACAGCAGATGTCAAAAATTACATAGATAAATGAATATCGCAGCAGCAGATGCAAAGATTCAATTTGTTATTAATAAGTCACCGTACAATGTCTAGGCATTCTGCTTTTAGGCAAACTAAATTTATAGTCATCATAGTTCTAGGCATTCTGCTTCATAGTCATTCACTATTTATAGTCCCAATGCATTGTAGGCAATTTGCTTCTTAGTCAATTAGCGTTATAGGTACGATTGCAGCGGTGGCATCTTTCATTTTAGGTAATGTGCTCATAAACGCTATAGGTAAGTAGTCGTTACTTTTTAAAAGTAAGTTGGGAATGATGCTGGTAAGTTGAAATACCTTCTTCAGATATAAATAGGTCATTCACAAAATGCCTAGAAAAATAAAAGAAAACACAAAGTTCTAGCCTCATGAAAGCAAAATAACTGCAGTATTTTTGCTCTTTGTTTAGAATCTTGTCCTGCTATTTCTGGCTATGTGCTTCCTGCGTCAGCCCTATCTTCCGAAAGATTCTCTCCGCAAATTTCGCAACGCTAGGTTGTCTAAAAATAACCAGGAATCAATCACACCATTGCAAGAAGTTGAACAAATATTTATTTGGTGAATTCCTTCAGTTCTTTAGAGTCTAGATTTTTGGATCTTTAAAGGTTCGCTGAGATGATGCATGGTCTCGGAATGAACATAGATAAGATGAGAATCATGTTTAACAATCTTTGACCGTGAACCGATTGCAGTTAATGGTGTACCTCTTGAAGTTGTCCAACAATATGTTCACCTTGGACAAATATTGCAATTAGGTAAAAACAACTTTGAGAAGGCAGCCAATAGAAGAATTCAGCTGGGTTGGGCAGCATTCGGCAAGCTTCGTCAAGTCTTCTCGTCGTCCATACCACAGTGCCTGAAGACGGCTCCGTAGATTATGACTGGCATGATGAAACGTAGACGCGGTTAAACTAGTCCACAAATTCAAGGTCGCTCAGCGAGCTATGGACAGAGCTATGCTTGGAATTTCTCTGAAGGGCAAGATTCATAATAAAGATATCAGACGGAGAACCAAGGTGACCGCCATAGCTCTTAGGATAAGCAAGCTAATAGGATAGATAACCGTTGGGGTAGACGAGTTCTCGAGTGGAGAACACGTTTAGGCAAACGTAGTGTAGGACTCCTGCGGCCAGTTTGAGTGCGAACGTGCGAAAAGCGGCTGGAAGAAAATGGATGAGGGGAGCCGAAGAACGAGCTCAGTGGCGTGCATTAGGAGAAACCTACGTCTAGCAGTGGGCAGATAAAGGCTGATGATGATGATGATGATGATGATGAAGGGTTCGCTAGTGGTCTTTAAAGTGCAGTTTCATGATAATAACGAAGTATTACACACCAAAATATTAACTCCAGTTCCTTTATGCAAATCAGCACATAGCTATTAGGATTGTCGACAATCTCTTACTCAACTGTAAGTAACCTAGGATCCCTGACTTGCCGCGAAGTCATGTACTATACGTTTTCTTCCGCTTACATAGCTCAAAGGAATGCCCTAAAAAACTCAGTCACTGTTCTATAGGTAGGGTTGGGTTTCAGGCTTTCTCTCGACTAGTCGGGTGGCAACGCAAAGGAGCTTCTATCTCAGTGTCAGAGGTCTCAGACTTCATGTCTAGTCCAACTTCTTCACAACTTCGATAAAAAATATGAAAAATAGAAAAATAAAATATATGAACAACGCTCGCTAACTAACCCTTATCCAAATTGAAATAACGTAAAATAAAATGATATGGCCAACACGCCTTATCTACCTATTTTACTTACTACCCAATATATTAAACTCAGAATACAAATAGTATATAAGTATTCAATAAAAAACATATACCTCTATCCAAGTTTCTATATACCTACCACAGTCTGACAGTAATACGACACGTGTTTCGCCTCTGCACGAGGCATCCTCAGGAGATGTTGACTCGTCGAGTGCTGGACCGAGAGCACTCGATGATTCAATGAAAAAGTTGATCATTTGTCTGTCTTAAAGTCTGGCTGAAGTAAGCTTTATATTGTGTCTGCGTTCATTTTATGTATGGGTTTCCGCAAAGCAACGCCCGAGTCTAGTAGCTACGATATTTTAAAAATGTTAAATGATTTGAATTTATCTGCGATTGTTCGCTTCGTCTCGCCAATGTGAGACTTATCACAGTTGCAGTCAATTTTGTACACACTGGGTGTTTGGAAGCGGATTATAATGCTTTTGCGATCCAAACCTGAATTGCTACTTTAGGTAGCGCATTTTTGACTAGCTGTGCCCGCGGCTTTGCCCGCGTGGCCCAAAAGTAGCCCAAACGTGTTATTCCAGGACCAAAAGTACCTATACAGTACAAATATTAAATTTCTTCCAATTTCGTTCAGCCGTCAATTAGTGTTATTATCGATTGCTCGGCATCAGATCATCGGATTAGGATACCAAGTAAACCAGTTCTTAAGTCATACCCTAAGCTATCCAACAATGACCGCATCGCAATCGGTCCAGTTGTTTTAAAGTGATACGCGAAAAAGCATACAGACAAACAAACTAACAAACATACAAACGGACAATAAGATTTTTAAAAATGTTATGTTTTTATTCAGTAGCTTATTTTAAGTACCGTTGACCATTTTTTCTTTAATTATCTTCTATGTACAGACTATTTCGTTCCTATTGCCACAGAATAAATAATAGGTACTATTGCTTTATTATAAGTATAGATAGATATTAGATAGATAGATTGAAGATAGATTGTTTTCTCTTTCACATTAACACAGCTGTCTGTTGTCACTGTAATCGGCTTTCCTCGGATATCTGCGTCAGGGCCAACCTTCAGTCTGTCAGTTTATAGCCAAATCGATGCTGTCTAAAAGGATCTAAAGTCTCTACCGGACCAGCTGAGGTTAGAGTCCAAGAAAAGTCAGAAATCGCTAAAAACTTTCCCCATACATTAAAAACGAAATTACCATAACCTACAGGAAAACGTTCCTTAACTTTTGGAGATATATTGACCTGTATTGTCAGATTTTGGAAAATATGTAGTCCTCAAGAATATGGGCAATTTACACAAACTAATTTTTTATGCCAATCGATCCTGTTTGTTAGATCAAGTCTACTGGACTAACTGAGGATAGAGGACTTGAAAAAAATATGTATTTCTGTAAGAATATTAAAATGATTCAGTTTTTGTTTTAGCCAATATATTTTTCTTAGAAAGTAATCTATGAAGTTTTGTATTCGAACGAAGTTTGAATTTGATTTTAACGATACGATACGAAACACTTTATTGTAATTACCAGTTAGAAAACATACATTGTAATTGAACTAAAACTATGGAAGTACAAGGGGCGGTCTATTTGCTTAAAGCGATCTCTTCCAGACAACCTTTGGATGGACAGTAAGAAGTAAAATAAATAGACGGCAGCGTACAATTC
The DNA here is from genome assembly GCA_946251855.1 of Alsophila aescularia. Lineage (NCBI taxonomy): Eukaryota > Metazoa > Arthropoda > Insecta > Lepidoptera > Geometridae > Alsophila > Alsophila aescularia. The sequence continues at coordinate 59,629,290 of OX276378.1, read as the reverse complement.
TAGCAGCGTATAATTCATCCAACTTCATTTCATACATGTATGGGAAAAGATTTTAGCGATTTCTGACTTTTCTAGTTCTCTAACCTCAGTTGGTCCGATTACAATTTTGATCCTTAATCGATTGACATCAATTTTTTTTTGTGTAATTTACCCATTTTCTTGCTGACGGTAATTTTTTCCAAAATGTGTGAATGCCGATCAAAATATCTCTAAAAGTTAAGGACAGTCTCTTATGCACGTTTTCCTGTATTTCTATACGATACGATTCTAACGATCTATATAATTCCTATAACGGTTTAGGTACTTACCCTTGCAGCCTCATCTCAAAAAACCACCGTATATACCGTGTATCTTTTAAGTCTACAGTCATTTAACTTTCATGTCAAAACTTTGGAAACTTATTCAACATTCTCTTGATTCGAAAGCAAGAGAGCAGCAGTAATTTCTAGTTCAATTAAATTTGTTTTTTGCACTTGTCTTTTTAAAATGTCTTGCTACCGACTCAGTAGAACAAATGGTATTTTTTTGTTGTCCAATCTGTTCTATAGTAGAACAGTATGGAGGGCAAATACACAATTTGTTCGGATCCAATTTGTCATACTGCTTAGTAGAACAGCTTGGATTTTTTTGTCCAATCTGTTCTATGGTCGAACAAATAATAGAACAGTTTGGACTAACCCTACTTGATCATGTAGGAGAAGGACAAAAAATATCCCGACTGTTATTGATCAATATAAACCATATCAAAGGCCCTCGGGCGGCCTAACAAACTCTGACACCAGAGGCCAGCTTTACCTTATACGACAGACAAACAAAACAAGAGAAGACCACCTAACGTTATCTAATAGTTTTATAAAGGATCCCGTCCGAGATCCAAATTATGCCTTTAGAAAATTATTAGGTAACTACTAGTTAAGCCCGTGGCTTCGCACGCGTGTTCATTTATCTAGGTTAAAAGAACTCTATGTGCTCCAAGATTTAAATTACCAATATTCCAACATTTTATCAAAATTTCTTCAGCGTCCAATTTTTTTTAAATCGATTGCTCTGCTTGCACTCATTGGATTGAGATACCAAGTACCCACGTTTTTAAGTCAAACTCTAAGCTATCAAACAGTGTAGTTACACCGTATCACCATCGGTCTAGCAGTCTTTACGTGAGGCGTGAACAAACATACAGACAAACAGACAGACACGTTTAACAAAATGTATTATTCTTGTTCAGTAGCTTAGTATAATGTTTTTAGGATTCATGTACGAGTATGTTTGTATGTATGTGAGTTTCTTTATTCCACCATAACGTTGATATGCCTGAACAGATTTAGACGTATGGTATCGTTAGAATCCTTACATCGCCCCGATCAAATTAAAGGCCTTGATAAGCACATTCCGACAGTATATAATTTATTGGTATAAGTTCTTTTTTGGCAGGGCAGGCGTGTTTTTTTAGCTTTTAAGCTAGTTATTTAATTAACTTCTTTGTACAGACTTCTTCGTAATTATTGCTTTATTATAAGTATAGATTCTATGTTTTGGATAAGCAGGCGTTAATGCTTATATCAAGAAGATTTAAAAAGAAACGGATAAACATTAGATTTGGGAGGCGTTATTATTACGACTCGAAGTTAAACTGAGCTGCAAAGGATTGAGTATTTCATATCGTTCCTGAGAAAAAGGGTCTTGACAGGCAGACTGACGGACGGACAGACAGCAAAGTGATCCTATAAGGGTACCTTTTTAGTTGTCTATGGTCAAAAAGCACCACGATCGTTGCTGCCAAAGATTTTGAATTACGCATACTGACGTTTGTTTTAGATGATACGACGGTGTAGAAATGCTAAAAGTGAGAAAAATGCCGCGGTGTGAGCGCTACCCTTGAGTTACTAGTGTCGTATATTTCTACACTCTCAAGGGAATCAAAACCTACAGGGTACTTCCCAATGACCTAGAATCATGAAATTTGCCAAGTTTTTTTTTAGTAAAGATATTTGCTGTTGATCTATAACTGAACGCTACAGCGTCAACGGTATTAAAAAAATATTTTTTTTTTGTTTTTTTGGTTTTTAAACTGACTGAGTCCTATGTCATGTATGGGGACAACACTTTTCCAACGGGAAAGTTAAGTTTGTAGGGAATTATCGGTGCGCGAGTCCGGCTCGCACATGGGCATATGGGCATTTTTTTAAATTACTTTTTAAAACAAAATGTAAGCGAATAGTCATGAAAATGTGCATAATGCAATATTCGCTTACATTTCGTCAATATCTCATCATTGATATCACAATACCCCTAAAGACGAAAGTCTTCCAACGTGCTCTTTGTACTTGCATAGCATACGGAGCCGAAACGAAGCTCCACATAAGTAAGACTCATCCATAAGTTTGAAGATATTAGTGAACCAAAGTAACATAAATACCTACTTAGAACACAAAAATAGCAACGATGACTTGTGAAATACTTATGGCAGTAACTGGACGAGGAGAGACTAAGATCGGGCTCAGTGGTGTTCAATACAAGAGGGATGATGATGATGATGATGATGATGACGACATACCATCGAGGGCAACATGCAGGTTGGCGGCAGTGTGTCCATCCCACGGGTGCGCGATGAGACGCACGAGGTACGCACACCCCGGCCTTACGGCGCATGTATCTGCTACTGGGTTGGTGTACGCCGGAACTACCCACCACGACGCTTCCTGTTATGAAATAAAATAACTTATACTAAAAAGGATAGATCTAATTAAAAGCGAGGAGATTACATACCAAAACCTCGAGCGTAGACCGCATAATGAAATGAAATGGTTTATTTACCAGAATGTTACTTCCAATTACTTAATTACTCATCATCATCATCATCATGTCAGCCCTTAGAAGTCCACTGCTGAACATAGGCCTCCCCCAAAGAGCGCCATGACGAGCGATCTTATGCCACCTCCATCCACAGACTTCCTGCGATGGCTACAATGTCGTCAGTCCATCGTGTGGAGGGTCTCCCCACATTTCGCTTGCTTGTTCGTGGCCACTATTCGAGAACCTTTATTCCCAAACGGTTGTCGGTTCTGCGAACTATATAGCCTGCCCATTGCCACTTCAACTTGCACATTCTGAGAGCTATGTCGCTAACTCGGTAACCTTCGTTCTTCTACGGATTTCCTCATTTCGGATTCTATCACGTAGCGAAACACCGAGCTTAGCTCTTTCCATTGCACGCTGCACAACTCTGAGCTTGTGTATGAGACCAATAGTTAGCCACCACGTCTCAGTGCCGTATGTCATCACTGGCAACACGCACTGATTATAAACTTTCGTCTTGAGGCTCTGCGGTATCTGCGACGAGAAGATATGGCGTAATTTCCCCAACGCTGCCCATCCGAGTTGGATTCGTCGGTTGGCCTCTTTGTCGCAGTTGGATCTACCCAGTTGGATCGTCTGACCTAAGTAGACATAGTGATCAAGAGCTTCGATAATATCGTTCCCAAAATAGACCGGCCCATGCCGGTTTATTTTGGGAGCGATATTAGCGATATTATTATGTACGACATGGGCATTTGACATGATATTCGTCTTACCCGTGTTCATTTTAAGACCCACCTGTTGGGAAACAATATTGAGGTCACTAAGCATTGTGCTTAGGTCTTCCAGGGTTTCTGCCATGATGACTATATCATCGGCAAATCGAAGGTGAGTGATGTATTCGCCATTGATGTTAACACCATATCCGTTCCATTTCAGAAGCTTGAATATATCTTCCAGTGTGAACAGTTTCGGAGAAATAACTCCCTGTCTCACCCCTTTTTGCACTCTCTCTTTTCGTGCTCTGCTCCTGACGACGGACTGTCATGGTGGCCTTGCTGTACAAACACTTCAACAATTCGATGTACCGGTAGTAAATCTAGCACCGCTGTAATGAATGTAGCACTGCCCAGGTCTCGACAGAATCAAATTCTTTCTCGTAATCCACAAACGCTAGACATAGTGGCCGATTATACTCTTCGGTCTTCTGTATAATCTGCCAGAGCGTATGGATGTGGTCTATGGTGCTAAAGCCTTTCTGGAATCCAGCTTGTTCGGGAGGCTGAATGTCGTCAAACCTACGAGCGAGACGGTTTGTAACTACTCTCTAAAATAGCTTATAGACGTGGCTCAGCAGCAAAATGGGCCTATAATTCTTCAAGAGGGTTTTATTACCTTTCTTAAAGAACAAAACCACTACGCTCCTGTGCCACACCTCTGGCGTAGTACCCTCGAGGATGACGGAGTTAAACAGCTTCTAAAGGACTTTAAGTACCGGTGTTCCACTCGCTTTGAGTAGCTCTGTCGTTATTCCGTCCTCCCCTGGTGCCTGGTTGCTCTTAAGCTGTTTAAGAGCCATTCTGATCTCATATAGGCTGACGCCCGGGATATCTTTGGTATAATGACGGGTTAAACGGGCTCTTGCGTCGCTAGTCGTGCTAGGAGGACTACGCGATGAGGTGTATAATTGTCCATAAAACTTCTCAAGCTCACTCAAAATCTCTGGCTTCGACGAAACGATGCTGCCATTGTCAGTTTTCAGCTTTGTCAACAGGCTTTGCCCAATAGAAAGATCTCTTGCGAACACTTTGGAGCCCTGGTTCCGCTCTATTGCGTTCTTAATACAAGTAGTATTATAGGAACGCAAATTGTGTCGCCTCGACTTAAAGATCTGTTTATTAAGCAAGCTGTAACTCGACATATCCACTGAAGACTGCAGCCTCATCTCGCTTCGTTCTGCCATAAGTCTCAGTGTGTGCTCAGGGAGTTTCTGTGATCTATTTTTGCGGTGGGTCTTAAATAACTCCGATCCGACCGCGTGAACAATTTCCACCAGCCCGTTGTTTAGTTCGTCCACTGTATCGCTTAATTACTACACAACATTAATAATAATACAAACAAGAGAAAATTAAAACTAGGCAATTGGCACGTGGTATAACTGCCACGTGCGGTGTAAGGGGCTTTGGTCCCAGTTTCTCACCGCGACAACCTGGGTGTTAGTAGAGCGGTACAGCGCAGTGCGCGTAGCGGCAGAGCGACTCCTAAGCCTGAGCAGTGTCTGCCAGCAGGGCGTGCGGCCTTCGGCAAACATGGCGCTGACGCTGCAGTAACGCGGCAATCTGAACATTGCACGCCACGCGTCGCCATTGCACTCGCATGTCGCTCATAACCGCCTTATTATAATGAGTTCACAACTCGACCGTGTAGACGCTGGTACAGTTGCTGATGAACAGCTGACTTTTACCGCAGCGCTGCTATGGCTAAACCGTCTCCCCAGCTTGTTACCACGTACAGCCAGGGCTCGTCTTTGCCTCGCGATGTCTGCGTGGTCAGACAGGTCAGCAGCTAATATGTGCCCAAGGTATCTAACTTCCTCCTAACATTTTCCAGCTTGAGTGGAGGTAGATTCTGGTAGCTTCAGATTCAGAGCACTAAAAACCATACATACAGATTGTACTTATTGTGATCTTCGGCATAGCTTTCATACACTGCGCATCGCTGCTACTGATGTTGCTAAAAGCACCATATCATCCGCATAACTTATATGGTATGGTCCTATTGATCGAGAAGCCTACGCCTGTCTGGTTGAGTTTGTCCGACAGCCCGTCCATATACAGGTTGAACAGGGCAGGGGACATGCTTCCCCCATGTCTCACACCACACTCAAGTTTCGAAGGTGCGGAAGGTGCATAAGACAGGCGCAACGCACCCAATTAACCTTCTTTGGCCTTAATGTATGTGTAGGACGTGGCAGCAGTGACTCACATTTACGCTAGTCTGCGTAATGTCTCTTTATTTTAGTTGTTGATGCGAAGCACTATGATGGGAGTGTAGCTGTGTGGGTGTGTTTGCTTGTAGTTGTTTCTAGTCCAATTTTTTTTTACGTGTTTTTAAAGCAGATTATACTTCACGCACCATCAGATCATAAGTGCATTATCATTGTTGTTATTGCGTTGTTTTTCATTTTCTATGCATATTCAAACAACTTGAAGCCCTCGATTATAAGCTTGGGAGATTTGATCTAAACATACTTTTACATCCTAGCATACGGTGAGTTAATACAAAAAACACTAATTAATTATCAGTTTAGAACTACATAAGCGTCAGTTTCACCTCTAGTTCCCCACAACACAACGGATTCAGGGCGTCCTCATCACGTTATCACAATATCTTCAACCGTCCACGTCCACTGCTGAACATCAACTGAAGCCTATGCTTCATCATCAGCATCAGCCTATGCTTGTCGACTGCTGGACGTAGGCCTCTACTAATGCACGCCACTGAGCTCAGTCTTCAGCTCTCTGCATCCAGTTTTTACCAGCCGATTTTCGCAGGTTGTCACACCACCTGGCCAAAGGATATCCTATAGTACGTGTGCCTAAACGTGGTCTCCGCTCAGAACTCGTCTACCCCAACTGTAATCGATTCTTCGGTAAATGTGACCAGCCCACTGCAATTTCAGCTGGTCAGTAGTTTTTGTTTAAGTGGCCTACGATAGCCCGGGGATTCTTTGCACCCCCCACTGCCCTCACCCTGTCAAGACTAGCAGGGTGACCAGGAACTGGTGCCTAATTTTGTTTGTTCGTTGTTTGTGTTGTCCATAATCACCACGCTTGGCAGGCGTCTTGATGATCGCAGCACCTAGCACAGTAGATTCTCATAGCATCCGTGGGTTGAGAAGGAGTTATCCATTATAATGACACCAAATGCGACATTCGGGCGTCCAACATGTATTAATCGGAAGCTCGTCCGTTTTTGTGGAGTTATCGGTAAAAAGAAAAAGATATGACTTACCCCAGGAATATTGTACTCGTAGCATATTGGCGACTGACAGTCTATTGTTTCTGTAACACTGCTGATTTCTAATGAGTAGTCTCTGGCTGGAGGACCTGAAACAAACATTATTAATTGAATTATTTTTTTATAGTTTACAGGGTGAATTTCAAGTGGGCGTGGATGGCTAAATCAGAAACTATAAGGAATAGCGAAAAGTACTCAAAGGAGTCTCGGGCCCGATTTAGTTTTTTTTTGATTGAAAACTAAAACTGCATCTTTGGATTTTTAAAAAAAAAACAATATACCTAGGCAGGAATCGAACACGTTGATTTTGGGGAAAAAAACACACACTGTATTATTACACCATTGGATAGTGTCGCTAATAAGAATTGAATTCTGGGAAGAAATGACATACGGCAAACTTAAGGAAAGAGCTCATTTTTAACGATATTTAATCCATAACTGATTAATTGTTGAAAATGATGACCGTTGTTTTCAATATATAGCTGGATTCGACGTCTCAAAGATTGTACTGCATTCAGTATTAAAATATTATTGATTCCGTTTAGAATATTTTCCAAAGTTCGTTTCAAGTCATCGATTGCATTATACGTGTCTTTGTAGATTTCGTTTTTTACATACCCCCGGAGAAAATAATCTAAGGGGGTAAGATCCGGTGACCTCGCTGGCCACGGCACAGGACCATAAATTGCAATAAAATGTTCACCAAACTGCTGAATCAACATCTCTTTTACTATACGACTATTAATAAGAAACAGTACGCAAACAGTTAGTAATAATCAACGAAACGTGGAACAAAATCTAAGTTATTGGTGTCAATTTACTCTACGTTCTAATTTCAATTGAATGCATTTTTTTATTTTACTGTGGCCTTTAACCGCGAAGACATAATAAAAATTAGAAATACGAACATAATGTTGTGAAGATGACCGCGATGCGGGTCTGTGTTGAGAAAAACATTGAGCATCATTTCGGACCAGGTACAGGTAATGCAGGTATGAATTAAAACAGTACTTTAAAATATGAATCAGTTTATTAAAATACAACATTTTCCTTAAGTTTGCCGTATGTCATTTCTTCCCAGAATTCAATTCTTATTAGCGACACTATGGAATGGTGTAATAATACAGTGTGTGCATTTTTTCCAAAATCAACGTGTTCGATTTCTGCCTAGAAATATTGTTTTTTTTTTTCAAAAATCCAAAGATGCAGTTTTAGTTTCCATCAAAATCGGACCCGAAACTCCTTTGAGTACTTTTCGCTATTCCTCATAGTTTCTGATTTAGCCATCCACGCCCACTTAAAAAAAACATTCTGTATAATTATAATTATATTATAAAATAAGGTTAATGAACACATTTAACTACAACGCCTCAGCCACTGGGGCGCGTATATTTCTTTCCGTAATATTATATACTATACGACCCCATATCACTTTCCGAATGTAATATGTCCTCCAGGGCGAAAAGAATTAAAACATTCAGTTCTTTTCCACCAGTAGGTAATCTAGAAGAAAAAGTAAATAGGGAATGCAATCCACGTCAGATTCAAGCGAACTGCTATTTTGGTCTATGAATGACGTGATCTTTTAACCCTCCTCAGCAATCCCTGACACGATAATTGGTATAAAACACCAAAGGAGATACAATTGTACTACTCGAACAATTTTTGTTATGTAGGTACATATCAACTCGCTCTCGCTTCGCTCGTGTGACTTCACATTATATTTCGTTTTAGCTTAATATTTTTACGGTCGCTCTGCTCGCATTTTTCAATCATTTCACGAATAGATTTGGGATTAAAGATAATAGGGGGCGGCAAAAATCTTGCGCGTCACTGCACTGCGCTCTTCACCATGAGACATTGTTTTTTAAGTCTCATTGCCCAGTAATATCATATGTGTAATATTTATTACACATATGGTAATATCGCGGAAACATTGCCCTTCAAACCAATTAGGTAGGTAGGTAGGTGTGGATTCCCTTGCAAGTGTTAAAATATACGACACTAGTGACTCGCCCCGGCTTTCGCACGGGTAGCCCTCACACCGCGGCATTTTTCTTACTTCTAACTTTTTTATACCCGTAACTTCTAAAAAAATACGCCAAAAAGCGTAATTCAATACCAATTCCTATATTCGCGTAATTATATTCCATAGACAACTGCATTACTACTCACGTACTTGACAGACTTGTTATTATTTCGTTTCCACGGCAACATGCCACGGCGTTCCTTACGGCGAGAAATGTTGATACCTTACACAGAAATGTTTACACGCTACTGCTTGGCGGTTCAATATCTGATAAAGGAGTGGTACTTCCTCAGGCGGAGTCTTGCATAAGAAGCCTACCACTACAAAAATCATAGACCCATAATTGCATTGATCTTCCGCAGTACTGATTTCCAACCTTGTGATCTCCATTTTGACAGAGATCCTACTCTACCCGACAATAAGTTATTTTGGACACAAGGTTAATTTATATATTAGTTGTAAGAGAGGTCTTCTTAATTGGAGCACTATTCAGTTCCTCAGCACGTCATCATGTTTTGATGACCTAATAATAAAGACAAAAAATAATTGAAAAATCTGGATGGGGCTGTGTCGCTCGGCCGTTTGTTTATCGTGACATCTTAACAACATCACCGGAATCAATACGCTACTCCTTAGATAATTTATAACTATCTAAATCGAGAGTTATACCGAATTAAAGATCACAAAACATGTATATTTCTGATTTTGCTCCATGCGTCCTGCCTCTGTCTTTTGACAAAAATAAAATATTACATCACTGAGCTGACTATATAAGCTAAGAGTTTTCCTTGCGGCTCACTTAGTACCCGTATATGTATCAGTGTGATTTTAAAGATGTTTCACGTCAAGAGTGAATAGGTATCAACTAGGCAAGCGTGCTACACCTTCGACCACATCATCGCTTTCCATCAGGTGAGATCGTGGTCAAACGATTGCCTAGTCCGTATTAATTCGTGCATGCTGCAAAATACTCAACTCTTTTAGGAAGGCCAAAGATATCCGAACATCACGTGGATAAAATTTGTAAACAAATGAATTAGAACTCTCAACTGAGCTTCACCGTCTTCAAGCACATTTCAGCTGTTTGTATTATTTGTAGGTATTCTCTTTGGATCCAGCCTTCAAACCGGAGTTGTGTACATAGGTACATACATCCCAATAGGCTATAAACGTTTTTTCTGTTTTCGAAATGGTGCGTATTTCGGTTTATTGAATCAAGCGTGGCAAACAGCGGGCAATCAAATTGCGTTTAATTACTGAGTAAACAGAGCGACGGGTTTGTGCGTCCGCGAACATGTTTGGGGATGTGTCGTAATATTTGCTTGTGTGTCTGAATCTGAACCGTAGGAAAAATTGGGCTACTTATTCTAATGTTATGGTTGCTCGATATTTTAGTACATGGACATCCTTTTATTTTTTCCTACGTCGACTAAATGGTAATGGACAGAGATCTCGAGGCACGACAAAACTGCTATAGTCAGATGATATTGGCCTTTGGCCATTGGACGTCGGATATTGTTTTCATGGTACGTTGGAGGCAAATGGAATGAGACTAGTACATAACCAGAAAGTATGTGTTGAACAAGAGGACGCTTGTACTCAGCTGGGTGGATAAGATATATAAGAGTACACAGGTAGGTAGTGCAGTGATGGTCCCGGTAGATGGACTTTCTTAGGATGACGGATTGCAGGTTTATTTTCTGCTTCCAGGGCCAATATTTCTGCACAAAAAGGAAATCTATCTGTTGCATAATTGCATGACGAATGCGTTTTTGGAGTTTTTGGGAAAAAAAAAAAAATACAGAATGATCCCATTAACTAAATTCACATTTATCCCGTACGTATACCAATAGCCGAGACGTTGAGGGATTAATAATGTAAACTTACTTTATACATAATAATATAAAGTAACTAAATATACGGCAAAAGGGGTAGATTCAGCGGGGTACGTACGTAATTTCGAATGTCGTTTATGCGAATGTCTATTCCTCGAAGTCTATTCGTCGGATGCTTACATCCTCGAAGGATCTTTTCTGCGAATGGTCAAAATTGCGAAAGGTGCGTTTGCTCGAATGGTCAAAATTGCGAAGGTTTATTCCTGCGAAGGGTCGTTTGTTCGAATATTCTATTAAACAAGCAACACACACGTCCCCATATTTTATTCCTGTTTATTACACTACTGTCCAAAAAAGGAGTGTAATGTTTTCAGGGTTCATGAATATGTGAGTTTCTTTATTCCACCATAACTTTTAAACACCTGAACAGATTTGAATGTATGGGGTATTACATCACCCCGAGTAAAAAATAATCTTTTGAAATGTTTTTTTTTTCAAAAGTTTATTTTGGCGTGGCGACTGTATGGCTCCAAAAAAAAAAGAGAAAAATCTTCGTGTTTTATAATATGGGTATCAAATTGAAAGACTTGATGAGAACATTTCAACAAAAGGTATATATTTTAATGGCATAAGTTATTTTTTGGCAGGCAGGCGTTTTTTTTAATTTATGGCTTGTATCTTAAGTTGTTTTTATCTATTAGCTTTAAGATTATATAAACAAAAACAAACAAGTACCAGGTTAGCATATATTGCTAGAAGGAGTCGACGGTATTTCAAGACGAGACTCATTTGGTGGCAGTCAAACCAAGGAGAACTAAGTACTCAAGAACTAATTAAAGAACTATAGAATGTACCTATTTGATATTATGCTGTCTACTTACAATAAATACTTTGAATTTTTAAATTCTATACCTCTATAACATACCTACTGAGTGAATTTAAAAAATAAGCGAATGTTTCCTTTGAGTAAAATTTGCTAGCTTCAATATTGAGGGTACTTTCCTTCCAGGTCCCGTTCGAACTATCCATTTGTATATGAGTATTACGCATGTTCAACAGTATTACATAATTACGTAGGTACGCGTAAAAATCTCTTTTTTCATTGGGTTAAAAATTGGTAGCATATTAGTATATTCGATCATAAGTCCATTCGCAGCAATAAGCCTTCGCAGTGTTGACCATTCGAGCAAACGTACCTTCGCAATTTTGACCATTCGCAGAAACGACCCTTCGATGATGTAAGCATTCGATGAATAGACTTCGAGGAATAGATTCAGCACGTGCTGCATTTACATTTTCATAATATGTTCGCAGCGCTGATTTTCAATCTACCCCATTGCACTAAGGTCTTCATCATCAGCCTATATGTGTCCACTGCTCTGTCTGTGACGTAGGCCTCTCCTAATGCACGCCACTGAACTCGGTCTTCAGCTCTCCTCATCCAGCCGCTTTTCGCAGGTCTTCGCCGAGATATTATGGATAAGTACATACAAAAATACATTTAAACTTTGATTAAAATAGAACCGTTCCTTAACAACCTAACATAAAAACACAATAAGACGTAGCGCATCTTGTACATGAGATTGTGAACGTCACACATGCTGAGTTTACCCCTTTGCCCCTTAAATTTATTATATTCTTACTGTCGCTGTATTTGTAATTTTATTTTATTATGGCAATAAATACCCTTTATTTAACTTTTGTTTTAATATGTTCCTATAACACAAACGGATGGCAAAAATATGTAATAAAAGCTACCAAAAATCTAAAAACAATAATTTTAATTATACTAGAGAAGTAGGTACTAAATGCAGGCTAGCCTCAGCATAATAAGATTAAAATTAAATTAAATGCAGTTGCAGGTATTTGTTAACATATCCACAGTTGAGTAGCTTAGAACCCTAAGTTTATGCATGGCCGATACGCATTTGGGCGGTTTTTTTCTCTTATACATATATCGACAATTAATGTTGAACGCCTTCGATCATTTTATTTTGACCCATATTCTGGTCTGTCTATGAATAAATTTATAAGACAATTTGTTTGAAAATATAGTATTTTCAATTCAGCTATTAATTACCCAAACAAATCATGATTTAGTTGTAATAAAACCGTTAAATTTTCGTTCGTTACGTTCGTGTTTATTTTCATTGAGCCCATGGCGTTCATGTTGTTTATTTACAACTAGCTGTACCCGCGGCTTCGCACGCGTGCTTTTTTCTTTAATTCAATTACACCTATTTTTAAATCAAACCCTAAGCTATCTAACAATGAAAACCGCACTGCAATCGGTCCAGTAGTTTTTACGTGGTGCGTGAACAAACAAACATACAGACAAACAGACAGAAAGACACGATTAAAATTGTTATTTTTGATCAATACATTTTTTAAGCACCCAAGAGCATTTATTCCTTTTGAATTCATTTAGTAGTTTGGGTGCAATGCGCGGTCAAGATACGAACAAACAGACAGACAAAAGTAAAATAGTTTGTCTTCAGTATCGAATCAAGAGTACATTCCAAATTTTTTTTTCTAAATATCTTCAATATACAGAATTGGACTCGTTACAGTTTTATTATAAGTATAGCTTGATAGATAGATAGATAGATAAATTCTTTATTGCACACACCACAAACAAAATCAACAAAAAATAAAGGAACAATAGCAGAAGAAGTGTACAATGGGCGGCCTTATCGCTAAAAGCGATCTCTTCCAGGCAACCTTTGGATGGAGAGGATTTGTTATAGTTGTGAGGGACGGGGTGCATTATGATATAAAAATACTACTTAGTGAGAAATAGTACATAATAATATATAATTTCCAATATATATACATACATATATAAATAATAGCTTGGTTTTTATTGAAGGCCTTTTGGTACAGAGTAAGTAATAGTTTTAGTTCATTATCTCAGTCCTTAAACTTATATTTAAGTAGATTTCTAGATTTTGACTCAAAGGTAGTCCAGGGTACAAGTACACGATCTTTGGAAGTTATTTTATAGTGAGCTCGTGTTCATTTTTGCACGGTTAGTTGGTTCCCTGCCAGGTCAGATCGAGTAACGACCTGCGGAAGGCGGCAGAAAATGGATGAGAAAAGATTGAGTTCTGTGGCGTTCATTGGGAGATGTTTATGTCCAGGTGGACGAACTCAGGCTGATAATGATGATGAAATTGGTTTTGAATCCACGCCCTGCGGCAGCGCGAGGGCGACGATAACAACATCAACATAACAATCATCACTATTCAAATATCATATATAAAGGTCACAGGATTCATACCTTGATTTATTAACGTGTGGTGCAAATCCTCACTTTCGAACAAAAGGACCGATTTAGATGCGGTTTTTTATATTTAAAAGCTGAGATGGTTCTCAGCTATAATGGGGGGAGAGTTATTAAGTTTCAAAGATGCGATTAACAAGAAACAAGGAGGTAGGGAGAGGGGGGGGGGGGAATGGGGGTAAGGATCGTAGCTCCAAAATAAATGGACCGATTTTGATGCGGTTTTTATGTTTGACTGATGTGATCGAGATGCTTCTTAGCTATAATGGGGAGTGGGAAGTCGGGAATTATATACATTTTTAATTTGTATCTGTTTTATATATTATGTCGTAGCCAGATCGTAGAATCGATGAATCGTAGAATTGATGTGGTCAACCATGAACCATTTCATGAATTGGTTCTATTTCATGAAAATTCGAAATTTCATGAATTTCGTATAAAAGTTAACGTTTCATGTAACATTAACAAGTTATCAAACAGGTTTTCAAGGCTAAAGATAAACACGAAAGCTTGGACTGAGGTGGGAGCGAAGCGTACACGGCCAAGTCAGGTCACCCTTGAATGTTGTTAATGTAACTATTATACGATAAGATGACACACACACATCCCCACATCTTCAGACTTCATCTTTTCTAATAATGATGTATTTATTTTATATGTTTTATATATGTATATAAGGATAGATTTTAGTTGTTTTGTTTCGCTGATATACGAGTATACTTATTTTTTTATTTTTTTTATGAACTTTGTCCGCCAATAACATATCTTCCTCGGCTAACACCGTAGTCCGAGCAATGGGGTAGCTGAAAAACGGAGGCCGCTCCGCATTCTCATGTGAACGCCGCAACATGCTGAGTTTACCCCCCTTTGCCCTTAAATATAATTATATCCTTTTTGTATTGATACTGTGTGCACACTTTACTTTATTTCTAGTGGCAATAAATGCTATTTTACTTTACTTACTTACTTAATAATGTTTGACCATATCATGAAGTAGCCGTGCGTTTAGAAATGTATCGTCAAAAGCTGATTATTCATTGATCTGGCCAAACCATATCATGATGTAGGCAGCGTGTATTCTCCATTTCAAAAAATAGAACCATTTCATTTGAAATGGTCGGTCACATCATGAACTGATCAATTCTTAGATTCTTAGATAAATCTCGTGACACGTGAATGTGTAGCATTGTTTACGTCATTTTTCTGTAAGCGTATAACTAAACATCGCTAAGGGAACACGCCTACATTGCTTATTTCGCAGAAACTATTTAATGAATTTCCAAGTATTGGAAACGGCAAGAGTGAACGGCGCACTACCACGAAAAATATTTTCATTCATAAAAGTGTCAAAACCTGCGTGAATAGGGGATTAAATTGTGAACAGGGCCACAATTTATATAAATAATACAAATTAAATAATATAGTACAAGTGACCGGGCGTCTTTTCGCATGCTTTCTACCTCAGGTTGAATCAATATCTAAAACGCATCTACACCATAACCATAAACAAAGAAAATATTGTAAAATTCTGCTAACTTTGACAATTAACTTAACACATATCGTACTCGTAGTTAGACTCGTCTTGTCGTTCAAGGGCAAAGTGGGGGAAAATATGTGTAATGTGCCCATGTGATGGACCGAATGCGGCGATCAAATTAACTTTGGGCGGAAATTTTCATGAATGTACAGGATGACCAGGACCACAAACTAATATAAAAATACTACTTTATCGTATAAAACTTAAAGAAAGAAATAATTTAAAAAAATGAGGTATGTGCTACGCCCATACCGACTAAAGTAAGTTGGCACGGCACTTACCTACCTGGCACCTCAGACAGTAATATTTGGCCTGAGCCTGGTACAGACATAAAGTAAGTAAGTTGGCACGGCACTTACCTACCTGGCACCTCAGACAGTAATATTTGGCCTGAGCCTGGTACAGACATAAAGTAAGTAAGTTGGCACGGCACTTACCTACCTGGCACCTCAGACAGTAATATTTGGCCTGAGCCTGGTACATACATAAAAAATAGAATTATTCATTTCTTTTAAGTTTTATACGATATTTAGCCATGTTTTTTAATTAGTTTTTACCTGATTGCTCGGAGGGTTATGTGTTTGGCTTGTATCTATGTTTTTTTGTACGTTTCTTAGGCGCGTCCTACAGCCTAAACGTATTGATGGATTTTGATAAATGGGGTATCATTTGATTTGTCTTGATCACAAGAGTCTTATAGAATATATGAAGTGTCAAGAAAACTAATATGGCGGCTTACAACTGCCATATTGTATTTCCGACGGAATAAAAAATTACTAAAACCTATCGATTGAGGTATCAAAATAAAGGTCAATAAAATACCATTTCAAAAATATATAATATTTAACGAAACAGGTGAAGTCTTTTAAGGTTCTTACAACATTTTCTATTTTAGGTTAAACAAGTTAATGTTAATACTGTAGTGTAATGTTGCAATTGCATAATGTAAAATATGTAATAGTTGATAGATTCAGGCGTTACTTTGCGGAAATCCATATTTAAAATGAAAAATATAAAAATATGTATCTTACTTTCCCAAAACTGTAATTCAGACAAATGATAAGTGGTAAAATTAAATTATAACATAAGTAAAACCCTACCCAAATTCAACTATCGTAATACTTATTTATTTATATACATGTAATATATATAAACAATAAAAAACATATACCTCGATCCAAATACCAAACGTCTGACATCAATACGACACGTGTTTCAAGGCATCTTCGGGTGATGTTGACTCGTCGAGTGCTGGTAGAACAGACGTTTGGTATTTGGATCGAGGTATATGTTTTTTATTGTTTATATATATTATATGTATATAAATAAATAAGTGTTACGATAGTTGAATTTGGGTAGGGTTTTACTTTTGTTATAATTTAACTTTACCATTTATCATTTGTCTGACTTAAAGTTTTGGTGGAAGTAAGCTACATATTTTTATTTTGTTCATTTTAAAATATGTAAGTAAAAAATAAACAATACATTGATATAAATAATACCTGCGCCGCAGAATAAATAATAGTACAAGCTGCGTCCCGCGGTTTCACCCGTGTGGACCAGGACCAGGACGGGACTTCGAAACGGGAATCCAAGATAATCGCATTATAATTGCAACAAAATTTATTTAGTATGTGACTATTATTTTTTAAATAAATCTACTGAAATCTATTTTTTATTCAACTATTTATTTGTCAATATTACATATATACATGAAATTTGGTACATATGCTTAGTCACCCATATTAGCGACACCCATGTTTTATTCCAGGGTATAAGCTATCTCCATTCTAAATTTCATCAAAATCCGTCCAGCTGTTATCGCGTGAAAGCTCTCCAAACAAACAGACAACGTTTGACTTTTATATATTAGTATGGATATTACGCATTTTCAACAATAATATATACAGCCACATCAACATCATCAGCTTTACATTATTTTGAAGTCGGTTAAAAATGTAGAAAGGTGGCGGGCTACACCAGCCACAGACAATACCACGGCCGCTCTGACAAGAGCGAATTAATTATGAAGGATGGTGAATTATTATTGCTGGGCTTTCTAACGCTACGTGCTTCGGAGGGCACGTTAAGCTGTCGCGTTCCTGGCTGTTGATTTAGCAGTCGTTAAGCCATGTCAAAAGCCCTCGCGCAGCCTGACAGACAGACAACAGAGGCCAGCACTACCTCAGACGACAAGTAAGCAATTAATATTATTCATTTGTTATACAAAAAAGTGGGTACCTAATGAAACATTATTTTGTTATGACGGGATTACACTGATCGATTGTGTAGCCGAAGTGAGTAGGTATAACCAGCAATTTAATGCAAGCGCTGACTGACGGAAACAAGATGCGATAAAAATAGGCCAGCGATTTCAGCAGAAAATTTCACTGAACTATGAACGCGGAGATATTGATAAAGATGATGTACCATGCACTGTAACTAAGGTTTTAGGATGTTTTGTGCCATTGATTATTGGCAGGCTATAAAACAGCTTGGTTTTACTTTCTTACTTTTATACGAGTCGGGGCCGAGGAACGAACCCGGTATCGTTGTGCAATATAGTGGGTGTTATGCCACCCGGCTAACATGGCTCTTGTACCATAATAATTGTTATTGTATCATAAGTTATTGTATGGTGATAATAAAGCAAATATTGAAAAAGAACTGACCATCGTCATGACGCCGAAATCAATCACAGGCGCCCTCTTTAAATAAAGTGTATTTAAAAAAAAAACTGATGCTGGCAAAGGTCTATTCCATCTATTTCAATTGGTTAATTTTCATCAATTCGATTTGTATTCAACTTTGAGCCAACTCCTGACGCTCCTAAGCTCCTGAGGCTTAGAAAATCAAAATTACAAAACGGAATCTGAGTTTAGCGGTGAGTCAGGCGGCCACCCTGTACTAAAATTTGTGAACTTCTCGCCTCAATTTTTTTATTATGTCTGTAGCGGCGGCAATGCCAGCAATTTTGCCAATATGTATGCGAAAAAAACTTTTTTCTTTAAAACTGTAACAGGTCCAATTCTGTACATTGAAGTTTTTTTTTTTTTTTTCTAGTAATTTCTTTATTAGGTTCTGAAGCAGAAACTGTCTGTCTAGACAGACAGCCAAATAGACCGACAAAAATACAGTTTCTGTCAGTTTGTTTCTGTTTCTGTCTGTCTGTCTGTCTGTCTGTCTGTCTGTATCTTGGCCACGCATCACGCCAAAACTACGGAATGAATTCAAAGGAAACTTGGCATGATTTGAATTCATACTACGAGGTAGGACATAGGATACTTTTCATCCCGAAAAATTAAAGGGTTCCCGCAGGATAGGGGTTAAAAGTTATTTAAACGAACACGTATCACGTTGTAGCTACTGGATGAATTTTGATGCAACTTGGCACAGTCATAGTTCATATAATGGGGAAAAATTATGAATACGTTTTATCCTGAAAAAATTAAGTGTTCCTGCAGGATAGGGGTCCAAATTCTTACATTGAAGATATTTCGTAAATTATTTATGGGGCTGTTATATATTTGATACTGAATCCAGAACTGTATATTTTTGTCTGTCTGTCTGTCTATCTATCTGTATCTTGACCACGCATCACGCCGAAACTATTGAATGAATTCAACTAAAACTTGGTATGATTAGAGTTTATACAACGAGGTAGGACATTGGGTAGTTTTTATCCCAAAAAATTAAACGTTTCCTGCAGGATATTGGATGAAAATTATTTAAAAGAACACGTATCACGAAACTAGTGGACGAATTTTGATGCAACTTAACATAGTCATAGTTTGTATGAAGGGTTTAAATTAGGGATAGATTTTATCCAGAAAAATTAAAGGGTTCCTGCGGGATAGAGGTCCAAAATTATGTTAATTTTGAAGTAATAAATATTTATACTTACGAGTAAATCAATAAGTACGAAAAAGTCTGTACAAAGAAGATAAAAAAAAAATGTGGTCCAGGGTACTTAAAATAAGCTACTGAATAAGAATATAACATTTTTTGAAAGGCCTTCCTTTAAAAAATAGTACTAGAGTGCCTTGGCAAGTGCCATTAAAAGTTGGCGCATATAATCAGGGTTGTAAAATGGTACAATACTTGTTTTGCTTACCCATTTTACTCAGTTAAAATGTTTTTTATTCGCACAAACTCTTGGTAGGTTCTTAATTTTACGGCAATTTTTTTTTCTGATTTTTCTCACTGCTTACAATCAATCCTGTCACCCCGTTTCGGCTTGACGTTGAGTTCTGGGACATCCTGTATGTGAAGTGCCAATTTAAAGGAACTACAGCCGCCACAAAGGAGGTTCACATTTTCTGTATATTTTTATTTTTTGATTGGTTTACTTCACGCCACCATTCAGTTCACATATAAGTTGGCGGCACTGTAATTGTGTAACATAATAATAATCAATAATCTTTAATAGGACGATGAAAACAACGACGTCTCTTATGGCAACGACCAAATCGATGTTTGCTATATAGTATGTATGTAGGGGAGAAGGAGGCACCTTTGTACAGGGGCACCATAGAACAAACGAGTTCACGAGGTCAGTTTGAATGCAAACGCACCAAAACTTATGTTTTTAACACTGCAACACCCCCACACCTGTCATTAATAGCATCTGTATCCGAGCACGGAATATTGAGTGAGAGGCTATGTTTGTTTTCGGTGTCGCAAAGTAAACCCCACGAAAAAAAGTTGTAAGGATATTGATGGAAGATTTGGAGGTATTGGCTTGTACTATTATTTATTCTGTGGTATTGGTAAGTGGAACTTTGCTTACAGTATTGATTATTTTATTGTTGAAATATTAAACCTGAAGTTTGCTGTCATTGAGTGTGTTTACGTAAATAAAATAACCATTATTCTTCATAATACCCATTGGGGCAGATTTGATCAAACAAAGGGGGCACTTTTGAACTAAGATTTTTACTAAGCAGATTTATTTAACTATTTATAGGTACCTAAATCCGACTGAACGTAACATAATGTGATTTTAGATTTAATAATTATACAGTATTCTAACTGTTCCTAAAAATGTTAGTGGGTAATTATCTTCTAAAAAAAATTGGTTTGGTTGTAAAGTTTATGATAACTGTTTAACGCTTTATTAACTACCATGGTTCCTTTGTCACTGTTTTTAGTTTCACATAATGTGTTGTTAACATTATAGAATACTTACTTGATTTAATAATAACATTTACATATTTTTAGTAGTTTTTGTTTAAATTCATCAATTCAAAAGTGCCCCAGGTAGGGTCAAAGCTGCCCCGGGTAAGGGGCAGCTTTGAACATTTGAGTTACTTCACTAAAATGGCATTTCTGACTAAATCATTAATATATTGCTTATAATTTTAATAGATTTACGTAGCCAAATAATAGATATAAGTACAACAGCAAAAATAACTAAATAACAATTTCAATTTTAGATATTACAGTCACGAATGTAAAAAACGTACAAAGGTGCCTCCTTCTCCCCTACTTATTGAATGGTGATTTATGAACCCAACGTAAACCCCCGCCCCCCTCCTCCCATTGAAGGGGTGGTTTATGACAAGCAGTCTTCGGGCTGATGTTAATGACGATGATGTATGACGTATGTCGGTTGAGGCTGTGCCACTGATCTGTATGGATTTGCTCTGACATACTTTCGTTTGTGCTGATTCAAAGCGCCCCCACCGAAGGTACATGGAACTAAAATTGACATTGTTTCATTACCTAGCGTTAGTCACAGAAAAAATAATAGTTCTGTGGACGCTCACAACTACCAAACTACTGCTACCAGCGCCAAAATGATGATAATCAAATGCTCTCATTGCTACGGTCGTCAAACCGTCGTCGTTGTCGTCGTCGTTACGGTTTAATATAACCGTTATTAACGGTAGTAATAGAAGGTAGTAACAAAAGTCGTATTACAACAGTAGTAGTATAACAGTAGTAATATAGCAGTTGTGTTATGTGTTGTGATTGAGTTGTGTGTGTGTGTGTGTGTGTGTGTGTGTGTGTGTGTGTGTGTGTGTGTGTGTGTGTGTGTGTGTGTGTGTGTGTGTGTGTGTGATATGTTATGTAATATGCAGTTGTGTGCCGACCTGTGTATCTGTTTTATACTTTTATTTCAATATTAATTGAAGTTACTCGCACTTACCAAATGATTGCTGCCAAGAGACGTTGAACTTGAGCTCGTGGTAGGAGTCCTCGAGTGGTAGAGGGTAAGCTGCCAGCCCCTTCGGTAGTCCCGCGTGTTGAACCGGGTACCGAAGATCAGGTGGGTCTGGACCAGTGTCCTGGAACAAATGGAGAAACTGTTACTGAAGATGAAACCAGAAGAGATTAATCATGAAAAACCGGATCAATTTTGAAATTAATAAATCTTGAAATCGTTTTACGCGGACTGTAGGAATGTCAACCATGTACTGCACAGTTTCCTGACGACTTATTGTCCCATGTGGATATAGGTGATGGAGGAATTGAGTTATTCAATTCCTTGAAGCAATAGGTAACGTAGCGTCTGACGTTCACCTTGCGCCAGATATATATTGCCTGCGAATGCATCCTTCAACAGTTAACGATTAACGATTCTGCACAATTCCTCCACTCTTTTTTTGGTAATAGATAGCCTCTTTTTACTTGACTGCGGAGGGTTGTTTTAGGGCCTGCGTGTGTATGTATTCCTTTGGCGCATCCTACAGCCTGATCGGCTGGACGTATTTTGATAGATAAGGGACCATTCGATTTGTCCTAATGATGACTCCGACTGAATGTTATATTTATAAAAACTGAGAATTTGAAAATGGGGAGGCGTGAGGGGTATTTCACCAGGATCTAGCTTATCCCGTCAAAGAAGAAATGGGGAGGCGTGAGGGGTATTTCACCAGGATCTAGCTTATCCCGTCAAAGAAGAAATGGGGAGGCGTGAGGGGTATTTCACCAGGATCTAGCTTATCCCGTCAAAGAAGAAATGGGGAGGCGTGAGGGGTATTTCACCAGGATCTAGCTTATCCCGTCAAAGAAGAAATGGGGAGGCGTGAGGGGTATTTCACCAGGATCTAGCTTATCCCGTCAAAGAAGAAATGGGGAGGCGTGAGGGGTATTTCACCAGGATCTAGCTTATCTGGGGAGGCGTGAGGGGTATTTCACCAGGATCTAGCTTATCCCGTCAAAGAAGAAATGAAATGCATGATGACTAGTAACTTATTCTTATAAAAAAATTGGAGAATTTCAATATTGCTAGGCAGGTCCGAGCTGATCCCGTTAAAGAAGAAAAGCTTGTTTACCTCCTTAGTTTTGTTTGCAGTAGTTTTTCTTATATTTTTTTTTAAATATTATTGTCTGGTTCAGCGTTGCTACATTAGATAAAGCGCCAATACTACCTAGTTAGTAACAGGCAGCTGTATGTATACAAGATTGATTTTTAGACTCATTGGCCTAAGCTGTCGATCGCGATATCTCTATAAAAATAATATTTTCAAACGAAGATATTAATTCAATCAATTCATTTAGTACATGTGGTGCGTTAATTTAAAATTCCCTTCGACATTGCCCTTTCCTCCACGTGAATCCTACTTTTAGATATAAAGGGTTTTCCAAGGATTAGTCCAAATGGTTCTGCTGTTTCTTATACGACAGAACATAATGCAAGAATTGTAGATTAAAAAACTAATCTAAAAATCAAATACCTCTCAATAACCTCTGCGCAGTTTGATGTGTTAAGACTGCTGGTTTTGTACTTGGTCAGTCACGGCGTCATACAGAAACCTCAACACTTCGATTTTTCGCCAGTCCACAACAACGCTGCGAAGACTCCAGAATCACCCAGGTTTCAACGGAGTCAAAGGCCTTCTCATAGTCCACAAAAGCAATACACAGGGCTGGTATACTCTTCAGATTTCTGTATAACCTGCCTCACTGTGTGTATGTGGTCTATGGTGCTAAATCCTCCGCAAAACCCAGCCTGTTCATTAGGCTGGAATTCGTCAAGTCTCCTTGCGAGATGATTTGAGATGATCCTCGAAACAACTTATAGACGTGGCTCAATAGTGAAATAGATCGGTAGTTCTTTAAAGGGTTTTATCCCCTTTTTTAAGGAAGAGTACTACCAAACTCCTGCTCCACGCCTCCTGAATTCTCCCACTTTCACGAACGGTGCTAAATAATCCCTACAGATTCCCCCCTGTTTTCCAGAGCTCCGAAGTTATACCATTCTCACCGGGGGCCTTTCCATTCTTGAGTTGTTCGAGCGCCATCTCAATTTCGTCTAGGCTGACATCGAGCAGTTCGTCAGTGTAGTGGCGGGTTAGTATAACGCGGGAATCCTCTGTGCTGAGTTCGAGTCTAGAAGCATGCGAGTCATACAATTGGCCATAGAAGTCCTCGATCTGAGAAATGATCTCCAGCTTAGAGACGACGGTTGTGCCATTATTGGTCTTTAGATTCGTCAGATGGGACCTACTCGATTGCTGGGCAAATACTTTTGACCTCCGATTTTGCTTAATTGCCTTTTGTATCCAGCGTGTATTTGAGCACAGGAGATCACGTCGCACCAGCTTACTGATCTTCTGATTGAGCTCCCTTTTTTCTGTCGGTGTGGCTTGCTGTTGCTCTCGTCACTCATCCGAGATTTTAGACTTCGTGCCCGTACAAATTTTTGTGTCTTCTTCCCTTAAGATTCCCACAACTTTTTGGAGTTCCTCATCCACGTCATTTGTCGTTTCCGAGGCAGCGAATCGATTTTCCAACTTGAGTTGGAACTTTTCTGTCTGATCCAACAGCAGCTTGGAGCAGGTTGAGTCGGAGCGTAGACTTCACCAGATGGCTCTTTCAAGCTTGTGGTTGATATTCAAGGAGCCTCGGACAAGTCGGTGATCACTAGCGGTATTAAACCTTGCGATCACTGAGACATCCCTGAATATGTACTTATTGTCCGTCACGATGAAGTCAATCTTATTTTTGATCACAGTGTCGGGGCTTTGCCAAGTCCATGAACTCTGGGGCTGATTTTTGAAGAATGAATTTATCAAAAAGAAGCCCTCTTTTTCCAAAAAGTAAACTAGCATTTGTCCGTGTGATTCCTGTCTCCATAACCGTGTGGACCTATTTTCAATTCACTGCAAGTCTGTACTCCCACTTTGGCATAAAAAAAAAGTTGCAGATAACATGATAACATTGTAGATAGATAGATAGATGCACGTATTGCAATGAAATAACCGCATTTAATAAAATATGAAATAAACGCATATAATACAATATGAAATAAACGCTAGAATAAACGCGCCGCGTTCCACAGCAAGGCACTGCGTGCAAGGCCTAAGATACCAAGTACCCCAGTTTTTAAATCAAACCTTGTAAGGCGTCGTAGTGCGATGGGCGGTAAGGTAACGAATGACGTGGAGCGTGCAGATGAAGCGAAAATACGTGGTTCGTATAAGTTACGTATATTCAGAATTCAGATCAGAATAGGTTGATCTATATATACATAAGATATGCGTAGAGTAATTCGATATCAACCATGTACAAAGTACTCTGTGTAATGTGTATCAACCGGACAGTAGGCAATTCAACAGACAACTTCCAGTTGCAAGGGCCTGACTGAGAGCTGGAGGTCGTGCTAGTGCTAGAGTACCCCGAATCCGAGGAACCCTGTAGATTTGAATTTAGCGGGACCTTTTGTTGCAGTGAATGAAATGCTTGCGTGTTTCAAGGTCAATCAGCGCCATCTAGTTAAATCGGAGGGAGAATTTTGGTTTATTCGCTATGAGGGATTGTAAATGATAAAATAATGATAATTTATTTCTTTTTTCAGCATGCGCTTCAGGTAAAACTAACAAATTTACAAATAAAAAAAAACAAATTACAAATTGACAAATTGATTTAATTCTTTTCTGTTTTTGAGTTTTTTTTTATAAATTATCTGAATTGGAATTATTGTGACCTTGAAACGAATTTGTTGAAACGATTAGACGGTTTACTTCAGGTAATGACGATGATGATCGAGGAAAATGTATAAATAACGCATAAAATATGTAAAAACAAATATGGAGCAAAACATCAAGAAGCGCATGATTTCGACCCAGGCATGTCTGGGTTGGCAGGCCGGCATACTCCCGCTGTGCCACAGAACATCGTGCCAAGAAAGTCGAAATTATGATACAGTTTTAATGTTTTATTTATATTACATTTAAACTATCATAACTTTGAATACCTATCCCGCAGGAACCCTATATTTTTGGAGATAAAAGAATCCGTAATACATAATATGAACTTTGACAGTGCCAAGTTACATCAAACTCCGTCCAGTAGATTCAGCGTAATGTTTCAGCGTATGTGTTCTTTTGAATAACTTTCAACCACTATCCTGCGGGAACTCGTGTTTTTTTTCGGGATAAAAAGTATTCTAAATGTTAATCCATAACATAAGCTATGATTGTGCCAAGTTGCATGAAAATCCGTCCGGTAGTTTCAGCGCGATGCGTGTTCAAAGAGACAGACAGACAGACAGACAGACAGACAAAAATTAACAAAAAACCTATTTGCACTCCATATCGATTTTGAAGTTTATCTCAATTAAAATTTTATAGATAGATTAGATAATAGATATAGATAGATTTCGGACTTTAACGTATCGAACCCGGTAATGTGCAGATTACTTAGTTAATGTGCACATTTATGTATTCCGCACTCTAACGGTTACATATTGATAAACAACACATAAGTTCAAAACCAAAACCTGACTAAAGTCGTGTAAAAAATAGCATATGACAATCTTGCGATGAAGACGAATTAATTAATACCTCCCTTGTCAAAATCGGACCAAGATTTTAATTTGAACACAACCCATTCATTGATTCGCTGTAGTAAAAAAATAGCTCTATGATACTCTATAAATGAACACGAATCGATTGATACCTCACTTGAAAAAATTGGAGCATGTTTTTTGTTTGAACACAACCCTTCCTTTGCTTAGCCGTAGTAGGATAAAAAAATCATAGAAGTTTCTAATACTTCTATGAAAAATATACATAAAGACGAATCCATAGATACCTCGCTTGTCAAAATCAGACCAATAAGGACGATGTTACGATGGAAAAGCCACATACATACATACCATAGACTGTTAAACTCATTACCTTTCCCTTGCTTCGTCGTAGTCGGGTAAAAATGAATGCTTAGGGGTTCGTTTAAATAAGACAGTGGATTCACCGGATATAAAATAATTAGCGAGGTTTTGCTGAACAGTTACAGATTTAGCTGTCAAATTCAATTGATAACTTGTCAAACAACAATTTTCAGCTATAATTGACCTACCTACTAGTTGTACCCTCAGCTTTGCCTGCGTGGTCATTTATGTGTTATTCCAGCACCAAACTACTTATAAAGTACATACAATATAATAAAATTTATCAAAATTCGTTCAACCATTGAATATATTTTTATTGATACAAAGTACGCCAGAATTTAGGCAAGAAGGTTTAAAAAAAGACCGAGTCCACATCGCCAAATTGAAAGTGAAGCATATGAAATGGCAGCTGCGTTTGTCAGCAGCGTGAGTGGATAATTTGTTGTTTTGTGGCTGATAGACTTTTATTTTTCGTGAGAACTTTTCAGCATTAACACGACTAACAAGGACGAGATCTTGCTGCGATTTGGCGGCCGATCGGCATAACATGATATAGATAGATAGATAACTCTTTATTGAACCACACAAATAAAAATCTTACAACTAAAAAAACAAAATTAATTATAAAGTGTCACAATGGGCGGTCTTATCGCTCAGAGCGATCTCTTCCAGACAACCGTGCACGGAAAGGAATAACGGAGGTAATAGGGACGGTGTCTGAGGGGTGACCTTTGTGAGCAAGGTTGCCCCTCCAAAGGCGGAGAGACCCGATAAGGGTCTGCCACTGGGGCAAGATGGTAGAATGCTACCGCGACCCCATCTTGCCCCACCTCAGTGGAGACTGCTCTAGGGGGGGTTTTAGTGGGTGTGAGCCCCACATACCCCCTTCCATCACCCCCGTGGTGGAAGGGAAGTGCGTAGGCATTTCCCCAACTCAAAAAAAAAAAAAAAAGAAGGTAATAGGGACTGTGGTTTCAACTAATAAATAAATACATAAACCATAAATAAGCACTTAAAAATTACAAAATAATAATGAAATTAATTGGGAAAACACAATATAAAATAATAAACATAAATACTTACATACTACTATTATTATAGTAGTATATATATATATATATATACATACTACTATTATATATATATATATATTATTTTTTTTCCTCGCGGTGTCCTTGATCGGTGTGTTTGACGTTTAGTCAGTTTAAATTTTATACAGGATATTGACATAAACGCAATCCAGTTCGAGCACAACGTAATGTGCGCTGCGTGATTGTAACGGTGCACCTCGGTGCACACAATGGACTATTCGTTGCTTGGTGGACAAACTCGAATCAAATAACTTCACTGGCCAACAAAACTTTTGCCCGTTTTCACTAACCCTAGGCACAGAATAAATAATAGTGCCCAAGGAGTCACCTAAATCAGATGCCTAAGTATTTAGGAGTTGACTAGGACACAGAATAAATAATGGTACAAGTACAAAAAAACGTTTCACCAAAGATTAGGTGATAACTAGAGACGTTAGGTAGCACGTAACTTAACACGTAACTTTAAGTTACGACATTGATTTGGGGGTGCCTAATGACGTCCGGTTGATCTAGTGACCCTAGGAACGAAATCAATCAGATGCCTAAATATTAGGAGTTGACTAGGGCATAGAATAAACAATAGTACAAGTACAAAAAAACGTTTCACCAAAGATTAGGTGATAACTAGAGACGTTAGGTGTCACGTAACTTAACACGTAACTTTAAGTTACGACATTGATTTGGGGGTGCCTAATGACGTCCGGTTGATCTAGTGACCCTAGGAACGAAATCAATCAGATGCCTAAATATTTAGGAGTTGACTAGGGCACAGAATAAATAATAGTACAAGTACAAAAAAACGTTTCACCAAAGATTAGGTGATAACTAGAGACGTTAGGTGTCACGTAACTTAACACGTAACTTTAAGTTACGACATTGATTTGGGGGTGCCTAATGACGTCCGGTTGATCTAGTGACCCTAGGAACGAAATCAATCAGATGCCTAAATATTTAGGAGTTGACTAGGGCACAGAATAAATAATAGTACAAGTACAAAAAAACGTTTCACCAAAGATTAGGTGATAACTAGAGACGTTAGGTGTCACGTAACTTAACACGTAACTTTAAGTTACGACATTGATTTGGGGGTGCCTAATGACGTCCGGTTGATCTAGTGACCCTAGGAACGAAATCAATCAGATGCCTAAATATTTAGGAGTTGACTAGGGCACAGAATAAATAATAGTACAAGTACAAAAAAACGTTTCACCAAAGATTAGGTGATAACTAGAGACGTTAGGTGTCACGTAACTTTAAGTTACGACATTGATTTGGGGGTGCCTAATGACGTCCGGTTGATCTAGTGACCCTAGGAACGAAATCAAACGGTCGCGGGTTCGAATCCTGCAAGGTGCAATCATTTGTGTGAAGAGCAGAAATGTTTGTTTCCGAGTCACAATATTCGTATTTATGTATGTCGCATAGACCGGTTTTGGTACTGAGTTTTGGCTGCCGCGGCAACCACGTGCCGCGGCAGCCAAAACGCAGTGAGCCTCTAAAACCTTGCTTAGATTAGGATTAGGAGTTCCTTAGTTAGGAGTCGCCTTGTTCGCGTTTAGTAAAAATGGGTATTAGAACCACACTTTTAAAATTAATAGTTTCTTTATTAAATTGGTTGGCATCTACTCATTGGATTGAGATAATAATAATAATAATAAAAGTCCTGGAAAAGGAAAAGTCCTGGCCATCCATGTTTGGCAATACAATTTCAGGAAGCCCTTGAGCTTGGTTCCTTTCCCAGTTTCATGACAACTGGTTTCACCTCCTTGCTCTATAAGTCCGGTAGTACCACGGAAGCTAAAAATTATAGACCAATTACATGCTTGCCCACCATGTACAAGCTCCTTACATCCATTCTGAGAGCAAAAATGTATTCGCATATTGTTGCGAACAACACTTTGGCACCTGCTCAGAATGGATGTCCGGCTGTTCTCCTCTACATGTTGCATTTCTCTTGAAATTTTGTGAGCAGGTTCGATAATTATATGATTAAGTATTTTTTTTTACGAAATTTATCGAAATGGCTGTGATATGGGGCACATATTATAAATGTCTCTCAGCTTTTTGTTCTAAGCTGCGCGGTGAATATTTATTCAGTTTAAGCTAAGCATAGACAGACTCGCAAGGTCTACAACTCACAGATTCTACGGATTTCCTCATTTCGGATACTATCACGTAGTGAAACACCGAGCATAGCTCTCTCCATTGCGCGCTGCGCAACCATACCCAATGCCATACATGATATAATGATCATACATAATGCCATCGAATACCTTTCAAATAATTATACAAGTTCAATGACATCTCATACAACTAGTTTTATTTCGAGCTCCTGAAAAACCCACCGATAACTGGGGCTTTTGAGTGCTTTTGATCAAAACTCTATGGTCAAGTCAGCGCTCACTGGATGAGTGAGTTATTAGTACATACTCGTATTACTCTCATTCTTTGAAAGAAGACCAAAGTTAGTAGGAATTTATTAGGCTGATAGGAAAAAATACACAGCCTATAGTGGCAGCGCTGGCATGATTGTTGTCTGCGTGTTGACATGTTCCAACTGTTACAAGATGTTCGCCGGCAAATCTAAAATAGATTGTTAGATGCTGTCAACAATGCACGTGTTGTGACTGGATATTGTGTTGTTTCTACTGATGTTCTCGTTTACACTACGTAGTAGTTTAGTATTTTGAACAATGTTTATGTAGTCTTGGTTCTGGTAGGCGCAGATTTCCTGAAATCTCAGATACGCAAAAAGATTCAACGTGGGTAACAAAGGGGCGCCAACAATACGCATTATTTAGGGAATAAAGTTGTAAATAGACTTGCGTCAGCCTGTATCAAACGGTTTGACCGCGTGGTCTCCTACGATAAATGTGTAGGGGTTTGTAAGCAATCGAATCCGTCAGATTTGGTACTGTTACTTAGTACTATTATTTATTCTGAGTTATTGTTCTGAAATTATTAAGCACATTTTACGCACGGGATTATAAGTGCCAAGCAAACATTACTTAGGTACTGTTTTGTGGGTTGAAGGATTGTTTTGTTTTAGCCTGCAAAATTACCTACTGGACTTGACTAAAAAGTAAAACATTCAACAAGCGTAAAAAAAATATTACTGATTAAATTTACATTACTTAGCATCAGAACTTTTTGATGGAGACGTAGTGTGGTGTATCACGAGAATCGCAGGATTTGAAGAAAACACTCGTCTATACCGATGCGAAGTTAGCGGCCAAAACTTAGCGGCCTATAAAAAGCCAACCAATTTAAGAAGTTCGCAATTTATTTCAAGCAATCAAATACATCTTCAAATTTTTAAGCAGTTAACTCTCCATTCGTAATGATATGATGACCAGGAATTATTATGTAGAACAATAGTTAGGTATATTTTACCCAAATACGATTTAGTAGAAGCAGATGAGAAACGTTGTTAAATGTAGGTAAAACACACCACGGTCTTCTACACTAAAGTTGAGGATGACCAAACTATGATGAACTGAATCAATCCATGATGGCGTCCGTCTTTAAAAAAATATATTCATTGGGAAGATAGTGTCCACAAAGAACTTCAATGCGCTTAATGTTCGATATCGCTTCCACTCATTATAAGGCCACTATTCGTTAGTTTCTGTTTTGGATGGATTTGACTTTGATAATAGAAGATTAACAGTATACCGAATACAAGGTTTAGTAGGTCTCGCAAAAACCTTTTATACGTATGTTTCAAATATCTCTACCATCATCTGTGAATGGAGGAAATAACCTATTAGTTTTATGCTGATTAGCGGCCAAATTGTAACTAGTAGATTTGACCTTGATAATGGAAGATTAACAATATACCGAATACAAAGCATGATAGCCCTTGCAAAGAGCTTTCATATCTATGTTTCGAATATTTCTACCGTCTTCTGTGAATGGACAAAATCAACTATTAGTTTATGCCGATAAGCGGCCAAAATGTAAAAAGTGGATTTGACCTTGATAATGGTAGATTAACAGTATACCGAGTAATAGGTTTGATAGTCCTTGCAAATAGCTTTCAAATATATATTTCCAAAATCCCTTCCGACATTTCTAAAAGTAGAAAATATCCAAAAAAAGTAAAACAGTATTAGGCGGATTTGACCTTGATAATGCAAGATTAACAGTATACCGAATACAAGATTTGGTAGGTCTTGCAAAGAGCTTTCATATGTATGTTTCAAATATCTCTACCATCATGTGTGAATAGAGGAATTCACCTATTAGCTTAAGCCGATAAGCGGCCAATATGTAAATAGTGGATTTGACCTTGATAATGGAAAATTAACAGTATACCGGATGCAAAGTATGATAGCCCTTGCAAAGAGCTTACTTACGTATGTTTTAAATATATCTACCGTCATCTGTGAATGGAGAAAATCACCTATTAGTTTATGCCGATAAGCGGCCAAAATTTAACTAGTAGATTTGACCTTGATAATGGAAGATTAACAGTATACCGAATACAAAGCATGATAGCCCTCGCAAAGAGCTTTCATATGTATGTTTCAAATATTTCTACCGTCTTCTGTGAATGGACAAAATCAACTATTAGTTTATGCCGATGAGCGGCCAAAATGTAACAAGTGGAATTGACCTTGATAATGGTTGATTAACAGTATACTGAATAATAGGTTTGATAGTCTTTGCAAATAGCTTTCATAGATATATTTCCAAAATCCTTTCCTACATTTCTAAAAGTAGAAAATTTCCAGAAAAGTAAAACAGTAACTGTTTTAGGCAGATTTGACCTTGATAATGCAAGATTAACAGTATACCGAATAAAAGATTTGGTAGAGCTCGCAAAGAGCTTTCATACGTATATTTCAAATATCTCTACCATTATGTGTGAATAGAGTAATTCACCTATTAACTTAAGCCGATAAGCGGCCAATATGTAAATAGTGGATTTGACCTTGATAATGGAAGATTAACAGTATACCGAGTGCAAAGCATGATAGCCCTCGCAAAGAGCTTTCACACGTATGTTTTAAATATATCTACCGCTATCTGTAAATGGAGAATATCACTTATTAGTTTATGCCGATGAGCGGCCAAAATGTAACAAGTGGAATTGACCTTGATAATGGTTGATTAACAGTATACTGAATAATAGGTTTGATAGTCTTTGCAAATAGCTTTCATAGATATATTTCCAAAATCCTTTCCTACATTTCTAAAAGTAGAAAATTTCCAGAAAAGTAAAACAGTAACTGTTTTAGGCGGATTTGACCTTGATAATGCAAGATTAACAGTATACCGAATAAAAGATTTGGTAGAGCTCGCCAAGAGCTTTCATACGTATATTTCAAATATCTCTACCATTATGTGTGAATAGAGTAATTCACCTATTAACTTAAGCCGATAAGCGGCCAATATGTAAATAGTGGATTTGACCTTGATAATGGAAGATTAACAGTATACCGAGTGCAAAGCATGATAGCCCTCGCAAAGAGCTTTCACACGTATGTTTTAAATATATCTACCGCTATCTGTAAATGGAGAATATCACTTATTAGTTTATGCCGATAAGCGGCCAAAATGTAACTAGTGGATTTGACCATGATAATGGAAGACAAACAGTTTACCGAATAATAGGTTTAATAGTCCTTGCAAATAGCTTTCATACATATATTTCCAAAATCCCTTCCTTAGGAAATATCCAGAAAATGTAAAAGAGTAACAGTTTTTGGTGGATTTGACACCTTGATAATGGAAGATTAACAGTATACCGAATACAAGGTTTGGTAGATCTCGCAAAGATTTTTTATACGTTTGTTTCAAATATCTCTACCATCATCTGTGAATGGAGAAAATCACCTATTTGTTTTTTGCCGAAAAGTGGACAAAATGTAACTCGACGATTTGACCTTGATAATGGAAGATTAACAGTATATTGAATAATAGGTTTGATAGTCCTTGCAAATAGCTTTCATTCATATATTTCCAAAATCCCTCCGACATTTTTAAAAGTAGGAAATATCCAGAAAATGTAAAAGAGTAACAGTTTTCGGTGGATTTGACACCTTGATAATGGAAGATTAACAGTATACCGAATACAAGGTTTGGTAGATCTCACAAAGATCTTTCATACGTTTGTTTCAAATATCTCTACCATCATCTGTGAATAGAGAAAATCACCTATTTGTTTTTTGCCGAAAAATGGACAAAATGTAACTCGACGATTTGACCTTGATAATGGAAGATTAACAGTATACTGAATAATAGCTTTGATAGTCCTTAGCTTAGCTTAGCTTTCATAGCTTTCATACTTATATTTCCAAAATTCCTACAGACATTTTAAAAAATAGGAAATATCCTACTATATACTACTATATGATGGTTACTGAACAATAGTCAATATAACTTTGTCATTGCGCTAAAGTCGAGTAAAGTGGCTACATAACATTTGCAGAGTCAAAAAATGCATGTTTTGACAGGTTTTTAAACATTTATCTAATAGTAGGTAACGGGTGTGACAATAACCTAATATTAGGTAACGGAAACCTACTATTAGGTAACGGTTACCTAACTGTAGGTTTACGTAACCTAATTATAATGATTTCATTTAGTAGTTTACCGTTACCTACTAATAGGTATCGGTAAACTACTATTAGGTAACCGTTACCAAATAGTAGGTAACCGTTACCTAATAGTAGGTTTCCGTTACCTATAATTAAGTAACGGTTACCTACTATTAGGTAAATGTGTAAAAACCTGTACAAACCTGCATTTATTGGCCTGTACAAATGTTATAAAGCCACTTTATTTGACTTCATCGCATTTGCACGGTTATATCGCCTTTAGTTCTTAAATTAATATCAATGCCCGCAGTGATAGGCATATTATTAAACTTAAATGCTAAAAACAAGTAGTTGTCTAATACCGTAAAAACTACTTTGCTGACAGCAATATCAAGTTCACAGAAAGGTAGCGTACAGAAAGGCTACGGAACCCTTAGTCTATACGTTATACTGTTAATCTTCCATTATCAAGGTCAAATCCGCCCAAAACATATACTATTTTTCATTTTTTGGATATTTCCTATTTTTAGAAATGTCGGAATGGATTTTGGAAATTTATGTATGAAAGCTATTTGCAAAGACTATCAAACCTATTATTCGGTATACTGTTAATCTTCCTTTATCAAGGTCAAATTTCATTGTTACATTTTGGCCACTTATCGGCATAAACTAATAGTTGATTTTCTACATTCACAGATAACGGTAGATATATTTAAAACATACGTATGATAGCTCTTTGCGAGGGCTTTCATCTCCTCTTAAGTTAAGTTAGGTCTTTTTTAATTATTTAGCTCTTTCAAATTCGAGAAATTAAAATAAATGTATTCAGTATACTGTTAATGTTCCATTATCAAGTTCAAATTCACTAGTTACATTGTGACGAGGTCCTCTTTCATAATAATACTCATTTGATCTCTTAATTCTTTCATAATCAATTTCTTTTCATTTTTGATAGTTGGTCATCATTGATTCATTCTAAATACAAATAACCTGTCATTCCGATATTGATTTTTAGCAGAACTGCAATTTTACAAAATAATATGTTATAAAATATCTACATAAGTTTATTACAAATATATATGAGTCTTTTAAATATATATATCACAATACCTACGTAAGTGGTTTTAATCCGTATCGTCGAAGTAAAAAAAGTATGTGATCATCTCCTCCTGTTCCTGTGCTTCCAATAGTTCCTAATTGTTCCTGACCCTTTTATGTTGTCCACTGAGGCTTGGTCCCGGGGCTCGTGGCGCAAGCCCAAACCCTGGGACCGCCTCGTGACAACATTATGGCCGCTTATCGGCATAAACTAATAGGTGATTTTCTCCATTCACAGATGACGGTAGATTTATTTAAAACGTTTATATCAAATCTCTTTGTGAGGGCTATCATACCTAGTATTTGGTATACTGTTAATCTTTTATTATCAAAGTCAAATCGAAATAGAAACCAACGAATAGTGGTCTTATTATGAGTGGAAGCGATATCGAACATCATGGATAGATCCTGTTCATCATAGTTTGGTCATCCTCAACCTTAGTGTACAAGACAGCGATATGTTTTACCTACATTAAACAACGTTTCTCATCTGCTTCTACTAAATCGTATTTGGGTAACATATACCTAACGATAGTTTTAAATAATAATTTCTGGTCATCATATCATTACGAATGGAGAGTTAACTGCTTAAAAATTTGAAAATTTATTTGAATATCTGAAATAAATTGCGAACTTCTTAAATTGGTCAGCTTTTAATAGGCCGCTAAGTTTTGGCCGTTAACTTCACATCGATCTCTTCTATTAGTCAATTTTTAATCGACTTCAAAAATGGAGGAGGTTCTCAATTGTCTAATTGAGAACCTCCTCCTTTTTAAAAGTCGTATGTTTTTTTAAATGTTTTTTACCTCAGAACTCCGTGATTTGTGAACCTATTTCGAAAATTATTTTCTTGTTTGCAAGGATATACTTTCAGATTGGTCCCATAGAAGTTTTATCAAAATCGGTTCAATAATTTTTAAGCAGTTCCAATAATAAGAAAAATTTGGTTCGAGCGTTTGAAGTCGGTTGTTCTCATGTTTTTGACAAAAAATAATTATCATCTTTTAATTTAAATAACTATAGCTCTATTGATTTTATAATTATAAAAAACATAGCAGTAAGTATAGACTGACCTAAAAAAGTCCAAATGTTTGTGCTTGGACGTAAACAATGATTTGTATTGTAGTTTTATTACTTACACTTATTATTCAAGTGAAATGAAACCAAATCATTTATTGTGATGGTGGTTTCATATGTTCAGCTTTTTAGGCAATCAATAATTTATTGTGATGGTGGATTCATATGTTCAGCTTTTCAGGCAATCAATAATTTATTATGATGGTGGTTTCATATGTTCAGCTTTTAAGGCAATCAATAATTTATTGTGATGGTGGTTTCATATGTTCAGCTTTTCAGGCAATCAATAATTTATTGTGATGGTGGTTTCATATGTTCAGCTTTTCAGGCAATCAATAATTTATTGTGATGGTGGTTTCATATGTTCAGCTTTTCAGGCAATCAATAATTTAAAATATTATACATTTATTATTAACAAACCCAAAATGAAAATTAAATTATCAAACTCAAACTAAATGGCACCTAACATATCTATGAGAACCTCACGCGTCACATCACAAAAAATAAAGCCCTTTCATTTGATATGTCACATGGTCCAGTTAATAAAACTTTTATTTGATATGTCACATGGTCCAGTTAGTAAAACTGTTATTTGATATGTCACATGGTCCAGTTAGTAAAACTTTTATTTGATATGTCACATGGTCCAGTTAGTAAAACTTTTATTTAATATGTCACATGGTCCAGTTAGTAAAACTTTTATTTGATATGTCACATGGCCCAGTTAGTAAAACTTTTATTTGATATGTCACATGGTCCAGTTGGTAAAACTTTTGTTTGATATGTCACATGGTCCAGTTAGTAAAACTTTTATTATATTTTCTTGTTGGCCCCCGAAACGTGTTCACGTGTCCATGTTTGGGTTACAAAAAATCAGTGTACCAAAGTAGATTCGGAGCAAATTGCCTGTGACAGACAGACAGACAGACAGACAGACAGACAGACAGACAGACAGACAGACAGACAGACAGACAGACAGACAGACAGACAGACAGACAGACAGACAGACAGACAGACAGACACACACACATACATACACACACACACACACACACACACACACACACACACACACGCGCGCGCGCGCGCGCGCGCACACACACGAGGATTCTATAGGGTTCCAATTTTCATTCGGGCGTACGGAACCCTAAATAATAATTATCCAAATTCATATTCTGAAATCCCGGAAATAAAAAGTAAAGTAAGGTAACAAACATTTATCAAGACATAAGTTCAAAAACTATACCCCGACTATGGTCGGGTAAAACGGAGCCTATGATTGATACCTCGCTTGTCAAAATCGAACCAAATTTTTATGTTGAACACATAACCCTTCATTTGCTTCGCCGTAGTCGGGTAAACAAAAGAAGCGTATGACACTCTATAGATGAAGACTAATTTATTGATACCTCGTTTGTCAAAATCGAAGCAAGTTTTTAGTTTGAACTCAACCCTTCCTTTGCTTAGCAGTAGTCGGGTAAAAAAATAGCCTATGACACTATACCTACCTGTAGATGAGTCATCTGATACCTCACTTGAAAATCGATAGCCCGATAGCGGCGACGATTGCACATATTACATATATACATAGACTGTTAATCTCATTACCCTTCCCTTACTCCGCCGTACTCGGGTAAAAATGAAAAAATATATTTTAAAAAAACAATTGAATTAAGAACTTACTTCCTTTTGAAGTCTTAATTTTTATTTATCCACACTAATATATAAAACTGAAACGTTGTCTATCTGTATGTTTGTTATTTTTGGGGAGTTTTAATGCGATAACGGCTGGACAGATTTTGTTGAAATTTGGCATGGATATAGCTTATACCCTGAAATAAAACATAGGATACTTTTTATCCCGGAAAATAGTAAGTTTCTACGGGAAAACTGGAAAATGTCGATCACTCGCTGTAATGAACGGTTGCCATGGAAAAGAAATGATAACAAGTCTGTCAAAAAGCATCAAGAGCGTTGGGGATACGTACGTAATTTCGAATGTCGTTTTTGCGAATGTTTTTTTTTTATTTTTTTATTTCTGCACACTACCATCCTTTGTAACCTATGTGTCTCTATTCAGCCTACGGTTGCCTGGAAGAGATCGCTGCTTAGTGATAAGGCCGCCGATTGTTCCATGTTAAAACTTGATTATTGTATCATCAATTTCATTTCTTGTGCAATAAAGAGTTATCTATCTATCTATCTATCTATCTATTCCTCGACGTCTTTTCATCGAAATTTTCATCGAATGCTTACATCCTCGAAGGATCTTTTCTGCGATGGTCAAAATTTCGAAAGGTACCTTTGCTCGAATGGTCAAAATTGCGAAGGTTTATTCCTGCGAAGGGTCGTTTGTTCGAATATTCTAGTAAACGTGCTAACACACACATCCACATATTTTATTCCTGTTTATGACACTACTGCCCAAAAAAGGAGTGTAATTTTTTCAGTTCCTTTTTTTTTAAATCTATTGTTTGTATCTACAGTTGTTCTTACCTATTAGCTTTTAGATTATACGAACAAAAACAAAAGAGTACCAGGTTAGCATATATTGCTAGCAGGAGTCGACGGTATTTCAAGACAAGACTCATTTGGTGGCAGTCAAAGCAAGGAGAACTTGTACTCAAGAACTTGTTAAAGTACTATAGTATGTACCTATTTAATATTATGTTGTCTACTTACAATAAATACTTTGAACTAATGAAATCTATACCTATATAACATACTTACTGAGTGAATGACAGCCAACGTACTAAGTTGTGCGTTGTGTGAACTTTTAAAAATAAGCGAATGTTTCCTCTGTGTAAAATTAGCTAGCTTCAATATTGAGGGTACTTTCCTTCCAGGTCCCGTTCAAACTATCCATTTTGCATATGAGTATTACGCATTTTCAACAATATTACATACGTAGGTACGCGTGAAAATCTCTTTTTTTTATTGTGTAAATTTTGGTAGAATATTAGTATATTCAATCATACAAAACTTCGCAGCAATAAGCCTTCGCAGTTTTGATCATTCGAGAAAACGTACCTTCGCAATTTTGACCATTCTCAGTAACGACCTTTCTGGCTGGACTGATTTTGAATGGAGATAGCTTTTACCCTGGAATAAAACAGGATACTTTTTATCCCGGAAAATAGTAAGTATCCATGGGAAAACTGGAAAATGTTGATTACTCGCTGTAAGGAACGGTGTCACGAGGTGGTCCACTAGGGTTTGTTCCACTAGCCTAGGGGCCAAACCTCAGTGGACAACATAAAGGAACAGGAACAATTAGGAGCACTCGGAGATGTTCATAAACAGAGATCTTCACTCGACTATTCTATTCAGTCTTCTCCCAATTTAATATATTTGGTAAGAGTGTACCCTTGGGGCTCTAGTATTGTTATTATCACAGACTTTTCGTGCTTCAAGAATACGGATCAAAACAACCACGAACGAAATTAATATCATATATATTTAAAGGACTCCAGATGTAATAAACTTATTTAGGTACATATTGTATAACACATTATTTCGTAAAATTGCAGTTTTTGCTAATCCACTGACAATATGGGAATGACAGGTTATTTGAATTTAGAATTAATATAGACATACTATCAAAAAGGTATGATTATGATGAAAGAGGTTTGACATCGTCACAACGGTAGCCATGGAAACGAAATAACAAGTCTGTCAAAAACCATCAAAAGCATTATTGCTATATCTACTTTTGCATCGGTTTTTTATCCTAAGAGAACATAGGATGCTTTTTTCGCGATAAACTGTAGTACTAGCGGACGAAGTCGCGGGCGAAAGCTAGTATACAATACTAATAAAAAAGAAACTAAAAAATACAATGAAATGAGTAAAAACAAGGTATTTGATGTGTACTTTACATTCTATAACACAAAAGATGGATTTAACGAATAAGTAATAAAAGAGCTTATAAAAAATCTATAGAGATGAATCACTATAAGATTTACCGCCCATTTCATCTACATAACGACTTGGAGAAAAAAGCTGTTTGAAGCAAGAAACAAATAACCCAACGCAAGCAAGGGATGCTCTGTTTGTGGAACAAACAGCACCAACACTTATTATTATCTAATTATCTGGAAAAGGGGAAATGGCAGAATGAAAACACTAATAGAGAAAAGTTATTTTTCACCGGTACAAAACGTACTTTTCATGATTTTAGCAGATAACGCCTGCTTAGCGTATACAAGCCGACATATGTATATCCGACGGCACAAATACTATATATCTAATAATTTTGTAAAGGAAAAATTTGGATCACGGACGGGATTCACACCTCCGTAACTACTGCATCAATATCCAAATTTAACCCTTAGTTTCCTCAAACGTTCGTTTCCTCGTTCATATTAGGTATAAAACATATTCAGTATTTCATCAGAACAGAGAATAGCGGTTTAATGGCGCTCTTCACCTTGCTCTCGCGCTGCATTGTTAGAACTACTTTTCAGTAGAGATACACACACATTCAGTTTACGTAAACCAGACGGAGCGTTGAGTAAACATGCTGCAAGTTTGTAAGACGTACAGGTTTGTGGCCAGGTGTTTATAGAGTTATCGCAGGTGAAAATGATCATATAATAAAAGTCCTTCATATTTTACAGGGCTTATTTATAGGCCTTGATTTTGGTTCATCATAATCGTCAGCCCGTATTCGTCCACTGCAGTCTTCCTTCGGCTCCCCTCATCCAGTGATTTTTGATACTTTAATTACATAGCTCTATGGATAAGCAAGCTAAAGTGGCAGTGGGCTGGTCACATTTCCCGAAGAACCTTTAACCGTTGGGGTAAGAAGTTCTCGAGTGGAGAACACGTAAGCAAATGTAGTATAGGACGTCCTCTGGCCAGGTGGAGTGACGACCTGCGACAAGCGGATGGGAGAAAATGGATGAGGAAAGCTGAAGACCGAGCTCAGTGGCGTGCATTAGGAGAGGCCTACGTCCATAGGCTGATGATGATGAAGATGATGAACTTGAACGAAGAAGTTTGCTGTTTGGTTCCGGCTTGGTAATAAATCCATACCTTCTCATCTCGGAGGAGCTGTGAGAATCAGCTAAGACAGTGAAGGAAATGGGCAGCATCATTTCCTGTGTATTATCACCAACTACTGAGACCATCAAGCCGCTGCCCCTGTCTGTCTTGGTGATTATGGCATAGACCACCCTAATAGGGGAGGTCCATGTTTAGAAGTGGACGACTTCGAGCTGATGACGATGATTTAAACGAAGAAGGGTGGGAAAAATCACGAATTTTCAAAATGGATTCACAAAAAAATCTACTGAATAAATTTTGTGTAGCATGTTTCCAGGGCGTGGTCTAGAGAGACGACTTGTTGGAAGATAATTTCACTATAAACTATCCATATCTATACTTATAATAAAGTATTAGGAACGAAACCATCTGTACAAAGAAGTTAATTTACAATAAAATGGTCTAGGGTACTTAAATTAAGCTACTGAACGAGTACATAACATGATTGAAAATTGTGTCTGTCTGTTTTTGTGTGTTGTTTGCTCATCACCTAAGAACCACTGGACTGTGTGACTTGTGATGCCGTTTTCACTGTTGGATAGCTTAGGGTTTGACTATCTGAAATCTGGTTTACTTGGTATCTCAATTTGATCAGTAGAAGCCGAGTAATCGATAAAATACTCGATAATTGACGGCTGAAGGAATTTTGATCAAATGGTGATGGATATTCGTATTTTAGTTCCTGTAATAGCAAATAGAGTACTTTTAACCTAGACAAATAACCACGCATGCGAAGCCGCGGGCTAGTTTTGTAATCAAATGCTAGAAATAACGTAACCCGACATAATATGTAGTGTCTGCGATTGTATGAGCTCTCCCGACTGTGTGTCATTCATAAAAATATTTTCTATTCAATAATTTAATCCATCCATATTTCTACACTAATATTATAAAAGCAAAAGTAACTCTGTCTATCTGTGTGTTTATTACTTTTTCACGCCTAAACGGCTGAACCAATGTTGATGTTTGGTTTGGAATGGAGATAGTTTGAACCTTGGGGAAGCGCATAGAATACTGATTATCGCGATAAACTGTATCCGTTCACGCGTATGTATGCGCAAATCGCGCGTGTCCGCGGGAAAAAGCTAGCACAATGTACTAGACTGTGCCAAGCCAACAGCGTGTACCTATTTAGCGTGTATTTCTCGACTAATTTATGTTCCCGTTTAAAAATAAAAGTGTTTATCTCTAAATTTTATAGCTGTAGAAGGAGTAGCTCTGTATTTTTAGACATTGTAATGAATGAACAGAATGTAACATTACGCGCAGAATGTACGGATGGATGGTAACCATTCCATTTTGATCAGATTTTTCTTGTTGGTAAAATGTTGATTTGTTTGAGTTATCCACGAGTTTTCGCCCGAGACTTCGTCCGCGCGGTTTACAGTACCACGAGTTTTCGCCCGAGACTTCGTCCGCGCGGTTTACAGCACCACGAGTTTTCGCCCGAGACTTCGTCCGCGCGGACTACAGTTTATCGCAAAAACGCATCCTCCTAGGATATTAAAAACCAATGCATAAGTATAGCAATAAAACTCTTGATGCTTTTTGACAGACTTGTTATTATTTCGTTTCCATGGCAACCGTTCCTTACAGCGAGTAATCGTCATTTTCCAGTTTTCACGTGGAAACTTACCTTTTCCAGGATAAAAAGTATCCTATGTTGGTCTCTTTATTGTACAGTACCTATTTACAAAGTTATATCAAAATCGGATCAGCTGTTATGGCGATAAAACTCCCCAAACAAACAAACAATGCTACACTTTTATATATTAATTATCACCTTAATTTCAGCCTTTCGAAGTCCACTGCTGAACATAGGCTTCTCCCAAAGAGCGCCATGACGAGCGATCTTGTGCCACCTCCATGCAACAACTTCCTGCGATGGCTACAATGTCGTGTGGGGGGTCTCTCCACACTTCACTTGCTTGTTCGTGGTCGCCATTCGAGAACCTTTATTCCCCAGCGGTGGTCGGTTCTGCGATATATATAGCCTATATGGCAATGCCACTTCAACTTGCAAACTCTGAGAGCTATGTCGGTAACCTTGGTTCTTCTACGGATTTCCTCGTTTCGGATTCTATCACGTAGTGAAAAACCGAGCATAGCTTTCTCCACAGCACGCTGCGCGACCTTGAGCTTGTGTATGAGACCAATAATTATAGTTAGCGACCACGTCTCTGTGCCGTGTGTCACCAATGGCAACACGCACTGATTATAAACTTTTGTCTTGAGGCTCTGCGATATCTGCAACCAGAAGATATGGCGTAATTTCCCGAACGCCGCCCATCCGAGTTGGTTGACCTCTTTATCGAAGTTGGATCTACCCAGTTGGATCGTCTGACCTAAGTAGACATAGTGATCAACAGCTTCGATTATATCGTTACCAACATAATCCAGGATGGGTGCGACATGGGCATTTGACATGATGTTCGTCTTACCCATGTTCATTTTAAGACCCACCTGTTGGGAAACAATATTGAGGTCACTGAGCATTGTGCTTAGGTCTTCCAGGGTTTCTGCCATGATGTCTATATCATCAGCAATTCGAAGGTGAGTGGTGCATTCGCCATTGATGTTAACACCATATCCATTCCAGTTCAGAAGCTTGAATATATCTTCCAGTGCAGAGGTGAATAGAATTCGTGCTCCGATCATGGAGACGGACAGTCATGGTGGCCTTGCTATACAAACACTTCAACACTTCGATGTACCGATGTACGGGTAGTCAATCTGGTACCGCTATGACTGGTATAGCACTGCCCTTTTATATATATTGGTGTGGATTAAAGTTGTTGTTTGCGGTTGTGTTTGTTACGGAAACATGTGCTCTTCACAATGTTTGGGCATCGGGTTCGATAGACCCGTCTGTTCCCGTTGTGTTCCACTTATTGTGACAACGGCTCTCCTCTGAATATAATATTGAATAGTTAGTACATAATAATTTTAGATGATAATATTTTCTTGTTTCTACTTTTTAGAGCGTGATTTTTCAGTAGTCTGGCATTAGTTTTTGAAATTACTTTTTTATTTATATTATTTTGTAGATATTATTCCCAATTATCGGGTGCATAGACCTTTCATTTGATAACAAACACAGAATAGAAAAAAAACACGTCGTTATGTCTTCTAGAAGGCGCCATATACAAATGTAATGTGACGTTATATAACCTATAACCAGTGGACGATGAAAACGCTTCCTTTCTCAAATTATGATGAGTAGTTTAGAAGTTATGA
This sequence comes from Alsophila aescularia, assembly GCA_946251855.1. Taxonomy (NCBI): domain Eukaryota; kingdom Metazoa; phylum Arthropoda; class Insecta; order Lepidoptera; family Geometridae; genus Alsophila; species Alsophila aescularia. Next base: position 59,584,577 of record OX276378.1, on the reverse strand, counting down.
GGGAACAGGAACAGAACATACATACATATACATACCCACATACGTACCGTTTAACATCATAACCCTGCTTTTTGCTTCACGGTAGTCAGGTAAAAGAAATAGCGTAAGACCATATTTTTGCCTATTACAGAAAGCCCAAAATAAACGATTTTGGGTAGTAAAATAAATAAATTTTGATTCAATTTTCCAGAGCTTTTTGTGGTAAACGATATAAATTCTTATCAAATTATTTCATGTAGATTAGTTTTGGTTTGCGCACCATGTTTTATGACGAGTGGTTTGAAAGTTATATCGATGTTTTTGTTGAGAGGATTTCAAATAATTCTTCCGTAGCCTTCCTTCGTAACTTGTAGAATTAAGTAATGCGAATATCTATCTATCTATACACTTATAATAAAGCAAGAGGAACTAAATAGTCCATACAAAAAAGGTAATTAAAACAAAATGTCTAGGTTACTTAAAATAAGCTTTTTTTAAATCGTGTCTGTCTGTTTGTTTGTTAGTTTGTTAGTTTGTGTGTATATTTTTGCGCATGACTTAAAAACTACAGAACCGATTGCGATGTGGTTTCCACTGTTGGATATATTGGTATATTAGGTCTTGGAATAGTACTTAGAGTAGGTACTTTTAACCTAGAGAAATGATCACGGGCATCAGCTAGTACTAAATATATACATTCACTCACGAGCAAATTTTCGAAAATTAGAATATTATAGTATGATGTGATATTAGTGTTTTTTTTACGAAAAGCATTCATTTTACAACATTTGCAGATTGTTAATACACTAAACACGTTGAAAAGTGATGATTCAAGGAAACACATCACAAACATTGTACAGGTACATAAACTTACATAATGAGGTGGATGGTACGCATAACGGGGATTGTGCTTTCCCGGATTTTCGTCGGCGTTTCCCGGAAACCCGAGACTCGCTTCCGGGAAACGGCTCGGCAGACATGGGAAATACGACAACGTCACTACAAACACTACACAGCGAAAACGAACTCTATTCATTTTTACACAACGACACAGCACAAATGTTTCGACACATCAACAAAATGCTTCGGAAAATGTACTCAAACACGTAAAGTGAATGAATTAAAGACGAATGCTTACACTGTAAAACTATAATTGAATACGACTGGGTATTGATAAAATCGATTTCTCATCGACACGCGAGAAGTCACGTCACTGGTCGAAGGAGGAACTTCCTTCGTTCGTAACGCAAATAGACGAATTGTTTTCCGATTACGATATCGGTCTGTTTATCATATTCAGTCCAATCTGTCGATAATGCTCGTTCCGCACTTTAGTAACGCTGACGTTCGATAGATTACAACACTACAGATTAGATTAGAGTATTAGTTATTTACGTGAGTAAGCGTTAATAGGTAATTGAAATAGTTTCACTTACGATTTCTGTGGTTTGAGCCACGTAATTTGAATCTCGCCCGGTGCGGTTCGGCGAATTTTAAAGTATAAAAAATATTATACTTAAGTTTTATAGTAGCATCCGTCTCTCAGACTTTAGTTTATTATCTTACTAGCTGCGCCCTGTGGTTTTACCCACGTGGATGATAATTATGATGAAAAATTACCTTTGTGTTATTAAATACAAAACTTCATCAAAATCCGTTCAGCTGTTGAAGCACACACACACACATACACACGAATACACACACACACACAAACACACACACACACACGCACTAATAGAGAGAGAGATACACACACCTATTCACATAACTCCGTTAAAACTGTAATTATGCCAGAGATCCCCTCGATATACGTAGGTCTTCATATGCTACTCATCAGACCCTCGTATACGTCGTATACTAAACAAACTGACACTCATTTTGCAACGAAGATAAAAACTAACCTAATTCTTGTAAAGTTTCTTTATTATCCAGGACATGCCAGCATATTGTAAAATAGCACTCACTGATAAATGTATGATTTTACGATCCACCTTATGCTATTGAGCTGTACTTACCTTTTATCATTTATTGTGATAAATAAAAAGTTATTTAAATCAATTTTAGATAGCTAGGCTGTTAACAGATAGGATAGGATTGCCAGATATGGAAAAGCTCCATAATCTAGACAGATGTAATTTGGTAAATACCCGACCTTTTCGGTCTACTTACAGTCACGCGTTACATCTAATGGGGAAGAAAACTGCCTTTTTACCACGCTAGGTGGCGTTTCGTCGACTCTACCCGTTTTGCTGTCAAACGCCTAGAAAATACGTCAACAAAGTCTGTTTTTTTGGAATAAATCATTAACCATGACGCAATGCTCTGCTTACGGTTGTAAAAATAAAGGAATTCATGTATTTCCAAAGGATCCTAAACGAATAAAGTTGTGGGAAAACAAACTAAGAAGGAAAAATTGGAAAGCCACAAACGCGTCTAAGCTATGTTCTAGTCATTTCAAACCTGAAGATTACTATGGAAAAAGTGCTTACACTGGTAAAGAAATTAACCTTGTTCACCTGTTATTACCTACAGAGTTAAAAGCAATACATAAAGTACATAGTTATAGTTAATACATAATAATTATGATGTGTTATTTTTTGTTACAGGAAATGTACCTCTTGCCAAGTTTCTAAAGCATAATGTTGTGCCAAGTGTGTTTTCTTATTCAAAAACTGAAACTCCATTAGCCAAAAAGAGACACGAACGCATTGATAATAGAAGCCAAAGAAAACTTTTCCCATACACCGAAACATCATGCACATCCAGTCATTCCAAAAAAGAAGACGTTGTTGAAGAGAGCACTATCATGGGAATTAATAACCTACCTCAAAGCATAATTAGTAGTTCTACTAATGAGCAGGGTACTCAAGTCAACATTGAACATGTTTATGGATGCATAAAAAGATTTATAAATGACGATGAAGCTATTGCATTTTATACTGGTTTTGAATTACATAAAAAGTTTTATATGGTTTACTCGACTTTGAGTCCTATGGCTAGTAAAATCCAATATTATGGCAGTAATGCTATAAATTTAAGCACAGGAGACCAATTTTTTCTCACCATGATAAAACTTAGGCAAGATAGGTGTAACTTTGAGCTAAGCAGATTCTATAATGTAAGTCCGACTACAGTTTCCAATGTTTTTATAACCTTTGTCAATTTTATCCATCAGTTGTGGGGAAAATTAAATATTTGGCCTGAAAAAGACTTAGTACAGTATTTTACACCCGAGAATCACCCGAGAAGTACAGTTGTTGCACTCGTGTTATATTAGATGGGACTGAAATAAAAGTACAAAAGCCAGAAAATCCTGTTTCTCAACAGCATCATGGAGCAGCTATAAACATGCCAACACATTAAAAGTATTAGTTGGAGCAACCCCAGGGGGTTTACTATCCCATTGCTCAGAAGCTTATGGTGGATCAGTGAGTGATCGACAAACCATGGAGCGCAACAATTTAAAACAAAATGTGAACCTGGTGACAGTATTCTAGCTGATAGAGGATTTAATATTCAAGATTTATTTGCCGAAAAAGACATTACTGTTAATATACCCACATTCTTAACAGGAAAATCACAAATTCCTGGTCTAACAGTATTACAACATCGTAAGTTAGCAAGTAAAAGGGTTCACATAGAATGTTTAATAGGTCTAATAAAACATACAAGATATTAAAAAATGATTTACACCATAGCTATATTCCATTAGCTTCAAAGATATTTTATGTTTGTTTTATGTGCTGTAATTTTAGGGAAAGTATAAGTTTTATTCAGTATTTTAATTTACTATATATTTTTATACAATTTCCTTTCTAAAATAGCTTTCTCAAAATGATTATTATAGAAAGTACAGAGTATTGATACCATTTTCGATATAAATGGTTCATCCTTGTATACATAGACCACTTTCATATCATTGAAAGTGTATATTATAAGGTTACAGTACTTTCTATTAGTACAGAACAATTGGCCTTGAATTTGACAGTAATAGGGGTATCTCTCTTTTAAGTGATATTCACCATTTTTTTCTTCGAGGTATGGCACTTGATTGATTTCTTTATCTTTAAGGTTTAGAGTGCTAAACCTTAAAGATAAATAAATCAATCAAGTTGTACCATCAGGCGAGATGGTGTCCAAGCGTACAAATACAAATACAAATACAAATTCATTTATTGCCATAGATGTAGGTAAATTGATAGTTGTTACAGTGCTATGAGTCCCGTACAATCTACCTCAACAGAGGTGTGCAATAATTACATGTCTAGCATGCATGTTATAATATATTATAACTATGTTATTGTAATCCTTACATTTATGTTAGTTACACAATTTACACAAATAAAAGTTATATCTCAATTAATTATTCTCATCACAATGTCAAATAGTTGCAATAATAATGGAAGTTAAGTCATCATAATAGTAATTGTAAAATATGTCAAAGTTTTAATGAACAAAAAAAATTATTTAAACTTTAATAATATGTCAAATTTAAATACATAGGGATTTTTCATTATTAATCATAATTTAGTATGTAAATAATCCTTTACACTATAGAAACATTTGTCCAATAACCAGACTTTTAGTTTTTGTTTGAATTTATGTATGCACATGGATTTTAAATCTTTTGGCAATTTATTATAAATTTTGATAGCCATCAAAAAAGAGTTTTTCTTAAATATGTCTAATCGACAATTTGGAAAATAAAGTCTATTACAATTTCTAGTGCTTCTTTGTACCATTTTTGAGTGTTCGTCGAACATGTTGGGGTGTTCTTTTACAAACACGCAGACTTCCCTAATATACATGCAGGGTAATGGGAGAATTTGAAACTGTTTAAAAAGTGGTCGACAACTGTCGGTAGACCAGGCACCACAAATTGCCCGAACGCATTTTTTTTGTACAACGAACGCCCTATTAATGTCAACAGAGTTGCCCCGTAGATCTGTTTTATAAAAAAGAAAGTCACTGGACGTACCTGTTATTTTCTAAACGATTAAATTGAAGTAGGCATCGTGATCTACTTTCTGCCTTGAAAACGAATGCTCTAGACTGTTTTGAACATGATGCGAGCTTCTAATATAATTCGTAAACAACAAAATGATGAATCGGTTGAAAAAAAACTGAGAACACCTAAATCAAATTCCGTCTGGCTGTCGAGGCGAGAGTGAATGGGTAAAGAATTTCCATAATGTGATTATGTCATGTGAAAAGGCAGGGTGAAGAATTACAATGAAAAAATATGTAAGCAATACGTACCTACTTTTATATTTTTACCTATAAGAGAAGGGAAGGGGTAAGTTTAGGGTGTGTATCATTGTATGTATCACTGTATCCGTGTGTATGTCTGTGGCATCGTAGCTCCCAAACGAATAGACCGCTTTGATGCGTTTTTTTTTGTATTAAAATCTGATGTGATCGAGATGCTTCTTAGCTACAGAAGTTACTAGTTTTTTTATTTAGTCATGTCTGTCATCAATTATTGTTAAAATTGTTACGTCCTTTCTGTATATAATTGTATCGTTCAAAGGTCCTTCAGAAAACTGTATGAAAATTCAGTAATTAATTTTACTAGTGGCTCTATGAGCAGTAGAACCCGCGAGTACAACTTTTTTGCAAACAATCTAGCAGTGCACAGTAGCGCCATCTAGTTACCTTATTGTAAAACTAACATTAATAACCAAGGTTCTCCATCAATCCCTACCTAGTGGGCAAAGGGCTGATTCCACTGGTAGAAACCTAAAAGTGAGAAATTTACTGCTATTTGAGGACTTACTATGCTCATCACGCCGAAGATCCTCATCAGATCTTTACCAAATTTTTATGAGACTTATTTAAAGTTACTACCTTTCAAATAAAAAAAAGAACGATCGAAATCCAAGGCGGAGATATTCAGTAGCCCCCATTTTGTTCCTTTTTGGGGGAAGTTCACCAATCCGCCTGCCAAGCGTGGTGACTATGGCAAAGAGATGGACTATGGGAGACCTCCCACGCGATGGGACTGACGACATTGTAGCCATCGTAGGAAGTCGGTGGATGGAGGCGGCACAAGATAGCTCGTCATGGCGCTCTTTGGGGGATTCGTATGTTTAGCAGTGGACTTCTAAAGGCTGACATGATGAACTATTAAGATTAACTTTAAGTTGGTCTCATGAAAAAATCGGTGAAGATCTGATGAGGATCTTCGGCGTGATGAGCAGAATAGCTCCTCAAAATGCAGTAAATGGCTCACTTTTAGGTTTCTACCAGTCGAATCAGCCCTTGCCTTACTAGGTACGAGTAGGGATTGATGGAGCACCTTGGTTATTAATATTAGTGTTACAATAAGGTAACTAGATGGCGCTACTGTGCACCGCTAGATTGTTTGCAAAAAGTTGTACGCGCGAGGTCTACAGCTCACAGAGCCACTATTTTATAGTAATAGTCGGCTTCTTTGGCGTAGGCCTCCCTCAGTTTCAACCACAGTTTTCTGTGCCTTGCTTTCCTCGTTCATACCGGCCCACATCTTTGTATCAAAATGTCTTCCCATCTTCTTTTTGGCCTTCCCTTTTTTATTTTCCACTGGCAGCCATTCTATCCATCTGTAGCTATCCATCCTGCAAACATGTCCAGCCTATTTCGATTCCAATAATTCGTGCATACTTACAATAGTAACATATGTTTTATGCTAATTGTAAGGCAGATAATATAAATACGTTTACTGTACGTTTCAAAATGTAAAAATTTGGGCATATATGAAAACATACATTATAAACATAGAACGACATCATTGGCCTGCCGGAGGTTGATGCTGCGAACACCAAAATAATTCGTCAATAGTTCCTAGCAGAAATTTAAAAATAGTAGCTTATGTAATCCGGTTTGAAAATATAGCCAGGTATAAATATACTGGTCATATTCCACAGACCTTGGTACAATTAAAAATCTGATAAAAATGTCAGGTAACATTTACAAAAACGGTTTCTTAGTCTGGTCGCTTGTTACCCTTTTTTACCCGTGTACGTCGAAGAATAATGAGTTTAACAGTCTATGTTTGTATGTATGTGGATGTTGTATAATAGGATTATTGGTCCGCGATTTTGACATGCGAGGTATCAATCGATTCGTCTTCATGTATAGAGTGACATAGGCTATTTTTAGCCGACTACGACGCCGTAGCAAAGTAAGGGTTGTCCAAACTAAAAACTTGGTTCGATTTTGAGAAACGAGGTATTAATCAATTCGTCTTAATCGCAAGAGCGTCAGAGGCAATTTTTTATCCGACCGTAGTCGGGTTTTAGTTTTTTGGCCTTGTCTTGTTGTTTATATGTTTTTTTTATTATTTTTTTACCGTAGACTTATAACAAGGTTTCATCAAAATTGATACACAGTTTTTTGTTTCTTTTGAAGATCTTTTACTCGTGCACCAAATTAAGTATTTACTCTTTTTTATTTATTTATTATATTTTAGTCTTTCAAAATCTTGTGTTGTGTTTTATATATCTACTAGCGACCCGCCCCGGCTTCGCACGGGTAGATACATAGAAAGATAAAATTAGTAGGTACTTTATTTGGACAAATAGAACAACAACAATTTCTTACACAAAATGTTTATACTCACGTACCATTTCGTCTATAGTATTATTCTGTTTAACGCAAGGAGGTTGAATTACGGTTACTATTTCGTGTATTATTAGCATAGAGCATTTCCTACGTCAGTGATTATTAGATGTTCTGTGATTTCGTTTCCATGGCAACGTTCCATATAAAAGACCCGTATCTCCTTCTTAGTTTGTGACCTTACTACTCTTTGGTTATATACTCTTTGGTTTATGATACAAAGTAATCGAGTTTTGTTGCAAAATTTAATACCTCAGGTTTCATTATCGCAATTTTCGAAAGGAACTCTAATTTTTTGAAAAATAAAATCCTACTAGTGTTACTCGCTCATAATTAAGCTTTCTTTATGTGAAAGATTTTTTTAAATCGGGTCTGTTTTTTTTGAGTATATCTATTATTTATAATATTAGTGTAGATGTAGATTATTATTATTATTATATATATTATGGTGTATATTAATTAATTAAAATCATTTTTTTAAAGAGCTTTTGTATAATGCCAATTGCCACAGTAATTACACGCAAATAAAACTATTCAAACATGACATTTTCCTTAAGGTACCTACTATAAAGCGAGTCGCGAATAGGAGATTCTATTTGAACTAGGGAAAAGAATTCGAGTAACCGAATCCCTATAGGAAAAGACGTCAGGAAAGTTTGGTAAGTACCAACCTATTTGACTTCTTTACAAAATCAGGATCTTTTTTTTTTTTTTCTCTGAAGGCCAACATAAACAGATTGAGTAACGAGTTCATTATACCTAACTAATTTAAAACTTTTTTTGGGTGTAAATTCGTTATCATCAGCCGAATAATGTTCACTACTGGACTGGACATAGGAATTCCCCTTAAAAGGGGGGATATTGCCATTATTGTCACGCTTGGATAATACACAGAAAAATACTGTTAGCCAATTCCTGAATTCTCTTAGCACAGGTTCTCACAGTCTTACGGGATGTGAAGGGATGGTTCTATTTTTTTATGCCGGGCACCTCCAGGCAGTATAACACGAATTAATTTGGGCATAATAAAAAATTTGAAAAAAAAATGATAGGAAAATTTAACGTTCATTATTATGTTTCCATACCACCTGCTCGACAGCCAAATACATTATCACGCAATCTTAACGTAAAGCAAGCCATTATATCCCAAGTGATATAAGTTATATGAAACTCCCAAACATGTGATTTGAATTTGGAATCTTAAGATTCAAATGAAAACTGGCATTGATACGGGCATTGTAAAGAGAATTTATTCGAAAATCAAACTAGCCACCATAGCACAGAATACCCAATTGACCTGTAGAACACAAAATAAGTAGGTATAATTAAAGGCACGCGGCTGCCACGGCAGCCAAAACTCAGTACCGAAACCGGTTTATGGGCGCGTGCGTGCACATTTTTTTTAATGCATTCACTTTTATAGCTTTTAAGCTTTTTTATCAATTTTTTTTATGCATTGTCACTTTATTTATTTTTTATTAGCTTATTCGACAATTTGTGAGCCGCCCTGAAGGTTTCAGCCGGATAGCTAATCGGAAAGTGCTCGAAATTTGAATTGCGAGATTCCAAGACACACAGAATTATTTAGATACATACATACAAGTGAAGTTAAATAAAAGGATTTATAAAAATGTACAATGTGAAACAAAAGACGGTGTTTGGTGTTATGTCGAGTCATTTTTAACAAATCCTATGTTATCATTTTCAAGTTGTCGAACTATAGTGATTTGACTCCAAGAGTTTATTAAATCAGTTGCTTTAGGGATGATTTAAAATCTACTACCGGAAAAATCAAATGTTAATATGAAAGAGCATATAACGATTTTAATCAGTGAAAAACAACAAAAGGAGTCAAGGCTGTATCCGAATCCGTCCTCGTTGTTTATTTCCAACACTTAGCATCAACTCGAATGCCAAGCCTATGGTACATTTATTCAATGCTCAGATCTGGGTCTTTATTGTCTCGCAGAAGGTATGAAAAGTAGAGTATTAAACTCGAGGATAAAGCCTGCCTTCGTCTTGGGCGGCATGAACCCCTCGCTTCACTCAGGTCTCTACATAACTCTTAACTTTAAACCCGCTCGCCGAATCCCTTGTTACGCTCAGGGTCCAATAAACCGCCCGTGACGTAAGACACTACTTTATCTCCTTGGTGCATAATCTACTATTACCTACACTAATTGATTTACGTAAAAGATGCGATGAAAAATCGAAAATACTCTTGTAAAAAACTGAACAACATACTTGTGCAAGTGTGCAATTACGTGTATATAGCGGGTAAAACAGGCGTTCCGTGTGCATTAAACAGAACAGGCGCAGCGTACCGAGTGTACGATATTAGATCTTGTTTTGATCTCGCAGACAGCAGATTTAAAACAACTATTACGTCACGGTCTTAGAAAAAAGAGCTCTAAACTTACATATTATCTTCTATATTTAAGTCTGAAGCAAATCTCGTGACTGACAACCGCACAGTACACAGCTACAGGGTCTGTCTGCCTATCCGTCCGTCTGTCTGCCCGTCACGGTCTTTAAAAACCTATACGAGATATGTTTACCGACACAACACAAGACTAAGTTCAAAACTAAAACCCGACTACAGTCGGGTAAAAAATAGCCTATGACACTCTTGCGATGTAGACGAATCGATTGCGACCTCGCTTGTCAAAATCGGTAAAGTGTTTTAATTTGAACACATAACCCTTCCTATGCTTCGCCATAGTCGGGTACAAAAAAATAGCTCTATGACACTCTATACCTGAAGACGAATTGATTGTCACCTTGCTGGTCAAAATAGGACCAATAGGGGCTACGCTATGGTGGAACTTCCACATACCCACCCTTCCCCTGCTTCGCCGTACTCTGATAAAAATATAATATTTTTGATCAGGGCAGTTGCTTAACTTATAAATAATGGCTACAAAATAAAGCACGGTAATGAAACATTTGGGCAACCAGCAATCCATTTCAGGCTTATAGGTAGTCCAGTTGGCCGCGTACTCAACATGCTGGCGGCATTGCCCCGTTGAATTGCAATGCTAATTCTATCACATAAGTACCAGCAATAAAGCTTGAAACCTAAAAACAAAACACGCCTGCCCTGCCAAAAAAAGGACTTATATACTCTTAAAATGTGCATATCAAGGCCTTTAATTTGATACCCATATTGTGAAATTCTTTGAAAATATATTTTTATTGCATTTGAAAATGGACCCATACTGCTGCCATAATGTTTTTTTTTTAATGTAGCTGGAAGGATGTAAGGATTCTAACAATACCTCATTCGTCTAAATCAGTTCAGGCTTTTAAAAGTTATGGTGGAATAAAGAAACTCACATACAAATATACATACAAACATAAATGAATCCTAAAACATTACACTCCATTTTTTGGGCAATCGTGTAAAGTAGAAAATCATATTGAACAGTCTGATTATTTCAAGGGGTGCCAGGCGTTTGAAGTGGAACCGCTTCTTATCTTAAGCATTTGGGACTGGTTCCTTTGGAAAAGCTTTTTAGACACAGGCTTTATCTCAAAGGGAGAAAGGATGGGACATTAAACCAAGCGGCTCAATGCTGGTTGATGGACTTCCTTGACATATAATAACATCTTTATGTTTTTAATTTCTTGGACATGCCGTTTCCTCTCCACAATTTCTTTGACCGATTTTGAGCGATGGCATCAAAATCCGCACATAACCTATTACTTAGTCATTGGTGCATGACCAAGGGTTGTTATTTTTCAGACGGACATATTTAATAATGAGAGTAATGTGTTTTTCAGCCTATGTAAGTATGATTGTTCCTTTGTGGCGCTCCAGACGCCAAACGCGTGGACCGATTTGGATGATTGTTACGTCAATCGATTTGTCTTAATCTTGCGAGTACAACTACTAATAAAGACATAAAAGTAATCAAAAATTCAATATGGCGACAAACAGACGCCATTTTGAGAAAATGTTTTTTTTGTTATGGGTGTCACGGTGGGGCGGGCGCGAAAGCACTCCGCCGCAATGCGTGTCGCAGACGGCGCACGCCAAAATTAAAGTTTTGGACACTTGCTCAAGGGCACCAAAGGGGTACGAACCTCGGCTTGGACAGTTGCCATTGATTACGGGGGTCTGACTAAACACCCCTGGATTGCTAGTTTTAGTAGTGATCGAGGGGGCCCTGATGAAATGTATGGAGCCCTTTGCATTATTTAGATAACTGACCACCGACTCGGAATACACCTTCGAAAAGTATCGGCAAGAAACTCGAAGGCGTATAAAATTGAATTAATTACGGGACCTCGCCGGCGAGGTCTGTGTCTAAGTGTGTCGACAGATGACGAGGAAGGGTTAGACGAATCTATCGCTGCCTGCACTGCGGCAGCGATTTCATCGCCCGGATCGCTAAAGATGTCTCTAGGGCTTGTCTATACGGAGGGGTCATGCGTCTGTCGCGTCTGTCGAGTAGTCAGATGCCTGAACTACGAGAGGGTTGGGGCGATGGGTGCCGCGTAGAAGTAGCGGCGTGAAGCATCCTTCATGTATTGAAGGATCGAGGGAAGCTCGAGATCACAATGCAGGTCGATGTTCCTCTGATATCAGGGGGCATCTACTGCACTACGGATGAATCTATTTTATAAAATCAGAAATTTCTCTAGGGAGAGGCGGGAGGCGTGAGCGAATACTACAGACGAGTATGTCATTGTCGGTCGGACGCAGGTTTTCTAAAGTGTCACCTTATTTCTAAGGGATATTTTACTACGTCTGTCTAGGAGTAACGCGAGGCGACCTTGGTAGAAGGCCGCCTTTTTGTGGACGGTGCTGATATGCTCATCGAAGTTGAGTTGAGTTGAAGCGTGACTCCGAAGTATGTACTTTTCCCACGGTATGTCAACTAAACACATCGGCCAGTGTCGGTCATTAATCGTGACGTTGTCGGGTGGAAAATAGCTGCGAACCCCGTGAGTGAAACGTATTGCTACGCTCTTCTCGGTATTCACCGTTATTCGCCACTTTCGAAAGGTGAAAGTTGACCAACTATTTTTAGAGTTATGTATTTGAAAATCGTTTGTAGGATTGTTTTATCATTTTTCATTTCGAAAGACCATCCTTGATATATAACGATTTAAAATTGGTTTGCAACAATCCTCACTAAAATTTTGCCTTCTTTTAGATTAGTTCGCAGTCGGGTTTTTTAGCACTTCCGATTATGTCTGTGACATAATCGGAAGTGCTAAAAAACCGTATATATACATATAATATGTATATATACGTACTGTGATCATGTCTTGTTCTTTTTTAAGATTTTCATCATCATCATCAGCCCATTTTCGTCATCTGCTGGTCGAAAGCCTCTCCTAGTGAACGCCACTGAGGCCAATCTTCAATTCCCCTCATCAAGTAGCTGCCAGCCGCCATTCACAAGACGAGTCACCTCATGGGCGGCGGGCGCCCAACACTGCGTACCTAAACGCGTTCTCTGCAACTCGATTAAGTTTGCTCCATCGGTTGTCTTCCTCGAGATATGTGACTGGCTCATTGCCATGAATACTAAGCTCTATCGAGAGGTCTATACTTACTTTTAAATGAAGTACTTGATCGTTTCGTTGAAAAACATGTTTATCTGGATAAGATAAGCGGCCAATAAAACTGCACTTGACGTCTCGTCCAATTTATAGCTATCAACAGCATATCATGCGTCCACTAACTACTGGGTACTACACGCAATAAACTAGGTACTGCCGGCTACAATAGCAAGCCAACCCATTATAGCGTTCAGAAAATCATTCGATCTAAACATGAGAATGAAGTGTGTATGAAAAATTAAAGTTGCCATGAATTATGACTATTATGTTTAAAATTGCAAAAAACACGATTTAATTTTAATAGTTTTGTGATAGTAAACAATATTAAAAGAAATATGGAGAAAGCCAAAGATGTTGATAGTAATAATAATCTATTGTAATGGTGTTCCTTATGTTATTTACATTACAAAAGTAGGAACATTAGATTAAAAAAAGTATTGTGTAGATTTTGCAGTTTGTTTATTTTACTCAAACAAGCTTGTAATGTGGTCATCATTTCGATAACCTTCTCTAAGCAAAGTCGACCTTGCCGCGCTGCTTGAATAGGCGCCAGCAAAGTTGTATGGAATTTCATTACTGTCGTGTTTTGCGGCCAGCAATTTCCTTTGAAAATCCATTATTGTCGTGTTTTTTAGTACTATTATTTATGTTTTGTTAACCACCGAACTCGAAAAGAGAGGCGTTGTAGCTCCCAGTTGTTTGAGTAAATTCTTATTATACTAAGCTGGTTTTATTTAAATTCCTCGCATTGTTTGAGTAAAGCACTATACAAGCCTTGGTTCGCAATGACTGCCCTGCTGGCCACGCTATGATGGCCTAAGCTTTGCTTAGTTAAGTTCTCGGCCTTCAAGCTTGGCCATCATTGCAGCTTGGCCATCAAGGGCTGCAATGCTGACCGCGCTGTGATGGCCTCGAACTTAACTTAGCTACGCTCTCGGCCATCATCATCGCTGCCAGCAACGCAGTCATTACAGACCGCGGCAGTAATGTACTATTGCGCCTCTTTAATCAAAGCTAAGTTCTGCCTACGTTTTATCTCAAGATTATGCCTGAACTCTCAAATATTGAACTCGTTTCACCAATCACCGATAACATTAGATACCTTCTTATTGGTAAAGTATTTTTATACCACGTCTTTATTAGGTCACTTTCTTATTTGTCTGTCGTTCCGAGTGGAATCTGGCAACTCAAATTTCTAGCACTTCCCGATTAGCTACCCGGCTGAAACTTTCAGGGTAGCTCACAACTCGAAGACAATAAATTCTAAAAGAAAAGTATTCATAAAAACACGTTTTTAATCTAAATATGGTGCTTGTTTAAGTTTAAAATAGGGCGGAATAATCCTTCAACGAGTTGATGTTATAAGGTCAGGCTCCGATTTCATATAAATCAATGTATACCTTACCTTTTGAGCACCTAAAAAGATTACTGCTTCTACCACCGGATAATCATTTGAATGGAGTCAATTATCACTTGGACTAACTTCAAATTCAATCGTAAAAATACGAGCATAATATGTAGCTTTTAATTCACAAATCTATACAAAATTATCATCTTTTGTCATCTGGGCATATTGAAGAATTGAGCTTCTGAAATATTTCATATTTTATATATATTTTTTTTTAATTTTTTTTACGGACTAGGCAATCGTTTGACCACGATCTCATCTGATGGAAAGCGATGATGTGGTCGAAGGTGTAGCACGCTTGCCTAGTAGATACCTATTCACTCTTGACTTGAACACACCGGGTTAGGTATATATAAAATATATTATACCTAATTCTAAACAGCATTCTCCAAGTTATAATGGGAAAATGCGATTCCGCACAGAAAATTCCGCTTTTTTCAGAGCATTTGTTCGGACGATGGTCAGATCAGTCAGTGTTGAGTTTACCTTTACTATTTGGTAGCGTATCTGTTTACATTACTTACCTTACCTAAGATTGATTGTCTATACCTATAATAATACTGTAATAGGTCCAATTCAGAGCATTTGTTCGGACGATGGTCAGATCAGTCAGTGTTGAGTTTACCTTTACTATTTGGTAGCGTGTCTGTTTACATTACTTACCTTACCTAAGATTGATTGTCTATACCTATAATAAAACTGTAATAGGTCCAATTCTGTACATTGAAGATATTTTGTAAATTTTTTTTGGAGCCTTTTCTACATTTGATTCTGAAGCCAAAACTGTTTTTATACGCTTTATATTAGCTTCACTTGTATGTTTGTATGTTTGTAACCGATTCCTTTGGACGCTATTTTGACCCACTTTAAACGGTCAGATTTCATTCAAATTTTGCACACCTGTCAAAGACCGATGACAATGCAATAATTCGAAAAAAAAAAGAAAATAAATAATAGTTTAAAAAAACTAAAAAACACGCTTTATAGTTTTCTATATAAAGCGTGTTTTTTAGGTTTTTACCGGTCGTCAATTGATAAATATTGATATAATTTCAAGTTATTTTCACATTTATAAAAAACGAGAATTTGGCAATAATATCTCCTCCCGGTAAGTAAGTAGAAAATAATTAATAGTTTAAAAAACTAAAAAACACGCTTTATATTGAAAACCAAACTAAAAAAATAGAAAATAAATTTTAATAGTGTAAATAAGAAAAAAAACTTTTATTTAATAAAGCATGGGGTGCTTTCCCATATCGGTCAATGAAATATTTATAACTATTGACCCATGCACCCCACGATTTTTTGAAATAAAACATTTTTTTTCTTATTTATTTCCTATTTCTTTATTTGGTTTTCTATATAAAGCGTGTTTTATAGTTTTTTTAAACTATTTTTTTTTTCATTTAAGTCTGTCTGTTTGTCTGAATCTTGGCTAGGCATCACGCCGAAACTACTGAATGAATTCAAATGAAACTTGGCATGATTTGAGTTCATACTACGAGTTAGGACATTGGATACTTTTCTTACCGGTAAGTTACAGGGTCCCCGCAGAATAGGGGTATTTTATTTGGAGTTTGTATTCATTTTTTATGGTTTATAGTTACTTCCGTAGTTCACCTTGAGTATCCTCCTCAAGGAATATTCCTACAAATTTCAAATACCGGTTTAGGCTGAGCGTTGTCAGTCACTCAATCAGTCAGTAGGTATGTCGCGGTACTGTTTTATAGGCATGATTAAAATAATGTAATATCATTCTTTATTATTATTCTGCCCAAAAGTGAAGGGCATCTATACTTATTACTAAAGCAGTAAGTACCAAACAATCAGTAAAAGGAAGATATTTAAAAAAATAGGTTAGCAAAAATAAGATACTGAAAAAGAATAAAACATTTTTAAAATTCGTGTCTGTCAGTTAGTCTGTTCACGTATCACGTAAAAACTACTACCGATTGCGATGCGGTTACTGTTGTATAGTTTAGGACTTGACCACAGAATAAATAATAGTACAAGTCTTGACTTAAAAACTGGTGTAGGTATTTATTATCTCAATCCAATGAGAAGCTAAGCAATCGATAAAAACTTTTTGACTGCTGAAGGAATTTAGTTTATATATTGGTATATTCGTATTTTAGGTCTTGGAATAGTAAGAGAGTTCTTTTAACCTAGAAAATCGGCCACGCGTGCGAAGCCGCGGGTACAGCTAGTTACTAATATAATTTTAAGTTTTTTTTAGTAACATGGTCCAATGGATATTTGTCTGAATTAATAAATTATTATTTTTATAAAAACATTTTATCGAGCAGTCAGATTAGAAGCATCGTTATAGAAAGTAAAACTTACCTCAAATGTAAAGATTGACTCTGTGCGGACTTCATCTGAAGTGGGAGTGTCACCGACTTCCGGTTCTCCCCCTAATCCGGGATTTGCCTCCAGGCTCGCGGTCACGGGCGTGCCCGTCCCGGTATACCCGAGCAGCTCGGGGATAATTCTGATCACACTTTTTCCAGGTAATAGAGAAGTTCGGATTTCCGACCGGGCATTTGACAACTTCACTAGTAACAGAGCACAACACAAGGCCATCCGCCATAGCGTCATTTTGACGTCTACATCACTAGTTACATTTCACTGCGTCACTTCTATCACTGTTTCCTAGTTTACTGTCACTTTTTCACTGCAATTACTGTTAGCAGTGTTTAATTTATAACCACTTTGTCAGTAATCTTTTTTAATACCAGTATTATCACTTAATAAGAAGTGTTTTATGGAACACGATCAGTCTGAACTAAAGCACGAGAGAGACTAATTTAATCTTTGATATTATTCAATGATTGAGCTATTTTATTACATTTAAGATTAATAAAATTGAATTATCATTATCTAGTTGTTATCAGCAATAATAGGTACGTAATGTTTACCTAATCGGTAAGTATACCTACAATACACTCATTTAATGTTTTCAAGTTCCTGTTGTAGATTTTTCAAAGTTATTACTTATGCAATTGCCTCCTGTTTTACCATAAACCTAGGCGGTGGATTTTCTAACATAGATTGCGAGTGAAGAAAATCCTTCTAAAAAGAGAGAGTCAACGTTAAACACGATCACATATAAAATAGTATTGAATAATAGGTAATATGCGCTCAATATTAATGCGCTGCGCAGTACTAATTGACATCAGAGTCAACGTTAAACACGATCACATATAAAATAGTATTGAATAATAGGTAATATGCGCTCAATATTAATGCGCTGCGCAGTACTAATTGACATCAGAGTCAACGTTAAACACGATCACATATAAAATAGTATTGAATAATAGGTAATATGCGCTCAATATTAATGCGCTGCGCAGTACTAATTGACATCAGAGTCAACGTTAAACACGATCACATATAAAATAGTATTGAATAATAGGTAATATGCGCTCAATATTAATGCGCTGCGCAGTACTAATTGACATCAGAGTCAACGTTAAACACGATCACCTATAAAATAGTATTGGATAATAGGTAATCTGCGCTCAATATTAATGCGCTGCGCAGTACTAATTGACATCAGAGTCAACGTTAAACACGATCATTAATAAAATAGTATTGAATAATAGGTAATCTGCGCTCAATATTAATGCGCTGCGCAGTACTAATTGACATCAGAGTCAACGTTAAACACGATCACCTATAAAATAGTATTGAATAATAGGTAATCTGCGCTCAATATTAATGCGCTGCGCAGTACTAATTGACATCAGAGTCAACGTTAAACACGATCATTAATAAAATAGTATTGAATAATAGGTAATCTGCGCTCAATATTAATGCGCTGCGCAGTACTAATTGACATCAGAGTCAACGTTAAACACGATCACCTATAAAATAGTATTGAATAATAGGTAATCTGCGCTCAATATTAATGCGCTGCGCAGTACTAATTGACATCAGAGTCAACGTTAATTGAAACACACGTAACTCATGGTAAACGGTTTATTTATTTAAATAAACGGGCACTAAATTTCTCACTTAAATTGAATACAGTTAGACAAAGGCTGTCAATCTAGTCCATAAACATGTTACTTTATATCATTTTTTTAATGGTTTCGTTTTTTTACGACTTACATTTTAATATTCAAATTATTTATTGTAACTGGGCAAAATAATCAAGGAATAATAATAAAGACTTAACAGAAAAAACATAAATTAGATAAAGTTTTAGTTTGAAGAGTAAAACCCTTATTTCTGAGTGCTTCGAAAATACGCCCGAGAGCGAAGGGAGCTGCAAGAAAATCTACGGGTGTTCTTATTTATTTAGATTTCACGTAAGAAATATATAAACAAATGTATGTATGTCAGCCTAACAAGAGGTCGGCACTAGACCTCTGACGAGTCAGGCTGCTCAAAGGCCTCGGATGTGGCTTAACGATTGCAATTAATTGTTAGCAAACGGGACTGTCGCGTCGCGTGCCCTCCGAAGTACAGAGCGGTGACAAATCCGCACATATCTTATTTTAATAAGTAATTGGGGGCCGAGCATCGAGCCTAATTTCTTTAGATTGCAAAACGCACATTCATATATATATCTATCTAGACATATAATAAAATAATAGCAACGAAAAAGTCTGTACAAAGATTTAAAAAAAAAGTCTCGGTTAATTAAAATAACCTACTGAACAAGAATATAACATTTTTGTCTGTTTGTTTGTGATGATCGATTGCGGTTTTCACTGTTGGATTGCTTAGGGTTTGTCATAAAAGTGGTGTACTTTGTATCTCTATCCGATGAGTAGAAGCCGAGCAATTGATAAAAAACAATTTGACGTCTGAACGAAGTTTGATGAAATTTGGTATATTGGTACTTTTTGTTCGGAATAACTCATAGGATCCTTATATCCCAGAAAAATAACCACTTGAGGAACGCCACGGGCATAGCTTGTAATTTAATATATCTTTAAATTTCTTACTAAGCGTAGGTACACCTAGATAATTAAATATCGTCACCAGTTAAGCATTTCAGACTAATAATGTCCGTTAAAATATCTAAACTAGCTTTTCGTGAATGATATTATTTCAACCTAAACTAAATTAGGGCTGAAACAGTTACCAAGAAACCTCAGGGAAATCCGTGGAAATCATCCGGTTTTTCTCAGAATTTATATTGTCTGCCTACAGCTATACATTTAGGAATATAGTAAAAACTTTGTTTGCTGTGTTCACATATAGTCTACATCTTCACTATATTATTGTTATATTACACTAGCTACAAAGCCGCGGGCAACTAGCTGTGCCCGCGGCTTTGCCTGACTATTTCTCTGGGTTTAAAGTTACCTATGTGTTATTCCAGGACCAAAAGTACCTATCTATACATTATAATAAGTTAATTAAAAAATTAGTTTTTATGCAGTAGCCATGTCATGGTGAAACATAGAACGGGCTATCACAATTAGATGCGTATACACCATTTTGTGCTGTTGCCCGTTGAAGAGTTCCTCTATCTGGAGACCAGGTCGTGGTAAAATTTAAACCCAGCTACAATAATAAAAAAAGCGTACACAAAATTTCGTGCCTGTGCTGTTGACCGTTGAAGAGTTCCTTTATCTGGAACTAATCCTGGATGTTGATTCAGGTCATATGCTTACTATAAAAATGCTTTATCATTGGAACTGAACCAACATGTCAAAACTCCGTAGGATAAGAGAAAGTGGTTCTAATTCAGTTCGCAATAAAAAAACATACATACCTACATACATACATACAAAAATTGCATTATAAGTAGTCCAAGTGTTCTAGCCCACTCCTAATACAATCTAGGAGTTGTAAGCATTCGCAGCATTGACTTCACAGCGAATTGGCTTGCTGGCTTGCTTACTGCAGGGCAATTACCTAACCTGTTGCAAACAGATTTTCATTATCACGCTCACTTATTGCGGCGCGTTAGAGTTGATATTGCTTTGAAAATCCGATTGCAAGAAACCGCATTGGCTGGAATCGCACTGCTGGTCTGACTTGCAGATATGTTTTCAACATAATAGTATTGAAGAAAGGCCCGGGGATAAAAATATAATGCAAACAAGGAAAGGAATCTGCCAAGAAATTACCGCGACCGCGGACACCTATCCAAGTACTGTCGCTCGGTCTTGCTTAACTTCTGCGTTAGGAAATCGGACGAAAACATGCGTCTTCGACGGGGTAAGGTAATCTAAAGACATTGCTAGGAACGCTCCAAGCCGATTGAAAAGAACGCGTGCGTGGCGAGTGTTACAACTTTATGAACAGGATAAAATAAGAAGAATTTGTACACTTTTTTTTATTACCATGTTCCACGCGGTTGAAACCGCGGGGCGCTTGGTTTACAAAGCTCAGAAATTGTGTTGATTCGATTTGTGTAGTTTAACTTTATGGGAATGGTTTTACTAGATCAATCTTAAGTGATCAATCGAATAATGCTTACTATTATGATTTGGGCTGATAAACGGTAGTGAGACGTGTTCTAGTGACCGCCACTTGGCAAACTTAGTGTAGGGCCTTCCGCTAGGTGGCCGATATAATCGCAAACTGGCGGCAGTTGGAAAAGAAGAGCTGAGTCCGGGCTCAGTACGAAGTACATATAACAATGGCTCAGAGGGGAAGGCCGACACGGACTGAAGATGATCATTATGATATCCATGATTACTATCAACTGACGTTACTCATTTCTCTTCTTGGGAAAATATAAATAAGAATACACAAAAAGCCCACTTTTTAAATCTTCTACAATTAATTAAATTAAGTAGGCATTCTAAGAAAATTGCCGAGATAATGAATTAGGTTTTCTCGAACATTGCTAGGTCTTTTTTGGGTTCCTTACGTACAAATAAAAAAATGGAACCCTTATAGGATCACTCGTGTGTCTGTCTGTCTGTCCGGCTGTCACAACAGCCAATTTGCTCCAAATCTACTGGACGATTAAGTTGAAATTTGGTAAATATGTGAATTTTTGTGACCTAAACACGGATGTTTAAAGTAAATTAATGAAATTCGAATATGGAGGACACCTATTGGGGCCAAAATTAGAAAGAAAAAAAGGTTTAGTTTTACGTGTGTGACCAGAAATCGGAATAATGCTGTGACATATCGAATGAAAGGGCTTATCGTGAGGATCTCAATGTGATGAATTAAATTCATTATCCAGTTTTTTTTTCTCCTGTATTTAATAGAAGAGAAAGATATTTTGTTATTACTATTACAGATAGTTTAAGGATGTTTAAAATTGATGCGGTGTAATTTAAGTGCGAACAAGCGTCAAATTCTATGTAAATATAAATAATGTGATGTTCATTAGTAAGCACATCACTTGAGAACGGAAAGATTAGCTGGAAAACTTGTCCGAGAAATTGGGAAATTGGGGAAAAACTGAACGTCTTTTTTTCTATGGGATTTTTGTATGATCTCAAACTTGACTTGGATGCTTCGTTCGAAATTCAAGAATAAACAAAAGACGCCTGACAGTCATGCTTATCTCTTTTAGCGGGTATGTCACGGGTAAACAGAAAAGTTTCGAACGGTAGACATTCGTACTTTTCATGATGGTCATCCACGTGGGTTAAATCGCAGCTAGTATACAGACAATTCCCATCGTTCATTCCGGAGCACGATGGAGTCGCTTCCTTCCTCTATTATGTAGTTTCTATTTTTGCACTACAAAATGTAGGTATGTCGGATTATTAAACAGGAAACGCTTGACAGCTTTTGATGTGTTTCCTTTTGATTTGACAGCGCCCGTGGCTGGGCAAGTTAATGTGTAGGGTTATGAGTTTATGATCGACCATCCACCAAGGCGCATATAAACGGACTCACGGAGACGAGTAAGCGAATCGTCAAAATTATTCAGGAGACCTCGTTTTGCTCGTTCAAAAACTGCTAGTTACTACAGAAACTTTATTTTATTTTTTTGTATTGTTTCTCCGGAACTTTTCTTTGCGTAGACAATCAATACGTATTTTTGCCGTACAAAAGGTGCAGTAGTACATATTTTAATTTGTTTTGCTTAGGGTTGTGGTCTGTATGAAATATCGAAATTTTCGACCTCGAGTGTCCAGTGCGATCTTGAATTGAATGTGGCATTCCTTTTTCTTTTAATAATTCAGCAACAGTTGACTTTATGACAAATGTTTCTATAAAAAGAATACAGAAGGCAAAATTTCATTCAAAATGCTAACCCACCGGACCCTCGAGGTCAAAAGTTTGGATTTTTCCAAACCCCACACGTAAGACAAATTAAAAACTTTTGTAAGTAGTAGGGCAAAGACACTTTTGTAAGTAGTAGGGCAAAAACACTTTTGTAAGTAGTAGGGCAAAGACACTTTTGTAAGTAGTAGGGAAAAGACACTTTTGTAAGTAGTAGGGCAAAGACACTTTTGTAAGTAGTAGGGCAAAGACACTTTTGTAAGTAGTAGGGCAAAGACACTTTTGTAAGTAGTAGGGCAAAGACACTTTTGTAAGTAGTAGGGCAAAGACACTTTTGTAAGTAGTAGGGCAAAGACACTTTTGTAAGTAGTAGGGCAAATACACTTTTGTAAGTAGTAGGGCAAAGACACTTTTGTAAGTAGTAGGGCAAAGACACTTTTGTAAGTAGTAGGGCAAAGATACTTTTTTCCCCACTGACTGGCCATTATTTTACGAGCACATGATACAGTACCTAACTACATAAAAACGAATTTCATTGTAATATGATGTGAAAATCACTGGTGGCCGTGCGGTATTATGTGTCAAAGACACTGGGTTTGACCCTCGGTCCGCACCAATGACTTTTAATCAGCTTGTGCGAATTTGCCATCGCTCTGTGCTTCGGAGGGCACGTCCGTCGGTCTCGGTTGTTAACAATTTTATTGATAGCAGTGGTAGAGCCACATCAGAGGCCCATGGGCGGCCTAAATAACTCTGACACCAGAGGTCGGTGTAGTACCGACCTCTGGTGTCAGATTACTCATTCTACATACACACTCTGAAGGACAGAAGCCGAAACGAGGTGATCAGCCAGAGAACCAAGTTAACCGACAAAAAGTTAACCGCTCAAACAATTAGCAAGCTGGAGTGCCAATGGGCTGGTCACGTAACTCAGAGAACCGAAAACCGTTGGGGTAAATAAGTTCTGTAGTGGAGACCACGTTTAGGAAAACGAAGTGTGGGGCTCCCGTCGGCTAGGTGAGTTGTCACTCACCTAACTTGCGAAAGGTGGCTGGCAGCGGCCGCATTAGGAAAGCCCAAGATCGGGTTCACAAGGAGAGGCCTACGTCCAGTCACACTAAGAATACGGGCTGATGATGATGATGATGATGATGATGACATACTCGTACAACACATAAAAGTGCACTTTTCACAATAAAACGGGTAATTTGTGTGCGCTACCAGAGTGCCACTACTCTCCAACAATTTTCTAAAGACTTCCTGGCTTTGTTATCCTGTAAATCCTGAAATGTTACATATACCTATTATTAATCAGAGCTCTGGCTAGGCTGTAGGTAATGGTGTGTATCGTAATGGGGACGGAAATTGATTCTTCATCGATCATAGCTATCTGATAAGGCAAATGAGTGTTCAGCGGATCAGGTGTGAATCAGGTGTAGGAAAGGTCCAAAACATCCAGGTAAAATTGGAAATATGTTGTGCTCCCTAAGTCGGGCAATTGGCTGATAAAAGGTATACCCAACCAACACACTAGTGGAAATTGCAGCCTATTTTGTAACTTTAAGATATATAATAGCAGCATTAGAGTTCAGGAAGCAGTTTTAAGTTGCTTAACTGATTCCGCTAAAGTCTTTAGATACAAAATGTACCAAAAGTGGCAATATTGGAACTAAATACGTCCCTTGTCTTTATAATAGTTCTTCTAGAACCAATTTACCATCTACAACATTTATAGAGAGTTACGAAGAACATTTGTCACTGAAAGTTTTATGAGGGTTTCTCTTGTTACTGTTATACGCCGCTCAACTGCATGAAAGAGTTAATTGTAGGCCATATAAAGCAGTTGTATAAGAGTTCAAATAACTACTCTTGTTCTACTAGAAGTTCCATAATAGGTGTAATTATATACTCTAATACAGACTCAAGTTCCAAAAAGACAATCAATGTAACTAAAGATCTAATTGACAGTATTAAGTTATACAATAGACATTATTTGCACCGTTGTACAGACTTCGTCAATCCGCCATTTCTCAAGAAAATTGTCTTATTTATTTACAATATTTAGATGTTATAATGATGTGTTTTATTAAAATTAACTTTGTTTACGTCAATATATAAACGACCAAATGCAGATAATAAACTGTCGATACATAATAATAATAATACGAAAAAAAATAGTCACAACTATTTAGCAAATATTTCTTTCATATTAATGTTATTTCGAAAGCGCATAAAAATTATTGGAGAAACACCATATATATGCACAGTAAATATGAAAGCGTTTTTATCCGCTTGTGTTTAACAAACTACATATACAAGGCACATAAATATGAATTATTTACATGAGAATAATATTTTAATGATGGCTGATTGCAATATTAATTACACTTTACCTTTTTGACATACAATACATTCATTCATATTCGTTCCCTCGTTCACAAAAGTAGCTTCATAAAAGGGTTAGTATGGCGTTAATCATCCGTTGCAGCTCTTGAGGCACCATTTTACTACTATTGTGCAGTTGTAATAGAGCTAAAGGCTACATAAAATTGTGCCCAAAATGGCAATAGAGCTGCTGCATTAGGCCTTCAGAGCACGCTCTAACACTTACGTCTTAGCACCTTTGGGCATAATCAGATTGGCTCTAAAGCCGTTATGCAACTAGTTTGTGTTGGTTGGGTAGTGTTGTATCTAGAGCTTATTAAAAAGGTGTAATTTTTACGTATTTTACTCTTGATAGACTTGATTTGATTCGACAGAGAGCCAAAGTAAACGACATAGCTCAAAGAAATGCGTAAGTGGAAATAATCATGGACTGTCACATCTCTTGAAGAACTGACAACCGTTGGGTGTAACGAGTTCCAGAGTGTTTAGGCAAAAGTAGTTTGGGGCTCCGCCCGCCCAGCCATAGTTGGAGACAAGACTTGCAAAAAATGACTTACAGGGATTGGATGAGAAGAGACGAAGATCGGGCTCGGTGGCGTTCACAAGGAGGCTACGTCTAACATTGGCAGCGAGCTTTTTACGCAGGAGCTTAGTTGCTAGTTCTTAGTTAAATTGCTCTCTTGAATTCTGTGTTGCTGTGTACAGTATGTTGGAATATATAGTTTCTTATCTTATCTTTATCTTATCAGTGGATGAATTTATGCTCATGACGATGATGATTAGATTTGATTTAGGTAAGTATACCAAAAATATTTTTTTCAGTCAGAAAATGTCGGAGATATTCGATCAGCATATATGACAGATTATAACAATGCAGCAATCGGCACTTCAGTTAATATTTATTGGCAGTATATTTGCTTAGTTTAGGTAGTACCTAAGCTCCTTATTGCTACCTATGTTGTGGCTATTATTTAATCTGTGGTTGTGGTAAAATATATAATTATGTTGATAAAATTATATACATTACATTTTACAGATCAATCGTAGGCCAGTCAATATCGATACAAAAAAGGCTAACATAGCAAACAACAAATCAAACAAACTACATTTCTGTATACGTCGTAAGGACCCTGAGAGTAGTTTATACTTACCCAAGTTTGCAACTCTGAAAAACCTTGTGCTACTCCCGTGGTGGTTGAAAGTCTGTAATATGATTCAGTATTTTTCCGAAAAAACTATGTGTACTTTTGTATTTTCCCTCTATACTTTTGTAAAGCAAACTTTAGGGGACTGTTTTCAAATCGAATTAAAGTTAATTCAATTCTCTACAAATTCCTCTCCGATGACTTTTCTCTGGGATCATTAGTTTGGCCGGTACGTGTCTTAGAAAATTACCCTAACGATATTTTTTCACATTTTGGAAAAATTACATTATTTATTGACTGTTTCTGTTTGTCGTATGAGGTAGTTCTGGCCTCAGGTATCAGAGTTTGTCAGGCCGCCCGAAGGCTTCTGACATGGCTTAACGACTGCTATTAATCAATAACAGCCAGGACCGACTAACTAATAAACCTAGAGAGCTCGGGCTAAGCTCAAATATTACCAAATTTAGTTTGCTTCGCAAAAGTATAGGTACAGTGAAATTTACCCGGAAAAACTGAAACCAGTGCCAGAATTTCTAGCACCCGGGAGTAGCGCAGGGTTTTCGTGGTGGCAAACTTGGGTATAAACTAGGTACTCATAACAACATTATAGTACTATTATTTATTCTGTGACAAGATATAAAAAATCGTACATACATGCGCGTAGGCGATGTTTGATTGTTTTATTGACTGCTTTATACATTTGAGATGGAATAGTGACCAGAAATAAAATATTGTTAGTATATATATTCCTATTGTATGTTATAATGTTCTCCGTTCCTTAAATTTTTTTCCCGTTCGATTTCCGACATGGTGGAAACAAGCACACACCTACCTGTTGCATTTCTACTTGAAAACGTTGATGTGGATGATGTTTTGCATCTGGATAAACGTAAGTATAAACTTTCAAGAGCTGAATTATTATTGTCATTTATAGGCATTGACAGAGGCATAGACGAGGGACAGTCGGGATTGTGCATTGAGAGAGCAAAAAAGAAACACTTGCCCTGCTGGTTTCTCTTCCCGACTTTTTTCCCTTAAACTAATTTCAAAGACAAATTAAGAACTTTTTTATTAAACTTCGTTTATCTCTGTTTCGGGCCCAAAACTTAATGTCTCACTATCTACTTTGTAATGTGCATATAGTAACTTAATTATCCTTTGAAATAATCTACATTCTTCGCCACGAAGGTTGCCAGGCACAAATATCCGATTTCAACTTAATTAACTAATCTAAAAATATGAAATAACATCATCTAACATAAAAGATGCAAAATTGGACAATGTTGTCTGTTGCGAACCACATCCTTCCTGTTCTGAAATAAACGTAAACACAACAATTTGAAAGAACAATAAAATTATCTCAATTTCCACCTTTTGTGCCCACTTATCGGAAAATTAGATACAGGAAATTTAATCTAGGTACATGGTTCAGTCACTTGATCACGGAAATATTTAATTAGACTTGAAGCGCGACGCGACGCGAGTTTAGGCGGTCGGGAAGCGCGAGGGCGGTCCGCCTAACCGGCAGTCGAGGATGTACTGACGGTGGCTCGTGCCGCCCGCCCTGGGCCGTTACCATGGGTACCTACCAACTCGCGAGATCCGCGATCGAAAGCCGTATTCACACCCACGTGGATCAACATCTAGGCATCTATTAGGATAATGTGGCTTTTGATCATGATGTATGAACGTAATTTAAAAATTTCCTGGTTTTTAATGATTTGGCTGTTTACATTTTATAATCTACTGTGGCAATGAGCTGATGACGTCTCTCGAAGTCTCAATGGGCTGATCACATCTCTCGAAGAACCAACAACCGTTGATATAAACTACTTCAAGAGTGGAGACCGTGTAAGCATAGTACGAGTACATGGTGTAGGCCGTCCGACGACGAAAAACGGCTCGCAGGTACTGAATGAGGAGAGCCGAAGTACAGAATAAATAATGCCTATGTCCAGCAGTGGACGAATATAGGCCGATGACGATAATTATGATGATAATCTGCTAATACCTAAGCTCAGGCACTCCCTGAGCTGAGCTTAGTTATTTGCGGAAATTCGGCTTTATTGACAGATGTATAGTCACAGAATAAATAATAGTACAAGGTATAGTTAAATGTTCACTTCGTCGCTCCGACAGTCTGTTACGTGAAATGCTATATACCTAATATTACTCCTTTTGGCTTACCTGTTGGAAAAACAATATGTTCCGTTATCACGCTGATACCGTTGAAGTGCCAATCTAATTTCTATTTCATACCGTAGAGGAGTATAGGTAGGTATAATTTCACGGCTTCAGCAAAATGGTGTTTCATAGATTAAGAATCGTTAAAAATTATACGCATATGTTTGTGTCGTTTTAAAATATAAATCCGGCCAAGTGCGGGTCGTACTCTCGCACCGAAGCTTCCGTTCTTGTATGTTCCCTCTATTTTTTACCCGGCTGGGCTGAGGGTAATGTGTTTATCAGCCTGTGTATGTGTGTTCCTTTGTGGCACTATATAGTCCAAACGCGTGAGCCAATTTTGATAATTCTTACGTCAATTCGATTAGTCTTGCGAGTGCTAATAAAGACAGGTCAGTAACCAAAATTCAATATGGCAACAACCAGACGCCATATTGAAAAAATGAAAAAAATTATGTTCAGTGACCATTAAGGATCTATAACGAATTAAAGTTCGCAGTCGGAATTTTTCATTGTGCGTAAATTTTCTTGTTACCATTTTGTTTTTGTTATTAGGTACTTATTGGATAAGATATCCGCATATTACACATTTTGTTTTTGTTATTAGGTACTTATTGGATAAGATATCCGCATATTACACATTTTGTTTTTGTTATTAGGTACTAATTGGATAAGATATCCGCATATTACACATTTTGTTTTTGTTATTAGGTACTTATTGGATAAGATATCTGCATATTACACATTTTGTTTTTGTTATTAGGTACTTATTGGATAAGATATCCGCATATTACACATTTTATTTTTGTTATTAGGTACTTATTGGATAAGATATCCGCATATTACATATTTTCTTTTTGTTATTAGGTACTTATTGGATAAGATATCCGCATATTACACATTTTGTTTTTGTTATTAGGTACTTATTGGATAAGATATCCGCATATTACACATTTCCGTGAAAAGTTCAACCGGCTACTTATTATGTTACCTACTGGGCCAAACTGGAGCATTATTTCTTATAGAGTATTCATATAGCTTTTATATTGCAGCAAAACTTCTTCTTTTTTTTCTTTTTTCATCCACACCAATAACTTAGCCCCAAACTAGGATACCCTGTACTATGGGCACTAGATAACGGATAAACATACATAGATACGAATATTACATCCATGACTCGGAAACAAACATTTCTGATCATCACACAAATGATTGCTCCTTGCAGGGTTCGAACCCGCGACCATTTGATTACGTACCTAGGATCAGCCACGAGACCTACCGGTCGTCAATTGATAAATATTGATAAAATTTCAAGTTATTTTCACATTTATAAAAAACGAGAATTTGGCAATAATATCTCCACCCGGTAAGTAAGTAGAAAATAATTAATAGTTTAAAAAACTAAAAAACACGCTTTATATTGAAAACCAAACTAGAAAATAGAAAATAAATTTTAATTTTAATAAGAATAAAATATTTTATTTAAAAAAAGCGTGGGGGTGCTTCTCATACTGTCAATGAAATATTTATAACTATTGACCCATGCACCCCACGTTTTTTTTTAAATAAAACATTTTTTTCTTATTTAGACTATTAAAATTTATTTTCTATTTTTTAGTTTGGTTTTCTGTATAAAGCGTGTTTTTTAGTTTTTTTAATGGTTTCACATACTTGTTAAACCATTTACTCTAGTATTTCAGTCACCACTATGACCGGTATGTAACGTATTTTGATACTTTATTTGTTTACTATTTATGTAACGCTGAGTTTTTTTTTAATATTTGTGGTATAAACGAAAAGTAATTAATTACCTACCACTAAAAAATATATCATCAAATTAAGGGGGAAAACACAACCAAAAAACGATAATAAAAAAATATAGATTAAAATTGTATGAAGTATGGATTCTAACGATATCCCATAAAAGTTCAGGCATTTAAAAGTTATGGTGGAATAAAGAAACTCACATACATGCATACATGAACCCTGGAAACGTTACATCCCTTTTTTGGGCAGTCATGTAATAAAAAAATGGGCTTGTTCTATGTATTTCACGTGGTACAGTGACAGCACTAATTTTTTTGTGGAATTGAATTCTTAGTCGGATTTTTGGTATGGCTCATAACTGTTTTATTTATAAAAATCTTCTTTCAATTTTGTACCCCTACTTATAGAATAAAAATGTTGTCTCAAAACAATACAGGATAAGATTAAATTTCACACTATTGTCATATTATTTTATCCCATTAAAAATACATTCTACTACAACTACTACAAGTTTAGCCATCAAATAGTTTCAAGTATCAAAACTTGTTGTGCAATGTATACTTTTTACGCAATGCTGCCTACATCAACCTTCTAAGTTCCTTTAAAATTACTCAAGTACAATAACTTATTAGCCAGACTCTAGTAGATTGTTTAGCCAGGGAGCAAACAACTGTTTTAAAGGCGAGAGTGTTTCTTTGAATCCAGAGCGGAGCGAAGGATTCTAAAGTAGAATCCTGAGCGCAGCGAGGGATTCAAAGTACTTCAATAAAGCTTAAAATAGTGTTTCTTTCGAGGTGGACACTATATCATCCTCTATGAGAAAATAAGTGAGTGCAACTTATGAATAAGATAAGTAACGTTTATTTATAATATTTTATTTACATACAATTATGAACAATAAGACATAATAAATAATAATTAGAGGCTAATGCTTATATTTGAACAATTATGGTAGTGCATCGTAACAATTTTATTACTACCGTCCGTTACAGTTGTAGATTTATTTACTGCTTGAGAATTCTCAGAAAACAGAGTCTCAGGATGTAGTTTTTGAGAAACTTGATTATTTTCTGGCATGGGTGATGGTTCACGTTGTTCTATAGACGTAGATGGTCGCGAGACGGCTCTTTTTACACGACTGTGACGAAGCAAAAAGGAGGGTTAAGATTTTAACCGGTATGTATATATGTACCTATGTGGGTGGATATGTATGTTTGTATGTTCAGCTCTTCCCTCATAAGTCTCATAACTTCTAAACTACTTATCATAATTGACAAGTGAGGTATCGTTGAAAGCTTCTTCGTCGTCCGCTGGCACGAAGAAGCTTTCAAAATTGAATATGGCACCCTTTAGAGGACATAAAGACAAAATATATATTTTGTTTTACCATTTTTGGTGTCAATTGAAAGGGCTTAATTAGCACATTTCAAAAATATATATATTTAAACCCCAAAATAATGTAAATTAAAATATAAGTTCAAATACTAAAACCCGACTACGGTCTTATTGGACTAAAAAGTCACAAACAAGAATATTCAAACGTTTTCAAAAATTAAAACTTCAGGCCGTAGGAGTGCGATATAAATTTATCAGTTTTTAACCAAGTATAGGTAAAGCGCACTCCTCCGGCTCTACAGTTTTAAATTTCTAAAACGTTTGAATATTCTTGTTTGTGACTTTTTAGTCCACTAAGACCGTAGTCGGGTTTTAATTCTCAATTTTTTTTTTAAATGTATATTTTCGATAATTCGGTTGCCAATGTTGGCTTTGTTTTCAATAGATTCTTCTACTTATATATTCTTCAGCTACCGTAGATGATTTCCATCCTCCATGTCTCTGGACTGGAAAGGATGTGGCATTAAAATTAACGGTGATGATCAAGTGTGAGATGTACCTAACATCTCACACTTGAGATTCGCGGATGACATCGTCATCATGGTAGAAACGTTACAGGACTTGCAACAGATGTTGGGCAGCCTAGCTGATACGTCTCAACGCATTGGTCTCCGGATGAACTTGGACAAAATCAAGGTTATGTTCAACGACCATGTTATTTCGGAACCATCAATTGCTTATAACAAAACTGCTCTCGAAGTTGTTAATGAGTATGTTTATATGGGGCAAACTTTGCAGCTAGGTGAAAACAACTTCGAGAGAGAGACCTGGGGGCCGATTCCGCTAATTTTAAATAAAATGCCATCAATATGTCATTCCAGCGACTGTTCATGATCATGTATGACAAATTTGGTATTCTGCTAAAACTTCAGTGGCTTCCATGGCTGTTCACTTGCCTGTCGATTCAATGGATTGAACAAACTTCACACTACATATTTCTATCTCTCTTCCCCACAAGCAAAAAAATTAGACAAATATATTCCGTGTTTGACGTGTTCTTTCGTATGTCTTTTTATCTGTGGTCTTATTTGGAAAATAATATTATCGATTTACGTTGAATTGATGTAATAAATGGAAAGAACGTATTTTTCTGATTCTGTAAGTACCTTTGGTCATTAATTTCGTTCAGTACTAACGAAGTTACGGACCAAAATAATCCGACAACACCTAGGTATTTTAAATAGTTTTTATGCCTCAGTATCTAGCTTCAATGTAATGCTTGTTTTTTAACCCCCGAACAAAGAGACGGGTGTTATAAGTTTAGGGTGTGTATCACTGTTTGTGTGTGTGTGTGTGTGTGTGTGTGTGTGTGTGTCGTCCCACACACACACACACACACACACACACACACACACACACACACACACGTAGCTCCCAAACGAATAAAAGACAACCAAGGACAGACAAGGTTGAGACAATAAAAGGTCCAAGAAATCGACATTTTTAAAATAAGAATCGATCACATATTTTAATAATCGATTATTTTTTCACATCCCTAGAACAATGAAAATTCCGAAACGGTCCGAAATAAAATATATATCAAAAATACATACATAATATATTCGAACATATAACCGTCTCCTTTTGTGAAGTCGATTAAAAAGTAACCTTTGTTCCATGACTACTCAATTTTAGTACGATGAAAAAATGCCATTGAAACAAATGTCAAAGTAACGAGCAGACTATCGATTAAAAAACTATCGAGAGTTCATTGATTATCCATGGAATAGCCGAATACCAAATAAGCACCATTGCAATTCGATGGAAAATCACTGAACGATCATGTATATTATTTAGCTAGCAGAATACCAAATGTGTAAAACTAGGCCATCGACATGCCAGCATGGAAGCGTTCTTATATTAACAGACTTGTGCCCCAGGTAACTTTAATTAATTAGCGATTTCCTGAGGCATATGTACCCGATTTATTTTTCAACGGGTTTTGTACATTGTAGGGTTTTGTACATTTTGTAATTTATTTTGTACTATTGTACATAGTAGGGTCATGCTGTAGACTACTACTGGGGTCCATAGGTGGCGGATAATAGTTCGGCGATGAGATATCATTGTTAGCTGCTTCGCAGTCCCCGACCACGCAGCATCAAGCTGCTTTGAGCTCACAGACGTGAACGTTCATGCAAGGTCAAAGTAGAGCAATTGGCATTAGCGCAGGATGTTGATTTAGGGTGGCGGCGGAAGAGTACCTTGTGTACCAACGGCGGCGCCCACAAGCCTAGTCAGATGGCTTACTTCACACCCATCAACCCGCAATAGACAAGCGTGATGGGTTAAATGTCTAACCCCCTACCAATACCTACCATGAATTACACAACGAAAGACTGGCCCCATGTGTCTCCAGTGGAAACTGTGTCGATGACAGTAGACCAACTTCTCCTGGAGCAGAGGGCGCATACAATCCCCGGGTGAGAACTCTTAACTGTCAGACAACTTTGGCTAATCACACGGACACCTAAAATCTCAATATTTTGACATTTAACGTTCGCACATTACGCACTGAGGAAAGACTTATCGAATTAGAGAATGCTTTAACACATGTGAAATGGGATATCATGGGTCTAGCCGAGGTGAGAAGAGAGGGAGAAATTATTCTAGCGAGAAATTGTACAATATTTTATCACAAAGGCGAGAGCAGCAGTGAATATGGTGTAGGATTTTTAATCAACAAGAAATGGAAAAACAATATTCAAGAATTCATCGCATATTCTGATCGTATAGCTGTACTCAAATTTCAAATAGACCTTAAAAAAACCCTTACCATCGTTCAAGTATACGCACCGACCTCATCACATCCCGATGAAGAAGTTGAGGAGTTTTATGATCTCCTCAACAGCGCGTGTGATGAACATAGGGGTACTTGGATGATGGTTTTAGGAATTTTAACGCAAAAATGGCCACAAGATTACCCTCATATGACAACAATATCCTCGGGCCACATGGTCTTGGCACCAGAAATAACCGTGGTACCCGTCTTTTACAGTTCGGGCAAAACTTTACAATTAACAGTTTCTTTTTCAAGAAACCTCAGCGTCGTTGGACCTGGCGTTCTCCGGACGGTGTCACGAAAAATGAAATAGATATTAGCCTTTCTTCATCCAAACAGATAATAACTAATGTAGAAGTACTTAACACCTTAAAATTTAGCTCTGGCCATCACCCTCTCCGAATGACAGTTAAATTTAATTTATAGATACACCGAATCCGCATGATTAAAAATACAATCGAACGAATTGACAAATCTAACTCGATAGCTAATAAAGATGATTTTAAACTTGAACTAAACAATAGTTTCAGCATACTTGATGCATATTCAGAAGACATTGAAGTACAATACAATAATATTTCACAGAGTATAAAAACAGCACGTCAAAAAATCAAAACATTTAAAAACAAAACTAAAAAGCTCAGCACTCCCACCCTTAAATTAATTGAAGAACGTCAAACATTGACCGTCCATACACCAGAACACAGCGCAAAGGACAAAGAAGTTAAAAGAAGGATCCGTAAAGATATACGCCACTACAACGTAGAACTAGTTAAAGTAGCTTTAGAGAAAAACCAGTCCCTTAGAATCGCAATGAGAGGCAGAGAAGCAGGAAAAGCAGCTATAGGTAGCTTAAGGGATAATAAGGGTGTGAAACAGGGTGACAGTGAAAAAATACTCAATATTTGCACGCGATATTACAAATCTCTGTATGCTAATAACAATATGGATCTGCAACAAGCCACAGAAGCTTACTCATGTTCTGAAAACATTCCGTCTATAACCGGATACGAGGTTCATCGGGCATTGGTAAACATGAGTTATAGCAGAAGTCCTGGCGAAGACGGCATTACCACCGAAGCCTTAAAAGTTCGGGAACCAATACTTTTGCCAAAAATTACAAATTTATTTAATTCAATTTTAGAAACAGGTACTTTTCCAGATAATTTTTGCCATTCTAATATAATTCTACTTCACAAAAAAGGAGACAAGTCAGACCTAGGGAACTACCGCCCCATAAGCCGCGTTTCACACCTTTATAAAGCTTTTATCAAGGTACTAGAAAACAGAATTTCAGGAAAGCTGGACCTACACCAACCTGTGGAACAAGCAGGTTTCCGACGCGGCCTCTCTACAACCGACCACCAACCGATTCACTCTCTCAATCAGATCATCGAGAAATATCATGAATTCAAACTTCCACTTTACATAGCATTCATCGATTATACCAAAGCTTTTGACAGCCTCAAACATTCATCAATATTTAAATCCAAGGAATAGAGACCACATACATTAATTTACTTAAAAACATCTATCGCAACAGTACCGCAGCCATAAAATTTCACAAGCTCGGCCAACCCTTCCCCATCCACAAAGGAGTTAAGCAAGGAGACCCGCTGTCTCCAAAACTCTTCACAGCAACATTAGAAGAGGTTTTTAGGAATCTTGAACATTGCTGGGATGAGAAGGGCATTGTTGTCGGAGAAAAAAGGTTAGCAAACCTGCGCTTCGCCGACGACATAGTCCTTTTTTCATCCTCGGCATCAGAGTTAGGCACCATGATCACTGAACTCAACCGAGCAAGTCTCAAGGTCGGACTGAAGATGAACATATCGAAGACCAAGCTGATGACAAATAGCACGAAACGTAGGTTAGAAGTCGATGGCGCAGAAATCGAATACGTCCATGAGTACATTTATCTGTGCCAGTTAGTCTCTTTCCAGGCGAGACAAGAAAAATAAGTTGCTAGACGCACCGAAAACGCCTGGAAGAGCTATTGGTCCATGAAAGACCTAATGAAGGGCAACCTACCTCTCACCCTCAAGAAGAAACTCATGGACGTGTGTATTCTGCCTATCCTCACCTACGGTGCTCAGACTTGGTCCTTGACAAAACATCAGAAGTCCGCACTCGGGGTTTGCCAGCGAACTATGGAGCGCAGTATCTTAGGTGTCCGGTTATCAGACCGCTTAAGGACCAGTATATACTGCGCTCCAAAACGCAGATCGCCGACGTTGGTCAAAAAGCCGCAAACCTTAAATGGAACTGGGCTGGTCACGTCTGCCGCATGTCGGACGAGCTGTGGGCAAGACTCACCACTGAGTGGATCCCACACAACGTTAGACGACGTCGCGGCAGGCCCACGGAGCTGGCGGGACGAGATAGACGCCTATTGGAAGGACTGGCCGCAGAAATCTTTCAACCGAGAGGAGTGGAAAGAGGATAGGGAGGCCTTTGCCCTGCAGTGGGATGACCATGGCTGAATAATAATAAATAATAATAATTATTTGTACATTTGCCGTTTTGGTAACGGACAAAGAATCGATTGATTGTCTTATCAGAAGGGCGATGTTTCTGGTATTTATTAAACTGAATTATATTAAACTGAAACAGTTACTACATTATTAATTACATTATTCACAGGTTAGTGCTTAAAAATGTACATAGTCCAAAGAGTTGGAGGTTGTTTAAATTTGGCTAAATCACACAATATGTTGATTGAAGAGGTTTAGATTGAGGTATTACCGTTCTAGATTTGAGATCAGCAAAATCGGTGATCACTTCTTCAAAATCTATGTTTTTTGAATTTGAGCATGTCACATTCTATGAACATTAGCGACATATGTACTGGTTAATCTCTCTTGAATCATTATACTTTTAAATTTATTTTTATATTCTTTTCAATCTGGAGAAGGAGGTTTCCCCACTGCAGTTATCTAGCATCATGCTTAAAAAGATTCTCAATGCGATTTCTACATTTGGAAATCTGCCTTCAATTTTGATTTCTTTCAAAGGTGTTATATTTCCAATAAACTATTAGTTCTTTCATTTTCACTATGAACTTTTAGCATTATTATCAAATTTTTTTGCTCTCCTTAACATTTTTTTAAATACTTTTTCGTATAAAATAGCGAATAATCTATGAAATTATAAATTTTAAATATACCGTAAGTAAACCACTTTTTTATGTAGGTACCTACTTTGCCAATTAAATTGGTTAATTCAAACTTGGCGCACCACGCTTCGCTTTGTCCGCTTTCAAATTTGGCGCGAGTCAGTACCTACTGAAACTCTTGATGAAAGACAAAAAAAATAGATTTAAAAAAACTAGTTATACCATAAAATTGTATTCTTTTTATATTAAAATTTATCTAAACATGCTGAAATCGGAAGGTCTGATTTTCTGGCGAGAGTAAACTAGCTGTGCGCATGCAAAAGCTAATAAGCAATTAGGTATTGTAGTCAGTCATTATAGCTTTTTTTCGAAATACGTATGTTTTTGGTATTAAATATCGGTTATATTTTGGTGATCTGGCGGGAACTAGGGGGCCCTATCAGGACTATCAATCACGGGGCCCTGGGCAGGTGACCAGAGTTTCCAGTGGGAAAGAGGGGCCTGCCATTTAGGCCTCAGGCAACCGACCACCCACGTGACCGTAATCTCACTGCGGCAGGACGGCAAAAAGGCGCTAGAAATTGTTTGTCCCGTCGTATTCCATTCATTCCTCAATGCCTTGGCGCAATAGCTATTATTTATTTTGTGGCAATAGTACAAAACTCGGCCTGAGATTGACTGAATACATGTAGCCACAGACTAACCGAACCAAAGAATTATGAAATTATTATGTAGGAAACATCACCGAGGAAAAATTATGAAAACAAAAATTAAAATTTAGATTCAGTAACGGTTTAGTAGTAATAACAATTAATAATAAGTAATAATTAAGACATTTTGTAATTCAGCCTAATTAAAGTTCTTGCTAAGTGACTTCCCCTATTACGCAAAGTCGCATTCTTTTTCTGAGTTGTGACTTAACTACTGAAGTAGTCAAATTATTCCGCATCGCATTTGCTGCGTTTATAGTTCTTGTTTCGAGTTCTTCCACGGATGACACAGGCGAGATGTTGTAAACTAGGGATTTCAGACATATAGAAACAACCGGCGTTAAGTCCGGACTCCTCGCAGGCCACGGACTGGGTCCTCCTCGCCCTATCCAACGATTAGGAAAATGGCTATCGAGCCATCGCCTAACATTGACACCAAAATGTGCAGGACATCCGTCTTGCTAGTAGGTATATCATGTTTTGCCTTGTACCCAAAGGCACGTCTTCGAGGTCAAACATTTCATTTGTCAAAAAAAAAACGTAATCTGCAACATTTAGATTGCTCGGTAAAAAATGTGGTGCGATTAAATCGTCGTCAATTATTCCCATCCACACATTGACCGAAAAACGGTGTTGTAACCCTTTTGGACTCATTTTATTAGGATTTTAGTGCACTCCAATAATGTTCATTGTGGTAGTTAGTAATCCTATCTTGATGGAATATGGATACGTCGGTCCACAGTTTTTTTAACATGAATCCACCGAAAGAAACTCTCCTTTCAGGGTCTTCTTCGTGAAAAACTTGCACAGGATTATAATCGGAATAAATCCTGCATTATGCACTGCAGACTACGCTTCCTATTGTGTTACAGTCGTGTGACGACGGTGTTTGTTGAAATTGTTGGTTCATCGATAAATTCTTGGAGAATATCCTCTTCGTACCTAATTCGGGGTCTTCCAGCATTAATTTGTCGACTCTGAACGCTACCAGTTTCTCGGATTCGCCTATACATTAAAAACTGATATAGGGCTAACCGGCGATTAGGAAACCGATGCGAATAATCTTGGCTAGCAGCTTCACTGTTGCAAAAGCCGTACCTAACAAAACACAATATCGGCGTATTCTTCATTTGTGTTATTTTGAAACATACGCTGTTCATTTTGATCACGCTCTTCCTTATTTCAATTCAAATTAACTATTAAACTACAATCGTGAGTGTACTTACTTCAAAAAACACGGCGCCAATTCGTAAAACAAAACCAAGCACGCGTGAAAAGTTTTTGAAAAAATAACTATGAAAACTTCTTTTTTTTCTTAACCTGCCAGTTTGATTACTGCATTGGCTTAGGTACGCATTAAACCTATTTACAAGATATTCAAA
Organism: Alsophila aescularia; assembly: GCA_946251855.1. Lineage (NCBI taxonomy): Eukaryota > Metazoa > Arthropoda > Insecta > Lepidoptera > Geometridae > Alsophila > Alsophila aescularia. The sequence continues at coordinate 59,544,995 of OX276378.1, read as the reverse complement.
CAGCGATTTTAAGTTAAGTTCGAATACGAATTTCCACCTGCTTCCTTTGTGATCATTTTTTTTTTCAGTTTCTTGGAAATAAGTTCCTAGTAGTTCAAATATGACTGAAAGATTTTTCATAAATGCAAGACTTTTGACACGTGGAACAATTTGGGATGTAGGTATATACTCGCGTCTACGTTTGGGATAAACTAGATTCTTATATAGAAGTCCGGACGTCACTGAGAAGTGAAGTCAGAAGAAATGCTAGTATATAGTACTATAGAAGAAATCAGTAAAATAACGATCGGGAACTTCTTCCCATTTATAGGCACTGGCAATGTATGGGAACATTTTCCCCATATGTCGCCAGTGGTGACGGAGCCAGTGGCGACAACTGGGAATATACGAAAAATAGACTAATTTTGTCCGGTGACGTCATGTTCCATGGGACAAATGGAAACCACCCATGAGCTTGAACCCTCTGGGTACGGAACCTAAGAACCGCTGGAGTCATTCTTTAACCCGTAGTAGAGCTATTTATTAGGTACTTTATCCACACATTTTCGTTACTTACTCGTGGCACAACAGCTTGGCACTGCTTTGAATATTGGCATCAGAATCTATAAGTTTAGGCACGGTACAAATAAAGGGCCAACTTACTAAGTATTGGTTATCTAGCTTCTAAAAATAATAAAACATGAGCTAGTGCAGTTAAATATTTTATTATCTCACAGAAAATAAAAAAATGCACAGCACTTTCAACAGACATCACAAGTAGTACAAAACTAATTTTGGGGTACCGAATAAATTCGTACTTACTACGAAATAATTGAACATTGAATACACTTACTATACTAGTATCAGTCATTCACACATTATTATATAAATTACATTTATGTGTATGTTGTGAGAATATATAATTACATACTTCAATTTGATCTATTTTTGATCTCCAATAATAAACATTGAAACATTCATTCGTAGCGTTTCCTTTATCCACAGTCGCTAACGATTCGTTTGGACTAAATTTTGGGTGGGGAATCACCGCGATCGAACCGGGTCCCATAATTGACCTTGACCTCGAAGGTATTGACCTCAATGACGGTGACATCGACACATTTACCTCGAGGTCAAGGCTAATGACCTGCCCCGGTTCGATCGTGGAGGTTTTTCACCCTTAGGTTAGGTTAATGACCTAAAGGGTCAAGGTCGAGGGTAATAACTCGTCCCAGGTCGCCTGGGTGGTTCTAGTTTCCCACTCTTATTTTAGGTTAATGACCCTTCCCAGGTCGCCCGTTGTTTCGTCACCCTTATGTAAGAATTGTCCCGTTTGCTCCACTTCAACCGAACAATTAGTACAAAAGAATTTATCGACTATGGATATGAAAATGTTACGAAGTAATGTTACATTGTCTAGGTCGAAGTTGATAAATATAGCATCGAATTATTAGGTCAAGAAATTCAAGTGATTTCATTGATTTTGATTTACTTCGGTCGTTTCAGTTTCTTAGTCATTTTTATATAAGTAGTTTCATTTAGAATATTATAATTTACTAAGACAATTATTTCTACAAACTAAATAATCATAATTCAAATTCAACTATATATATTTGTTAGGAAATAAATTAAAAACATTGTAATAGATCCACTCTGGTTATTATTATAGCCTGACCAGGATAATTAAAAACCTGTCACGAGGGCATTGCATTATTCTTTGGCAGTAGATACTCGTAGAGAATATGAATAGTACTGTATTAGTACAATCTAGGTATTTTTAGCAATCAGAATAGTCACCTAAAGCTACACCGTTTCCTTCCCGTCAACATCATGTATGTTTCGCTACAGGGTAGGGTCAACGACCTGTTGTCAGGGTGGGGTCATTAACTTGATGTCATGACAACTGAGTCTACCATTTTCGTAGTTTCGGAAATATGTCGAGGGTTTTGATATTCCTGGTCAGGCTACAAAATTATTCCGTTTATTCGGACATATAAAAAAATACAATGGCTTAAACAATCAAGTATAAGCCATTTCATTTTGTATCATATGTGCTTGATACAAAGATAGAATATTCTACACTTACTACATTATAAGTTTGATATTTTTATGATTTTAGCAGTTACGCCTGCTTTGCGAGAACATATCTAAAATGGATATGGGAGGCGTTATCTTTCCGACACGAAGCTAGTCATCATTAGCCGTGTTCGGTTGGTCAGTTCAAAATACTACCAATAGATGGAGTTACCGTCCCCGTAAGACGGATTTAGAAAACTAAGGGAAAAATTTGGACGATGATGCTGTAGTCACGGTAGTCGAATTGGTTAGAGGCATATGCCACGCAGAGACATGGATGTATGCGGGTTCGAATCCCGTCCGTGATCCAAATTTTTCCTTCAGAAAATTATTAGATAAGTTTGATATTATTATGGCGTCACTTAACAAAGGCACTATCGAGTTCTCCATTTAAGGAAAATACTTATTGCTTGTTAGTTTACACTATACTTTTAGAACAGTGTCTAAAAAATCAAAACTTTGATTTTTTAGACACTGTTCTAACTTTTCCATTTTGTAACTTGAAACTTGATGTGATCGGAAATTCCAAACTGGGTACAAAATGAGGTATAAAAGTACTTATATAGGTACACTGTGGGATTTTAAAGTAAAAATTACCTATTTGGATTCGGTCATGTTCCTTTTTTAAAACCAGAGCATAGTCGCGGCGAACTAAAAATCTAACGGCTTCTTTGTTTTAGGACTGGCGACCGGAAACACTAATGTTATTAATGCGAAAGTTTGTGAGTATGTTTGTTACTTCTTCACGCTGAAACGGCTGAACTGATTTTGATGAAATTTGATATGCAGATACCAAAAAACAATGACATATGAACACCTGTGTCCTGGAATGACACATGATACGTTTCATCATCATCTTCCACGCGGATGAATTTTCACCTCTGGGCGCAGCTACAAAATATATTGAAACGTTTATTTCGATGTATATTTATGAAACATCTCAAATGAATGTTACTACCTAATTACGTTTAGTACAAACAGGTGTGAATTAATTAACATTATTAGTATTACGGGTAGGTATATTAAGTATAAGGTCCCAATTTATGTTTACTTATTTCGATTTAGAACACTTTTTCCTTAGATTCTATCTTAGTATATAACGCTAATTATTACGTATAGGATATGACATCAGAAAATATAATAAGATTGAAGTCAATATTTAATCATTTTAGACACAAACTACGACAGGCGGACGCTGCGTTTCAAACGGTTGAAAAGTATCGATGGAGAAATGAAATGATTGATATAGAATTTTGGCAACGAAATATAACGAGTTTGCTGATGAATGGAAGGTGATACTGTCTGGGTGATGGAAGGTGGATACTGTCTGGGTGATGGAAGGTGGATACTGTCTGGGTGATGGAAGGTGGATACTGTCTGGGTGATGGAAGGTGGATACTGTCTGGGTGCTTGGAGTATTGTGTGAAAGGTTTTCTTTTACTGCCTTGTTTGACTTATTGTTTACCAAATTGTTTTAAACAAGCTTAACCAACTTGTTATAGTACTTAAGCAGCTCGTTACTTTTTATATGTTAAATAAGTTTGAATTCGTCTGCAAATGTAGAATTAACGTACCTATAGAGTGCCCATGCTTGTTGTAGACTTTAATCTAATTGACGATACCAGCAGTACCTATTTGACCATGTAACTAGTTTTTTTGTAAAATAAATATGCACCAGAAACCTTAGTCACAAAATCATATTTTAGATAATATATTAATAAAAAAGGTTAGTCACAAAAATTTACAAAACATTGCAATAAAGCCAAAGTAAAAGATAAATTGTCCAGCGACGCGTACGGTGTCTGATATAATTTAAGTATGCCCTGACAGGAAAAGAAATCACACTCATCTCAGATTGCGATGTAGGTAGGTAGATATGCGATGCATGGATGACGTATAGCGAACAGCCCGGCCTAATGGTGCGACCACGGGATCGCATACTTATATTACATGAATCACGGATGAACGGTGCATTTGATTTTTGCGTAAACGCGAGTGGTTTCATGAAAACTCGTATAACGATGAAACCGTCAGGCGATCCTACTGAGAGTCCGTATTTTCACGAAAACGAGGGCTGCGTCTCGCGTTTTCTTGTAAATACGGCTTTAGTTCAGTAAGACGCCGTATCAAAACCACGAGCGGAAGGAGGGAGCACAAGGGAGGGTGGAGTCAGCGTGTGTGATGGCGTAACGAGACTACTGTTAGGCGATTATACGAGTTTTCACGAAATCACTAGCGTTTTTGCGAAGAAGAGGTATACGCTATGCTACAACGATAAATACATTGCCAGGTAAATTATATGTAATCTACAATAGAAAATAAGTCAGAAATAGTACTTTACTCTTAATTATCATAATAATAATTGATTAAATGGCACAGAAAGTTTTAATACGATTAATATACAAATATATTAATTACAATATGTAATTGTTATAAATAATAATTAAACTATGAACAAGGAATAATTAAAGTGTTAAATTCGTTGAAAGGCAAGATTTATCTAAATACACACAAAATAAAAGGTGTTAACACAACTTAAAAATATGTCAAAGAGTGCGACAACGCAACTTCAAGTAAACTACAAGTTATAGTAGTCGCAGCGGAACTATGTGTCTCGGAAGTTGTCTGCTATTCGCAGCGCAAACTGCAAGTAAACTACAAGTTATAGTAGTCGCAGCGGAACTATGTGTCTCGGAAGTTGTCTGCTAGTCGCAGCGCAAACTGCAAGTAAACTACAAGTTATAGTAGTCGCAGCGGAACTATGTGTCTCGGAAGTTGTCTGCTAGTCGCAGCGCAAACTGCAAGTAAACTACAAGTTATAGTAGTCGCAGCGGAACTATGTGTCTCGGAAGTTGTCTGCTAGTCGCAGCGCAAACTGCAAGTAAACTACAAGTTATAGTAGTCGCAGCGGAACTATGTGTCTCTGAAGTTGTCTGCTAGTCGCAGCGCAAACTGCAAGTAAACTACAAGTTATAGTAGTCGCAGCGGAACTATGTGTCTCGGAAGTTGTCTGCTAGTCGCAGCGCAAACTGCAAGTAAACTACAAGTTATAGTAGTCGCAGCGGAACTATGTGTCTCGGAAGTTGTCTGCTAGTCGCAGCGCAAACTGCAAGTAAACTACAAGTTATAGTAGTCGCAGCGGAACTATGTGTCTCGGAAGTTGTCTGCTAGTCGCAGCGCAAACTGCAAGTAAACTACAAGTTATAGTAGTCGCAGCGGAACTATGTGTCTCGGAAGTTGTCTGCTAGTCGCAGCGCAAACTGCAAGTAAACTACAAGTTATAGTAGTCGCAGCGGAACTATGTGTCTCGGAAGTTGTCTGCTAGTCGCAGCGCAAACTGCAAGTAAACTACAAGTTATAGTAGTCGCAGCGGAACTATGTGTCTCGGAAGTTGTCTGCTAGTCGCAGCGCAAACTGCAAGTAAACTACAAGTTATAGTAGTCGCAGCGGAACTATGTGTCTCGGAAGTTGTCTGCTAGTCGCAGCGCAAACTGCAAGTAAACTACAAGTTATAGTAGTCGCAGCGGAACTATGTGTCTCGGAAGTTGTCTGCTAGTCGCAGCGCAAACTGCAAGTAAACTACAAGTTATAGTAGTCGCAGCGGAACTATGTGTCTCGGAAGTTGTCTGCTAGTCGCAGCGCAAACTGCAAGTAAACTACAAGTTATAGTAGTCGCAGCGGAACTATGTGTCTCGGAAGTTGTCTGCTAGTCGCAGCGCAAACTGCAAGTAAACTACAAGTTATAGTAGTCGCAGCAGAAGTATGTGTCTCGGAAGTTGTCTGCTAGTCGCAGCGCAAACTGCAAGTAAACTACAAGTTATAGTAGTAGCAGCGGAACTATGTGTCTCGGAAGTTGTCTGCTAGTCGCAGCGCAAACTGCAAGTAAACTACAAGTTATAGTAGTCGCAGCGGAACTATGTGTCTCGGAAGTTGTCTGCTAGTCGCAGCGCAAACTGCAAGTAAACTACAAGTTATAGTAGTCGCAGCGGAACTATGTGTCTCGGAATTTGTCTACTAGTCGCAGCGCAAACTGCAAGTAAACTACAAGTTATAGTAGTCGCAGCGGAACTATGTGTCTCGGAAGTTGTCTGCTAGTCGCAGCGCAAACTGCAAGTAAACTACAAGTTATAGTAGTCGCAGCGGAACTATGTGTCTCGGAAGTTGTCTGCTAGTCGCAGCGCAAACTGCAAGTAAACTACAAGTTATAGTAGTCGCAGCGGAACTATGTGTCTCGGAAGTTGTCTGCTAGTCGCAGCGCAAACTGCAAGTAAACTACAAGTTATAGTAGTCGCAGCGGAACTATGTGTCTCGGAAGTTGTCTGCTAGTCGCAGCGCAAACTGCAAGTAAACTACAAGTTATAGTAGTCGCAGCGGAACTATGTGTCTCGGAAGTTGTCTGCTAGTCGCAGCGCAAACTGCAAGTAAACTACAAGTTATAGTAGTCGCAGCAGAAGTATGTGTCTCAATCTTACTTTATGCTGTTTTATTCTCACAGCAGTACCTGCGTAATCGTTCATAGAGCCTAACTTTAAAACACAAAGACTCGCTGCGAGTACTGTACATAGAACGAAAATGTGTTCAAGAACGCATTACAGTTAAAATGCAAAAAGTAAGAAATACTTAGTTAAAAAATAAACTGTACAAAAAATCGACTTCAAATGGATTAACAGCTAGTACGTAAAAAATCGACTGAACCAATTTTGATCAAGTTAATATGGAACTAAAAACACTGAAAGTCTACCCTTTTGAATAAAACAACAAAATTGGTTTTAGGAATCATTGAGATTTGAGACAATATAAACAAAAAATCAAATGGATTTACTAAAAAAAAACTACTAACCAATTTTGATACAATTTATATGGGACCACCTTTCAAACAAAAAAAGAATTTTCAAATTCGGCCCGCAATTGACGGAGAAATCTGTGTACATACATAAAAAAACATACATACAGTCGAACATATAACCCTCTTCTTTTGTGAAGTCCATTAAAAAATAAAAACATAGTAATGCAAGTACCAAAACGCCCCCTGCCCCTCTCTTATGATGGACCAATCAGTGCGCAGTTTTACAATTTTACATATACTATCGCGTGTTATATTGTAATCCTTTTACAGATTGTTGGGTCTAACTTTGTCTACAAATTAAATAAAGCTCACGAAACGGAGGCCTGAAAATAGGTCGAGTATGCGATTTGAGCGAAGGGACGACGACGATGCGAGAGTTCTGGCGTGAGTCCGTTCACGATCAATTTTAGTCCTTGAGGACATGTCGGTGTGAATTATCTCGAGATCATTTGTTATTGACTGAATGTTGTAACTCTATGGTGACACAAGTCTGACCAAACACGGGCAGGTTCACAATTTGACGGCGGCGATACAATCTCACAAATCAGATAAATTGTAATACTGTGCACTGATCGGTCGGTAAAATTCGATCGTGCAATTTTTCGCCTGTATTAAAAGTCTGTTAGTTTGTAATCTATTATTTCATACAATAAACCGGTGGTTTAGGAATCAAATTGCATTTTATTCACAGTTGCGTTGTTGCACCTCTTCGCACGAAGTCACTTATACTAAAAATAAATAAAATGAACAGAATATAAAATATGTTCTTACTTATAGTTCAACAATTTGATATGTTTGTGGCGTCGTTTTATTATTCGAGTTAGAAGTCTGAATTTCATTATCGATAGAAAAACTCGTCGAAACGTACTCATAAGGTACAGATATTCATCATTTCAACTTGAAAATGAAAGTTGTAAAATTAACAGTATTTTTTATATTGTTCAGTCTCTGATGTTAAAATTAGCCACGTCTATACACATCCGGTTAGTCACCGGTTTCGAAAAAACAAATTCAATGGAACCGGATCCGAACCGGGTCTGTATAGTCTCTCACCTTTCTAATCAAGTTACGTAATACTAAGTAGTTCTGAAGCAGAAATTAATAAGAAAGTAAATAGCATGAAAAATATAAAATCATATGAGATATTTTTTTCTACTTCATCGTCTGAAAATAAACTCTGTCGTTATGTTTATCCCTTTTGTTTACTATGAAAATTGTCCATTGAAAACGTGTGTTTACACACACAATGCATTGTGTAAGACAATACTACAACAATAATACATTTATTCATGCGAATTTGAACCTTATTACGCTTAATACAAGTAATTTTGTTCAATAACAATTTGACTCCCGCGGTTGATGTTTGTCCTTTATACCCCGCGTTTGTCACCAAGGTTAAAACATCTTGCATCCCTTTTGCTCCATTGAATATATTCTATGGAGTAAAGAGTGTAGACTTACGCGAGGGGTAAAAATACTTAAAACTTTGATGTGAAACAAAAGGTAACTTCAGAACCACTCGGCATGGGGTGCGATCGGCAAAGGTGCAGGTGTCAGTTGGACCCACTCTCTGAAGATCCGTTGGTCTCCTTTATCTGCGCGTACGCCGCTTGTATGCTCTCACACACGAACTTGTATTGGCTCTGGAAGATATAGTTTATTTTATAAGGAAAGATTAATGGCATACATTATCAGCCTTATTATGGTTGAAGGTTTAAACCTAGGTTCACGAAGTTCGACTAAGGAAAGTTTTGGTTTTGACCAGGTTTAGACCGGACTTGATTCCGTTGGTATTATGGTCGCGGGACTGCATAAAGATTGGATGATCCCGAGACGATCCCAAGAAAACTCTACACCGACCACAGGTAACCTTCATTCATTGAACAAAACAGTTCATTCAAAACGTTCCAATCTAATCAATAATACAAAAAAAAGTAAGTAGCGTTTAAATTAGTACTTGATATAGGGGTCTACCGCATTCGCACGAAGTATAGCGTGTAAATTAGTACTCAATATGGGGAGTTTACCGCATCCGCACGAAGTGTAGCGGTAAAGCAGTGCTCGATCATGGGGGTTCAGTAAAAGAAAGAGGCGCACAGTTTTCTGTATACACATCGGGCGCTGCTTCGCAAGTTGTGAATTAATTGTCAAGCGAGGAGATCAGTGCACAATCATTGAGTGGGTCTAGAAAGACAGAGATGGTATGTACATGGACCCCTGTTTCCGCATGATACGTACGAGATCTAGCGTCTGGAGTAGTGCAAGATTCACAGCGTTCTGTATACACTTCGGGCGCAGCTTTCACATGGTGCAAATGAGGTCAAGCATGAAGAACAGTGCACGATCATAGGGGATCTAGTAAGAGTAGAACTACTCACAGCGTTGTTTATACACATGGATCTCTGTTTCCGTATGGTGCGTACGAGATCTTGCGGGTGGAGTAATGCACGATCACAGGGGAACCAGTTCGAGATGAACTACTTAGAGCATTTTGTATACACATGGGTCTGTTTCCGTATGGTGCGAACGAGATCTAGCGGGTGAAGTAGTGCACGATCACAGGGAAACTAATTGGAGATGAACTACTCAGTGTTTTGTATACACATGGGTCTCTGTTTCCGCATGGTGCGTACGAGATCTAGCGGGTGGAGTAGTGCACGATCACAGGGGAACTAGTTAGAGATGAACTACTCACAGTGTTATATATACACATGGGTCTCAGTTTTCGCATGATGCGTACGAGATCTAGCGGGTGGAGTAGTGCACGATCACAGGGGAACTAGTTAGAGATGAACTACTCACAGTGTTATATATACACATGGGTCTCAGTTTTCGCATGGTGCGTACAAGATCTAGCGGGTGGAGTAGTGCACGAACACAGGGGAACTAGTTAGAGATGAACTACTCACAGCGTTCTGTATACATATGGGTCTCTGTTTCCGTATGGTGCGAACGAGATCTAGCGGGTGGAATAGTTGCACGATCACAGGGGAACTAATTAGAGATGAACTATTTACAGCGTTTTGTATATACATGTGTCTCTGTTTCCGCATGGTGCGAACGATATCTAGCGGGTGGAGTAGTGCATGATCACAGGGGAACTAATTAGAGATGAACTACTCACAGCGTTCTGTATGCACATGGGTCTCTGTTTCCGCATGGTGCGTACGAGATCTAGCGGGTGGAGTAGTGCACGATCACAGGGGAACTAGTTAGAGATGAACTACTCACAGTGTTATATATACACATGGGTCTCAGTTTTCGCATGGTGCGTACGAGATCTAGCGGGTGGAGTAGTGCACGATCACAGGGGAACTAGTTAGAGATGAACTACTGACAGTGTTATATATACACATGGGTCTCAGTTTTCGCATGGTGCGTACAAGATCTAGCGGGTGGAGTAGTGCACAAACACAGGGGAACTAGTTAGAGATGAACTACTCACAGCGTTCTGTATACACATGGGTCTCTGTTTCCGTATGGTGCGAACGAGATCTAGCGGGTGGAATAGTTGCACGATCACAGGGGAACTAATTAGAGATGAACTATTTACAGCGTTTTGTATATACATGTGTCTCTGTTTCCACATGGTGCGAACGATATCTAGCGGGTGGAGTAGTGCACAATCACAGGGGAACTAATTAGAGATGAACTACTCACAGCGTTCTGTATGCACATGGGTCTCTGTTTCCGCATGGTGCGAACGAGATCTAGCGGGTAGAGCGGCTGGCGCCGCGCCACCAGCGCCATCGCAGTCTCCGCCAGGATCAGGACCCCCGTGCGCCCCACGCCGGCCGAGCAGTGCACGATCATGGGGGGGTCGAGAAGCCTCTCTTCGGGAGCCTCGGCACCCTCTTCTTCTAGGACTGTTGTAGGGATCACTGGAAGGAAAGTCACAGAACAACGATTAGATCAAGGTGCGAATACACATTCAAACCGCAATAGTTGTTAGTGAGCAATGTATACCAGAATGGTTGCAAGCGAAGGCTGAGATACAGTACTGAAGACTTTGTAATATTTGCGGTACGGTAAGTTTCAGCGAAGCGTCGTCGTCCAGCAACAAGATGGGCCGACGATATTGTTAAGATCGCGGATCGAACCTGGATCCGATTACCACAGGACCGAGGCGAGTACTAAAGGAGAGGCCTATACCCAGCAGTGGGACGAGAGAGGCTGTGGATGATGATGCAGTTTTAGTTGTATTTAAGGTCTGATGCTCCCATTTATTTATATTTTTGCTACATGTTGATGAAAAGGGATGAGTTCGTCACAGGTGATTCTACTTACTGGCACGGTGCTTCCGCAAGCTGGAGCAGAGTTGCGTGAAACTAATAAATGCAGACGTGTACTTCTACACGGTCCGGCCACGCCGTGACAGCCGTGCAGCTGGGTCACGTTACGTGAGGCCACTATCTAAAGGTGATTCTATTTACTGGCACGGTAGTTCCACAGCTTCGAGCAGAGTTGCGTGAAACTAATAAATGCGGACACGTCCTCAAGCACGCCGTGTACTGCAGCTGGATCACGTTACGTGGAGGCTACTGTCTAAAGGTGATGTTACTAACTGTCACGGTGGTTCTAGCTTGGAGCAGAGTTGCGTGAAACTAATAAATGCGGACACGTCCTCAAGCACGCCGTGTACTGAAGCTGGGTCACGTTACGTGAGGCTACTGTCTAAAGGTGATTCTACTTACTGGCACGGTGGTTCCGCAGCTTGGAGCAGAGTTGCGTGAAACTAATAAATTCTGACGTGTCCTCCGGCACGCCGTGGTCCGGCCACGCTGTGTACTGTAACTGGGTTACGCTACGTGAGGCACCGTTACTATCCTGGAATATACATTACGAATTAATTCTTATCTTACCTATTAAATAAATATTATTAATTATTTATGAATTTTCTTTAATTGATCATTTAAAGGGAATTCATAATAATTAATAGAAAATTCGATGCCAGGCTGTCCTCAACCCGTCTTACGGGGACGGTACCATACATTGTTGTATTCTGAACCGATCAAACGAACACGGCTAATATTAAATAACTTCGTGTCGAAACTAAGGGTCAAATTTGTGTTACGATGCAGTGGTGACGGTAGTCGAATTGGTTAGAGGCATGTGCTGCGCAGAGGCATGGATCTATGCGGGGTCGAATCCCGTCCGTGATTCAAACTTTTCCTTTAGAAAACTATTTGATTTATACGCTTACGTTAACGGCTAAAGTCATAAAAGAACTTACCTTAATACTCATCTCCCTCTGCACATAATGTCCAAAGTTCTGCTCACTGTTGGTCAACACTGACAGCGAATTGGTTGCTTTCAGCGGCGTGGCGCCAACCTTGGGCCAATACTGGTGGCACTTGGCGCGGCCAGTTTCCGTCAGGACGGTCAGCATCACGACCAGGCTGCTCTCGCTTTCCCAAACCATTTGCCAAAAGTCGCCCACTGTCGATGATAGTGGACCTGAAGATACAATGGAGCATTTTATAGTAGATTGTATAAAGCGAAATAATATTATGAATCCAGAGCGGAGTGAAGGATTCTAGAGTAGAATCCCGAGCGAAATAACGGAATAGCGGATTCTTAAGTAGAATCCTGAATGTAGCGAGGGATTATACGTCGCCCGAGAGAAAATAATTTTGCGCCCGAGTGATACACTACTTTTCATCCCCTTTTATGAGAAAAATAAATAAAAGACTTTACAGCTCATATAATAATAATAATAATATATTCGGGACATTTCCACACCAATTATCTAGCCCCAAACTAGGATACCCTGTGCTATGGGCACTAGATAACGGATAAACATACATAGATAAGAATATTACATTCATGACTCGGAAACAAACATTTCTGCTCATCACACAAATCAAAAATAATCAAAAAATAAATATATATATTTATTTACAAGCACAATATAACAAATTATATAAGGGTGGGTGCGGGTTTATATTATAACTAAGAACCTTCTCGTTTACCTCACCTTTTAAACATAAAATCCGCAGCTAATTCGTTTGGAAGCTACGATTGGCACCCCCCTTTTCTCAATTCCCCCTCCCCTTCATTGAAGCTAAGAACCATCTCGATTACCTCAGCTTTGATTTCTCATTCAGCTTTTTGAGCGTGAAGGATGATGATGATGACGATGAAAAGTATCCTATGTGTTATTCCAGGGTATAAGCTATCTTCAATCCAATTTTCATCACAATCCGTCCAGCTGTTATCGCGTGAAAGCTCCCCAAACAAACAGACAAGTTTCACTTTTATATATTGGTGTGGATATGTTAATTTACCTTGTGTAGCTATGTAAGTGAGAACGAGATCTGAGTTGGGAATTTCCATGTTGATATATGAAGCGTTGATGTAATCTCCGTTGGGCCCGTCTTTCAACTTCACTATCGTTGAATCATCTGCAACAAAACCAAACTAATTAGTCCACATTATAGATCGTTGATAGAATTTGTAGAATGTTGTAGAATATTCCGGAAGAGTACTTACATGGAGCTATATCCCTGTATCGGTTCTTGTTTAAATTCTTCGGCAGTTTCGATAATGAAGTCTGTTGCTCTGGCAACCTCCTCAGCAGAGTCTCGTACTGCTTCAGCGCCGCGCCGCTTGCTAGACTGTCGCCCAGTAACAGCATGGATTGTTCTAAAGCATCGCCTTCTGGTTGGCCGGTGAACAATGAAACGAAGCAGACGGCTGGTTCCTCAGACACGCCATCTTCTTGTTCGTATATTGCTGTAAAGAAGGTTGAACCATATACAAGCTGTTGTTTTGCATCCCCGCCATATTTAATATTTTCCATATTTTCCGTGTGGAAAGATCTCACGCTCGCACACACAAATGAAGCCCTGTCATGTGTACTCTTTCACGCATACGCGTCGGCACAGCGGCGGCGCCCGACAAAGGCTGGCGGCGCGGAGCCCAACAAAGGCCACGGGACACTGACCCCATATCGCCCGAGAAATCAGCTGTGCGATCAGTCACATCACAGTCAGTCTGATAACCAATGTTATCAGATGCTATAAACTTGTACAACTTGTACAAAGTGTACAAGTTTTAATAGCAAAAGAAAATTACAAAGGTACAGTTCCCTAATTTGATTAATTAGTTTTATTTTAGATCAGACTTAGACTAATTACGTAGGTATTTTTTACGGTCCTAAGCACGCTCAAGTAAGATGGGAAATTTGGAAACGTTTTTTTTTCACGAATTAAATCCCGTGCGTTCGCTATTTATTCTGTGGCGCGGGCGGGAGCGCGCATACATACCATACATGTGTGTGTATCGTGGGTTCTACTCCAAAACAAAGTGGGGCCTAATTCAATAAACCAAAAAATAATTTAGTCAAAAATTCCGTCTCGGGAATTAAATAGTATCGTTAGGTGGTACCTAACGATACCTGATTTTTGACTAAATTATTTTTTGGTTACTTATACTCGGTATACTTATTACAATCGACTCGGCAAATATGGCGCGGGATTCAAAATAACTGCTTGTATAATACTACTAGCTGTGCCCGCGGCGCTGCCCGCGTGGTTTTTTTCTGGGACATAAGGATCCTATGAGTTATTGCAGAACCAAAAGTACGAATATACCACATTTAACTTCGTTCAGACGTCAAATAATATTTTATCGATTGCTCGGCTTCTACTCATCTGAGATACCCCAGTTTTTAAGTCAACCCCTAAGCTACCCAACAGTGAAAACCACATCGCAATCGGTCCAGCAGCTTTGAGACATGCGCAAATAAACAAAACGATAAAAAAATAACTTGTTCAGTGACTTATTTTAAGTACCCTAGACTTTTTTTACATTTTTTTTGATAATTACTGCTTTATTAAGTATAGAAGATATCTATCCGTAGTAATAAGAGTATTAAAAAAGCGAAAGGAGCTCTGTCTGTCTATCTTTTCACGACTTAACGGCTCTTGCGATATTGATTAAATTTGGATTGGAGATAGTTGGAACTTTGGGGAAGAACGTAGGATACTTTTTATCGCGATTAAGCGGTAGTTAGCGCGGACGAAGACGCGGGAAAAAACTTGTATAATATATGGGTCGTTCTCAAATAAAATGTAGAATATGTACTTACTAACCAAGTTAGACATATTGTTGGTATGAATTTGTAACTGCGGTACTATTCTACTCGTCACTCTTCATCATCATACGAGTAATCGTCATCACCACTATTTATAAAGAAAAAATAAACTCAAAATATCATGTCTCCATGAATGTCCAAACCCCAGAAAGATTCAAATTTTACATAGGTTTTTTACAAGAATCTATAACCGGAGGCCGTTTTTTAATTCAGAGCACATTTCATATAATATAAAGCCAGTTTTTGACACAAGTGATACCAAATCTGGCACTTTTTACAGTTATGTTCAAAAAAATGATTTAAAAAAGTAATGTTTTAAATGAGCCAAAAATAATGTCATCACCACTACTTATAAAGAAAAAATAAACTCAAAATATCATGTCTCCATGAATGTCCAAACCCCAGAAAGATTCAAATTTTACATAGGTTTTTTACAAGAATCTATAACCAGAGGCCGTTTTTTAATTCAAAGCACATTTCATATAATATAAAGCCAGTTTTTGACACAAGTGATACCAAATCTGGCACTTTTTACAGTTATGTTCAAAAAAATGATTTAAACTGGTAATGTTTTAAATGAGCCAAAAATAATATGTAAGTATCCATTTTCAAATCCAGTATGGCGGATATGGTTTTTATTAGCATAATATGGCGATAGAGATTTTTAGATTTCTCTGGGTGCTTATTACGAAAATACATCCATTTTCAAATTCAAGATGGTGGACACATTTTTTTTAATAAAATTCTAAATGGGGTGGTTTTCGAATCGTTTTCCAGAACCGTGGAAAATCTCGACTTGAAAAAAATAGCTTACCGTTAGGTTTGACGTCTAGTGTAAGCGTTCCTTTCGTGTTTCTAATTAGGTGGACTATTTGTTCGTGTGTTAGCTCGTCTACTTCTTTCCCGTTTATCGACAGCACCTGTAACAAAATCATAGGTACAATGTGATATTTGACATGAAAAATAAATACTTACAATAAAGCAGACAAAAAGTCTGTACAAAGAACAAATAACAAGACACAAGTTCAAAAACGAAAACCCGACTAAAGACACTCTTGATGAGCGATGAAGACGAATCGACTGATACCTCGCTTGTCAAAATCGGACCAAGTGTTTAGTTTGAACACATAACCCTTTCTTTGCTTCGACGTACTCCAGTAAAAAATGGTCTAGGCGACTTATTCATTTATTTATTATGACATATTATTACACCTTAACAGTATATGCACCAATGCGATGTTATAACTAACTAAACTCTAAATGTTTCCGTGCACTTTCTGTGAATCTCGCTAGGCTGAGTGAAAGATCAATTTCCTGCGAAATTATATTTAGAAGACGTATAGCGCGTGACAAGGCGCATGTTATTATAAGCTACTGAACAAGTGTATAATTTTGCTGGACAAAGCAAAGTTACACACAAAGCTGGACGTGGATAGCTTAGATTTAAAATCTGGTGTACTTTGCATCCCAATGCGATGAACCGACCAATTGGTAAAAAACTATATGACAGCTGAATTAATTTTGATGAAATTTGGTGTTAATGGTGCAAATATAAAAAAAAAATTAACAACATTATAAGACAAATAATTAATTAAAAATTTCAACTATACCACATACATGTCAAGTAAAATAAATCATAGAACCAGATACCTATCTACTATAAAATAATACACAGAAACAAACACAATACAATGTCAAATTAAATACCTTCACAATATGTCAAACAAATGGACAAAATGGTTTTCCAGTTGTCAATAAATAGGTCAATATCAGGGTTAGCGTCAAAGAGTGCATTGAGGTTGCACAGAGACCGACACAGGGGGACTTGGCTCGGGCAACAGTGCGACCAGGTACACAGAATAACTTATGTCTTCTGTTGGGCCTGTGCCGCACATAGTTGTCCGGGACAAATAACCTGCACAGTCGTTCATGTAATTCTGAAGAGTCGACGGAACCTCTCAGTACTTTACATCAGATAGTGAGCTGGTCTAGCAACCTTCTCACTTCCAGAGAATTAACCCAAGCTGTCCAAGCAAGAACCTAGTGGGATAGAGGTATGGGTAGAAGCCATAAAGCCTCTTGTAAAAAGGTCTTAAAAATGCTTTCTGCACCTTTCAAGCATCAGTGTGTAGGTAACATGATGCAAGAGTATTGTAATTTATAGGTAATTTTGGTCTTGGAATAACACATAGGATACTTTTACCCCTTAAAAATATGCTAGCTGTTCTACGCGGGCCAAGCCGCTAGTGAACAGCTAGTGAAAATACGAAAAATTATTGAATAGCAAGGCAGAAATTATCTGTTTAGGGTGCAGACGCCCCGGGCAACTGATTGTCGAATGGCAGACTCCGAGCCGCAAATCGGAGGCCAATTTAAGCAACTCTAGGCAGTACGACTGGTTTTGTTTCGCAATAAACCAGCCACTGACTAATGGCCGTTTCCTATATCTTAAAACTAACCGTTTCGCTTACTGTCCGTCAGCTTTTGACATAAACGCCATACAAAAAACCTCAAAAAGTAACGAGACGTTGGAAAAACGACTCCTTTCATTTTTATAGGAATGGGGGGGGGGGGGGGGGGGGGTTTAATGAGTTGGCGAGCTATAATAGAATTAGGCGCTTATTTCAAGGCCCACAGTCAGTCACTAATCTATACAAATAAGTATAACTTAAATAAATAAAATTAAAAAAATAATGTTTTTCCGGGTTTTTTTTAGTGAACGTCACTTTTTCACATTTTTTTGTTGCTTTGTAACTTTTTAGGTTTTTATTTTGTAATTTGTTTGTGAGCTACCCTGAAAGTTTCAACCAGATAGCTAATCGGAAATTGAAATTTGAATTGCAAGATTACAGGACAGACTAAATACATACATACATACATACATACAACTGAAGAAAAATAAAAGCTTTTAATAAAAATACATTATTTGATGCCGTCACAAACCCCTAACCGCCATGTTGAGATGGATGTGTCGTGAAGCTGTTAATAAACTGATGTTTTCTCATCAGTTAATCAATGTATAGGGCGAGCAATTTATCAGTGGAGAGGCGGGGCGGACTACCTATCACTTACTAGCTGAGCCCGCGGCTTTGCCTGCGTGTTCATTTCATTTAAAAGTAGCCCATACGTGTTATTCCAGGACCAAAAGTACCTATAAAGTACAATATACTACATTTCTTCAAAGTTCGTTCAGCCGTCAAATAGCTTTTATCGATTGCTCAGCAGCTAATCATCGGATTAAGATACCAAGTACCCCAGCTTTTAAGTCAAACCCTAAGCTATCCAACAGTGAAAACCGCATCGCAATGAGTCCAGTAGCTTTTACGTGATGCGCGAACAAACATCCAGATTTTTTAAATGTTATGTTCTTGTTCAGTAGCTTATTTTAAGTTATTTAAGTATTTTCTTCTTTGTAAAGACTTTTTCGTTCTTATTGCTTTATTATAAGTATAGATAGAAGATAGCGAACCTCATTGTTTTATTATAAGTATAGATAGAAGATAGCGAACCTCATTGTTTTATTATAAGTATAGATAGAAGATAGCGAACCTCATTGTTTTTGTCTACTCTACAGACAGGTCGGTCGCACTGTAGGTCTCAAAGGCTGACTTCACAATACTACTCGTAAGTTAACTAATTCTTTTAAAATAATTCCTGTGATGTAATACTATACGATGTGAACATTTTAGGACAAATCACTCTCCCCTCTCTCTCTCACACACACACTGTACATGTCATCTGGCCTCCCTCCTACAAGGCGCGCACGTTGAACCCGAACACTCCGTCTGCGTCGGCCGCCAGCCGCACGCTGACGACCTCGTCAGCGGCCGTCTCCGACGCGGACTCTCTCCTCTCTCTCACACACACTGTGCACATCTCACCTGGTCTCCCTCCTGCAAGGCGCGCGTGCGAGCGGCGACGCGGGACACCAGCACCGGCGCGCCGCCGCCGCCGCGTACGTTGAACCCGAACACTCCGTCGGCGTCGGCCGCCAGCCGCACGCTGACGACCTCGTCAGCGGCTGTCTCCGACGCGGATTCCGACTCGTCCACGTACGGGAGTGGGATGCGCGTGAACATGGGCTCCATCATTTCGGTGTTGCTGTGAAGAAAGGTGAAGGTTACTGAAAGCTTTCAGGTTTTAAAGTTAAACAAGCCGATCTCACTCTAACGTTTATCAGTCAGGCGAAACAGCTTAATAAAAAACTGTTCATAACTGTTGTATCAAACGTGAGCTAATTTCTATGGCGGCTATCTTTTCTACTTCACTATTTGCATGACCTTCTTGCACGCCTTCGCTATGACAGTATGAATATGTGTTCTGTGGTTTAACTTTGTTTACAAAAATATTAGGCAAGTTGCTTTTGTGATAATTACCGTCTGTTGATGATTTACATTCAATAAATAATAGTGTGATTGAGTTTGAAAGTTTTCTATGCAATGAGCTATAAAACTTGCGAAATTTGTAGTTTGCGATCTGTTAGAGCGATGGCTCAGAAACGAACATTTATGGCTAATTTTCCACTGAATAAAGATAGGTAAGTGGTAAATCTATTCGGTAATCTATTGGGTACAGGAAAATAATGATTTTTCTTTCATAATATTCAACAAATTAACATAGCCTTGCTAGCACTAGTGCGGTGCCGGAGTTATCGATATTTTTTCTAACCCGTTATTCAACATTTGGTTCCTAATCTTATTCTAAGTCGTTCTGCATTCCACGCTATATAATAGTAAACGTAGTAAAAGTATAAATTTATAATACCTAATGTCGCGAAGCCTAAAACCGTTGAATCATCTAATTTTCATTAAAAAACTTATTTTCAGGTGCAAAAACTGGATACAAGTGACCGATAAAGAGGACTTGACATACATACCGATCGAAAAGCTGCAAGAATTAAATATTTCTGTGGCAAACATTTTCGAAACACCGACTACATAAAGAAACAACGCAATTTAAAAAAAATTGCTACTCCTTAACTGCTATTAATCACGGACCACTGCTAGTTTGTAATATGAAGTAAGGAGTAAGGAAGATTAGACATTATTTTAAGAGAAAAAGACACATATTGTGTTGTGTATTATATAATGTATTATTTTTGTATGTAACCACATGCTTAGAAAAAACATATTATTATTATAAACCCCATATAAATTAAAATAGTCCTAATACGTTTTTTTTTCTCAAAATATCGATATCGATAAAAATGTGCTATGTTTGCAGACATCCTTTCCTGTTTGTCATGTTGGCTAACATGCTCGATATAGAGTGTAATTATCTATGGTCATTAGTTTTGTTATGTAGCACTTATTCTCAGCGCTCGTTTTAAAAATTCACAACATCCGTTCCAATATACGTCAGTCCCGTCTCTTCTTACGTAGTATTTATATACTCTTTGGTTTAGATATGGAATCGAAGCGACGGGGCGACTCGCTAGATTCAGTCGGTTGCCGCGCGCTGTCAGTGACTGACGCGTTCGGAACAACTGCCGCGCGACGTTATATTATAGGTGTGGTAAGTAAATGAATAAAAAACAAAAGTGTGCACGATATTGTATCGCATTCGGTTGCCTAAATTCAACCTGGCTTTAAATTTATTATTTGGTGGATTCTGGCAATGTTAGTTATATTATATTACTAGTGACGCGCCCGGCTTCGAACGGGAAGCGCTAACACGCTAAAATCGTGGGGTGCATGGGTCAATAGTTATAAATATTTCATTGACAGATATGAGAAAAACTCCACGCTTTTTTTTAAATAAATTTTTTTTTTCTTATTTACACTATTAAAATTTATTTTCTATTTTTTAGTTTGGTTTTCTATATAAAGCGTGTTTTTTAGTTTTTTTAAACTATTATTTATTTTCTACTTTTTAGTTTTTTATTTTTATTTTCGAATTATTGCATTGTCATCGGTCTTTGACAGGTGTGCAAAATTTGAATGAAATCTGACCGTTTAAAGTGGGTCAAAATAGCGTCCAAAGGAGTCGGTTACAAACATACAAGTGAAACTAATATAAAGCGTATAAAAAGTATAAAGCCACGGACGCACTACTATATAGGCAAACAGTTTGTGGATAACTGTTCGCCTTAAATTAATGGCCAATAATAAGAGCGATGGTAGCCTCACTTGGTAGATTTTCCATCGCTCCGTGTTTCAGAGGGCACGTTTAGCTGTCGGTCCCGGCTGTTATTGATTAATAACAGTAGTTAAGCCTTGTCAGAGGCACTCGGGCACTACCTCATCCTACAACCAAACAAACGGCCAATACTATTCTGAATAGACCGTTCACACAACGCGTACAGTACGCAGTTAGTGTCACTTCGCTCGCCGACTCATTCAGTCAACGGCTGGTTTGCAGCGAAAGTAAGTGATTTACATCGACCGCTGACTTGACGATGCACTGTGCAGAGCTAGCTCGCTCCAATTTGCAGCTCAGAGTCAGCCAGACGACAGTCGCAAACTGATTGCCTAGTGAGTCCGCGCCCTAACACAATGACAGCGATGCGCAATTGACAGAATAATACCATCTACGTTACTTGCTCCTAAAATAATAGACAAAAGCTTTTTGTCCCTTTTAGGCCCGTGCCTAAAAGGGTATTCATACGGGTTTCCGGCCTATTGAGGGACCACTTCCTCAGAACGTTATTTCAAATAAATATTAACAGTTAAAAAAATACCTTTCTTAAGGTCGCGCTGCGAGTGCTTGTCGCTCGTCATCGGGCGTGGGGGTCCTTGTGTGACGTCACGCGGGACTCGCGACAGCTCAGCGATTGACCGTTAGAGTTAGGAGATGGTATCGATAGTACACTAGTGTTGATTAGATGACATCTCTATATTATCTCCTTACTTGAGGTCAGGTTGCGAGTGCGAGTCGGTCCAAGCCGGGCGCGGCGCGGGGTCCGTGTGTGACGTCACGCGGGACCCGCGACAGCTCAGCGCTTGGCCGTTGGAGTTGGGAGAAGTTGTGCCGGCCGATAGAGATCTATGACGGGAACTACTGCGTCTGAAAATTAATATAATATAATCCAAATTAGCTACTCGATGACGGTCCGTACAAACATCTAACAAAATCCAATTGAAATAAGGTCCATAATAGTGTACAAAGTCCATTATGTCGCTGCAAGCTGGCTACTGCAACTTCCGTTCTATCCGAATAGCAAGAAAATGAGTTGATGATGTGTCGAACCGATGGAATGGTGTGATGGAATGACCGTGACACGAACCTGTCAACACTTCTATTAGTATCCAATTGGTGATGAGTAGTAATGGTGTAGGCTTGACCGTGATACGAACCTGACAAAGCTTCTATTAGTATTCATTTGATGTTGAGTAGTAATGGTATAGGGTTGACCGTGATACGAACCTGACAAAGCTTCTATTAGTATTCATTTGATGTTGAGTAGTAATGGTATAGGGTTGACCGTGATACGAACCAGACAAAGCTTCTATTAGTATCCAATTGGTGATGAGTAGTAATGGTGTACGCTTGACCGTGATACGAACCTGACAAAGCTTCTATTAGTACTAATTTGGTGTTGAGTAGTAATGGTATAGGGTTGACCGTGATACGAACCAGACAAAGCTTCTATTAGTATTCATTTGGTGATGAGTAGTAATGGTGTAGGATTTGACCGTGATACGAACCTGACAAAGCTTCTATTAGTATTAATTTGATGTTGAGTAGTAACGGTATAGAGTTGACCGTGATACGAACCTGACAAAGCTTCTATTAGTATTCATTTGATTTTGAGTAGTAATGGTATAGGGTTGACCGTGATACGAACCTGACAAAGCTTCTATTAGTATTCATTTGATGTTGAGTAGTAATGGTATAGGGTTGACCGTGATACGAACCTGACAAAGCTTCTATTAGTATTCATTTGGTGATGAGTAGTAATGGTGTAGGCTTGACCGTGATACGAACCTGACAAAGCTTCTATTAGTATTAATTTGGTGTTGAGTAGTAATGGTATAGGGTTGACCGTGATACGAACCTGACAAAGCTTCTATTAGTATCCATTTGATGTTGAGTAGTAATGGTATAGGGTTGACCGTGATACGAACCAGACAAAGCTTCTATTAGTATTCATTTGGTGATGAGTAGTAATGGTGTAGGCTTGACCGTGATACGAACCTGACAAAGCTTCTATTAGTATTAATTTGGTGTTGAGTAGTAATGGTATAGGGTTGACCGTGATACGAACCAGACAAAGCTTCTATTAGTATTCATTTGGTGTTGAGTAGTAATGGTATAGGGTTGACCGTGATACGAACCAGACAAAGCTTCTATTAGTATTCATTTGGTGTTGAGTAGTAATGGTATAGGGTTGACGGTGATACGAACCTGACAAAGCTTCTATTAGTATTAATTTGGTGTTGAGTTGTAATGATATATGGTTGACCGTGATAAAAACCTTACAAAGCTTCTATTAGTACTATTTTGGTGTTGAGTAGTGTTTGTATAAGGTAGACCGTGGTACGAACCTGACAAATCTCCTATTAGTATTTATTTGGTGTTGAGTAGTAATGGCTGAACCTGACAGCTTCTATTAGTATTCATTTGGGAGTCATAATGGTATAGGCTTGACTAACCTGACAAAGCTCCTATTGGTATTCATTTGGTGTTGAGTAGTAATGATATATGGTTGACCGTGATACAAACCTTACAAAGCTTCTATTAGTACTCTTTTGGTGTTGAGTAGTGTTTGTATAGGGTTGACCGTGATACGAACCTGACAAAGCTTCTATTAGTCTTCATTTGGGAGTCATAATGGTATAGGGTTGACCGTGATACGAACCTGACAAAGCTTCTATTAGTCTTCATTTGGGAGTCATAATGGTATAGGGTTGACCGTGATACGAACCTGACAAAGCTTCTATTAGTCTTCATTTGGGAGTCATAATGGTATAGGGTTGACCGTGATACGAACCTGACAAAGCTCCTATTAGTATTCCTCGACCGCGCCGCATCACTGATCGCTTGCGTCTCAGTTCTCATCACAGACGGCTGAGTGATCCCCGCCAAAGCTCCAATAGCAGCTAGTAAAGGTCTACGCCTCGGCCCGCGGAGTCTAAAGAAGCCGTGTCGCTCCACGCTACACCGCCAGAGGGCCTTAGCAGCGCGACTTGAACGCATGTTGAACCCAAGTACTGTGTCGTAGGTTTCAGACTGGAAATAGTATATAATCAACATTAGCCGGAATTCATCCACTGCTGAACCATAGGCCTCCCTCCCAGAAAATCATATAATATTTGAATGTGAAGGCGCGTTGGCTGAATAGACAAGACGCGCGAGGTCACAGCTAGAAGCGCTACGAATGAGGGTAGCCTTGACGACAAGCATAATTATTTTTGGAAGATTTAATTACATCCAAGGATAAAGCTAGTCCTCGTCCGCAAGCTCTCACGTCCCACATAGGATGTCTACGACCGCCGGTAAGCCCTCCACTCCTCCTATAAATTCAAGTTTGTTTGTATGTTTGTCGCCACTTCTCGCTGAAACGGCTGCTCGGATTTTGATGAAAAATTGTATGTTTATATTTCGATTCTGGAATAACACATATGATACTTTACGCGACGAAACCACGGGAGAATCTCGTGCCATTTTTGCCTCCATTTCGGGCACACATTGAGTATTATCCACCTTGGGTAAAGACTCTTTAAATCTATGGTTATGGTAACATATGCTTAACTATATCGATGGGTTAAAATAAGCTGGCGTATAATTATCTTCCCCGATTGTAATGGTATTATTGACCAAGCGAAGCAAGGTCTCCAAATCAAATTTGAATAAGCGTTTGTGTGTATATATGTTTGTTCGAAGCGTATATATTTGTTTATAATCGTATATGAGCTGAATCTGTTTGTAAAAGTGATACAGGTCAATTGGCACAAAAATTGTTTGGAAATGTACAAACAAAGCCCATTCATATATGAAAAGGTTTCACATCACACCATCAGTCCACAGTTATCAGAGTTGGTGATATACACAGAAGATTGCTTCTGCGCATTTCCTAAATTCCCTTTGTTCTCTCAGCACCCACAGGTAAGACGAAAAGGCTTAGTTTGTACGTTTGTTTAATTTTAGATTTTCTATTTTTGAATTAGGAGTAAAAATGTAAAAAAAGTGGATACACTACTTAGCATCCTTCTTATGCCACAACCCGGACACTCCACACAACCGCGTTGATTTAAATACCTACTCTCACAATATAAACAAATGACACGCTACAAATGTGTGTGTAAGTACATAGGGCTGCAAAAATATGTATAGTACTGACGTAACCCGACGCAAACCTCCTGCGCGACCAAAACAACAGACAACCCGCATGTATGAAGGTTGATACATATCGGTTGACCATTTGATTTGGGCGTGTAGTATTTGTAGGAAACATTTTTACTCGACTGAGCCGAGGGTAATGTGTTTATAAGCCTATATATATATATATGTACTCGTATGTTCCTTTGCGGCGCTCTAGAGACCGAAGGCGTGGGCCGAATTTGATGTCTTATTCTTGCTAAAGACATGACATTAATCAAAATTAAATATGGCGACAATGAGACGCCAAGTTGTGAAAAATAAAAAAAATGAAAGTCGACTATGTTAAGTAGAGTATCATTAATAGGTATTTGAATAGTTCTTGTAATTTTGCATTTCGAATGACCATTTAGGATCTATAACGATTTAAACATGGTTAGCAACCATTCTCACTTAAAATTTCATACAGTTAAAGGACTGTCAGTTCGCGTCTGTTCGTTTGCGGCTACACGGCGGCTTTCGAAATGAAACTTTACCCTGACCCTTGAGCTGCGGACGGGGGGTGCGGGGACGCAGATTGCGCGGGCGGAGAGTGGGAATTCTGTACGTTAGTAATACATATATTCGGTGGTAAGCTGCTGAAATAAAGCGAACAGCGAATATTGAGAATGTTATGATATACCCCCAGATTTACAGATGTCCGTACACGACGATAAACGCTTTCCACGGCCCAGCGCAGACGCTTGCCTTGCCTTCCCTATGGTAAAACTCGCTATTAGTTCCAACAACTATAAACCCAACTGGGATTGGTTCCAAACCAAAACTTTTAGACACATATTAAGGCAGGCAAAGCCGTTAGTAGCATAAATCTATACATTTTTTAATATTTTTTTCTTCTTCACATTTCATGCCAATCGTTTTTTTTTATATAACTTATGCGCGCGTGGCAAGCAACTGGTTATGTAGTTGCTCTATACTTTATAGCGTTAATAGTTTGTGAATAAAATGGATGTCATAATAGAGACAGACGGACGGACGGAAATGGCAAAATTATAAGGCTTCCTTCATTGACCACGGAATTCTGAATAGTTTCCTAGGCCTATTTGGATGATTCTTTGCTTTTTTTGTCTAAGGGTGGACTTCCACGGTGGTCCCATATAAGATTCATGAAAAGCGGTTATGTAGTATATTTTTAATACATCCGTTTTTTTTGTTAAATCAATTATTTTATTACTTAGAAAGTACATTAAAAAATCAACCATTTAATTTAGATTGCCGTTTGACATAACTTCTAAGAATGTTATCCTTGTTACTTAGACAATCGACTGTTGCAATGCAACACAGGCTGTTTTTTTTTTGCAAACTCAACTAGATTGGAAATTGGCTATGGAAATCATATTTCTAACGACGCTTTTTTAGTTTTTATCAAAATAGGGCCTGGATCGCCCTTGGCCGTTCTTTGTTCATATATTAACTAGACGATCAGCAAAGCGCCACCCTTTCATGGTTGAAATACCTCGCACAAGAACGAAGCGTTACGCTTCTTCATTTATTATAAGAACTGCAAAGGAGTGGAATGCCCTGCCCTCGTCAGTGTTTCCGGTAAATTATAACCCCGGTGTGTTCAAGTCAAGAGTGAATAGGTATCTACTAGGCAAGCGTGCTACACCTTCGACCACATCATCGCTTTCCATCAGGTGAACGATCTCACCGATTGCCTAAAGTTATAAAAAAAAAAAAAAAACGGATTTGGCCTATACTCAAAAACGACGACAACTTAAAAAATAAATGATGGCAGCTATACTCTGTTCCTAATGCAGTGATAATTACACTTTATTGTGTAGGTATTATAGAAATGTCAACTTAACAACTTAGAGATTAAGTACCATTTCGAATAAATAATCTTAGCAAAAATGTCGTAACTTTATACTAGTTGGAATTTAATAGAAATTGCGCTTTACGTATAGGAATTAACATTGCTAATCGCAAAATTTACTTTTTCTCTCTCTACATTTGGAACAGAGTACGTTTTCGCCCAGCATGCTCAAGCACAATCTGCAAAACAAAATCAAAATGCTTTGATTTTTAACCGTAAAAGGCACAGAAAGTATACTCACTGCTTCCCTCTTCAATTGTATGAAAAACCTCTTCTTCTTAAAGGAAATCTTGACGATTTTTCCCCAAGAGAACGTGTTTATCCTAATGTTGTTCTGGAAGACCACAATACCTATTGACGTCACGCCAATAAATATGTCTTTGCCGTTGTAATCCTGCAAACAAAGACGTACACATATTGAGTAACAGGATATGAGCGAATTTTCTCCATCTTTTTTCCTAGAGCGTAAGAAATTATTTCTAAAAAATATTATATACTAGCTTTCCCGCCCGCAACTTCGTACGCGCGGACTACAGTTTATCGCGATAAAAAGCATCCTATGTCCTTCTAGGATATTAAAAACCAATGCAAAAGTCGGAAACTAACGCTTTTGATGTTTTTTGACAGTCTTGTTATTTCATTTCCATGGCAACCGTTCCTTACAGCGAGTAATCAACATTTTCCAGTTTTCCCGTGGATACTTACCATTTTCCGGGATAAAAAGTATCCTATGTAAGTATTATTATATTCCTTATTTCCTATAAAAGTATTTATTCCAGGCAAACTGAATCCCAATTTCATCAAAATCCGTCCAGCCTTTATTGCGTTAAAACTCCCCAAACAAACAAACAAATAGACAACGTTTCACTTTTATATATTGGTATATATTTTTTATATATCCTTATTGCCTATAAAAGTATTTATTCCAGGGTATAAGCAAACTCCATACCAATTTCATCAAAATCCGTCCAGCCGTTATTGCGTTAAAACTCCCCAAACAAACAAACAAGTAGACAACGATTCACTTTTATATATTGGTATATATTTTTTATATATCCTTATTTCCTATAAAAGTATTTATTCCAGGGTATAAGCAAACTCCATCCCAATTTCATCAACATCCGTCCAGCCGTTATTGCGTTAAAACTCCCCAAACAAACAAACAAATAGACAACGTTTCACTTCTATATATTGGTATGGATCTGTCAATATTGAGACCTATTTTAGAAAATAAGCGATATGTTAAAAACTATTATGTACTAGCTGTGCCCGCAGGCTTTTCCCGCGCGGTATTTTCTGTGGGTTTAAAATAACCCATGTGTTATGGATCAAAAGTTCCTATAAAGTACAAAATACCAAATTCTGTTCAGCCGTCAAATAGTTTTTTTTATGAATGCTCGGCTTGTAATCATCGGATTCAGATACCACAGACCCCAGTTTTTAAGTTAAACCCTAAGCTATCCAAAAGTGAAAATCGAAACAGCCCGAAAAAAGAGTGTAATATGTTTAGGATTCATGTATCTTTGTATGTATAAATGCATGTTTGTATGTATATGAGTTTTTTTATACTACCGTAAGTTTTAAATGCCTGAACAGATTTAGACATATGGGGTATCGTTAGAATCCATTAGCGTAGCGAGCTCCCCCCCAATAACACATAGTCTATGTTACTCGAGGGGAGCTCTTTACGCTT
This sequence comes from Alsophila aescularia, assembly GCA_946251855.1. Classification (NCBI taxonomy): domain Eukaryota; kingdom Metazoa; phylum Arthropoda; class Insecta; order Lepidoptera; family Geometridae; genus Alsophila; species Alsophila aescularia. The sequence continues at coordinate 59,516,167 of OX276378.1, read as the reverse complement.
TACTTCCGCCTTCATTATCATTTTTAGCCGACATGAAAAAATAAGATTCTCAAATTATCTTCACTCAAAGTAACGAAAAAAAATTAAGTTTTTTGTATGTATGTAATATTGTCGAACATTGTTGAAAATGCGTAATATTCATAAATGTTAATCTTCATAACATTAACATGGAAATGGGATTTGGAATATGGGTGTCTTAGCATATTATGCACAAAATTTCATGTCTAAGATATTGACAAAAATCCTTAATATTCATATATGTTAGTCTATGTGAGTATCTGAACAAATACACAACATTTTGTGAATGTATGTATATGTGTGTGTGTGTGTAAATGTTATCTTTCATGTACCGACTCAGAGTTGAAAGTCGCACTAGAAAAGGGAATACAGTTCTGACTATACTGGTGCTTCAGATATACACCCGTTACAGAAGAGAGCACCAAGAAACTCTACGGGGGTCTCATATGACAAGCAAGCAAAATTCATGTACATGTCCTAGGCTTCGCACCAATGGCGGTTTTCCATCGCTCCGTGTATCGCAGGGCATGTTAAACTGTCGGGCCCGGCTGTTATTGATTAAAAGCAGTCGTTAAGCAACTTCATAGGCTCTCAGCCGGCCTGAGAAACTCCGACACCAGAGGCCAACACTACCTCTTACGACAAACAAACAGTTCAAGTACAGACCTTGGCCGGGTGCGACTCCACTCCGTAGCAGTCCAGTCGCTTGGCATGTTCTAGGAAGTTCGCTTCGGCGTCCGCCGGGGACTGGCCCCTGTGCAGCTTGTGGAGCTCTCGGATCTTGCGCTCGTCTTCGCCGCTCTGTTTGGAGAGCAGACTGAGCTCTGACAAGTAGTTCGGTGGATGCTCCGATACGTTGTAGTCGCCTAGTTCAGCTGGAATCATTGAAACGTTTTTTTAGAGTAATCTAGATTTTAACTTACCTAACTTTATCACGACATAACCGGACAGACAGCAAACAAAACTAAACAGAGGCAAACATTTAAGTGAGAATGGTCGCTAACCAACTTTAAATCGTTATAGACCCTAAATGGTCATCCGAAATGAAAAATGATAACATAAACCTAGGGATGATTTTCAAATACCTATCCAATGATACCCCACTTAAAATAGTTCGACTACTTTCATTTTTTTCTTTTGCACATTATGGCGTCTAGCTGTCGCCATATTGAATTTTGATTAGTGTCATGTCTTTAGTAGCACTCGCAAGATTAAGACAAATCGATTGACGTAATAATCATCAATATCGGTTCACGCGTTTGTCTATATAGTGGTTACAAAGGAACAAACATACATAAGCAGTTAGCTTTTTAGCTGGCAGAAATTATGGGAAGATCCGAAGATCGGGCTCAGTGGCGCGCATTAGGAGAGGCCTATGTCCAGCAGTGGACTAATGCAGGCTGTAGATGATAATATCGTTGTAGAAGAGCGTGAACATTCGGAGACTTTTCATACAAAAATCTGATTCGTGGTACCTACAACACTCAAGAGAAAATGTGTGTTGAACACAGTGTGAGTGTGTTAGCGAGCGCTAGGGTCGCCGACGACGATGATTTTGCCGCCTGGCTGTATTGGGCAGGAAGTCCACAGAAACCACAGAATAATAGTATAAGGCGAAACTACTTCTCTATCTAGGTATATAATCAGCCCGCAGTCACCCACTGCTGAGTATAGGCCTCCTCTCGTTCACACCAGTCTTACCGGTCCTGTGCTAATCTAATCCATTGGCCTCCAGCGTACCTCACAATGTCATCTGACCGTCGGGCGGGTGGTCTGCCTCGAGGTCTTAGCCCTTCTCTTGGATACCATTCGGTGACTGCCTTGGTCTAAATATTCATCCCTTCTTGCCAAATGTCCGAAACTATTTCGTTTAGATTTTTTTTTGATACTTGGTCGCGTTTATATGAGCTACTTAAGAGTCCCTTCAGTTCCAGTTATGGGACTTTACACAACCGACATCTAGCCCTTTTCTGCCGAAAAAGGTCAGAACATCTGTCGCCTAATAAATGCGAGGCCTAAGAGGATACTCACTTGACGAGATCTACGCAAAGTAGATATTTAGTAAATGTATTGCTATATCCTTTCCTCCCCCCGATCCCCTATATGAGCGATAGAGTTGTAGTAGTACAGTTTTTGATAGTATTGTTGTTTTGGGGGAAAGCACTGTCCACCCACTAAATTGTGCTGAAATCTTTTGTTATTAGTGTCAATCCCTTGAACAGAATGTAATCTACGCATGTAAGTTTCACTTATTTGAAAAATAGCATTTTCAATTTGTCATAGTTTAAGCGCAAAAAACTGTCAGTTAAAGTGCTTATAACTAAGGTATTGAAAAATTTAGAAAACGAAGACGTATAAGCGTAGTTAATTAATGAAACAACTGTATGCGGATAATATTTAGGGGTAGATTGGTGTTTTTTCTTTTTGTATGGACAATGGCGCTATAGACTCTCTTCTTAACACAGGAACAATGGTAGAAGAGTTGTAACAACGCGCGGCCTCATCACTAAAGCGATTTCTTTCGGGATGTGATGTGATGGTTGATGTAGGTTGACGTACAATATGATATACATAAAGTGAACACATGATGCCTGGAGTACTAAGAATGTTTCGATTTTCTAAGTACAACAATCTATAGGTTAAAATAAAACTCGCACATTGGTATATATTTATTCGCCTAGCTAGTATTCTCGCCAGCAACCAAAAAATAAACATTTATTGTAAAACAAGCACAAAATAAAAATTTATGTAACCCCCGAAGGGGGGGCTTCGTCCATTCGTTTGGGAGCTATGATCCACACCCCCATTCTCCGAGATGCGCCGAATATTCGTTAATTATTAGTATTCGGCATGGTTTTATATGTTCGGTATTCGGCCGAATGTTCGGTGTTCGGCCGAATATTCGGTTAATGTGCCGAATATTAACCGAATAATAATCTTATGTAATTTTAAGGCCTGCCTACAGCTTGTATTGACCTTTAAAATTTTTGCATACATATCAAGTAGTAACCAATTAATTAATAAAGTACGAGCCGAAATAATTCGACTTAGTCATTTTTATTTGGCAAATAAAACCAACTAGTAATATCAGACAAACATGACATTATTTAACATTGATGTCAATTTTTATGGTGACAATTAGAATAATATTTTTAATGAGTATGTCTTCATTTAATCTCAGGTAACATAATTAAATAGAAAATAAATACCAATCAAATTGTAATTAATTATGCAAAAAGGTTTTTATGAACTCCATCCCAGTAGCGTTTTGTTTTTGATAAGGCCGCAGGAGGCCATACTTTGATCCCAGATTACGAAGTTTGTGGCTTAGTTTCGAACGATTGATTGGTTCTCTAATCATACGAAAAACACTTATTTTTGACGAAAATGTAAATAAATGATGATGCACAACAAAAAAGATTTCGGTTTTAAAATGCTTAGCCGGCCGGGCGCCTGTTCGCCTTTGTCTGTTCGCGCATCAACTAAAATTTTGGAACTAAATTACTGGACCGATTGTGATGCAACTTTGGATAGCTTACGTTTAGTTCAAAAAAACTGGTATACTTGGTATCTTAATCAGATGAGTAGAAGACGAGCAATTGATAAAGTACTATTTGATGGCTGAAGGAATTTTGAATATTGTAGGTATTTTAGGTCCTGGAATAGGACTTACGGTAATCATCATCATCATCATTATCAGCCCGCATCAGTCCACTGCTGGACATAGGCCTCTCCCAAAGCACGCCACTGATCCCGATCTTCGGCTCTTCTTTTCCAACCGCCGCCAGCCATCTTGCGTATGTCGTCGCTCCACCTAGCTGGAGGGCGTCCTACATTACGTTTGCCGAGTCACGGTCTCCACTCAAAAACACATCTACCCCAACGGTTATCGGTCCTTCGGCCAATATGACCAGCCCACTGCCACTTCAGTCTGCTAATCCTATGGGCTATGTCGATAACTTTGGTTCTGTGTCGGATCACCTCGTTCTGGATTCGATCTCTCAAAGAAACTCCGAGCATAGCCCTTTCCATAGCCCGCTGAACGACTTTGAATTGGTGAGCTACTCGTACCGTGAGAGTCCACGTCTCAGCTCCGTAAGTCATAACAGGTAGCACGCACTGGATGAAGACTTTAGTTTTCAGGCATTGTGGAATTGGTGACGAAAAGACTCCACGAAGTTTACCAAATGCTGCCCAGCCCAGCTGTATTCTTCTACAGGCCTCTCTCTCAAAGTTGTTTTTACCCAATTTCAGCGTTTGCCCAAGGTAAACATACTCTTAAACAACTTCATGAGGAGATCCGTGAACAGCAATCGGTTCCGGAAAGACATGTTTATTAACATAATCTTTGTTTTATCCAAATTCATCAGGAGACTGATGCGTTGAGAAGATTCAGCTAGGCCGTTCAGCACCTGATGTAAGTCCTGCAACGATTCTGCCAACATGACGATGTTATCCGGAAATCTCAAGTGTGAGATGTACTCGCCGTTTATGTTTATGCCACTTCCTTTCCAGTCCAGAGTCTTAAATATATCCTTCAATGCATTTGTGAACAATTTCGTAGAAATAATCGGCCCACCTCACACTTGAGCCTGTCTACAAGCTGTTTTCAAGAGTCATCACGAATCGTCTCGCACGTAGACTCGACGAATTTCAACCACCGGAGCAAGCTGGGTTTCGAGGAGGAAACGGCACCATAGACCACATTCACACAGTGCAGCAAATTATACAGAAAACCGAACAGTATAATCAGCCCCTGTGCTTAGCGTTTGTGGCCTATGAGAAGGCGTTTGACTCCATAGAGACTTGGTCTGTCCTGGAGTCCCTGCAGCGCTGCCAAGTCGACTGGCAATATATTCATGGGTTGAGATGCCTGTTTGACGTCGCAACATGACCATCCAAGTACAGAATCAGCAGACTAAGCAAATCCTCCTGAATAGAGGAGTGAGACAAGGGGAGGGTAATCTTAACCCAGATAAATTAACAGGCGGACAAAGCCGAGGGCATAGCTAGTAAATAATAATAATACACATGTACACACGGAGCATACTCGGAGTCAAAAGGATAGATCGAGTTCGAAATAACTCGCTCCGTTCAAAGACTGGCATTGTAGATGCAGGACTCAAAACTGCTAAATTCACTGGGCAGGGCTTGTAGCTCGTATGCACCCAGAAAGATGGGCAAAAGTTGACACATAAAGGGAGCCTAAAGACGGACGGCGATGTCGTGGCCGGCCCCGTTAAAGTTGGCGTCACGACATAATCGCCAATCAACCCAATTGTATGGATCTAGCTCTGGATAGAAACGAGTGGAAGATAATGGGTAGACCTTTGCCCAGCAGTGGGACACAAAAGACTAAAAAAACACACATGTATTTATATGACAAACATAAAAGTGCCAATAAGATGTCCAACCAAACTAAGATAAAAAAAAAAATTAAGAAACCAGGCTGGACCAGTTCCCACAAGCAGCATCCGTTCTCGAGTAAGTTCTAGCTATCACTATTTTAAAGGGAAGGGAATGACTATTTTGATCAGTTCAATATCCTATTTATTAATATCCCATTTCCAGATCTCCATTATACTATTCCAAAATGTTAATAATAGACACAGATATTCAAATAAGAGGTATTTTTTCTCAATGTGTCATACGATGAATTCGAGGATAATACAAAATTAAATGTAAACAGATCATCTGGGAAAATATTTAATTTATATACATTTCCATCCAATTGTTGGCAGTCCCTAAGCGATAGACAGCAATACGTTAGCACATAATTTTACGGATTCAATGTGATTCTACATTATCCTACAAGGAAAAGATACCTTTATCCCTGTACTTACACAAACATTTAGAATTTATTGTTTACTAGCTTACCCGCCCGCGACTGCGTCCGCGCGGACTACAGTATATCGCGAAAAAAGCATCCTATGTTCTTCTAGGATATTAAAAACCAATGCAAAAGTAGGTATAGCTCCAACGCTCTGAATGTTCTTTGAAAGACTTGTTATTTCGTTTCCATGATAACCGTTCCTTACAGCGAGTAATCAACATTTTCCAGCTTGCCAGTGGAAACTTACAATTTTCCGGGATAAAAGTATCCTGGAATAAATCCAGGGTATAAGCTATCTCCAATCCAAATTTCATCAAATCCGTCCAGCCGTTTAGTTGTAAAAGTTAACAAACAGACAGAAAGAGTTACTTTCGTATTTAAAACTAGCTGTGACCGCGGATTTGCTCTCATTTCTCTGGGTTATGATTAATTAATTGGGTGCTATTCCAGGACCTGAAATACCAATGCTAAAAATTCCTTCAGCCGTCAAATTAACTAAAAAAACACACTGTCCGTCCGTTTTAATTATTAGGTTTTTTAACTACCTATTTCTGCTCATCGGATTGAGATACCAAGTACACCAGTTAACTTCCTAACCTACCTATACAACAGTTAAAACCGCATCACATTCGGACATGATTTTAAAAAAGTTATGTTCTAGTGCAGAAGCTTATTTTATGTCTCATAGACCATTTTTTTTAAATTATCTTCTTTGTACTGACTTTTTGGTACTTACTGCTTTATTATAAGTACAGATATACTATCTGCGCCCCGCAGCTACGCCCACGTGAAAACTTTACCTCTTTTGTCACTTGTCACCCCTTTAGGAATTAAATTTCAAAAAACCTTTCCTAAAGCACCCCTAGGGTTGACATGTATAATTTTGACACCTATCACTTTGACACCTGTCACTTTGGCACCTGTCACTTGGTCACTTGTCACTTTGACTATATATGTGATGTAACAAAATCCTCTCCTCGTTGAATGTTGCTGAAGGAGAAGCAGCACTATATGCTGTAGGATAGAGCACTCTGGTCTCAAGGCTTCAAAAGCTATTATGCCTCTCATCTCCTCCTATTGATTTATGGCGACATAGAACGAGACAGACGCTCATATTTCTACTTAAGTTCTTACTCAAAATCATCATTAAGAAAGCCACAGAGCAGTGTAAACTACACCAACGTAGTGTACCTTAAATCTTTAGTTGTAATTTCGCTGCATGACAGGTACATTATGTATGTACCTATCATGCAGCGACGTGCTTATAAACAGGATTATACGCAAAACATCATAAACGCAAAATATATAATGTAACAGATGTGAGAATGGGATTGCTAATTAATTAAATAGATAGATAAATTCTTTATTGCACACACCACAAACAAAATCAACAAAAAATAAAGGAACAATAGCAGAAGAAGTGTCACAATGGGCGGCCTTATCGCTAAAAGCGATCTCTTCCAGGCAACCTTTGGATGGAGAGGATTTGTTATAGTTGTGAGGGACGGGGTGCGTTATGATATAAAAATACTACTTAGTGAGAAATAGTAAATCAAATTAATAGATAAAATAAAATAACAAAGATTGTAATTATTTAGTAAACTGAATATAAAAAACGCCATTTTGTAACGTCCGCCATATTGGATTAAAAATGGCAGCATTTAAGTCATCGTGCATAGTCACGAGAACCAAACATGTGTGCCAAATTTCAGCCGGATTGCTTCAGTGGACGTGGGTGATATTGATTGATCTTTAACAGATGTGGGAATGAGATATTTATTGCTCTACGAGTGTCCTGTATAATATAATAGATATTGACTTCATTCGTATTTGACGGTATGGTTATGGTATGCGTGGTTTGCGGTGCGGTTTGGTGGTTATTGACTCTGTGTGTTTGACGTTTTGCATGATTGACTTTTTTCGTGTTTGAAGTTCTGCGTAAAATCCATCAGAACACAATGATAATTACCTTGCACTGTGAAAGAAGCTAAAAGCAATGCTGTATTCTTGGGGGCAGTCATTCTTCCATCTAATAGCAGCTTCCTCAACTGAAGGCACAGTAGGTATTTCGTGTACTCCTCGGCTAGACGAGACGGCTCCGGAGGGTAGAATCGCACTGCAACCCAGAACTGGGCTCCAACCCCGACTTGTTTCTTGACAGACTTTGTGCTGTCTAACCATCTCTGTAAAGGAACAGAAGGTAATGTCAATTACTAGGCATCACTAATTTTAAAAACTAATGTGTCAGGCAGAAAAGCGCAGTGCGGTACTGTGCAAGGCCTTGTACTATTATTTATTCTGTGGCAAGGCTTGCAGACTAAATGGCACTGCAATTATTAAGGCCAAGGCATATGGGTTACTTATGATCCAGATTTAGAAAACAAAAAACGTGTGGGAATTGTCACTTTGTTGTCAAAGTGACAAGTGTCAAATGGACAGGTGTCAAAGTGAAAGGTATCAAAGAGACCAGTGTCAAAAAAATACAATCATGTCAATCCTATAACCGCTCGGTTGTCCACGCGCTGAAGACCGCAGGATTAAACTGATAACCCAAAAAAAAAATGGCCGAGGCGACACATCTGGCCGCAAACTGGTGATTGATTGTATACGCGTTGAGACTACAGGTACTTGATTGTCAACCCACAAAAAAAAGAAGGTCGACGCGACACATCTGGCCGCAAACTGGTGATTGATTGTATACGCGTTGAGACTACAGGTACTTGATTGTCAACCCACAAAAAAAAAGAAGGTCGACGCGACAGATCTGGCCGCAAACTGGTGATTTATTATATACGCGCTGAGATCACAGGTATCTGATTGTCAAGATTGTCAACCCACAAAAAAAGAAGGTCTACGCGACACATCTAGCCGCACCGACTTTGCGTAAACAAACAGTTTTTATGACCACTTCATTATGCGCTTAGATAAACAAACTGGTGATTTATGGAGCTAAATAGGTAGGCACATATTTCAAGTGTTTATGTTGTGGGTTTCGAAGCAAAATAATTATATAAACACGCTTAGATTTGAATGATTATTGAGGTCAATAATGTTCAAAATCGAGTGGCAAAATTTACGTCACTATCGAGTGGTCCGATGATCAATGAAAACAAAAAATGTGACTGTAGCGTTAGTTCCGATGATCGATGAAAACAAAAAAAGTGACTGTAGCGCTATAAAACAATCGAGCGGTTAGGAAATACTTTATCCCCGTTTGTCCTCCTGCACAAACGTTTGTCCTCATGAAGGAGTGACAACCTGCGAAAAGCGGCAGGAAGAAAATGGATGAGAAGAGCAGAAAGACCAAGCTCATTAGCGTGCATTAGGGAAGGTCTACGTCCAGCAGTGGATAAGTATAGGCTGATGTGATGATGATGATGATGATGTCCTCGTGCTCTGTCATCTATATGGATTAAAGCCATCTAAACTTTAGAGCTTAAATAGAGACAGACCTACTTTTTCGATGGGTGCTGCACAATCATGCGACTGTCTTGTTCTGTCGTACAGAAACGGTCATAAGAGTGAAAAGTTGAACAATAGTGTATACCTTCCCGTTTGCTTTTAGTCTAAGCTCCTTGGTTTTGTCTTATTGATTTTGTAAGAAAATTACTATTTATCGATTTATGAAAGGAGGTACATGCGTCATTCGGCTGTAGTAGTGATATGCAAACGACAAAGTTTTATTTGCAACTAGCTGTACTCGCGGCTTCGCACGCGTGGTCTTTTTTTAGGTTCAAAGAACCATAATGTGCTATTCCAAGACCAATATACCAACATTTGATCAACATTTCTTTAGCCGTCAAAAATACTTTTATTAATTGCTCGGCTTCTAACTCACCAAATTGAGATACCAATTACACTAGTTTTTAAATCAAACCCTAAGTTATCTAACAATGAAAACCGCATTGCAATCGGTCCAATAGTTTTTACGTGATGCGCGAACAAACAAACATACAGATAAACAGACAGAGCGACACGATTAAAAAATAATATATTCATGTTCAATACCCTTTTTAAGCACCCAAGAGCATTTTTTTATTTATCTTCTTTTTACAGCATTATCCCGCAGGAACTCTTTATTTTTTCGGGATAACAATTATCCTCAATTTTTACCCATTAGATTAACTATGACTGTGCCAAGTTGCAACAAAATCCGTCCAGTAGTTTCAGCGTGATACGTGTTCTTTTAAATAACTTTCCACCCCTATCCTATAGAAACTCTTGAATTTTTCGGGATGAAAAGTATCCAATGTCATACCTCGAAGTATGAACTCAAATCATACCAAATCTCATTTGAATTCAGTGAGTATTTGCGGCGTGATGCGATCCCAAGGTACAGACAGACAGACGGACAAAAAATTCAAAAATACAGTTTTGACTTTAGTACTGAATATAGAACGGCCTCCAAAAAAATTTACACAATAGCTTTAATTTACAGAATTTGGGGCATTATCCCGCAAGAACACTTTATTTTTTCGGGATGAAAATTATCTTCAAATTTTACCCATTATATAAACTATGACTGTGCCAAATTGCAATAAAATCCGTCCAGTAGTTTCAGCGTGATACATATTCTTTTAAATTACTTTCAACGCCTATCCTGCAGGAACTCATTAATTTCTCGGGATGAAAAGTATCCAGTGTCCTACCTCGAAGTATGAACTCAAATCATACCTAGTTTCATTTAAATTCATTCAGTAGTTTCAGCGTGATGCCTCGTCTAGATACAGACAGACAGACAGACAAAAATGAAAACAAATACAGTTTTGGCTTCAGTATCGAATATAGAGTACCCTCCAAAAGAAAATTTTAAAATATCTTTAATGTACAGAATTGGACCCGTTACAGTTTTATTATAAGTATAGACATTGAACTGGCCAATTTTGGTGTTCTCGTCCAGTAGCAGACTAGCCCAATTCTGGTGAAATTCCATAGCTAAATAAATCGGTTAATACTTACAAACTTTCACGATTCGAACACATGGTTAATTAGTTAACCGGGACTTAACCGCAATGAGAACTTTACTTTTATCATTTTTATTTAAGTCGACGTATCGTGAAGACAGGTTTCAATACAGTGGTACGGGACGTTTTAAACAAACATTTATGTTTACGATAGTGCAATGTACCAAACACCAATTATCAGTGACTCTGGTGGTAACCCATTATGTTTTTATAGTATTTACATATATTTATATTAAGTACATTTTTATTTAAATCATTGATAAAAAAAACCTGTACTTAATGTGTAAAGTTTTATTATGTTTATTACTAAACACTGGTAGGTAAAAAAAACAAAGGTAAAATTATCTACTTGTACACTTCTTTTATAAATTGGTGTATACACAGATAAAATAAAATAAATAGTACTGACTTCATACATAATTGGTTGACATCAATAACATTTGACCAATAAGTGCTATTTTCCTCATGGCTTATTTATAACAAAATAATGACACACCCAGTTATCTTTAACAATTGCATAATTCAGTAAGTATGTGTTGATTTAAAATCACTTTGATAAGTGAAATTTATATAAATTACAGATCACAGAGTTTATCACATCTGCAGTTTTTAAATCTAGGGTAAACAAACAGAAGGCTTTAAAAAAAGAATATTTTCGCTCTACTACACTATTAGGGCGTTCATTTTGAGAAAAATGGCAAGAATGAAAGCTATCACCTGTTTGGAATGTTGTGCGCGAAATTAGCGTTCTGAAATGGTTCATTTTGCATTGCAAGAAAACAGCTGTCAACTACTTACTGTATAATAATTTTTTGTTCATAAAAATAATTTTTTGTTCATTCATTCCCGTGTTTAGTAAATAAATATATTTCTATTTCTAAAAATGACATCAGAAAATAACCCTCTTTTACACCGTTCGGAGTAGTCATTTGTCGTTCGGTTTAGGAAGGATCGTTAGTGGAAAAAAATGCGAAAGTGTTGGAATCGGCCAATCCGAACGGCTTATTAAAAGATACCATTTCAAATCAGCCACAAACGTATCCGAACACAGGGTTGGTAGTAAATTAACGCTCACAGTAATAAATTATTATTGTTTTTATAGAGTACCTATTGTGAATACATTTTTAAGTAGAACAATCTATCTATATTTATCATAAAGCAATAAGAACGAAAAAGTCTGTACAATGCAGATAATTTAAAAAAAAATGGTCTAGGGTAGTTAAAATAAGCTACTGAACAAGAATAGAACATTTTTAAAATTCGTGTTTGTCTGTTAGTTTGTCTGAATGTTTGTTTGCGCATCACGTAAAAGCTACCGGAACGATTGCGATGCAGTTTTCACTGTTGGATAGTTTAGGGCTTAATTTAAAAACTGGTATAATTGGTATCTCAATCCATTGTCTAGAAGCCAAGCAATAGATAAAAATCTTATTGACGGCTGAACAAATTTTAATAAAATTTTGGTGTATTGGTATTTTAGGTCTTGGAATTGGAATAGCACATAGAGTACTTTTAACCTGGAGAAGTGACCACGCGTTTGAAGCCGCGGGCACAGCTAGTTATTCATAAATTAAATTAGTTTCGTTTAAATAACTATTAATATTTTATTTTTTCTTTTTCGTTTTTTATAAAATTCTTTTTAATATGCGCATGCAATACCAACTCTTATAAACACAAAGAGAAGAAGTAATACGGTTGAATATTGCGTGCACCTATTGACACATCCACACACCAATATAATTACTTAAATCTTATAATTAGTTGAATTAGTCAGATACCTAGTCACAATACCTACTTACAATGCAGATGTTTTAAGACTCCCAACTGATTTACAAAACACTCCTGAATGACACATGATCTATTATTTTCAGTGAGTCATTACTATAAAAAATTAAACAAATTCTTAGTAGCTAGATCAAAAATCTATCATACCTAAAATATAAAAAACGGTCCGGGCTGGACACGTGCACCAAGGGTTCCGTACAAACTTAACTTCATTATAAAGTTATGAGTCATATCTGACTCATAACTTTATAATGAAGGGAATATTATTATCACCTTATCATAGTGTGATACACCAAAAAAATGTTGAATTTATCACATTGCATTATAGATATTTATGATAAAAGTGAGGTACCAGGGATATTGTTATAAATGCAATAAATTATGGAAAACATTTTTTTTATTTTTTACTCTGCTTACAAGTAAAAATAAAAGCTGCACAATCATTATAACATTTTCGAAAATGGTGTCTGTCTGTCTATAGGTTTGTGCATCACGTAAAACTACTGGACTTATTGAAATTCAGTTTTCACTGTTGGTTTTGACTTTAAATCTAGTATACTTTGTATCTCTATCAGATGAGTAAAGCCGAGCAATTGATAAAAAAATATTAAAGGCTGAACGAATTTTGATGAATATAATGATGATATAAATATGAGTAATATTGCACTTTATAGTTACTTTTTGTCCAAGTATAGCACATGCGCTACCTTTGTAGTTACTTTTTGTCCAAGTATAGCACATACGCTACCTTTATAGTTACTTTTTGTGCAAGTATAGCACATACACTACCTTTATAGTTACTTTTTGACCAAGTATAGCACATACGTTACCTTTATAGTTACTTTTTGTCCAAATATGACATTACCTTTAATCCTGATAAATGAGCATGCGGGCAAAGCCGCAGGCTCAGTTAGTTTAATAAATAAAAAGCAGTTAGGATAATATTGAACGAGTGATCAAAATATAACATTTATAAAAATCATATTGTTTTTATTCACGTAGTTCTTCCTTAGATGATGCAGTATGGACAAAAACTATATTTTTCTTTATTCTAATTTTTGATTTACCAATAGTCTCTATTTTGTTTTAATACATAATCATTTAATATGTTGCATTTTTTGCCATCAAAAATACTTTAATTATTTCTCGGGTATCGGATTGAGATACAAAGTACACCAGATCTTAAGTCAAAATCTAGGCCATCTAACATTTGAAACCACATTTAAATCGGTCAAGTATTTATTAACTGATGTGGGAAAAACATCCAGACAGACAGACAAGTTTTATTACGTTATTTTCTATAAAAAAGTATAGGGGGTATAGTAAAACATGTTAAAAAGTTCTAGGTAACTAGAATAATTACTAATAAATATAAGGCTAGTAATATGAATATGTTATTTAAATCAATATGTAGGTATATTTAACAATATCTGGCGGTCTGAGCTTGGACCTATCGCGTTCCGGACATGGACCACAGTCCGCCTGTAGCTGACTGCTGCCCTAGACCATTATTTAAAGTTAGTTACATTGTACAGACTTTTTGTTACTTTTTACTGTATTTTTTTGTTGTCCTGAAGATTAGATTATATATGAGTAGGCTAGGAAGTAGTATAATAGAACAGTAATTTAATATGAATTGTATTTATATATGACTAGGCTAGGAAGTAGTATAATAGAACAGTAATTTAATTTGAATTGTATTTATATATGAGTAGGCTAGGAAGTAGTATAATAGAACAGTAATTTATTTTGAATTATATTTATATATGACTAGGCTAGGAAGTAGTATAATAGAACAGTAATTTAATTTGAATTGTATTTATATATGAGTAGGCTAGGAAGTAGTATAATAGAACAGTAATTTAATTTGAATTGTATTTATATATGACTAGGCTAGGAAGTAGTATAATAGAACAGTAATTTAATTTGAATTGTATTTTTTATATATTTAATACTTTGGTATAGAGGCTATATAATTATTATTTGAAATGTATCTAGTACATGGTATCCTAGTTTGGGGCTATTGGCCAGCTATTGGTGTGAATTGTATTAAATATTGTTTTGGTTAGTTATTGTGTTTATACAATCTTACCGTTATCTCAGTATTTGTAGCATTAGGCGGGGTCGCATTTTCAGTGAACTGAAGTCCAAAATAATCTTTTTCAACCAGTTCAAGATGGTGGAACACTTGCTCTAATAGCACACTGCCTTTCGCTTTTTTCTGAAAATATTGAAATTAGGGTTATATTAGCAATCATTTATTCTTTGAACACCTCCAACAACTTGTAAACAAGTGCTCTCTGCACCAGTAAGATTAGACATTGGTGTTAATTCTCTTGTTCAGATAAAGGAACTCTTCAAAAGTCTACAGCACAGATACAAAATTTTGTGTATGCATTTTATTAAGATAGCTGGTTTTAAGTTTTACTATGACATGGTTGCTGCACTCAGGATTGGGTTGTGACTAGGATACTCCTCAACAGTTAACAGCACATAAAAACATATTGTATACGCATTTAATTGTGAAAGCCCATTCTAAGTTTCAGCATTACATGGCTACTGCTTAAAAGGTTTTTATTTTTAATGTTTTTTAATTAAATTTCAAGGCAAAATGAAACTAATTATCTAAGAAAAAAAAAGAAGTTGATCTGTGGTTCTGTGGATAGGTACTATGGGACCACTGTACAAGTGGTGGTGGGCGGGAGAGGATGGAGCGGGGAGGGGGCCACCCCCCTCCCCTCTCCATGTAGAACTCCATGTAGGGGGGGGGGGGGGGGGGGTGCTAGATCTCTCCCCCCCCCCTCTGAGATATGTTTTTTGTTATATATATTTTTTGCAACTTTTCTTGTATTTTGACATATTCGTCGCACCATAACCTACGCAGGCTGCCTCACAAAACCCCCTGATAGTATAGGGGACCTAAACTCGGTCAGAGTGTACTGTTGGAGGCTCTATGGGAAACTTCGTTTATTTTGTTACAAATCACTTTTTTTATTTAAATATATTGCAAAAAATATATATAAAAAACATATCTCAGGGATCTAGCCCCCCCACTCTCAAGAGGGGTTCTACTCCCTCCCCTCTACCCGTTCCCCCCATTCCCGCATTCTTGTACAGTTCGGCCGGTACTATTCTTATAAGATTTCGAAAAAAGCAAAATGTTAAAAAAACACTCATTTACTTTTATATTCTAGAGTTAAACTTTACCTGGAGAATTCTTTTAATGTAAACTTTGTCGGCAAACGCCAAAGTCACCTAAGGTGACCAAACACCCGTAAGCTGATTTTTAATAACTGTCAAGGCTGTTTGGTCACCTAGACTGTTTTTTTTATGAATTACTATTTTACTAAAAAATTCATAACTCGAAAACTATACAGGTGGTCGAGGG
This sequence comes from Alsophila aescularia, assembly GCA_946251855.1. NCBI lineage: Eukaryota > Metazoa > Arthropoda > Insecta > Lepidoptera > Geometridae > Alsophila > Alsophila aescularia. The sequence goes on along the minus strand of OX276378.1, from coordinate 59,500,179 downwards.
GGACTTCCCCCCTCACCCTCAACGCCGGTACCAAATGGCTATAGTTTACCCGATTTTTGCATTTACTTATTGCTATTTATGGAATATTCAAATATTTGTTTCTCAATAACTATTGGGTATTGCAATACGACATTTCAGATTTAGACTTTCTATGTTTAGGCCTACCTTAGAAAAAAAAACAGCCTTCTAGCTACTTGTAATTTTTAGAAAGTTCAGCCAAGCTTTCTATAAAAGAAAAACAGCGGTAAAGCTTGTGCCTATTTAATTAAATCTGTGCTGTGTTGTGGGTCTTATAATGCCTGCTGAGCAGATACAGGAAATTCCATTTAAAGTGAAGACCTATGGAGGTATTAATAATAAAGAGGACAGCACTAACCTCCACTGAAAACACCTGCTGGGTATCGTCCAAGAACTGAACCGCAACATTGAAGATGTTCAGTTTTCTTTCCCGAGCTAGCTCCGACGCTCGCACGTTGTAAGTGCCGCTAGTGCTACTGAAGGCGCGCCTCGACACGCTTTCGATCATCTCATCGATTACTCATAACATCCCAGATCTTATCTTTAAACCGACGACCGCTAAATCAAGTCGACGCACCAAGATCACTCGCGTTCACATCACTTGATCACCTCACTACACTTAGTATTGTATACAGTCAATTAACCTCGTGAATCATCTCGGACCTTCGTACTAATTTCTATATCATCAGTCGGTATTCCCGACGTACTGCCGTGACGTAATTAAAAATCCTTTGCAAAGATCCTCATGTTTATTTGTTTAGTGCCAGAATGTTGGGTCACTGACATTTTCCGCTGCTTTCGGTCGCTTTGCGACTAAATTACTTCATAAACTCGACGTTATCCTAATTAAGGCTCGCTTAAGTTTTTATATGGTCGTCCTTGCTCAATTTTCTATTTCTAGAACACTGTTTTAGGCGGATAAAACAAGAAATCACTTCAACGACCTGATAAGAATTTCCGCCATATTTTAATTTGTATTTCGTATTGGGATACGATACATACTTAGTACATACACACACGACCAAAATAATGTACGACCAGTATTGTACAGCCAATATTACACGGCCAGATATTGCGTGTACATGGATTCGTAATATTTGGACGGGTAATACTGGCCGTGTATTAGCCGTCCAAATATTACACGGCCAGTATTATGCGACCAATATTACGTGAACAACTGGATATGACATATCAGCACGTGCCGATTTTGTACGACCAATATTACACGGCCAATATTACGATGCCAACCATAGACAAAGCTAGAATCACTCCTTGATGCCTCGTTTGTGTAGGCGAGTGTCAAGAAGAAAAAAAACTGTCACAGAACCAAATCGGCCAACCCCGACTCCACATGGTCTTGTCTGCGCTACACTAGTGTTTTTAAAAAGCCGGAGGCGCGGAAGGAGTGCAACAACACCCCCCCCCCCCCCCCGTCCCCCCCGTCCCCCCAACCGCTGTAACAAAGTGCAGGTACCAGGGTGAGCTGGAGCGGAAGGCGACCTAAAAGCCGAAGCTGCGGAGGCGAGCGTTGGTACCTGTGCTTTGTTACGCAAGGGTGGAGGGGCAGCACTTCCCGCAGCGCTGGAGCAATCGCGATTCATAATCTGTGGTAAAAGGATACTGGAACGTGCAAACGAGGCCTTGACAATGACATTCCTATATTTTAATCTGTGAAGTATACGTAATATTGGCTGTACATTATCGCCCGTACAAAAAGTGTCCGGCCCGTATTACACAGCCAATAATGCACATCCTGTTATTACATGTACATATTTTAGCTTCGTAATCCTGGCTGCGTATTATCGCCTGTACAAAATCAGCACGGGGTGATATTACACGGCCAATAATACGCAACTAAATAATGTACACCCTGATATTACGACGCCAATCCACGTAATATTGGTCGCGTATTATTGGCTGTACATTATTTGGTCGCGTAATATTATGGACTCTTTTGTATTGAAAGAATTGGCCTCGAGGAACGAACGTCAAAACGAGAAATCGGTAGAATTGCCCTCCAAAATCGGTAAAAGAGTTGTTCACAAACTGGGCTGTATAACTTCGAAGTTAATAGAAAAAAATATAAAAATACTCAAAAAAAACTGAGTGACGCTGAAAAAAAGCAAAACATTTATTATTTTCGGAAAAGTTTACTGCAACCCTCCGGATCTCCTGTTTAGTTTTTGGCAACCCTTGTGCCCGTAGAAAGATATTCCAAGAGACACTTTTGGTGGTCGTGCCACTTGTGAGATAGAACCTTAAAGAAAGTATAACTTTAGAGACACAGGTGGCATGGCTACATGAGATAAAAAATCATGTAGTTATATATAATCCAATGCTACCATAAAGAAGGACTTTACCCAGAAACACGGGAGATTTAGGTATCTAAATCTTTTAGTAATTGGCATGAACATGATTCATTTGTGCTTAAATTCATACTTTATAGTTGTTTTTGCATGTATTACTTTGCTTCAAAATTTCATGAAGATCAGATCAACGGTACGTAAGTAAAAAATTAAGTTATTATATAATATCAAGCTGTATGCTTTGTGCATACAATGTTTACGTTTCATGTATTAAAAATAAGTATGATAGCTATATTGGAAATGAAAGAAATTAAACAAATCAGTTATGGTATAATAATATTTTATTAATGTGATATCCTCGAAACTGTTCACTAACGTCTTGGAAGATATGTTTAAGATTATGGACTTGAAGATAGGCATTAATATAAATTGCATGGGTACATCTCGCACCTCTATTTCACTGATGATACTGTCCTTATGGTGGAGTCGTTGCAGAATCTCAATCAAATGCTGACCAACCTAGCTAGAATTAGCAAGCTGAAGTGGCAATGGGGCGGTCACATAACTCGAGGAACCGATAAGAGCCCTTAATTTTTTCAATTTCTATTGAGATAGTTTTTCTTCCTTTTTTCCATTTGCGTTTCAGTGTTCTTGGAGTAAATTGTTACATAAAAAATATTTGGATTATTACAAGCTGTAAGTTGTTTCATTAGGACACCATCATCGTAGCATCAAGAAGATACTTACGGGCACAGATATTGTACTAAGTTGTTTGGCATCAAAAGCTGCGGGATGATTTCTGTGATGTTTGTCAACGATATCATAGTAGATGTAGATTCCATGGTTTCATCTAGATTTTTGGATTTTAAAGTATTTTCAAGCTGAAAAAGAAAACATAGAATATTTATTATTAAAATCGTAAATTCGGGCCCTAACAATATTTGTTTTATTATAAGAAGCACAAGTATTTTATAATAAAAAACCTCATCATAGGATTACATATAAATAATAATAATAGTAAATGCAAGGAGAAACTTACAGTCACAGAAGTTGCACTGGATTGAACTGCAACAATAGCCTCTGGGTAACTGTCTGTGATGGTCAGCATTGTTATTATAGTAGATGTAGGTGGCAGGGATTCATCTAACTTTTTGGATGTTCTACTTCATGAAGCTGAAAAATTTATAAATATATGTGAATTTAGGTGACATTCATAAAAATATTAATTTTATTACATGAAGTACATACTAATTTTACAATGACGTAAGCCTATCAGTATTTAAAAGATGTAAAAAGCGTAAACAACAAGCATCAAACAAACCAGTTTTTTCCTCACCATCATAACTGAAATAGCGGAAGGATGTAAATGAGCTAATTTCCCTCTTTTTAAAATATGTTCCGAATCAAAATGCTTGCAACATATTTTTGAGCTCCTTTTCGATACCCATTCTTTTCGGCCAGAGGCAGCAATCCATTTGTTTCTTAAATCAGGACTATGCGGGAAACTGTAATTTAAAATATTTCAGTTTCATTCCGCGGTTTCACCCGCTATCCTACGGGAACTGATAATATTCCTTGAAAAAAAAAAATAACATGTGTTAGCTACTTCCCTACCAAATGTTATCCAAATCCGTTGAGCTGTTACGGAGTTGTATAGAAACAACATACCACACACACCCACATTATCTTTATATAACATTCGTTTAACTTCATTATGAATTCCTGATATCAAAGCTTTATTCTATAGGTACATTATACAGTGTACATGTTGAACTTCACAAGGAACCATACAAATTAAATATGTAATCTTATCACTTCATTGAAATTACGTGAGGATGTATACATTATAGCGTTGGTTCTCCGGTCCTAATTTTTTACTCTTGCCAGCCGTTGAATGGCCTAAAGAACCATCTGCTTCAGAAACTATACCCGCTTTAGAACGGCTCAAATCTTCTAAAGCGCTAGTAACTCTTACTATTCTGGAAAGTCTACCTTCACCGGTGACACCAAAGCCTACACGTTTCAGTGTGTGGCTACGTCTGGTGCGTGCGACCGCGCGCCTTTACCAGTGCGTGAATAAGTTTCGGACGATTTTGGAAAAGTTACGACTTCTAAATTCCAACTCTTTTTCTGATAATTCTCCTTCTACAGGAGATTCATTATCTTTATCCGCCACAGACTTAGAGAAAGCGGAGCGTATTATCTTTCGAAAGTCACAGATGGACAGTTTTGGCCCAGAAATATCTCTCCTGCATGACTCCAAACCCTTGCCTAAATCAAGCAGGCTATATTCACTGTCTCCAATGCTTGACGAAGACGGACTGCTGAAATTGGATAGTCGCATCAAGCGCATGAAGGACATCGATTGCGAGACTGTATTCCCCATTATTCTCGATGGCCGCCACCCAAGCGTGCGCCTTCTTGTTCGCCACTACCATGTCAAAGCTGCCCATGGATTTCATGAACTAGTCTACAATGAGTTGAAGCAGCGTTTTTGGGTTCTTAGATGCAGAGATGCTATAAGAATGGTCTCTAGAGAGTGCCAATTTTGTGTGAAGCGAAAGGCGAAACCTCAAGTTCCACCAATGAGCGATCTTCCAGATGTTCAACTTGATCATCACAGTCGACCTTTCACCAACGTGGGTCTCGACTACTTTGACCCTTTAGAAGTAACAGTTGGACGCCGCCGAGAAAAAAGATATGTGACCCTTCACACTTGTATGACTACACGAGCAGTCCACCTTGCGGTTGTACCATCTCTTTCTGCTGATTCTGCCATCTCTAGCTTACGACGTTTCATGGCCCGCCACGGAGTCCCGAGAAATATATTGTCAGATAATGGCACACATTTGTTGGGGCTAACCGTCATTTGTTGGAGTTTCATAGTCAAGCTGTGGAAGACTTCGCTGCAAACAATAAAATTGACTGGTGTTTCATACCTCTAGCATCTCCGTTTATGGGAGGTTGTTGGGAACGGCTCGTACTTACCATAAAAACTGCCCTTTTTACCACACTGAAAGAAAGAGCACCGAGAGAAGAGGTTTTCCTGACACTACTTTTAGAAGCGGAAGTATTGGTGAATAGTAGACCGTTAACCTATGTCACAAAGAACGAAGAGCTGCAGAGTTTAACACCTTTCAGTTTCCTACTAGGATCGTCATCCAAACAACAGCTCCCGGTACAGTTGGATGATGGAGTATTCTCTTTACACAAGGAGTGGCAGAAGGCTCTACGCCTTTCAGAATTACTTGGACAAGGTGGCTTAAAGAATATCTGCCGACTTTGAAACCCAGGCGCCCCCAAGGAACCAAATACAAAAAGTTAGAAGTCGGTGACGTGGTGCTCATAGTGGATCCAAGCCTTCCAAGAGGCGTGTGGCCTTTGGGCCGTGTGCTAAGAATATTCCCAGGAGCGGATGGAGTCGTGAGAGTGGCTGATATAAAAACAAAGGCAGGGATTTTGAGGAGACCTACAAGAAAGCTGGCAGTTATTGATTAGGTGGTGTAACCCAAGGGTTACACGGGGGGATGTTAAGGACTCTTTCGTTGTAGCTAAAGACTCTTTGTTTAGTGTTAAGATCATGTTTTTCTACATTAATTTTAAAAAGGGAAGATAAAGACAGTTGTGTCAGGGTTGCGTCAAAAGCTTGGTTTTATTTCACCTATGTCTATATTTTCCTTGATTTTTCCCTAATAGAAAGGCTCGCAGTTTCTCTGAGAAATCAAATCCGTAACGAAGTGATCCGATAGAGAACCAAAGCTATCGACATAGCCCATAGGATTAGCAGGCTGAAGTGGCTGTGGGTTGGTCATATTTGCCGAAGGAATGATAACCGTTGAGGTAGACACCTTCTTGAGTGGAGACCACAACTCGGCAAAAGTAATGTAGGTAGTATAAACATATATTTATGTATACAAAAAATAAAATAAATAAATTAATTAATTAATTAATTGTAATCAAGTCTTCAGATCATGTCGCTTTCAAGAGCCGAATCTCAAGATGATACGTCACGAACCAAAACTTGAGAGGAAGATTGAATGAACTATGAATGAACGATTTATTTTCATTACTGAAAGTTCGGTTTTTACTCAAATAAGATATAGCGTAAGGTTATTAATATTATTATTAATTCGTTACTTCAATGTAGTTGAATTAAATTAAATGCAATTATATTAAACGTAATGTTTATTTTCTACATACTAATTATAACCTTACTTTAGTTTTTTTTTATTAAGGATGTATAGCCATAATATTTGTCTATATTTTCAAAGTTACACTATCTATTAAAAAACTTAACGCAATTCATGAACAAATAACTATAATTTATGAACATAAAAATTCGTTGATCAGCCATCCAGTATTTTCAGCGCATATCCTTTGGTTCCGATTTCGGATCTTTTTAGACTTCAGCGAGTCTTCGCCATGTTCTGATATCTACCAAATCTTCGGATCTTTTCGCAATCATGCCAAATAAATTTGTGTATTTCCAGAGGAATATAAAAATATTCTTATAATGATGGTTAATATAATTATAATAATCAACTTCTTACATAATATTTTCGAAATCCTTGATTATAGCAACTGGCAATCACGCTCTCAAGTCACGGATCGACTGCACTCAACATTCTGCATCTCAGAGCACATCTCAAGTGCGCTCTTGAGAGTCGAGATTGATTTATTATTAAATACTAACTCAGCTGATTACGGCATCTCAATCAACAGCTTAAGATATGTTAATTAATTAGATTCGCATATTGAGATCGCTCTCAATAGCGCTCTCAGAGTTGAGGTCGGTTTATTAATACGGCCCCTAGAATCGTTTAAGGCCGGGAGTCAGTGAATTTTTTGTTTCTCTCATCCGTGATCACATTTAAGGTTTTTATTTATTTGTAGGAAAACTAAAGCTTGGAACAAACAAAATGACCTTCAATTTTCTCAATAATAATAAGCTCTTTCTCTAGTTATATCTTTGATATCATTTAGTGACAGGATCTCTTTCCAATCAATGTTCTAAGAATAAAGTAGTGTTACCTTTGATTTTATTTTCTATTAATTGAATTGATACTAATCATGTTTCTGTGTTCACAAATCACAAAGTACGAGATAACATGTCAAATTTTGATGTGATATCAATTTCTTAATTCTAGGTCAATTATAAAAGAAGATACAGACGTTCGAAAATGATAGAGTTGCTAAAAATGCTAGAACCGGGCTTTAAATATACTGGTGCTAATTCGATAAGAAGACTGATACAAACTGGAGATTAAGAGACTACTTTGAGAGTTGAAACATCTGTTTATCTGAATCTGTTTATCTGATCCGTTTATCTGTTTATCTGAAATGCCAGATTTTATTATGTAAGCAAGAAGAACTAAAATGTACCTACTGATGTTATTTGAATATATTATAACATAGTTGAAATATGTTAAGTATATTTTTCAGGTAATTATAGACCTTGGTGTGCTAATTTGTTTACTTTAGTAAAAGCCTGAAAATAAAGACGCATGTTTACTTTTTTAAACTGTAAGTTACTCGTAAAACTCGAAAAACTCGAATTATTCGAATAGTATGAGCCACAATATTAGAAAAACTCGAATAATGAAATCGGGCGAATATTGCATGCCGTACCCATGCCCTATTAAGGGTTTCAGAATAACATGTTCATTGAACATAATCTTGGTTTTGTCCAAGTTTATCCGGAGACCAATGCGTTAAGAAGAATCAGCTAGGCTGTCCAACATCTGTTGCAAATGTCCTGCAACATTTCTGTAACAATCACGATGTCATCCGGGAACCTCAAGTGTGAGATGTCCATTATCATCATCATCATCATACAGCTCATTTCCGCCCACTGTAGGGCATAAGCCTCCTCCCTCTTACGCCATTCGTTTCGGTTTTGAACCAATCTTGGCCAGGTCTTTCCTACCAATCCGTGGCTGCGTTGTCACCACATGTAGGCGTGGCCACCATTCTATCAGGGTCCTACTCCACCTACCGTCACCACATCTTGCCAAGTGTCCTGCCCATCTCCACTTGAGTTTTATTATACGAGATCCGATCTCTTCTACTTTGGTTCTCCTTCGGATCTTGTCGTTCAACGTGATGCCTAACATGGAGCGCTCCATGTCCCGCTGCGCTACTTGCATCATGTCAATAATGTGCACTGTTTCCTTAGTAATCGTCCATGTTTCGGCACCGACGTCATTGTGGGCAAGACACATTGGTAATAAAGACATTGCGATCTTCAGGCATTGCGGCATTTTTAGATCCCTGAATACGTCGTCAAGTTTGCCGAACGCAGCCCATCCTAACTGAATGCGTCTGCTGATCTCCTTGAGTCTATGCTCTCTACCAAAAGATAAATAGTGCCCAAGATAAACATAATAAGTGACCACCTCCAATGTCTCACTCCCAACCTTAATAGTTGGAAGTGACACCCCTGAGATATAGTCATCACTTTCGTCTTGGACATGTTCATCTTCAGGCCAACTCCAAGAGAAGTATAGTATAGATCTTGCAACATAACTTGGCTATCTGACACCTTTTCACTAATCAGAATCAGATCATCGGCAAAACGGAGATGGGACAAGTGGTTACCATTAATTAAGACGCCTTTATCCTCCCAGTTGACTAACTTAAGGACGTCCTCCAGGACTGCTGTAAAAAGCTTGGGCAAGATGGTGTCCCCTTGCCGTACGCCTTCGCAATCTCTTCTTCTATAGCGTCTCTATAGCGTCTCGCCTTACCAGCTTTGTTATTTGCTAATTCAAAGCCCGCTGTTCTGACGAAGTGATTGCTGGATCTTCGCGTCGTGTCTCAATGAGCTGCAGAGACTCCACCAAAAGTTTTGACTTCCTGCCTGTACGCCGCATCTTGCAGTACTTCGTTCCCTATTCCCTCAGGATTCCCACCACTTGGTCAAGTTCCTTGTCAACGTCGGTGATCACTCCCGGTTTTAAACCTAGTGATCACTGAGACATCTCTGAATAATGCGCTTTTTGTCCGCTATGATGAAGTCGATCTCATTTTTCGTCACACCATCCGGCCTTTGCCCCATCTACTTCCGTTGGGGCTGCTTTCGAAAGAACGAGTTCAATAAAAACAGCTCTTCTATCTCCAGGAAGTTGACTAGCATCTGCCCCTATGATTTCTGCTGCCAAATCCATGTAGTCGTACATCAACTCGCTGAATGTCTGTACTCTCATTTCAGCGTTGAAGTTTCCCATGACAACGTTGAAGTGAGCCTTGGAGATGTTGTGCAAGGCTTTGAGTTCGTACATATCCTCTACATCATCATCCGAGAGTATCGAAGTCGGTGTGTAAGTACCTGAATAACCTTGAAACTTATACCTCTAGGTTAGTTTCATTAAGAGATACGCAACCCTATTCAACACACTGGAGATTTCTACAATGCTCTCAGAGACAGAGAGGACCTTATTGATAATGAACCCGACACCACCTTCAGATTGCTTGTTTCCTTTCCTAAAATTACCTACATAAGATGGACTCTAAGGTTACGGTGTCCTCTCCCTCTCTTTGAAATTCACATAGCCCCAGAATTTGGCATGTCACGTGGCCCCGCTCCTCTTCCAGTTGCGTTAGATGTTCATCGAGCCGTAACGTGCATCCGTTATAAGTATCCAGAGTCAGTCGGTTTTGGCGGTCTTCCGTAGCCCGGGGATACCCCCCTGCCCTGGCGTGACCATGACCGCTGCCATGGCCAGGAATAGTAAGGCTGCCAGGAACTGGGGGCTGTATTTGTATTTATTTATTTACAACTTACAGCAACCGTTACAGCAGTGCGAGCATGGATCTTATCGATCGATAAATTTACCGATTTTTTTAAATCAAGTTTGACGTTAATATTCGATAATACGATTTCGGTAGCACGGAACGTACTTTATCGACAACGACATAAATACGATAAATCATATTTAATATATAGATTTATATCGACAAAAGGAAGCATGAATCTTATTTTTGACAATTGTTGTCGATATAATGTCGGTAATTTTACCGAATTTATCGAATTTTATCGGCTTTCCAAAGTTACACAACAAACTTTTTTTTTGTAAATTCTTTTTCAGATTTTAAGCTAAAACGTGGAGGTGTCAGAAACTCGTGAGGCAAGTTTCAGGGACGCCAATGATCCTTTCGATCTGGAAGAACAGCATTTTAAGATTCTTTTTAGAATTTATAAGGAAATTGCCCTTGCCCTCATTCAAGATGTTGAGGGCGTTTGAGAAGAAGTCGATCTAATGGACTGACTGCGCATGTTGTAGTATCTACTTTACATAATAATACCAAAATACTTAGGTACGTTTTTCCTATTTCCAGAAATTATTTTTTGTTTTGATTGAGTCTAATGCTCTAATTATTATGGTACCTAATAGGTACTCAGTCTAAAAAACTACCTGTATAATCATTGTTGTAGGTTTTAACAGCTGTACGCTTTTTCACCGAGGGCATTTGCACCAACGATGCATCGGCTAGGAATATAATATAGCACTAGGACAGCGCACTGTCAAACTTGCCAGGGAGGTGTCTCAAGCAATTGTGCAACGAGTTATGGCTAGTTATAATTTAGGTTTAGGTTCAAGGAATATGCTACTTTATGGTAGTTAGGTCGAATTCCAAATGACAGAAGTTTCTCCGTAACAACTCATAATAATAATAATCTGCCAAATTGTGTAAAAAAATATTTTTTAGACATTAGTCGTCTATCTGATATCATATAGTATAGTCCACGAGTTGCCATTTTTTAAATCGATAAACTCACGACGTGTTATCGAATCAATAAAATTTACCGAGAGGCTAGATCCATGCTACAGCATTTTGATAAAATTGATAAAAAAAGAACTGTTTACCGATCGATAAATTTATCGAATTTTATCGATCGGTATAAAATCCATGCTTGCACTGCAGTAGTTTTTACGTGATGCGCCGACAAACATACCAAAAGACAGACACGAATTTTTAAAATCATATATTTTTGTTCAGTAGCTTGTTTTGTGTACCCTAGACCGTTTTTTTTTTAAATTATCTTCTTTGTACAGACTTTTTCGTTCCTATTGCTGTATTATAAGTATAGATAGATAACAATAATCCGCAAACGTTTTTAATTCAGGGGTCTACAACTAAGCAAGTTTGATTATTTGGTATGTTTTTTTTAACTAAAAAGCAGATATTATTAAAAAACACATAGTCATATAACCTGCAGATTATTTAAAAAACAACGACACCTATCCAACACGGTATAATTTTTTGGTAGTTAGAAAAAAGCAACAAACTATGCGACTTTAAACAAAATGTCGGGGAATTTTAAAATGGGTTACAGTGGTTTGTTTTAATAAATCATGTTATAAAACAATAAAAACAGTTGCACAGGTGTTCATCATTGCTATGATTCACAATTGGCCAGATATTTTCAGAAGAATTTTAGTTTTGAGAGATATTCTAGGAATAGATTTGTACGATGGTTTAAACAATAGGTACTCATTGTCGTCGGTCTCTTTTTATGTTAGTGATAAAATATTAATGACACCGATGAGACATTGAAGGCTGAGGGTTTACACTTTGTTTGAACATACGTAGTACATCTGAGTAGCCTGTGGTTTGAACGTACAGCTTGTATGTTGCATATACTTTCTAAGTGCTCTTCGTGTCTGATATTACAAACACGCGACCTGGCTTTGATTTATCGGACTGTGTTTTTCTGGATTATTTTGTTACTCAGCTTGTTTACTGGACTCTGTAATTGATTGCTCTTCTGACAACTTGGCATATGAAATTCTGTCATGGAAACAGAACGAGGAAATTATCCTCGGCAACCATATTTCAACGAAGAATATGTTGACATCTTATTTTGTTACGGTTATTGCAATGGTGATGCTGCAGCTGCACCCGACAACACGGTGTTCATAAGTGCTTATCAACGACTCAGAGAGACTGAAAGATTACAAAGGAGTGTCTGATTTTGGCCTCCCACGGGTTCCTCCAGATGTGGAAGAAGATATTCTTCGTATTTTTTAAGAAGGTCCTACCACATCCACTAATTATGTAGCACATGTCTTGGGATGTCTCAATGGAAAGTGTGGAAATTCACTATCTACCGCTTTGCAAGAAGATGATTAGATTTCTGCAGATTCATGCTGAATGATTATGTAGATGATACCTTATTTTTTCGGAAAATTTTGTGGACAGATGAGTCGATATTTTATCAAGACGGAATTACAAATTACCACATTGTTCACTATTGGGCTCCGAAAGAACAGGGAAATCCAAATAAAAAGATACTTAAGGGGAAAGAGACTTATCACAACGACGTTTTTCATAGAACGTGTGGATGGACATCATTGACGTCAGTTTAATTGGTCCACATTTTCTTCCAAATAAACTTAATGCTAAAAAAATATTTTGAAAAGAAAATTTGGCTGAACTGCAGGAAGACGTAACCCTAGCGACGCGGCAAGGTATGATATACCAGCATGATGGAGCTCCTGCGCATTACAGAATTACAATTCGAGAAGGCTGGATAATCAGTAGCCCAATCGACGGATTGGCAGAGGAGGCTCGATCCCTTGAACAGATAGAAGCCTAGACCTAACACCTATGAATTATTATGTCTGGGCACACGAAAAGCCTCGTCTACAGTGAAAACCCTATGCTGAATATTGAGGATCTTCGATGTCGCATAATAAATGCAGCAAATGTAATAAGAAACTCGTTGTCTAGTAGCGTATTAAAAAGCCACTTAAGAAAGAGACTGCGCCTCTGTATCCAAAATATGGGCTCGCATTTTGAAAACCAATTATAACTAGTGGCTCTGTAAGCAGTAGACCGAGTGAAAACTTTTTTGCTAAACAATGTAGCGGTGCACAGTAGCGCCATTTAGTGACCTTATTGTAAAACTAACATTAATAACCAGGGTGCTCCATCAATCCCTACTTAGTAGGTAAAGGGCTGATTTCACTGGTATCGTTCAAACCTATACGTGAGCAATTTACTGCATTGTGAGGAGCTATTCTGCTCATCACACCGAAGATCCTTATCAGATCTTCACCTAATGTTTAATAGACCAATTTAAAGTTACTACCTTTCAAATGAAAAATGAGCTATCGAAATCGGATCTAATAAGGTAGAGATATTCAGTAGAGAGGGCTCTTCGAGGGAAGTACCAGCCCCCCCCCCCCAACCCCTGAATCGAAAAATTCCCCGACGAATAAAAAATTATATACAGGTGTATACCAAGTTTTGTCTATATCTGTTGAGAAATGCGACCTGTAGAGGAGAACCGCCGGACAGACATCCACACAAACGAAATAATTTTTGCCCAAGCTGAAACGGCGTCTCCGTTAGCACTCGCTTGGTCAATAATTTAAGCAATAACGCAGTATTATTTCAGTAAATCGAAAAAATAGTAGTAGTACCACCAGTACCATGGTTACTTTTCCTAACCGTGGTACCTCAGTGGAACTACCGTTACTTATTTCTAACCCTCGTACCACGGTTACTTTTTCCTAACCGTGGTACTTCAGTGGAACGATGGTTCGTTTTTTTCTAATCCTGGTACCACTGGACAGTTTAGAGATCCAATCCCCATCCCCTTCCCCTGCGTCAGAGTGACACAGCTGGTGCAGTTTTTCAGCACCCGGGGGCGTCCACAACTTCACGGGAGCAGCAACAGTCGGTCAGCGAAAGCACGTTTTATGGCGTTTTAGACCGGCTCCTGGAAGAAGTGGGCGCTCTCCCTTGCCCCGCTAGCGAATCGGCAGAGATCGATGATGACTTCGACAAGTCATCGTTCGGTTCAAACCGATCCGCACCAAAGCGGGTGAGCATGTTGTTCACCACCCCACGGAGGGGCTTGGGGTTGGAGATGGGCATGGCTACTAAAGTCGAAAATGATGAATACAAAAGGGAAAAGACGCTTTGACGCAGGGAACATGAAGAGGGAGTGTAAGGCTGTTGTCCACGACAGCTTGCAGGCCCTCTACGAAATTGTGCTCTCCCTGTCGGACTCGCGATCCTGGCATAAGTTCAACCTCGAGGAAGAGCGCTCCCGACACGCCCAAGAGCTTGTGCGTGTTTAGAGGGCTCACTCTAAGGAGTTGCTGGCGATGAGGCAGAGTCTCGTCGAGGTGAGAGAGGTGTCGGGATCGCGCGAAGACATCAGGGAGACCCTGAAGGAGGCGAGAGGCGTTCGTCTGTGGCTTGGGCATCAGATGGTGTAGCCGTTTGAGGAAATCAAGGACTTGGGGGCACTCGTCAAGTTGATAAAGGGTGAACTTCAACAGGAGAGGGGTAATGCTGCAAGTGCAGTTATAGAGCCAAGACTGGACTCTATAAAAGATAGCCTCGGCAGTGTCGAGGGGCAAAACCTCAGCCTACCCGACTCCCTCACACTCTTATCATCTCCTTGATGAATTCGCTCCATACGTTGATAACGTTGCGGAGAAGGTAAGGTTGGCCCTGGATTTAAAAAACACCGGGGCAAAAAGGTGGACAGAGTTAGAGAGGCCCGGAATCAAAAATTGACCTCAGTTGTGCGAGCGCTGGAGGGCAATTCTCATTTATTTTTTTCGGATATACACACGTAGGAATCACGCTATTTAGTTTGGGTTTAGGTTTGTTTGTATTGTATTTTAGAGAATACAGTTACATATAGTAACTTTGAGATTATTATCCATATGATGACGGCGGAGGAAATTATATAACAGGTTTTATGATTGACGTCGGAGAGGCCCGATTGCCAGCAGAGGTTCAAAGAAGGCACTCGGTCGCGAAAGACCCGTTGGATATCTCCGACAAAAGCTTTCAGAAAAGGTTTTGGCTGCCAAAAATCTCTCAATTGAATGTATTGGCATTTGTGGAGCCTTTTATTGCCTCAAAGTAGCCTTGATCTAAAGATGATGGTCCGTACTTGCACTTTGTAATAAACACGCTTTACCAACTATGTATACCTTCACCATATAGAACGTCTGTGGGTACTGTAACTAATCTCATTCCCTCAAAATAAATATATCGCTTGGTCAATTGATCGTCTATACTACGTTGTGAATATAAGTAACCCGGAACTTTTAGAGTGCGTGACTGTACTGGGAAGGAATGAAAATTAATATGAAAGTACAAATACAGATATTACAATAAATATGTTAACTTAGCATCTGAGATTTGGTTATTAACATAGTGTTAACAAGAGCATGTTCTTTGATAATATAAATGTGTTATTATAATATTCAAATAATTACTGAAGTCATATCGTTTGCATCTCTCCATACAGCACATCATAAAATATAAAACAGGAAATCAGAAGACTTATTGTTTACTTATTATTTAATTGTGAGAAGGTGTTTGTTTGTTCTGCCTGATATTCTCCGACAATATGATCAGAGACCTTAAGGCATAACATGTTTATTCTCTTTTTATTTTAGAGTTTGGCTATGTAAAACCACTCATATGATAGTAGAACTTTCATCGTCTACTAAACGGAGTGGTATGAGGATGGAGTAGCGTAGGTATATTTTATGTGTATAGCAAACCATTCAGTCTAACATAACTGGAGTTAGTTCAGGTTGACTTAGTTGAACATAATCGGTCTATGCCGTAACTTGTCTTTTACTGACTATGTCAGTTAGTTTTATTTAAATAAAGTCTGGATTATACCAGTAAATGGTTATAGTTGTCATTAGGAATAAATCCCTTTAGTTTATCGGCCTTGCCGTAATTCGTAGTTGAGACTAAAGCCTCTGATATTCAATATGTTTCCTTAAAATATTTAAGGGTTTTATCTGGACTATGCCAGTGTGAATTATTTAGTATTCAGGAATAATCCTCAGTAAATTAATTATGAAATTATTACACTTTTGTAAGTACATTTCCATAATAATTGCTATTAATTCAAGGTTGTACCTTAATTAAAGATTTCGTAATCGATCAACAGTAAGCATGTCAATCCATCACTAGTGCCTGACAGAGCCAGAATTTACACGATAAGGGTCCCTTTGTTCAGCTTATAGCCTTCATCTTTTTTCGGAACATAAGATATTCTATCAGTGCTGGGTGCCAAAACAACAAAGTGAAAATTAACATCCCTTCCATATATTTCAACCAAGAAACCTATTAATTAGTTCGTGATTGACTATATAAATATAATTAAAGATTTCGTAATCGATCAACAGTAAGCATGTCAATCCTTCACTAGTGCCTGACAGAGCCAGAATTTACACGATAAGGGTCCCTTTGTTCAGCTTATAGCCTTCATCTTTTTTCGGAACATAAGATATTCTATCAGTGCTGGGTGCCAAAACAACAAAGTGAAAATTAACATCTCTTCCATATATTTCAACCAGGAAACCTATTAATTAGTTTGTGGTTGATTATATAAATATAAAAGTTCTGCTAGACTGAAATAGTATTAAAATTCACCCTTAAGGCGTAATTCATCTTTAATCTTACATAAAGAAATTGGTTTGAAGGGTAGGAATATGACAGTTAGGAGGAAGCAATCGGAGTCAACCTCCGCTATCACCGATTACTAATGAAGCCATAATTTATCTGTATTTGATATTTATGTTTGAAGGTTGAGTCAGTAAGCAATGATCTGTTGGCCGAACAGAACAATACTCCACTTACTCATTGTATTGTGTGCGTAAGGGTATCTCCTCTTTGTGAAGTCCTTTTGATAGCAGCAGATATTATTTACAAGTCAGCAATGCATAGAAAAGATCACGTATATAGTAAAGGTTGTGAGGCTTTAAAATCGCATCTATCTCCATACAATATCACTCACTTGGTAATAATTCATACAGTATGTAAATGAATAAGCTATCACTCAATTAGTATATAATGTAAAACAGAAGTTCGTTATTTTTCTATTCTATGAGGATAAGGGTATGTTATACTTATTTCTAACGCTGTTGTATTTAGTGGTCATTCACCTGCGCCAACCAAGGGAAAGGGGGATCCTGCTTCTATCAGAAACTGAAAGCCGTTCCGAGACCTAACAAATGAATGATCATTAAATAAACGATTCCGCCTTATTAGCTCTAAAACCCTCCACCAATTTATTCTAAGATCAGGAAATCTCGTGCCGTTATCTAAAGGGAACATAATAATAAGATATAATGTGCAAAGTTAATAACTGGCATTGAAATTCAGGTAGCTGTAAATAAACATTATTATCATCCCTAATAACACTTCTCCAATCCATGATACAATCAGGAAATCTCGTACCATCATTAACTGAAAGTGACATGATATAAAATAATATGCAAGATTACTAATTATAGTAAAAGTCAGGTAGCTGTAAATAAACATCATTATAATTTTTTAATATCTCTCCACCAATACATGATACAATCAGGAAATCTCGTACCATCGTTAACTGAGAAAAACCCTGTATATATAAAAGTGAACCTTGATTTCAAAATTGTTCTTTAATTTCGATTAAACATACTAATTACATCAAACTAGATACCTTTAGTCCGTATTATAGGTAAATTCCGACTAGAGATCAGTTATAATCGGCAAATTTGAGACTAGGTGCACCTATTCCTAGTACGTTCAGATACTTGTTTAAAATATTTATTCCATCCAGTCCTCCTGGTAATTCAGGATATAAGCCATCCTAGTACCAAACCTCATCCAAATCGGTTCAGCCGTTTGAGTGTGGAGTTACGAATGATGATGATGATGAAAAGTTTACATGTGCCAATCCAGCATATAAGCTATCCTAGTATCTGTCTTCATCCAAATCAGTTCAGCCGTTTGAGCATAAAGGAGTAAGAACTGCGATGACGAAAAGTATTACATGTGCTAATCCAACAGATAAGCTATCCTAGTATCTGATTTCATCCAAATCAGTTCAGACGTTTGAGCGTAAAGGAGTAAGAACTGCGAGGATGATGAAAAGTATTATATGTGCTAATCCAGCATATAAGCTTTCCTAATACCTAATTTCATCCAAATCTGTTCAGCTGTTTGAGCGTAAAGGAGTAAAATAAAAATGGTGATGACGATGATGATGAAAATCATTCCATGTGCCAATCTAGTATATAGCTATCCCAGTACTTAATTTCATAGCAAATCAGGTTAGCCGTCCGAACGTAAAGGAGTAAAAAATATACCTACATACTTCCGCCTTTACAATGTTAAACAGTGTAATCACTCAATAATCACCAGCATTCTTCAATACACAAAACCCGCTAGTGGCGACCATCATCTGATAAAGAAGAAAGAGTTCCCTAAAGTATTTATCTAGACTTCAACTTAATGCCCATTTTAAGGTTTAGAAATCACTCGAAGATTTCTATTTATCTAGTGTTTATATAGTCAATTTTCCATGAAATTTGCCGTTGAATATAAATGTCTTACTTAAACCGGTGAATTATTTTTATGGTTATTTTATGATATAACTAGCCGCCCCCACGTCTTCACCCGCGAGTGGCAAATTTCATCAGTTAAAAGAGTTCCCTAAAATATTTATCTAGACTTCAAATTAATGCTCCATTTTAAAGGTTCAGAAATCAATCGAAGATTTCTATTTATCTAGCGTTTGCGTAGCCAATGGTATATGAAATTTGCAGCTGAAAATAAATTTCTTACTTAAACCGATGAATTCATTTTTATGGTAATTTTATGATATAACTAGCCGCACCCACGTCTTCACCCGCGTGTGTCAAATTTCATCAGTTAAAAGAGTTCCCTAAAATATTTATCTAGACTTCAATATAATGATCCATTTTAAAGGTTCAGAAATCACTCGAAGATTTCTATTTATCTAACGTTTGTATAGTTAATGGTCTATGAAATTTGCAGCTGGAAATAAAGGGGTTTCATTCCAGGGCACAGCCACCCTAAATTCAAACCTCAACCAAATCCGTTCAGTTGTTTGATCATACATCTAGTCATGAAGTACATCGCGTACCATACCCAAACTAGGTACAAAGTACTTTACTAAAGAATGGAAGCAATATTCATATAAAAGGATTACCACTATTAGCGTGTTGCCTACCGTCCACGACTGACTGCACATGCGGCGAGCGGCGAGCGAAAGATCCGATTACGGGAAGTACTGTCTCGCTCACTCGATATACCTAGTTACCGCGCTACAATCTCACGATCTATGATTTCATGTGGACCAAGTTGGTAGGTACCTAAGACTAGGTGCCGCCCACCACCAAAGCACACGTGATCCCTGCACCTGTTCCAGTATCCTCCACTCGATGCTCGAACAAACATACAGACAGATAGACAAAATTCCCAAAGGTTATATTTCCGTTCAACAGCCATTCCAAGCACCACAGACCAATCCTTCCCAAACTACACTGTACAGAGACCCCCCGACACTCACGGCTCCATTATAAGTATTGATTAATATGATAGAATAATTATATCTCCGTGCGCACTGCTTACGTATTTTTTTTCCTATGTCGATCGTCCCTCGCATCGCTGCACAGAATAAATAATAGTACAAGATAGAACGTAGCCGATTATCTCTTTAAATGCTTTACGTTCACTACCACAATTATCGTATGTTCTCTGCTTGTTAGCTACTACCTTACCGCGTGCGCACGCGCAGTATGTGCGCAATGAGGCATGTTGGCGATATATCGTCACCGACTAGACAAAACATAACACAAAATTCTCTTTACGAGGGCTACGTCCCTCCAGCATGCCGGACGGAGCGGGCGCCGCACACCGAACATAAACACTACCCTAATTCATTAAAACAAACCCCAAGTAACCCTTCTCGAATCAGAAATAATTTTAGTATGCCTCTCATCCTGTTAGTGCACTATTTCGCTGAAACTCCAAGTATCTTCCAAGAGCGCCGCTCGGTGACTCTCCGGGCCCAGGCCGCCCCAATCACTTTAGGTACACTACGATTTTATTGAACTCCGGAGCCGATCGGCGCACGCACAACCACTCACTTATAGTGTTTCTTCTTGACTGGCCTCTCGACACGTCTTAATTTCTCAAGGTCTCACAAAGACTGCCTCGGACGCCCGGCCTCGCTTAACTGTTACGTACGTGTCTCGCGGAGACGCTCCGCACGCGACCTATCCAAGGAACGATCCCGCACTGACTGGCTCCCGCTCCCGGGGTTTTTCCATGCGCATGATTCAACGGACTACGTTCGTTGTTCTCCCCACCCTTTGGGCTGCAATGCCTACAACGCCGAGCCAAAACTTTCCACTCATAATACTAAATAATTCCAGTACCTACGAACTTTATGATTAGAATAACAATGCAATGTTCACGTTAAGCAAAGGGTTAAACACATTGACGATCGAATTATGGTTAGGTACAGTACCCAATTCAATTGAATGAGCCTATGATTATTGGGTGCCTAGTACCCAATTCAATTGAATGAGCCTATGATTATTGGATGCCTAGATATTGATAGGTACAACAGTAACTGCGACCCACTCTACCAATGCACAAGCTATTTATTACCAGGAATAATAGAACATATTTTATAGATACCTAATTATGTTGCATTTTACATCATCAATCATCATCAAGAGCCCCAAATTGTCTACTGCCATTTCAACTTGGGCTTCCAATAAGAAATTTTGAGGTTTTCCATCATCACTGGGCATGGCAGGCGTCTTGGTAATCACAGTTGTTGATAATGTGGTAGAAAACGCACCGCCTATTTCATGTTTTCCTTTGCTGGTTCTCACAGCACCCGCGGGTGTGACATGGCATATTATTTACAAACTATTACATTGATGGTTGAAACATAGATTCATGGTTCTATTCCAATCCCATGTAGGTAACAAAGACATTTACATTTACAACGACTTCCGCGACATGCACCACCCAACTTGCACAGGAGTTGAGAGAGAGAGGGTGGGGTATTCGAGTGGAGGGGGTTACATTGGCTGCACAGCAGGAACAGGTCCAATGACGAATGAATGGTATGTGACTGGAATCGGGTAGATATGGAAGACTATCCAAACGACCAAAAAAAAGACCAAAGCTATCTCCCTTACCACGAGAGGAGACCCCACAATGGACTGGACAATCAGTAGGGGTCCAGTAGTGCCCGACAAGAGTCAAGGCTAAACGCCAACCCCTCCAAGACTCGGAGTCGTACAGCTTCAATCAAGCATTCAATCAAGCTTCAATCAAGCATTACTGACATCGAACTATAGAGGAGAACTGCTCACGTATATTTGGGCTCCATCACGCATCGTCTTCCGTGCCCAACCAAGAGCAGAGGTGGTCAAAGCAACACCACCAGCAATCTGGTGTTCAAATTCAGATAAACTCAAGCACGGCAACTGATTTTGCAAAGAAAGGAGAAGATTACACACACTTCCAGTTCATATCCTGTACGGTAAATCCGTGGCAAGCCCGTTATACAGAGAGGTGCCATCTCTTCCGGAGAGGATGGCCATAGTGATAGGGAGGGGATGATGTACATGGACAATATATCCCGAGGTTTTCACACTTACTCATGCAAACTATAGAGGAGTTGAAATCCCAACGGCTATGACCACTCTTCCTGAAGCCGAGGAAGTAATGGATGTGCAGGGAGCAATGTATATGGATCCAATTGCGTCCTATAGCATCCATAAGGCCTATAAATTCGCTATGTGGATACGAAATCGTCATGACACGGCCATCATTTCAGCCTTGGAACGCCGCGCCATAGAGGAGGTGAGCACTCCGCCTTTTGTGAATCTATCTGAAACATCAAGACTGGATCTTAACACATTCCTCAACCATATGATTACTTATTTGCTCATTCTGGATCCACTCCTTACACAGAACCCCAGCTTGGTATTGAATGAGATAAGACAGACCAAGACGAGAACAGGATTTGACGACTTGATAGATACAATCCTCCTAAGAATATGGATTTCCGCAAAGTAACGCCTGAATCTATCAACTATATCAAATCGGTAGGCATAGCCGAACAGCAGTACGAGCATGGATCTTACCGATCGATAAATTTCGATAAATTTATCGATCGGTAAACAGTTATTGTTTTATCAATTTTATCAAAATGCAGTAGCATGGATCTAGCCTCTCGGTAAATTTTATTGATTCGATAACACGTCGTGAGTTTATCGATTTAAAAAATGGCAACTCGTGGACTATACCATATATCAGATAGACGACTAATGTCTAAAAAATATTTTTTTACACAATTTGGCAGATTATTATTATTATGAGTTGTTACGGAGAAACTTCTGTCATTTGGAATTCGACCTAACTACCATAAAGTAGCATATTCCTTGAACCTAACCCTAAATTATAACTAGCCATAACTCGTTGCACAATTGCTTGAGACACCGCCCTGGCAAGTTTGACAGTGCGCTGTCCTAGTGCTATATTATATTCCTAGCCGATGCATCGTTGGTGCAACTGCCCTCGGTGAAAAAACGTACAGCTGTTAGAACCTACAACAATGATTATACAGGTAGTTTATTAGACTGAGTACCTATTAGGTACCATAATAATTAGAGCATTAGACCAATAACAACAAAAGATAATTTCTGGATAGGAAAAACGTAACTAAGTATTTTGGAATTATTATGTAAAGTAGATACTACAACATGCGCAGTCAGTCCATTAGATCGACTTCTTCTCAAACGCCCTCAACATCTTGAATGAGGGCAAGGGCAATTTCCTTATAAATTCTAAAAAGAATCTTAAAATGCTGTTCTTCCAGATCGAAAATATCATTGGAATCCCTGAATTTTGCCTCACTATGTTCTGCACCTCCACGTTTTGGCATAAGCCAATTATAAAATCCGAAACGGAATTTGCAAAAAAAAAAATTGTCGTGTAACTTTGGAAAGCCGATAAAATTCGATAAAATCGGTAAAATTACCGACATTATTAAAATAAGAATTATGCTTCCTTTTGTCGATATAAATCTATATATTAAATATGATTTATCGAATTTATGTCGTTGTCGATAAGGTACGTTCCGTGCTACCGAAATCGTATTATCGAATATTAACGTCAAACTTGATTTAAAAAATTTTTAAAAAAAAACGGTAAATTTATCGATCGATAAGATCCATGCTCGCACTGCAGGTGCGATAGTCCAGACACATTTTTTATTTCTTTTTTAACTTTAATCTATGTCTTAGTTCTAACATAAAAATCCTAAAGCTACCAGAAATAAAAGAAAAAAACATATATTACAAAAAAAATAGGCATTGAGTTGAGTGTGCGAAGTGAACGCGTAAAAGGCGCCTCCCGTACGCGGTTAACTTGGGATGATAGTGCGGTAATGCCCTTAATCGCCACGCTGGGCGGCGGGTTGGCGATCGCAGGGCACAGTTTCTTGTACCGATGACGCTGCGCTGCAGTCCGTCACCGGTCTGTAGAATTCTGACTACGCCAATTCTGAATGGTTATACCGCCATTTGTCGGTAGTCAGAGCCTCGTCCGTTGTTTGGCAGGATGTACCAAGGGCAGGTGAGGTTGACTTGGATTTTTGCATATTACACAATTTTTAAAGAAAAATTATAAATTTGGAAAATGTAAGTATGCTTAGATAAATATACAAACTGTTCTAATACTTATTAACTTGATTTTATGTTGGGTATTCTTTGCCACATGAGCATTCTCTCTTGAGGGGATGATCTCGTACCTACACCCTATTACCCTAGCCTACGTCAATAAGTTCGGCCAGCCAAAGAATTTGTTGAAATTAAGCTATAGCCATCTACATCTACTTAATAGCCATCAATAACACATAGCTATTAAGCTATTAAGTTATAGTTATTAAGCTGTGCCCGCGGCTTTGCCCACGTGGTCAAAATTCGCGGGTTTTTTTGCGCGGAACTCTAATACTTTTTTTTTAAATAATAGTAGCCAATGTTACTCCTTATAACATCAGCAATCTTCCAGTGAAAGTCCCGTCAAAATCAGTCCAGCCGTTTCGGAGATTATCGGGAACAAACAGATAGACAGACAAAAACATAAAAAAAATTGTTTTTGTAACAAGTAACGTATATACTTTTATATGCATTCGGTAAAAAGCTGTTATTTTGACATTACAAACAGACACTTCAATTTTATTTATTTGTCTAGGTCTAGATGTCTAGACTAGATGTCTAGATCTAGATTGTCTAGACTAGATCTAGATTGATATAATAAGTAGGGGTTTGGGATTTACTAAAACATACAATCAAACAGTTATCTGCCTTTATTACGCTCCTTTTCAATAAACCAGCAGCCAGTCATTCGTTCGCTTCGGTACCATTACAGGAAGAAAAAATGAATACACTATTACATATTGTTACAGTTTGGTTTGAATATGTGTTACAGCTGAAGTTATTATGTGTAGTTATAGTTGTATTACTATTTACTATTATAGATACATGCGGATCATGAAAACCAGGGTGCAATGCGAGTCTGCGACGTATTTTTAATAATTATTATTATACGGGACTAGCAGCTTTATCGTTTAATATATTCATTTGTACTTAGTATTCTATGCTCATTCTATTACGCTAATGTTTGTAGGGAATCAGGTTTCCCATAATTTTTAATAAAAGTTTCGGATTATTTAGAAATTATATATTTCTGTACTTATACTTTTTTGACAAAGGAACTCTATTTAAAAGGTCTAAAAAAGGTTATTAAAAGATCGATGTTACTATGAATAACCTGATTCCATAATTATGGTACAGTTACTTGCAACATCGCATCGCACAGCTAAGTGACTGTTTACCTTACTGCTTGTTGTGGGTGTAGTGGTGTTTCTAAGTCGATAAAAAACCCTTTCCGAGATTTTTTTGTTATGGCCAAACATCCCCATTTAAATACATTTTTTGCATTTGTTATAATTTTTGAAAATATAAATTTTGATAATATTTTTTCTTTTGTCCCTAAATATTAATCCAAATAGTTTTATTATCCTTATATTGTATTTACAATTTTTCAACAGCCGAAAAATATGTTCAATTTTTTTATATTTATTATTTTTAACGACTCTTGTTAAGTAGTAGGTAACAGTACAAATATTAATGATCACAAGTTGGTTTTCATTGGTCATTAACATACAATATTACATTACAGCCTTATTATCTAAATGATAATAATACAGTTAACAGCAGGTCTTTATTTGGAAACTATCTAAAAACTTACGTATGACAATTTACTCAAACATTATGGAAAAGAAAACTATCATAATCAGTCCATCATAGTGCCTAATTGTTAAACTAGGTATAATGAAGAAGACAGTACGGTAGGACATTTATTTGTTATCGGTAAGGCACCGGTCCTCATGGCTATGGAATAATAAAATACGTTCAAAATAAAAAAACAAAAATTGTATAATATCTACTGTTTTTCTTTCATGTGGCTATTTTTCGGGCAGTCAACCACAAAAATCATATATATAAATAATGTCAAAATTTTAGTATTTTTGGAACATTCTAATATACTTTTTCAAAATCTACGTTTCCAAATGCGAGGCAATTTTTATTACTTAGTTTGATAGTGACTGCCCAGAAAAATATGCACATGGCGTAAATTTTTGTTTCAAGACCTCCTGTTACTTGTATTTTATTTCTATGAAATCCTATTAATGTGAACTATTTCCAAACAATCATCATAATAGAATGCGAAATGCCATGAAAATAAACGCCAACCTCGCCACATAATCCAACTTGAATACAAAGATCCTATACTATAATTAAACTTTTTTGAAAAGCTATCAACTAAATTAATTGTCATTAAACTAATAATACATATTATTAAAATAAAATTACGGAAACAATATTTACAGGTTGTAAAGATAATATTACTAATTAATATTACGCTATGCATATCGCTTTAGAATACCTAACTATCAACAAAAACCTACCAAAGATCAAAAAACTCTCAGTAGGTCCTAGACTGACGACACATTTTAACTAGGTACTTCATAATATCAAGATTATTCCTTAAATTAGAAAGTGCAACATTCGCTAGAAGAACGAAACAACTCAGAGTATTTCAATAAATTATTATTGTTTCAGCTACTTTATCGCTGACATGAATGTATTGTACTTATTTACAAAATGCAATATTTTTACAAAAACACATGCTAACGCTAGAAATACCTTCTTTTAGAAAACAGATCTATGTATCACTGATTAGGTATACAGTCATGTTCACAATTTGTTTCTGAAAAATCCTAGGTAGGTACTATTTAAAATTAGATGAAAATTACTGATGTACCTTACATCATTCAATGAGTAGATAAGTGAATTTTACAATAATAAGTATCGGAAGGTAGATTGAATATTTAAATTGTAATATTGTTTGCGTTTCAAAAACATAAAATGTTTTAGAAACATTTCAATTTCATGAGACTGATACTCTCGCCATGACTCGACTCGTTTAATTGTTTTGTACTTACTAATAAACATCTACATTATTACTATAACATTTTCATTCACATCATCGTAAATTACACCGAGACGAAATCAGTCGAAATTGTTATAATACATTACGTTACACTTAATACTATGTCTACTCTCATGTTTAAATTGGCTGGAATCGCATAAAGAGTTGCGGTTTGTTTAAGGCCCGAATATTTTTCATTCTCTTGAATTAAAATAATTTGCCAATAACACTATCGATGCAAATAATAATGTGATGAGACAATCAATAAACTACGTGCAGATCTTAAAGCGACATCATCGATAATGGATATCGATATATTCCCAGCACTAGAAGTTTTGGCGGGAATTGTTGAATAGCTGTCAAATGCTTTTTATTTTTCTGTTTTTAGACCATGCCTTTGGACATCATTCTGACGGTGTTTTTGAGCGCCTGGCGCTTGTTGCAGAACCATATCCGGATGACTTCGCGTTCGTAGCCGAGCTGATGTGCAAGCCCAGTGATTTCCGTTCCTGGAAAGTGAAAACAAAAGAATAAGTAATTTATAATACAAAAGTACCCATATAAAGATGTCCTCATTTAAAAATCCTCAGCAAAGCCCTTCTTTTTCTAACGGTCGCAGACCGGTTCAAAATAAGACTTAGCTCATTGCATGGAACGGAATCAAAACCGCGATAGGAATCGGAATATGAGTCACAGATTATTTAAAACTTCCAAGACCTAAAATAAATACCAATATACTAAACATTTGATCAAAATTCCTCCAGCCGCCAAAAAGATATTTATCGATTGCTCGGCTTCTACTCATCGGATTGAGATACCAAGTACCCCAGCTTTTAAGTCAAACCCTAAGCTATCTAAAATTGAAAACCAAATCGCAATCGGTCCAGTAGTTTTTACGTGACCCGCGAACAAACATACAGACAGGCAAACACACATACAGACACGATGTTTAAAAATATCATATTCTAGTAGCTTATTTTAAGTACTATAGTCTTTTTTTATTATCTGTGTACAGGTTTTCGTATTGCTTTATTATAAAGTATAGGTAGATACCTTACGCATTCAACTATCAAACCCCATATGGCTTGGATACCTAAGTATATATAGCTAAGTAATAAGTAAGTAAGTATAAGTATATATATATATATATATATATATATATATGGCTTGGATACCTAAGTACTTATATATAGTAGGTATTTATGGATACATCAATCACAAAACGAGTCAAAACATCACTGTACATTCACAATTTTTGCCGATTGAAATTCTATTGTAATTGTTCAAGTCGCGGTTAGGCCACCACCGCTCTTGACGAGGCTATACCTACTCAGCAGTGGATGGAAAAGAATGAATGATCAAATTACCTGAAGGATGCGTGTTCCTCTCAAAGTGTGCGTTCAACAGCTCCAAAGCTTGCGGTGTGAAGGAGGTCCGCCGCTTGCGTTTCTTACTGGGCTCCATGCCAATGAAGTCCGTCAGGTGATTCTGGCCTGAGGCGTACCTGTAACGAGGAGTTTAGTCATTGAGTGAGAAGTTTTGGTTGAATTTGCCTTAATTTTATAAACCTACCTAAATTGAAGCCTGGAAACACTAATGATGCGAATGACATATGTTTGTTTTTCCGTCGTTGTCTTCCAAAGATCTGCCGTGATACGGACATTTCGTACAATGGCCCCATCACCACCAGCCCCCCCGATTCAGAACCTTTCGATACCTAACCGAATCGATTCGATTCGATATTGTGAATTAAAAATGTATTGAATGGAACCGGGCAGTGGTCGAGGTCCACCTGCTCAGTTCACCTGGGTGGACCACGGGCACTTCTTCTTGCCCTTGGTCCACCCTAACGATATATAAGAGGAATTTACGATTTCAAACCGAATCCACAGAATAAATTATACCGAATCGTTCAGCAAATATCTGAATCGGGTGCTGAAGGCATCCTAAAAACAAGCCAGTAAGCGTAATTCAACCTCCTTGCTGAAAAACAACTTCCATAGACCTTTTCATCAGCCTCATAGCGCATGCGTGAACCGCATTCAAATGTTTCGAACATGTGTGGGAGTTTTCATAAAAACTGTAGGTTACGTATTACTGAAGATAGTAGGTATATTTACGAACTGAAAATCTGTTTGAAGTAATCGTTGATTTGCATTATTAATTTGTTGTAGTTATTAATTAAATAAATACACTATTCAACTATCATAACATATTAAAATTACAACAAAATAATTGTAATTATAGAATTCTATCTATAAGATATTTCCGGTCATTATACCAATAATAACAAGTTTTTTTTATAGAAAGCTGATCTAAATATCAAAATTTAATAATAATTTACAAATATTACCTAGTCAGTTACATTTCTCTTAAATATAAAAAACTAATCTAAAAGGAACGTTTTAATTGGGAAATTAGATCTTAGAAATAACAACGCGTCCAGTATCTCATCATCAAGCCAGTTTCTCAATGTTCATATGCATGCATAAAATCAGCTGATGTCAGTGACATATTTTCGGATAAAACGAGATTGCCAACATATTGACGGGGAAAACGCACTGAGCGTTTCATTTCACGCAATCTAATTTGCATATCTTTTTAAATTATGTCAGTCCCGAAAATTTAGGGATCAGGATAACATAATCCTGAAAAATTCGGTATCAAAAAGCGGTCAGGATCCCGGGATCCTGGGATCGAATCCTCTATTATTTTAATTATTTACAACAACGAAAATAAAATAGTTAAATAATGTATAGTAATGAAATAGTTTATCTAACTAATTACTACAAAAAATTTGCAAATATCCGATTACGATAGACAAATTTCCGGTTCTTAGATGTAGGTACCTACTTACTAAGTAGTTTCTATGAAATCTCCCACACTTGTTCATTTGCACATTTGAATTCCGAACATGAGCTGGAGACCAAATCGGAAATGAAAAAAGGTCTAATTTATGTTCATATCGTTTACAAGTTTACATTGAAAAACAAAACAAGCCGCTACAATCTATAAATGCACAGTTCAGACGAAAATAAAGCCATGCTCTGGTTTGTGCCTGTACTGGTTTGGCTTTAGTTTTTCCACCATTTCACATAACCTGGTGTTATGTGACGATTAGGTTGAAGGTGTTAAATGATATGAAAGGTCTTTTGACTTAGAACACGCTCAACCTAAAATAGGACTGGCTCTCGGGAACTGCCGGACCACCCTTTCGGGAGGTTTGTGACAGCTCTACCTACTGTTTGAGGCCAGCAAGAATGGGAGCACCATAACACAGTGCCTGAAGACAAAAGTCTTCAATCAGTGCGTCCTACCAGTCATGACCTGCGAAGCTTAAACGTGGACACTCACGGTCAAACTAGTCTACAAATTTAAGGTCGCCCAGCGAGCTAGAGAGAGAGCTATGCTTGGAGTTTCTCTGAAGGACAAGATTACATTTCCTGAACCAAGGAAACCGACATAGCTCCAACTAAGGATAAGCAAGCTAAAGTAGCAGTGGGCTGGTCATATTTCCGTTGGGTAGACGAGATCTCGAGTGGAGACCACGTTTAGGCAAACGTAGTGTAGGACGCCCTGTGGCCAGGTGGAGTGACGACCTGCGAAAAGCTGCTGGAAGAAATTGGATAAGGAGAGCTGAAGACCGAGCTCAGTGGCGTGCATAAGGAGACGCCTACGTCCAGGAGTGGACAAATATAGGCGGATGGTAAGAGTAAGAGACGAGCCAGGCAAGTCTTACCGCCAAGAAAACTAGTAATGTATTCTATTATTTGTCAAACACCATGACTCACTTTGTGTCACTGCGCCATGGCAGTTAGACTTTACGATCTAGGACATAATATAAAGTCACCCCGTGCGCGGCGGTAAGGGTATTGTAGTGCACTTCAAGAAATGTAATAGTCTGCAATGCACCAACAACGTTTATTGGCAAGATGCTCTTACCAGGTGCTTCGAAAAGGGTATTGGAGGGCATTTTAGGAAAGATAACCACGTCTGCGATACACCCACAACGCTTATAGTCGAGGCGCCCTTATAAGGTGCGAAGATAAGTATATTGGAGGGCACTTCAGGAAATGTAACCAAATCTGCAATGCACCCACAACGCTTATTAGCGAGACACTCTTACCAGATGCTGTGGTAAGGGTATTGGAGGGCATTTTAGGAAATGTAACCAAGACTGGAACGCACCCACAACGCTTATTGGCGAGACACTCTTACCAGATGCTGTGGTAAGGGTATTGGAGGGCATTTTAGGAAATGTAGCCACGTCTGCAATGCACCCACAACGCTTATCGGCAAGACGCTCTTACCAGATGCTGTGGTAAGGGTATTGGAGGGCATTTTAGGAAATGTAACCAAGACTAGAACGCACCCACAACGTTTATTGGCGAGACTCTCTTATAAGGTGCGAAGATAAAGGTTTGGAGGGCACTTCAGGAAATGTAACAAAGTCTGCGATGCACCCACAACGCTTATTGCCGAGACTCTTTTACCAGGTGCTGCGGTAAGGGTACTGGAGACCATTTCAGGAAATATAACCAAGTCTTGCAATGAATCCACAATGCTTAACTCCTCGCGGGCCATTTGGGTCTTTACGCCCGAACATCGCAAGCACGCACCGTACGGCAGCGAAGCGGTGGCCGTCGAAAAGTTAATGGCCAGACGCTCTTATAAAGTGCGACGGTAAGGGTATTAAAGGGCACTTGAGGAATTGTCATAAAGTATGCGATGCCCCCGCAACGCTTTTTAACGAGACGCTCTTAAAAGGTACCATATTCTGAAGTAGGTAGGTACCTAACATTGGTTGGCACTAACATAAGGTAGGTACTTATACAAATATTTATTTAAAAATAATAAGCTCTATTTCGGTGGCTAAACACAGGAGACAGCTCCAAAATCCGCTATTTTCAGCTATCTCCAACAGCTACAAATTGCAAATGTAACCTAATAAAGCATTAACAAAGAATTAATGAAGGCCGCAACATCTATCGCTGTTTAATTCAAGAACTTCCACCGCTGGTTTTGCTCGTTAAAAATTACCACCAAGTGGAGCCGCAGATTGCAAATTCAGCATGCATTTGCAATGTTAAATCTCTTGCATCCAGATAATGCATTTAAAGTTTCGAACACACCTGTACAACCATCTCGATTACAAAGCGGGAGCGACTAGCTTCCGAGCGATTTTATGTTAGATATATATTTTTGTTCCGATCTAAACTACCTACTTATGAAAGAACGAAAACTCATCAAGTCGTTATATGATTTGTAGTGCCACATATATAATATTGTTCACATTTTTGTACGCTTGGAAAATCATCGTGCGGTATTCGATGTCTCGTCAAGCTTGCCCTTCACCGTGATCACACTGCTTCGCACTCTCTGGTGGTTCAGGTGTATTCATATCTTAAATCTCTGTTGCATCCAGATAATGCATTTTAATGATGAGAAATGCTGCATCGATAGATCCTGGTGACAGGCACACGGACGTCTTACGATGTCATTACATCCCCGTTGGAGATTTAAGTGACACCAGGTCGATTTACAATTTTAATGGGATTAAGAAGGATTGATTGGCACGATGTTTTCTTGTTTCTGTTGCGGTAAATTGTTTGGCTTGTTTAAAACTAAGGATGTATTCAGGTTTTTATATCACATATTTGTTAATGGAAGATCAGCAACAGTTTCTTTGCATAAATATATTTATTTTCTTGTTCTTACATCAGCCAATTTCAAATCTTTTTTATTCGGTAGCATTATTTTTCTCTTAAGGCATTTGTGTTGTGAACATACCTATTTAAGTATTTGACGTTTTTATATGATCTTATCAATAAAACTTAAATAATTCCATGCACGCGAAACAGCATCACAATCTTAAGTCTGCGCCTGCAATGGACATTAATGATGTCACTTTCTTATCCTAAAGTTGGATTTTGTTTTTGCCGAAACCCACACAAGCACATCGATACATTGTTTAAAATATTATAATCTAATAGCAAGACCAAAGATACAAATAATCAATGTTCTCCTTACTAAATCTATATTCAAAGTGCACAAACAAACGTGTACTTATCAACATAACAGTTATAAGAAACTAAGCCAAACATGCAAGTGTAACGCATCCACACATCAATTGTCTTATTACTCTGAAAACTGAATCAGAAACGAAAGCTCTAACTGATTCGGGTTTCAGAGAACTGCAAGTTAGTGAGGGTGTTAGTGTTGACGCGATCCAAATAAACTCAAGCCTAGCCCGTAAAGCGATAGTTAGTCCAGATTTGAGAAATGTATTTGACAACGTTGCTAAGCGTTATAGGCCAAATGTTTCACGAACACGAGTGTAACACAACCACGAACATAATTCACTCAAACAGATATTTACCTCTCTTCTGCTTCCTTCATCCAACGTTCGAGGACCGGTTTGATTTTCTGCGCACTTTTTGGGGTTATATCCAATTTCTCAAATCTGTATCGAACATAAATTGTAATGTTAGATTCTCTCTAAGCACGCACCGGTGGGGCTGACTTTACTGCGCACGTTTCACATAACGCTTTGTACAAAACTTCACCCGATCCGCATTAAAATAGGCATAAACACAGGACATTGACATTGCGTTAACGATTTTACACAGAGAGAAAAAAACAATAGGCAATTTAGGCTGCCGGGGTAATCAGTTTGATTAATACCGAACGGGGTAACAATAAAACAACGGATTCAATTAGAAACGAAAGGTAACGTATGCCAATGCCCTGGCTTTGAATTGCGCAAAATGAATATTAAAATAAAAATAAGAGTAATGAAAATAATTTATCATGCTATATTAGATGGAAAGTTAAAAATTACTCATCGTGATGCTACGAGTAAAATAATGGGTGATATAGTTCTCACAACGATTACTCATGGTGTAGAATCGACATGGTTTGGTAGCGGCACATTAGTGTGGCGCGGTTGTCTCAACATCAAAATGTAACTCGGCCCGTATGATGTATGGCGCCTTCGCTATAATTACACGAATGCAAATACCGTATACGTGTGAAAAGGAAAAGAAAGAACCGGTAATTACAAATAATTATATACGGCATACATTGAAAACGTATGCACGGATCGCCGATCGAGATAAGATTACATTAAACAGCGTTGAAACATTTTGATTTAAAGACAATCTACGTGTGGACTCGCCGATGGAGAACCAAAGCGTGTACTTAACGTATGTAGTGGAAACATCCTTGAATTCATCACCAAGCATTACAATCACTTTAGACCACTACATATAAATCTACTAGAAAATGTAAACTACACTTTAAATGATGACAAATTCAAAGATACTGGATATAAAAACAAAACACATACATGTTTTGTTGTTGCGAAGACAGCTGAGCTGCTAGCATCTGCGAAGCCAGGGCACTGGGGACGGTAACAAATAATATGTTAGATACATCATAGAGCATGATGACCATCTTAATGATTTGAAAGATAGTCGCAGTTATTAACATACAAATTAAGTGATTAAAGCCGCACGCTTGCGATCCGTTAACTGACCGATTTTGATCGTAAGAACTAATTAGTTATATAATGTAATCACTTCAGAGAAATCTTCTTACTCTTGACCATCATCCCACCTGATGAATAATGACAATGATACCTAAAATTTTAATAATTCTATGAACGCCTTGTAGATTAATCTATTCATCATTCGTATTTCTAAGAGAAACAACAGCATTCGGTTATTGTCTAACCAAATCATTCCGTGACGCACTGTGATATAAAATTTTCATAT
The DNA here is from genome assembly GCA_946251855.1 of Alsophila aescularia. Taxonomy (NCBI): domain Eukaryota; kingdom Metazoa; phylum Arthropoda; class Insecta; order Lepidoptera; family Geometridae; genus Alsophila; species Alsophila aescularia. The sequence continues at coordinate 59,465,711 of OX276378.1, read as the reverse complement.
GAATGTAGTCTGGCCCACGGGTTCTTCGACGATTTGTAATTCACATTAGTTTGATGCCCCTTGGAAGTGGCACTGACCCTGTGCTTGATTCAGTCGAGAAAAACAAGAAACGGGATCAATATTTGAATGGAGAGGAACTAAACTGAATGTGTGAATAAATGAACTGCACGTCAATGACTAATGTATTTGTTATTGTTTTTTGTTTATCGTGGCACTCTAGTAAATCTTGTACCAAATCTTTTTCAACACTTTTTCAGCCTCTGCAAGAGGTATGAATACTTACCTTTAATGAAATATAAAGCTAAGGGTATTCATAATTAGGTTCATTTTATATAATATAGTGGCACTTGAAAGAGTTCCTATCAAATTCCAAACAAAAGCAACAGTGTGGCTTGGAAACGAGGAATGGAACGAGCTCTTTTCTCAAAAAACAATAATATGTTTTAATTAAAATGCAAATTAATTAAGTCCAGCATAATGGAAGGGGTAACTACCATGTACCGACGTCACGACACCAAATTGTAGGGAGACGAAAGAAAAATTAATGGAAAATGAAATCACGACGGAACAAAGACAGGGGAATTCTACTCTTTTTAATTACACGAAAAAAGTAATTACGGCAAGATAATTAATTAACTGGAAACAGAAGTAACGATTAATGATTTTATTATACGAAAGGAGGTCGTTCCGGGGTGTTTGGAATTGAAATTTCCTTGGGCCAGTGTTGCTAGATTGGAAACTTTTGCCCTACAATATGTGACTATTTTGTAACAATTTTTTTTTGTAATTTTTTACTATTTTTTTGTTCTTTTGGCTGACTTGTCCATATAAGTCAGTCCTTATGTATACCTCCATAAGACAAGAATTTCATTTTGCGAAATAATCTTATTTACTGAGTTTACAAATAAAATAATGAAGCATTTTTCCAATCTCATATATTGAGGTTTTTGTTAATGCCTATTAAAAAAAACTTATACCGATTTAATTGGGATCCCGAGATAGAAATATAGCAACACTCCCTTCGTCTGTAGCCGATCGCACACCGTTTTGCATCGAAACACGATTTGTTCGAGCCCCGTCTCGTAATGTTGTTTCGACTGATTTGATTCAATTAAACATTATGGAGTTGAGCGTGATTAATTCTTATATTTGAGAAACAGCGCATTCGAATAAAATTTCGGGAACTTTGATGTTACATAAACTGGCCATAAAATCTTTTTGATTGTTATAGACCGAGGCATTGATTTGAAAGGAGAAAAAAGTAAATTGTTGTAATAAAAAGAAGATTGGGATTATTATCAATCGAAATGCACATGGCAACAATGATAATTGTTGGGTATAAATAATGTCTTAACATAAGTAATAATTTGGATGTTAATCGTTTATTCGATGCCATAACAAGTGTCAAAGAAGATGGCGATCAAAAGATAAAAATATCGGAGTTAATACATTAAAAAATCATAGCGCAACTAAAAGAGCACGTGTCGTCTCTAAAAACGTAAAAAATGACGCCAGAACGGAAGCAGTCCGAACGGCAATTAATTTAACTAATTGTAAGCAATGAAAGGAGTCATGCTGTTTTACAAATCACTTCAATTAACGATATTAAAAAGTTGGGAATGATAACTGAGACTCAAGCCTGCGTGACGATAAAAAAGTTGTTAGGTACCTACACCTTTTTCGTTAACTCAGACCATCCGCATTTCCCTCAAATTGTAACATTATTTTGACAAGCGTGCGACTTTATCTCTTTAGAACAAATTGAGATATTATCACCAAGCCGAGTGTTTTAGTACATTTTTTAACTCAGACTTCTGCTATTAGCAATTTTGTAAATAGGTACCTGATTTTGCAATCAAGAAATTAGTAAAAAAAATATTAGATGAATTCGAATTTAGGTTGTTTTACCTGACAACGTGACAACACAATGCCAGTGCCAAGATTTAAAATGAACAACTGAGAAAGTTTAGATTCTACTTCCTTCGAATTTTACATCGTAATCAATATTAGGTATCATTTCAATCATATAGGTAGGAATATCAATTAAGTTACAAAAAACTTACAAGCAATAATTGATAGAAGCAATTTAAATCAAAAATCGTCGAAATAGAAAAGTCTCTAAAATAGGTAGGTAATCTTCAAAATTGATTTTAAGAATATCTCGTTAAACATTTTCGTCGATTTTCAATATCAATCAATATACAAGAACACTACGTAAACATACCTGCAGATCGCGCTTTGACTATACGCCGGTCCTTCCGTGACCGACAGGGCCTGGCCTACTTGGGTCTGCGTGAGGCCCAGGCCTAGCCGTCGCAGCTTGAAGGCCTTGGCGAACTCCTTGATGTCCTCCAGGTTGATGCCATCTACGACGTTGCTGGACGACTGGCTGATGGTAGGCTGGTCTGTGGAGAGTTTGATGGTGAGATGAAATTAAGATATTACATGTGAAGCACAGCGCTGGTCTCCATTCCAAGTTTCATCAAAATCCGTTCACCCGTTTGAGCGTGAAAGAGTAACAAACAACATACAAACTTTCGCCTATACTATTAGTGTGATGTCTACGTTTGGCCACCATCTCGCATACCATATATGTGGCCATAAATGAAGTAGCTACTTTTTACTAGGATTCAATGATGTTATGTCAGTATTACATAAAGGGGGTGAATGGGAGTGGCATAATTTGCACGCGGGCAAAGTTGCGGGGCGCAGCTAGTAATAAAATGTGCAGAGAAGGTTGAAGACGATGAAGTAGGTAATACTACCGCCACACTACTACTACTACTACTTACACTTTGATTTGTAAATAGAGTTTCAAAAAAGTTTCGTATCATCGTTAGAATGATATTGGTTAATTATGGTCAATTTTTTCAGAACGAATTTTTACTAACTGTTATTATAAACTTTCTCCTGAACAAGGTTACCAGCAAAAAATATTTCGGGAACCTCCCGAGAAAGCGTTTCTGTAAAAGCTCAGTTTCGAATCCCGAAAAGATGTAACCGGAAATCTTCATCAACTGAGTTCTGTATTCTTGATTGTCTAAAGCTAGTGAGACTGCACCATCTCATCTCACTAATACATCATTTCCAAGGCGGAACAGTCTTAAGCCACCCCGTTAACGCGAGGCAAAATTATAGCAGAGTTTAGTAGGCAATTTATGTAATTAGTAGATGGCTGCGGATCCTAATAATGCGAGATGTCATTAGTGGAGAGGTGCTACCTCGCGGTGACAGCGGAAGCAGTGAACTAGGTCTGTACAAGTTCAGATTTGTACACTACTCGAACTGAAAAACGCAGGGGGATGGAAAACGTGGAAAGCAGGAACAGCGAAGTAATATTTCACTGTAAGACTTGCAAAGTATTATGCTGACCAACCTAGATGACGCTTCTCGACGTATCGGTCTCGGAATGAACAAAGATACGACCATGATCATGTTCAACGATCTTATTGACCCTGAACCGATTGCAGTTAATGGTGTGCCTCTTGGAGTTTTCCAAAATTATGTTTATCTTGGGCACATATTGCAATAGGGTAGGAACAACTTTGAGAAGGAAGTCAACAGAAGAATTCAGCTGGGTTGGCCAGTATATTCGGCAAGTTTCTTCAAGTCTTTTAGTCATCAATGCCACAGTGCCTGAAGACAAAAGACTTCAATCAGTGCGACCTACCAATCATGACCTACGGAGCTGAAAGACACTCACGGTCAAACTAGTCCACAAATTTAAGTTCGCTCAGCGAGCTACGGAGAGAGCTATGCTTGGAGTTTCTCTGAAGGACAAGATTGGTAATGAAGATATCCGACAGAGAACCAAGGAAACTAGGACGTGGTCTCCACTCGAGAACTCGTCTACCCCAACGGATATCAATTCTTCGGGTAATGTTGTTTCCCGAAGAATCGATAACCGTTAGGGTAGACGAGTTCTGGAGTGGAGACCACGTCCTAAGCACTGTCTCCACTCGATAACTCGAGCGAACCTGCTAAAAGCAGCTGGTAAAAAATGGATAAGGAGCGCTGAAGAACGAGCTCAGTGGCGTGCATTGGAGAGGCCTCCTACGTCCAACAGTGGACAAGTATAGGCTGATGATGATGATGATGGTGATGAGAAGATGTTATCTTGCAGATTTAGTGTGAAAACCAGACCTTTTGCTAGTTTGGCACCTAATTAATTTTGCGATGTGGATGTTTCGTTACGTAATTTTTCTCATATTAAGAACATTTTTCGCTTTGTTATTGGTTTTCAAAGCATCAAGTGTCAATTGTTATGTCTGTCTGCTTAAAAAATAAAACGTGAAAACCATGGTACTGTTCCAGCCTACACTGTTGCGGAGAGCGTTGCCGCGTCGCGAGAATGGTGCAGGGGCTGCTTAGCTAACCGATGACAAATTACTTTCCCTATCAACTAGTCTATGGACTAGTCTGCATCAATTAAGGCAAGGTGGGGTAGGAAATTGGCAGTCGTTTGCTATTTACAGGTCTTTGTGGTTTGGCCTTAGACAAATTTGTATTATCGTATTTTGTACAACGAAAACACATATCTACAAACAAAATTTTTTAGCAGATTGGACAGTATTTTACAATAAAGTAATCATTTCCTACCAAACAGTTTTATTTAAAAAAAATAGGATCGAATCTCAAAACTCTGGAATTAATATAAACGTAAATAAGGTAGGTAGGTACCCATATGTGGATATCAATTTGGGTAAGCAATTCCAGAAATTGACATATCTGATCTGGATTGTTTATATCCTTCCTGGTACCGACTAACTTTACTTTTCCAGTGCCTTCTTTGCATTTTTTGAGATAAAACGTACCTAGGTAATTATGTTTGCATATTTTGTAAGCACATTATGTTTTAGTAAAATCAGTCACACGTTGCATCAGATACTCACTCCAAACACAGTGTCTCTGTATTATTAGTAGTGATCCGCAAAGGACAAATCATTCCCCTTTCAGTAAGACCTACTTAAAGGGTGATAAAGCAAATAGTATCTGCAATGTCTGCATCTATTACGGCAAGGTGGGGTCCTAAATTGGCAATCATTCAAAATCACAGTTCAAGCGGGCAATTCTGGGAGAATTGTACGACATTAATCTCAACGAAATTCGTCTATTTCCGACACTATATCGAATGAAAATCCAATGGTCTCAGACACCTCATCACACTAATATTATAAAACAAAAAAGTGTAGCTTAGTTTTAAAAATAAATACTCTCATATCAAGCAAAAAACTTCGTATGCACAATACAGAGCTCCATAAATTAGAACTGACAGTCCATACAAAAAGTCCTAAAATGCATAAAAACCGATTAGCGCCATCTATTTTTAGAAGTGTATGTGTGTATGTTTGTTACTCCTTCACGCTCATATGGTTGAACGGATTTGGATGATTTTTTTACCAAGATAGCTTATATTCTGGATTAACATAAAGGCTACTTGTCAACATCATCATCCATGATCATTATCCACATGGGTGAAACCGCGGGGTGCACCTAGTGGTAAATAAAGGCGCGGTCGACGGTTGAAAATGCTTGCCTAGGAGATAGCCTATTCACTCTTGAATCGAGTGACTTGTCTATGTCAATCTGTTGTATTATTGATAAAAAGATTGCCCGACATGAGCCAACTCAGATTTTCAATCGACTTATAATCAAAAATGGGAAAGTCTGTCTTAGAGATAATGTCGTATGAAAGAGAGAATTGCGCGCCAGATCTCAATACACAGATGACTACCCTATCTTCCAATCCTGTTGTGTTACGATTCTGTCTACAAGTTGCTAGTGGATGTTTCCGATTAGGGAGTAATGAGGTTATGGAATGATTTGGGGTCGCGAAATAGGGCTCTAATGTGATTTTAATCAATTTCCGGCTATGAGATTGTTTTCCTGGGAAATTAATTTCATGTAAAAGTGATTGTACTTACCTAGTTACTAAGAAGTTACTTTCAATATGAGTAATGTAACATCTTTAGATTTTATTAAAAGTTTTATTTTTGTGTTGATAAAGAGTTCTTGTATTGCATTGTTACTGATGCAGAAGTTTAGTAACTATCCATACCAATATATAAAAGTGAAAAGTTGTCTGTTTGTTTGTTAGGGTAGCTTTCACGCAATAACGGTTGGATGGATTTTGATGATATTTAGAATGGAGATAGCTTAAACCCTGGAGTAAAACTTAGGATACTTTTTATCCCGGAAAATTGTAAGTTTCCATGGGAAAACTGGAAAATGTTGATTACTTACTGTAAGGAACGGTTACCATCACAGAATGGTCTGTGGTTGCCATGGAAACGAAATAACAAGTCTGTCAAAATACATTAAGAGTATTGGTGCTATACCTACTTTTGCATTAGTTTTTAATATCCTAGTAGAAAATAGGATACATTTTTCGAGATAAACAGTAGCCCGCGCGTACAAAGTCGTGGGCGGGAGAACTAGCGTTTGTTAAATCCTAAAGTTCTTCTTAGCTAGAATGTAGTAATTAAATTGTGACGAGGTCCAAACCTCTTTCATAATAATACTCTTTTGATATCTCAATTCTTTCATAATCCATTTCTTTTCATTTTGATAGTTCATTATTCATTCTAAATACAAATAACCTGTCATTCTTAAATTGTCATTCATTCGCTCAAGTCTGTGTTCTTGGACCTAACTTTTAAAGAAACAGAATACACACGTTATATATACTAAACTAAATATATTTCATTTCAAAACCTAAGTTTGCTGAATATAGCTGAAGGAAACGTGTACGTATGAAGACTAGCAGCTACGAAGCCTCCGCTGCCCGTTGAAAAATGAAGGCTCGCACTACTAAGTACAATTAAATTATTGGGAGGGGGGGGGGGGGGGGCTCCGGCCACAAACTAACGCTACTTTTAAAGTACCTCTATCTGTGTCCCAATTGTTTGATAGTGCCCAAGAAAAGTGATGATAAAAAGAGTAAAAGTTGGTATAGATAGGCCGTTATGAGTGGTGCAATAAAGAAGAGGCCTATGTCCAGCAGTACATTAGTTGGTATAGATAGGCCGTTATGAGTGGTGCAATAAAGAAGAGGCCTATGTCCAGCAGTACATTAGTTGGTATAGATAGGCCGTTATGAGTGGTGCAATAAAGAAGAGGCCTATGTCCAGCAGTACATTAGTTGGTATAGATAGGCCGTTATGAGTGGTGCAATAAAGAAGAGGCCTATGTCCAGCAGTACATTAGTTGGTATAGATAGGCCGTTATGAGTGGTGCAATAAAGAAGAGGCCTATGTCCAGCAGTACATTAGTTGGTATAGATAGGCCGTTATGAGTGGTGCAATAAAGAAGAGGTCTATGTCCAGCAGTACATTAGTTGGTATAGATAGGCCGTTATGAGTGGTGCAATAAAGACGAGGCCTATGTCCAGCAGTACATTAGTTGGTATAGATAGGCCGTTATGAGTGGTGCAATAAAGAAGAGGCCTATGTCCAGCAGTACATTAATACGGGCTGATGATGAAAAGATTTTCAATTATTGAAAAATAATTAAGCTATAAAAGTACTTAGGAATTGGCCATTTTTACGCATTTAACATTTAGGTAATCTCTAATCAAAAGATCACAACTTTCTCTAAACTTTACCAAACGCCTAGAAGTCACTACCAAAACACGGCAACGGTAGAAAGTCGGCATTCAAAAACACTCTAACAGCCGTAACCAATTACTTTACAATAACCAAAAACACGTAAGAGGTCAAAAAACGCAAACGCACGCGAACTTTAATTGTACCTAATTAATTTATTACATGTATTAAACAATTAACTTCGTATCTCGTAGGTACTTATTGTTATTGAATTCGGGACGGAGGTAGTTACGACTCTTTAACCAATTGACTTATCTTTGTAAGCTAATTAATGGTTACTCTCATCACGCGATGTGCTCTAATTGGAAGTTGAAAGTTAAACAATTTTCAATATTGTTTTTGTATAGTGCTCACTTTAACACACATATGTCATTTATACTAAGGTTCACCAACGATCGCTGGTCATCTGCAAAGTGCTTGCCAATTTCAAGTTAACTAATTGATTAAGTTAATCGGTCGTTGTTGAACATGACACTTACATTTTATATGAATACCAACCTGAAAATTGTTTTACTAAGTTTCAGCCTTTCTTCACCGAAAAAAATGCAATAACAATAATATAAAACTAAGTTAAACTAACAGGTGCCGACCTAATAATTAATACAGTACATAATTAGACACTTCACGTGGTTTTGTTGTTTTTTTTTTTGCCAATTTAGTCTAAAACTTTGAAGGAGACAATTATAAGATCTCAAGATAAACTTATTTTGTCTAAACTATTATCTAATGCTTTAAGAATTACTTAAATTTTTTTAGTCAAAAAATTTCCTTGGCCTAAAACTTCTATAGCATTACCTCCATTATTCCAATTCAGTATTACCTCTTATCATAATTTACAATTCGAAAGTAATCGTTTCCTACCAAAATGATCCGTTAATATCAGTTTTGCGTTTGCCAACAGTCCGCTAATGCCGGCCTCTCATGCTAGCATTCAAAAAGCAGAAAAATTCGACATAGCTAATAATCAAATCGGGCCGCTATTCTGACGTTTTATATTCAACGCTTCATTATTCTTAATTAAAGTTTTCGAGTGATTAGTCGAATTGTATACTTTAATAGAATCATTTCGATTGATCGTTCACAATATAAAAATTCTTCGTGTCGACGACACAAGTACAATATTCCTATGAAGAGACATTTCAGAGACACGCAAATTACAAATTTGTGAGCACACGTAATGGGTGAAATTACGCGAGCCGAATTGACTCGATCCACGTTACGATTACGATGTAGAATCGAATACGTTATCGATTATAATTAACGCGTATTATTATCGTAACTGTTATAAGTACTTTGAACAAGTTTTCTTGAAGAATTTAAACGTTATTTGATAAAAGTTTAACGCTTTTCTTTAATATCATCGAGGGCTTTTCATTTGGTTTGTTATTAAAATCCAATTTTGTTAAGGAGCCAATAATTATTGATAGGAGTGTCTTACAATTAAATAAATAACAGGGTGTTGGTTTAAAATGATTTTCTGATTATAATTATACAATGTTAACACAAAATATGTATACGTAAATATACGTATACGTGAATTTTAATATGTATACGTACATATTGTTACACATATTTGGCTTATACATAAATATGAAAAATATTGAACGAATGTTGATGATTGTAGCAACATTATATTATGAAGTTAAGGCATGCCTTTCAAGTGGAAAAGCTCTATAATAATCAATCCACTTAATCGATTAATTGTTATTACAATTCATCGATTAAGTGGATTGATTATTATAGAGCTTTGTTTTTTTTTTAAATAATCTCGCGCAAAAATAAAGATTAAATTTCGTTTTTAAAGAAAAGGCTTGAGATCCATTTTTTTGGTTAGATCGACCAATATTCTTGTAATTTGATTGGTACTCCAATTCCTAGTGAATTACAGCGGATTATAATTAACTATTATAAATGAAATCGTCTGAAGTATTTAGCGCTTGTCCCAACCTCAAACAAGTCAATGGCTAAACAAGTGAACTAAACAGCCTGCATTTAGAGCCACCTAACGGGAATAGGGTAACAAATGGCCCACTATCATCTAGTACCAGTTACGTATAAGTCAATTAATTGCTGTTAATCGAGTTCGTCTAAATGAGCCCTAAATATCGAGCGGTGATGTCGAGCTTTTAAGAATAGACACCCGAGCCAGGTTAGGTTTTAGACTAAAATAGTTTTGTATTTTTAAGAAATATGTGTACAAACAAGATTAGAATTGATACTTGGATAATTTTATTTATTTATTTTGCTTTTATGAAATAGGCCATGCGTTTGTGGACAATATTAAATAATTCTAAAGTTCTCACACTTTTAAACCGGTGGTTAATCAGTAGTTAACCTGAAATGAAATATGACAATTTCAAGTTAGTTATTCGTTGATTAACTAAGGATCAAAAATGCTTTATACACATACCTAAAAGTATTCCAAAAAGTTTAAATAAAATTGACAATTTGTGCTTACTTCTTGATTGTAACGGCTGTTTAAAATTGCCCTCGTGTGAGTCGCCCGATTAGTGCTATGTTTTTTAACATAAATCATTGAATTTAAAATGGCCGAATTACAAATGTTTCATTTCGTGCTGAAATAATTCAAAACGTTTGCGAACTCTATAATTTTAATTTGAACTGTAATTTGAATTTTCACGCTTTTTTAAAGTTTTATGATGATTTAGAAACTGGTTCGTAGTTGGAATAAAAATTAAGGACTCGTTTCACAGTCAAGACGAATTTTAAATTGAGCGGTGTAATAATCAAAAGGTATATAATTTGGAAGTGTGAAAATGATGAAGAAGATCATAGATTGCAAATAGTAATGGAGTGAATGAATGAGGCTGTCGTAAAAATCTAATCTGACTATGTGGGTTGATGTTTTTTACCCGCATGTGGCAACGTCCTGGCATGTGTGTGTTTTTGTGGAAATGAAATGTTTTCAATGCAGTTTATACGGCTATACCAATTTTGAGAAATAAAGTATGATTGTACGTGAGTATAATTCAGTTGTCTATAGTATGATTAGAGTTTTAATGGGTAGAATACTAAATAGGTAGCTAAATAGGTAGTTGCTACATGATCATAACACAGCCGACGACGTTGATGTAAGAGTCATCCAGTATGGCGGCCGTTATGCGCCATATTGTTATGACATAAAACGAAAGCTATCAGTTCTTTTTCGTTTAAAGTAATACTCAGTATGACTTCTTTATAATAAGTACCTGTATGTTTCCAAGAGCATCACACTAATTACATTGTTAAGAAGATAGCTAACTTTCGGTTACATTTCACAATCATTAATTTTGTACGAGCGATGGTAGCCTAAAGGTTCAATTGTGCAACTTAGAATCCAACAATACCGAGTTCGTTCCTAGGCTCCGCACCAATAACTTTTCTAAGTTATGTGCGGTTTTCCATCGCTCCGTGCTTCGGAGGGCGCGTTAAGCAGTCGGTCCCGGCTGTTATTGATTAATAGCAGTCGTTAAGCCATGCCGCCCTCAGGGCGGCCTGACAAACTCTGACACCGGAGGCCAGCACTACGCCATACAACAAACAAACAAAATTTAGTATTATCCGTAAGTTACTCGGACAATCACTTTTTACTTGCCACTTTATCTGACGCCTAATCTTTATCTGATATTTAAATTCTATTTAACTTATTTAGTAATCTATTTAACTTATTTAGTAATCTATTTAACTTATTTAGTAATCTATTTAACTTATTTAGTAATCTATTTAACTTATTTAGTAAAGCTAAATAAGTTAAATAGAATTTAAATATCAGATAAATTAATTAGTTTTTACTAACAACCTATCTTTAAATTATACTCGGATATTCTGAAACAAACAATAAGTATTAAATTTAGTTCGATAAAATAACGCGGTCTCTTTTGCCTAATCTGAAACGCTATATATATTCAGTAACTTCTAGCACTTAAATTTGTAGTACCCATTTTTTACAAGTAACAATTATAAAAAAACTATGTTAATGTGCATATTCATCTATGACCTTTAATTAACAGCTCACGAATTCATTTATTAATTCGTAATAACCGGTAATTATCAAAAATAACTACTAATGCCACTAAATACTTACAAAGAGAATTCGTCGAATGAAGTTTACATCAAAGGAACCGACGACGGTGCCGGTATTCCAAGTAAATTAATTAACTAATTAAACCCATTACAATTAATGAAAGTCTTCGATAAAATTGTATTGTATTGATAAGGCAAACAAAGGGGCTTAACCAGTGGAGTAATTTCAATGCAATTTGTGACAAGTAGTTTGTTACGGCTGGAGGTCATCAACATTTGAACGTTGGTTAAGCAAATGGTTAACCTGAAAATGTATGTTAATTCTTTAACAAATTTTCTTGTAACAATTTAAAGAACATGCGTATTTGAAACAAGAAAATTTTCGCACGTAGAAAAAGCTCGACTGAGAATGGTTGCTAGCCAACTTTAAATCGTTATAGATAGATAGATAACACTTTATTGCACCAAATGAAACACTTACAAACAAAAATAAACTTATAGTACAATCGGCGGCCTTATCGCTAAGCAGCGATCTCTTCCAGACAACCGTAAGCTATATTGAGATACATGACTATATAATAAAGGCAGTTGTTGGTGTGCAAAGTTTGAGTATAATAAAGAAAAGAAGATTACAAACAAATAAAATAAAAATGAATTTGAACAAAATATAAATAGCAAGATAATACTAATAAATATGTAAATAGCAAATAATAGTAAATATATAAACATTACAATAAACTAATAAATATTTTATAGTAGGTACATATATAATATACATGAGGTATAGATAGACTCAGCCAAAAGTGAAAAATTACAATGATGACAAGTAAAAATTGTTAACCTGATGTTTGAAACTTTGCAACGAATGTGCTTTTCTTACAGGAACCGGTAAAGAGTTCCACAGTCGTACTGCTTGTACAGTGAAAGACTTATCATAGTAAGAGCTACAGAGCTGCTGAACTCAGATCATGTAAGATTTTAATGATCGAACAGATCGAACATTTTAATGATCGAACAAATCGAACATTTTAATGATCGAACAGATCGAACATTTTAATGATCGAACAGATCGAACATTTTAAACTTTTGCATTTAAATTTTATCTTAAACATTTTTCTTTTTCTTTTAAGTTTTTAAAGAATTTTCTTAATTTTGATTTACAGGACCATTAAAATTATTAATTAATTATTTATAATTTTTTTTATAATTTTGTTTATTTTGTTATATCTAGATCATAAATGGTCTAAAGATGATTTTCAAATAACTATTCAATGATACCCCACTTAACATAGTTCGTCGACTTTCATTTTTTCAACACGATTTTATTAGCTTCACCTGTATGTTTGTTCCATCCCTCATATGTCATCATCCGATTGTGTAGTTCCTTTGACTAGGTACTACTACTACTATTACTACTACTACTACTACTACTACTACTACTACTACTACTACTGTAGTTTTTAATTGTCATCAGTACTACACCCATATGCAAAACTTCAGCATCTTTGGACGTCCTTAAATTGTTCAAAATTGACTTGCATTCCAGTCCTAAACATTATAACACAGTGAATTAAATTAAAGCTTGTTTAAAGTTACTAAACCAATTTTGATGAAATTTATACAGTACCACACTAGAGGTCTTCTTACTCAAGTAAAAACAATCATCTAATTCGGTTCAGAAATCCCAAGATATTAGAGGACATAAACTATAAAACAAATAGATTTTCTGATAAAACTACTGAACCAATTTTGATGACCAAGTTTACATGGGACTACACAGAAAGTTTACCCTTTTGAATAAAAAAATAACCATCTAAATCGGTTTAGAAATCTCAGAGATAAACACAAAATCAAGGTAATATAAACACAAAATCAAATGGATTTACCCAAAAAACTATTTATTCTCGAAAAACTGTTGAACCAATTTTGATACAATTTATATGGGATAACTTGTAGAGTACCTTTCAAAATCGGTACGCAATTAACGGAGATATCGACCGACATACATTAAAAAAAAACATACATACAGTCGAACATGGTTATATGTTCGACTGTATGTATGTATTTTTTTCTGAAGTCGCTTATAAAGGTAAACCCCCTGGTAAACTGATTTAGCTCTTACGAACTTTTAATTCTAAGTCCTGTGGCATCGTAGCTCCCAAACGAATGGACCGTTTTAGATGCGTTTTTTCTGTTTGAATGCTGATGTGATCGAGATAGTTCTTAGCTTTAATTGGGGGGTTGTTGGTCATACACGCCAACGCGACGCTGACTAGTTTTTTTTTGTCACACAATAAACACTACACATCAACATACACTAATTCGTCCTACTCGTAGAAGATTTGCAGACTTTGCTTCGCTCAGTTAATCATTTGAAATCGATCTGATTATTTTCTTCCATTACTAATTTATAGGTATCCCTTCAAACTAACACTACTAATTCTGAGGCAAGCAAGCTCTAGTTCCACAAGCAAGCTCTATGGTTCCACAAGCAAGCTGTATAGTTCCACAAGCAAGCGCTACATAGCACTTGCGAGTTATATGTAACTGAGTAATTTAGTAATTGTATCCTCTAACAACGAATTAAATAGTAATCAATAGAACTGGGGCCGCGGGCACGAACGCTGACGAATTTAGACGAGACGACACGATTGTCGTTACTGTCGTTGTTTAAATAGCAATAAATTACATAGAAGTAGAACGACGTTCCTAGTTTAAATTTAAAGTTCTTCTTGTTGTTAATTTTATATTTGTAGGCAAACCAACGTTGAACTATCTTACTATATCTAAGTTTACTGTTGTTTAACCAAGGTTTCATTATACAATTTTGGTGAGAAACAGACTTTAGGGTAGATATTATTTTTGTACTTTTCGCATTCGACCAACAACAAAAAAATATTTTATTTAGTTTGCTTTGAGTGTTTTGTGAGTCAAATCTTTTAAGCTAAATTAGAATAACTTCCTTTTATCCCACGGAGATGATTTTTTTCAGTTCTGATGATCGACACCCAGGAATAGCTCCAGATAAAGGAACTCTTCAATGGTTAACAGCACAGACACTACATTTCGTGTTCGCATTTTATTATGATAACTGGTTTTAAGTTTTACCATGACATGTGGTTGCTGCACTCAGGGCTATGTCCTGACTAGAGAACTCCTCAACTGTTAACAGCACAGACACGAAATGTTGTATACGCATTAATTCTAAGTTTCACCATGACATGACTACTGCATGAAAGTTTTTTTTATTGAATGTTTTTTAATTAACTTGTGTTATGGAAGTCTTATAAGAAGAGATAGCGTTATACTTAGTTGTCGCGTTGGCTGATCTGGCAGAAGCAATGTGCCGCGCAGAAGCGTGGATGATGCGGGTTTGAGCCCCATGATTAAAAATTTAAATTAGAAAAATTACTAGTTATCCGATTTATTTACAGAAATCATCGTAAAAAATCGTCACGTATAAACACCTCAACGGATTTGCTAAGCTATTGTTTTAAATGGGTACTTAAGCTTAAAGTTCGGTGCCTATTCGTGTGATCAGGTTTATGTTGGTCGTCGAGGAGTTATGTCCCAAGTCCTAACCTAACCTTTGGGTTACGTAATCGTGGGACAGATACGAGACGTATTAGAACATATTAGTGGAGATAACGTGGAAACGTGTTATGTACAATAAGTGTAAGTAGCTACAAGTTATGTGGAATATCCAAGAACATTTTATGTAAGTAGGTATCAGTTATGTGGAATATCCAAGAACATTATAAGTAAGTAGGTATCAGTTATGTGGAATATCTAAGAACATTTTATGTAAGTAGGTACCAATTATGTGGAATATCCAAGAACATTTTGTGTAAGTAGGTATCAGTTATGTTGAACATCCAAGAACATTATAAGTAAGTACGTATCAGTTATGTGGAATATCTAAGATCATTTTATGTAAGTAGGTACCAATTATGTGGAATATCCAAGAACATTTTGTGTAAGTAGGTATCAGTTATGTGGAATATCCAATAACTTTTATCTAAGTATGTTTAAAAATAGACAAACAGGCTTGCCTAGCGCCTACTGTTTAAACAAGTTCCTTCCTCATCAAGTGAAGTACTTATAAAGGATTATTTCCATTCAGATGACTTTCAGTACTTATTATATAAGTTAGAATATATAAAGCACCTATGTCGAAGATACTTAAACGAATATATTCAAATGCTTGGCAATTCGGCATAAAAAGACGGCAAGTAATAGTTTCGAACCAATGAAATACGATTGCTTTGGATGTATGCAGGTACGTATAAAAAACTTGAGAGGTAAAGAAAGGTACATACCTAAAGGATATTCCATAGAAAAAATCAAACACAAGCTCAAACACAGCTAATTCATACACGCGGATCTGTGTGTTAAGTCTTAAGAGCAAATCGCGTGCCTTCTTTTATGTTTGTCTTCGTGAGGTTACGTGTTTCTAACCTTTGGAATTACGTACATAACTTTATATTTAAAAAGGTTTTGTGACAGACGTTTTAAATATATTTTAACCTACAATTTTCCTTAAAAAAAAGCCAGCTGAGTCAAATGAGCCCAAATAGCAATCTACCGACGAGGATATAATAATATACGTGCTGTCACTCTTGACTGAATAATACACAACGTAACAGCTGTAATTTTAGTTTAGCGTTTTACTGAAATAGAAAACGAATTTACAAAATATTTACTCAAAAGCTATCAGCGAAACATCACTTTCAACCGTACCTACAGACAGTAATAACAGCTACCAGCTATCGCAGGGATATAAAAGAGCTCCGTAACCGTAACCGAAACTATAGGATATCCGAAATGAAATTCTATCCGTAACCGTAACCGAATCCGATATAAAAGTTTCGGATAATTTCGGATAGGGGCGGAGTCTACAAGCTTTTATGAGACTCGTTATGGCAAGTTTTTCTGCCCGGCTGAGCCGAAACACTAGCCGCGCGCATCACTTGCCTGTTTATTCATCTTAAAAATCAATCTATCTGTCATGTTATCCGTAACAGTATCCGAAACAGGTATAACATTATTTCTATATCCGTATCCAGACCCGAAATGTCATGTCCATAACATCCCTACGCTAAAGTGCAGAAACAGAGCTCCATCGATGGACTAATTATCTAACAATTAACTGAGTAGGTCGCACCTCACTTTTACTGTTAACCATCTAGGTACTACAATATGTACGTAAGTGAAAGCAGTAATAGAGCTTCCTACATATAGATCAAATTATTGCTACACACACACTAAGAGCGGTTTTAAATGAACTGTCAACGATCCGTATTGTGTGGTGCTATAAAACAGAGGTACAGTCAGCGATAGAAGTCGCAAAACATGTCCACCAAAATTTGCACATGTAATTAAATTTAACTTAACGTTTACTGTTTAATGTGTTACGAACAATTAGAATTATAAATGCATTACAAATTGCTATTTTAACCTAAAATCATCATGTTCAACCTAAAACCTACCCAGTTTTTTAGGCCAATCCGTTTTTAGGCGCAAATCAAACAAAAAAGTGAAAATGAACATTAATTTGAAGTGCAATCGGTACGAGTATATTTGATCAGAACATCATATTTTACTTATAATAAAGCAATAAGAACGAAAAAGTCTGTACAAAAAAGATAATTAAAAAATAAATGGTCTAGGGTACTTAAAATAAGCTACTGAACAAGAATAGATCTTTTTTTGAAATCGTGTCTTTCTGTTTGTCTGTTTGTTTGTTAGTTTGTATGTATGTTTGTTCGCGCATGACCTAAAACTACTGGATGCAGGTATCACTGTTGGATACTTGGTATCTTAATCCGATGATTAAATGCCGAGCAATCGATAAACAACTAATTGACGGCTGAACGATTTTAGAAGAATTACAGTATTTGTAATTGCAAGATTCCAGGACAAAATACGTAGATACATAGATACATCGATACATACAAGTGAAGTTAAATAAACGCTTGTAAAATTAAATAAAAAAACGTTCCCAGAAAGCAAGGATTCTGTTTACTCCTATAAATTGTGACCTGGGTATGTCTAGGTATTGCTGTTATGCATTCATTAGGCTATAGATGGATGCTTGCAACAGTTGCAACTACTAATTGTTTAAAAGCATCTATAAGCTGCAGGTGAAAAGTTAGTCTAAAAATTAATGTTATTTTTTATTAATAATTTAATGTTCTCAAGGAGTCAGTCTGCATCCAGACAATCATTGCGGCGGAGCACTTTCGCGCCCGCCCCGCCGTCCGGTGACGCTGTAGAGAGCACGTAAAAACTACTGGACCGATTGCGATGCGGTTAACAATCCGATGAGTAGAAGCCGAGCAATCTATAAAAACTATTTGACGGCTGAACGAACTTTGGTATTTTGTAGTCACTAGTACTCTTGGTCACACAAAACAGGTAAATTTGAGGTAGAACTGGGGTACTTTATATCTAATTCCGATGAGTAGACGCCGAGCATCGATAAACATATTTTTGACGGCTGAAAGAATTTTGATCAAATGTTGGTATATTGGTATTTTAGGCCCTGGAATAGCACAAAGAGTACTTTAAACCTACAGAAATTACCACGCGTGCGAAGCCGCGGGCAAAAGCTAGTTATAAGTATAAATAGATAGATAGAATAGATAGATATAGATAACCAACAGGGTAGTAAATTAAGTTTACAAACATTTATGCCAATTGTAAGGCCTTACAGGTTTTCACATATAGTTACATTATAATAAAAGCAAGTGTTTTAGGAAATTTTTGGTCAAACTAATTTTGAATAAACATCATCGTAGGTATTGTATAAAATATTAAGTCATTAGACAGAATTATTTATAGGTACTTTTCAAACCAATATCCTAAGTTCGAAACCCGGAATAAATACGAATCTAAACCTAATACAAGAATAGGTAACCTTACCTATCTAAGTTAATAAAAATCATGCAGTTCGTTTTAAAACTGTAATAAAATGGCCCGATGAAAATAACTTTGTCTTAAATAAACTGGCAGCGTCTGAGCTGAGACAGCTTGATAGAATTAGTTTCAATTAGCTTGCTTCGCTGCTGAGCCTTGGACGCGATTGAGATGGATTTGCGATGTATCTACAAACTTACTTCTAATGTGGGGTTAGCAGTCTAATCACACTTATTAACATCAATTGATAAATTGCTCTAAGTTTAACTTACAAAATTGGCAATTTGTTTCCGATCTTTATTTTTCGTATTACCTACTATGTTGTAATAAGATCAAAATGTTCTAAGGCAGACATGCGTAGCGATGTTTTAAGACTTAACTAATCGACCTTCATAATGTCACAGAATAAACAATAGTAGGTAAGATATTGTTACTTCCGTAGAGCTAATCCATAGAGCTCTTATTTCACAACACGACCGTGAAATACCCATAACATTAAAATAAAAAGATAAACACCCATAGAAATTAAAAATCAAATTAAACAAAAAGCCCATTCAGAAACTCAACTAAATTAACTTTACAAATGTTTTGATAAGATCTCAGTGGCGGTTCACCTACGCCGAACGCCGGCCGAGCAACCGCAAGCCTACTCAACGATAATCAACTTAGCAGACTCAGTTACTGAGCGGCGGACGCACTACCAACTTCTAAACAGTCCAGTGCAGTCGACAACAACTCTTTATAGTATTAGGTGAAATAACTTCCAGGACACTGTTAGACTTCGCGCAGCTAATGGATCGCCTCTATGCTATGCTTAGAACGTGAAACTTTTATGGATAAGTAGAATCGAGTTACTAGTTTTGTCGAAAATAGCGTTTAAGTTCCCTGTTAGTTCTGCTCTTGTTGTGTTAAAATAGCGAATGAGAGTTTGTTGCTGTTGGAATATTTTAATGCTGTTAAGTTTCATGTTAGTGACAGTACTGATACTGACTGACAGCAACTGCATATCACCAAGTGGCTATAAACAACACGGCAAGTGACTATAAACTAGGTTGAAATTGTTGATGAACCAAGTAATTGGAAGGTTTGATTTTATTTCTGACTAGCTGTGCCCACGGCTTTGCCCACGTGTTCATTTCAATGGGTCAAATGTAACCAATGTGCTATTCCACTACCAAAAGTAGCTAATTAATGATTGCCTAGTCCGTAATAAAAAAGGAGCTATAATGTACAATATACTACATTTCATCTAAATTTGTTCATCTGTCAAATAATTTTTATCTTTTGCTCGGCTTCTACTCATTGGATTGAGATACCAAGTACAACAGTTTTTAAGTCAAAACCTAAGCTATTTAACAGTGAAAACCACATCGCAAGCGGTTCATAGCTTTTACGTGAAGCGCGAATAGATAAACAGAGAGACATGATTTAAAAAAAGAAAAGCTTGTTCAATAGCTTAATACAAGTTCCCTAGACCATTTTCGTTTATTTCTTTTAGTGTCGAGACGGGCAGGTTGCTTGCCTGATGGTAAGCGTCACGCCTGCATAACAGTTGCAGTGCCACCCAGGACTTTGGTTGCAAAATCTTGCACGTCACTGCACTGCACTCGTCACCCTGAGACATTGGTTTTTAAGTCTCATTGCCCAGTAATTTCGCTGGAAACATTGCCCTTCAAACCGAAATATTTACACACTACTGCTTGGCAGTTGAACATCTGACAAAGGTGTGGTACTTCCCCTGGCGGCGTCTTGCGTAAGAGGCCTACCACAATGAAATGACATTTTACATATATAACACTTACTTGGTGAATCGGCGAGCAAATCGTTTTCTTCGTGACTCGGCGACTTCACGGATCTAGGTGACATTTTGACCGGCGCGTGCGGCGACGGGACCGGGCCAGAGCCGGCGCTGCCCGCGCTGCTCGCAGGCCCGGCAGCGCTGTTGTGCGACGTCGTGATCGTGATCTCGCCGTTCGACGCAGCAAGCCTGCACCGTAACGCAACGTTAACACACGCGTTCCAACTAAGACTCACATTATAATTATGTTGATTTTTTGTTATTAGGGACTGATAGTTTCTCGATTTTGCATCTACTGTCAATGGACTAAGGTACATTTATGTTAAATTAGTACTAAAGTAAATATAACTAATTATTTAATGTATAATAATTACTTTTAGAGGAAAACTTTGGAGTACTTTTTAAACGAAATAATAATTTAGAACTGGATTGCAGAAGTAACCCCTCACAGTTTTGCTGTACTTAATGATACCATCAGAACAGCAACTTCCACATCTGGACAGGTAGGTATAGACACATTATATATATTTTTGGCTATAGAACGCTCTATAGCAAAAATGAGTCCAAATTAAAAAACGCGGCCATCCTATTGTCACGTAGAAAACTCGCGCATCATTTCGCATCACTCGTCGGAACAAAAACATGTGCACGCGTTTGTTGCAACGGATGAGGCCCTAATTAGCTGCAATTACAGCTAATGCAGCCGCGCACTTAATGAAGCGCGCCTCATTTGTGGGAGCCACTTGTGCGCGACACTCGCGTCGCGACACCATTGTTACGGCTTCCGAGGATTGTTACAGGACGCGGAGGGTTACCTTACTAGCATACTTTTAGCGGGGTTTATAGAATTATGAAAGGTGGTAAAATTAGCTGAACCTATAGGAATGTCAGAGGAGTAACTGCCAATTCCGTTTTTTTTTGTGGGAGTCACTAGTACGCTACACTGGCGTCGCGTCACCATTGTTACAAATTGCGAGGTTTTACATAGGACGAGGAAGATTACCTTACCAGATTACTTTTAGCTGGGGTTATAGAATTGTGTAAGGTGGTAAAATTAGCTGAACCTATAGGGATGTCAGAGGAGTAACTGCTGATTCCGTTTTTTTTGAGAGCCACGTCTAGTGCGCGACACTGGCGTGGCGTCACCTTTGTTACAATTTGCGAGGTTTTACATGGGACGAGGAAGATTACCTTACCAGCTTACTTTTAGCTAGGTTTATAGAATTATGTAAGGTGGTAAAATTAGCTGAACCTATAGGAGTGTCAGAGGAGTAACTGCCGATTCTGTTTTTTTTCTGTGGGAGCCACTAGTGCGCGACACTGGCGTCGCGTCACCATTGTTACAACTTGCGAGGTTTTAAATAGGAAGAGGAAGATTACCTTACCAGCTTACTTTAGCTAAGTTTATAGAATTATGTAAGGTGGTAAAATTAGCTGAACCTATAGGAGTGTCAGAGGAGTATCTGCCGATTCCGTTTTTTTTCGTGGGAGCCACTAGTGCACGACACTGACGTCGCGTCACCATTGTTACAGCTTGCGAGGTTTTACATGGGACGAGGAAGATTACCTTACCAGATTACTTTTAGCTAGGTTTATAGAATTATGTAAGGTGGTAAAATTAGCTGAACCTATAGGAGTGTCAGAGGAGTAACTGCCGATTCCGTTTTTTTTTGAGAGCCACGTCTAGTGCGCGATACTGGCGTGGCGTCACCTTTGTTACAATTTGCGAGGTTTTACATGGGACGAGGAGGATTACCTTACCAGCTTACTTTTAGCTAGGTTTATAGAATTATGTAAGGTGGTAAAATTATCTGAACCTATAGGAGTGTCAGAGGAGTAACTGCCGATTCCGTTTTTTTGTAGGGGCCACTTTTCGCGACTCCATTGAGACGACATGCGAGGTTTTAGGCACAGGACGCAAATGTTTACCTTGCTTGTTAACCTTTTGCTTTGTTTATAGAATTATGTGTGTGTGTGTGTGTGTGTGTGTGTGTGTGTGTGTATGTGTGTGTGTGTATGTGTGTGTGCGCGCGCGTGTGTGTGTGTGTGTCTGTCTGTGGCATCATAGCTCCCAAAAAATTGGACCGATTTTTATGTGTTTATTTCTGTTTGAAAGCTGATGTGATCGAGATGGTTCTTAGCTATAATGGGGAGTCTGAATCCTAGCTCCCAAAGGGATGGACCAATTTTGATGCAGTTTATGTTTGAAAGCTGATGTGATCATGTGGGAGGTGAAGGGGTCGGGAGTTTTTTTAATTTGTGCGTGTTTTTGGATCCACTTGTGCGCGACACTCACTCATTGTTACGAGGCGGACTTCAATGGGAACTTAAAAACAATGTTAATCAGGATTCATCATGATAAAAGGTGGCGTTATAATTATATTGAAAACTGTGGGGCTGATTCACAAGTGCACTACAGCGCACCTCATTTATTTGTGGCACACTATCGAGTCTCGCGACACCTTCAGCGCGTGAGGTTTGTAAGGAAACGAAGTTTTGATACCTAATTTTAATTATGAGATTTTTAGGAACTGAAATTAGCTTAGGAGAAAGTGAAAAGCTTAGACATTAGCACTTGCATCATTTACCCACACTCTAGCACGTTAACGAACACCTAATGGTTAATATTCCTCCAATATTACACACTAACGTGTGTGTACCCGGCTGAGCTGAGGTATTGTGTTTAACAGCCTATGTAAGTTTGTTCCTTTGTGGCACTATACAGACCAAACGCGTGCATCGATTTTGATGATATACGTCAATCGCTTTGTCTTAATCTTGCGAGTGCTACTAGAGGAATGAAAATTCAATACAGCGACAACCAGACGTCATTTTATGAAAAAAAAAAACGTCGAACTATGTTGAGTGTATCATTGAATCATGTTATATAATATAATAATATATATTCGGGACAATTCCACACCAATTACCTAGCCCCAAACTAGGATACCCAGTAATATGGGCACTAGATAACGCATAAACATACATAATACGAATATCAACATCCATGACTCGGGAACAAACATTTCTGCTCAACACACAAATGATTGCACCTTGCAGGATTCGTTCCCTGGGTTACTAGCCACTAGACCAACCAACCAACCAACCGACCATTTAGGATCTATAACGATTTAAAGTTCGCAGTCGAGTTTTTTTCATTTTGTGTAGGTATTATACATTTAACTTCCGTCGTTGGATACATCTTATAATCATATATAACCTTAGATATTACAATTAATTAATACTTATTGCAATACTAATATTATCTAATATTTTGAAATTCGATAGTAATAAATCTGGATTGGCTTCAAAATCATTGTTAAATTCTGTAGAGTAGGTGTACATACTTCATTATACCTTAAAGTACTTATGTAGACCTGATTCGTATGAGACACATCGCGATACATGACACTTATTTCGCACTTAGTCGCAAAGCAACGAGAATATATTATATAATTATTATATCTATATCTAAAAAAGTGAATGTTTGTCTGTGCGCGATGCGCTCCTAAACCATTTAAAGGATTGTGACGAAACTTTGGCAGGGTCTTTTGATGACGCTGAGGATGGTTTATGGACAAAAAAATCATCACAATTTAAAAAATATGTATACATATTTTTTAAATCTGTTTAGATTTCGATGGATATGAAGCACTTGAAGCTTTTGAATCAAATTTGACCAAAAATCCTAAGGTATTTGAACTTTTGAAACTTTCGTCACAATGAAAGGAGTCAAAGAGGTAGAGACTTCTAAAGACGAGGGTTTTGCAAAAAAAAAGTTAAAAGAAAAAAACACATTACCTATATTGTCATATTTGAAGATTGCACGCGAGCATAGCCGCGGGGCGCATCTAGTTATATGTACCACAAACCCACCGTTGTTTACCGAAGCCCAATTGCGACATATTTAATCATACAAGTAGGTACTTCCTGAAAGTGAAAGTACCAATTAAGCACTTTTTGTACTTATGTTGTTTTTCTATGAATAATGCGCAGTAGAGGTACTCTACATGTTGATTTGATTTAATTGCGCATAGCTGAATAAGCATTTATGTACTTAGATGTTTTTCTCGCTAAAGTATGAGAAATGTAACTACTTAGTTGTTATTGCAAACGAAGAATGTACTAGAAATCGCCTACGCATTTATAAAAGTTATATAAGGAAGTTACTAAGTACAAATTGACATTATTTTATCTTCGCTTGAATTGTACGGTCAAAAGTAAGACCAATAAAATTAACTTCAAATTTAATTTGTTGTTTATTTTATTAAAATCTCGGCCCCGTCCAATTTGTCTATCTAGTAAATAATAATAATAATATAGGTATATATTTTGCCTTATAATATATATATATATATATATATATATATATATATATAGCTTAAACTAGGCACATAGAATAAATAATATATATAGCTGCTATGTTTTTTAATTGAATTTATGTCTTATTTGATTCGCAATTCGTTTTTAAAAGTCAACTAATTTCTAGGACTAATATTATTTAATCAAACTTGATAACACTTTAATGTACAAGTATCCACTTAATATTCACCACAGCAACAAAGTCCTCGAACTATATTTCAAAAAGTTGCCAACTATAAATAAACCTAATTAGTCTTCGCACCAAGTGATAGTTTATTTCTATCTCGCTATAATAATCAATTTAAATGTAAATTACAGGCAACCCTTGTAGACAGTCGACCGCTTATTTTGCGAATCAATAATTCTACCCACTTACATACCTACCCACACATAAGCACAAAGTGAATGTAGTTATTTGTCTTTAACGCACACATAGACAAGCAAGCGTAGATCTAGTTAAAGGGGAGGAGATACGGCACGCTTAAGTACCACGTAAACAAAAACTGGACTAGATACAACTATATGCATATACACATCTATATTCCACCGTCGTGAATCATGTGCATCATCAACAAAGATAGAGAGACAGACATACGCAGACTGTAACGCATATGAGAGTAACTGCTAACACGTTATACACAAAGGGCACTCCGATTGTGACTAAGGCCAAGAAAGCCAATTGTGTGCGTTTCTCCTAATTTGAGTGGTCCATGCCCGAGGAGCTGGCATCTATCTCTATACTGTTAATTAGATCTGTGCAAGCAAGATATTCTTTTTTCTTTGATAATTATCACAAGTACGTCTTTTCGAGTTTTTTTTTTTAAATTATAGTTTCGATTTTATACATTTCATTACCACATTTGCTTGTCATTCTTCTACAGGGTTAGCAAGTTTAGTGATCAAATATCCTAATGTGGATATCATACGATCAACCAGGTACTTTGCAGAGATCATTATGATTAGGATGATAAGACTAAGTACCTAACACAATAGAAAAGAAAAATCTGATCTGAAATCTGTATCCAAGGAATTTATAAGCAGAATCAAAGCCTTTTTTGAAATACATCCATTTTACAAAATCAGTGAACACATGACGAAATGCTAGAATTCACAAATGTTCAATTTTTAATATTTCCATTTGCTATTTACGAAATCAATAATAAACAAATTTTATCCTTATAATATAAAAATGTATAAATAATTACAGTAAATTATTATAAACACAGTAATTTAAATAATGTTATGATGTACCTACTTATTGTTTGAGACATGCCTAATATACCGTACTTTATTATAATGTGGTGAATAAACGAAATATCTAAAATATCATAATCTAACTATAATTAGTAGTTGGGTCACTATTGTATGCCAAAGAATTACTTAAGATTGTGGCAGCCCTAAGTTGAATGTGACCTAATAATTTGCGTACGCGCAGTTATCCTGTTATTTAATATCCGATAACTCTGTACAGTCGGCGGCACAAGTAATTGAACATTAAAAGTAATAAAACTGCGACAAATCAAAGAAGAGCAGCAATTTCTTTTTGTTATTTGTAAGTACGTGTACACAACCACTCAGTTGTCGCAGCTCCACTGAGGTTGCTAAAGTTTTTTGAGCGGAATTGTCTTAACCTGACCAAGGTTGCAAATTTGCAAATTGAAAATGTTTGCCAAAATGCTTGATATTCTATTTCAACGTGGTTAGAGTCGAAAGTAGCAAAACGTAGCTAAATAAATTCTTGACACAATTGAAGCGATATTGCCAACTAATGGAACAAAAGTTACTGATATAAGTGGTGTCACGTGGTTGTCATGTGGTGTTTTCGACAAGGTAGCGCGCTTTTTATTCACGTGTAAGCAAGCGAGCATAATATCGTTTTCCAATTTCCTCATGTGGATTTATCCTTTCCCAGTGAAAAATATATAGAATATTGACCATCTATTTTAATGAATTTTTCGAGCAATTACCAACAACTGGTTGCTTGCTCGAAGTATTAATTCATTTAACTATATACAAGACTAGTGACTCGCCCCGGCTTCGCACGAGTAGCGCTCACACCGCAGACTTTTTCTTACTTTTAGCATTTTTATACCCGACGTAACTTTTAAACAACATAATGATAATAAATTCAAGTTAAGAGTGGTTTAAACAAAGTTCTAATGTTGGTGAACTCCAGCCTCAGTGACTGTAAAATTATATTCAATACTTACACACCTACATAATTTTGAGTACCTATTGAATCAATTAATAACTAGCTTAAAAGCTAAAAAACACGCCTGCCTTCCAAAAAAGAGCTTTTGCCAATAAATTATATACTGTTGCAATGTGCTTATCTAGGCCTTCAATTTGATACCCATATTGTAAAATTGGAAGAAAAACATATTATTTGAAATTGAAAATTGAGCCAGACAGCAGAATTGGCGGCAGTATCCGCCACATTGAATGTTTTCAAAAAAATATATAGTCTATGTTACTCGGGGGAATGTAAGGATTCTAAATCTGTTCAGGCATTTAAAAGTTATTCTGGAATAAAGAAACTCACATACATACAAACATAGAAACATACATGAATGCTAAAAACATTACGTCACTCCTTTTTTTGGGCAGTCGTGTAAAAAGTTGACAAGCATTTAATTTCTTAAACCAAAGAAGTTTTTTATTATTACTCGTATTTATATAGATGGGGTTCGGTTTATTGAGGTCTATAATTGTATTTTGATGCGATGAAATGAGCACAGTAAATTATTTCGAAAGGTAAATCATGTCGAACATGACGTTGTTATTTAACTGCTTACATCTGGTTTATGTCTGATTTCAAAGTTTGTATATAAGCTTAAAGTTGCAGTAAAGTTTTTTTTTCAGGAAGTTTCATTAAAATTTTTTGAAAGAAACAATAGGTACGAAAACAGCTTTCAAATAGAACAAGAAAACGAATTGAAATCGTCCGAGAGAGATGATGTCACAGACAGGCCGACAAAGGACTCATACACTTGTCTTTTTGTGCTAAAAATTTGTGCGCAAAATATTCAGAGCTGAGCGACCAACATCCAATGCAGCTTGCAAAGGAGAAGAGCACTGAAGACCAGTATGTAGTGATAGTGACTGAGGACCACCCTCCAAAACCTGAATTAGCCTTTGAGGACTGAACAAACAAATGATAAACCAATTTACACTTGCTCATAAAAATCCTGCCATAAAAACCGCTTGCGCAAAAAAAAAATTAATCCCATTCAATAAATGCTTAGCGTTCTACTGGAAATGGAAGCAGACGGATTAAAAGTTCTCAGCAGTGTTGCGGAAAAAGAAAATTAGAGTAGCCTTTTCAAATTACCACATTTAATACTTGAGCTGAATGCTTATGTTTTGGCACTTACAAACACACACACTCACTTTTGTTTTTGACAGTTACTTATTTAAATATACAGGATCCATTTTTGAGACGGGTCAGTGAGGGCAAGTACCTTAACCGTTGCTTAAACCTTACAGCTTTATTTTATTCATCCACGATCATTTCGTACAAAATGTAAGGGAAAAGATTTTAGCAATTCTGACTTTTCTACACAAAGTACAGGTAGCAAGAAAATGGTAAATTTATGCTAAAACAATTTTTGATGCCAATTCGATCCTGCAGGGCGACCGCGGTTGAGTGATCGTAATGGAAGTAATTGTTTATGACGTCAATGCACTGTCTGTCCTTGTCATATCGTAACACAATGACAAGGACAGACAATGAACTGGTATCGCTATCGCTATAGCTTTGAGTTAGGAGATCACCGGCCTGTTTCTTATAAGGATCAAAATCAATGTTGGATCAAATGACTCTAACATCATCATAATTATATCATTTGGTCCAACAGAGACTTTAAAAACAGGATCGATGGGAATCAACAAATTGGTAAATTTCCAAACCATTTTCTTGCTACCTGTTTTTTTTCTCCAAAATCTGTGAATGCAGGTCAAAATATCTTCAAAAGTCTCCAAAGAAAGTTTTTTTTGTAGCTACAATGTTTAAGGTACCTGCCCTTACTGCCAGGTGTCAAAAATCCATCTGTATTGTAATTGCTAAGTATAATCAAAGGCATGGTCTGTAAACGAAACTAAAAGGTCCTACCACATTGCAAAGCTAACGCACTTTTTTATACACAATTTTAATATATGTCCCGAGCCGGGAATCAACCCCGCAGCCTTTATATTACGATCACCGGCATACAGTTTCTGTGTCTTAATACCACTACACCATAAAGATTTTAGAGAAACAAATTATTCCGGAGGTCATCTAAATTTTTATTCCATTCACAATTCAATGCCGATTCGGTCAACTTTCATTCAATTTATAAAATAGTTAAGAGAATTGACTTTCGGCATGCCTTCTGCTATAAGATCCTTTTCCAAAGTAGTAAACAATATAGTAATTCTGCAAATCTATCAACCAAAACGTATTCAGCAGACTTGTTTTAGATTATCTACCGTATTGATTAAACCCCAATCTATATCTTACTAAACAATGAACATAAATAGACTAGAAATTCCACATGTAGGTAAATGGTGCAGCGAAACCTTGAAAAAAAATACAGACTGGCCCACAATTTTCTTCTCTATGGCCACGGCTCTCACTCCACACCAATGATTTACAATGTTAATGTAACTTTAATATAACATCAAGCGACACACAATATTTATCTAGATTGTAGGCCAACAGAAATGAGGTATTAAACTTAATTATGGATGCTAGAATTAATGCTTCTAACCAGTAATTATGAGGTCACATTAACTTAATGTCTTTGAATTACGCACACATACAAATGCGGCATAATCACCGTGTAGTTAAGTAGTCAGTATTTAAGCTCGCATGATTTTTAGAGGACACTGCTTAAGTAGGTAGCAGAAGAACAATAAGCTATTGTTTCTAAGGTTTTGTACCTACTTATATTCATACATAACTCATAATATACTAGTAGCTCTGGGAGCGGTGAGTGACGACCTGCGAAAAGCGGCTGGAAGAGAACGGATGAGGGGAGCTGAAAACCCAGATTAGTGGCGTGCATTAGGAGAGGCCTACATCCAGCAGTGGACAGATGTAGGCTGCTGATGATGATGATGATGATGTGAGCTGTAAACTTGAGCCTGTCTTTGCTAAGCTTAAAACTGATTAAATGTTCACGCGCACCTTAACGAAAAGCTGAGAGACATTAGGCCCCACAACAATGCCATTTTGAAAAAATTCAATAAACTGAGTCGACAAAAAATAATCTAACCTGCTCACAAAATTTCACGAGAATCGGTTGATAAATGCGACCAGTAGAGGAGAACAGCCGGACATCCGCCGGACATAAGAAAGTATTTTTACCCAAGTTGAAACGGAGACGCTTCGCTCGCGCTTCTCGCTCGCTCGATCAATTAAAGAAGATAAGACTGGATTTTTTGTTGTTTTTAGGGTTACAGGAGAATATTAAGCGAATTCATTGTTTGGGCTGCTACGAATGAATCATAATAATATGTAAAAGTTAGTGTGAAAAGAGCATGGTTTCATAACCCTATAATCGTGAAACTCCCGAGCGCTTTAGATAGCTTATAAGTTGACTGAAATAATTAGCTGCTGAATTGCCCGTGCATGAATTCATTTTTAACGCATTGTAACGCCCTTAAGCCAGTTAACCGCCCGTACTTGAAAGCACGTGCGTCAGTGTGAGTGAGGTGATTCAGGTCACTTGTTCTGAAGTGAATCACTGTTTTACAGCTACCTAGATTGTGGTATAATAGAGAACCAGTACTTATTACATGTATAATGTCTAGGCTTCTACTGTTAGTACTTCTAATATATGTGTTGTTCAAGGCCGAGAAATTTCTTGGTGAAACTAGAGGACGCAAAAAAGTTATTGCAATTTTTAATGTAGCTTTTTACTCATCATCTCATTTTTGGATAGTTTCAAGGCTATATGTTTTACTTCGACAAGACCTCTTACTGTACAGTTATTTTGTTACGCAACTCACATATTTATGTCATTTTCTATCTGGGCGTACTACCTACTAAGTACTATTATTTATTCTGTGTACGTTTCTTATAAATTTAACTTCTACTTCAAAACTTCTACTCCAGCGGTTTCTACTCCAGCGGTCATCGGTTCTACCCAGTTGCTAATCTCATCAGAATTGGTTCAGCATTTTATTATTAGATGGTAATGCGTCTTTTAAAGTGTTTTTTTTTATTCAAAGAATTATTCATCGCTCACGATAGTGATCTCAATCACCACATGCATGAAAAGCACTAAACGTTAACATCAATCAAAGGCAATATACTCGTTTCACATTACCACAACAACCTCATTTTTTAATTAACACCAACCTTGTTTCAATTTTATATGCGACTAGCTAAGCCCTGCGGTTTCAGCAGCCGGTTTTTCCCGTGAGGGATGATGATGATGATGAACGTATCCTATGTGTTATGTGTTTGTGTGGTTTAAGCTAACTCCATTCCAAATTTGACCAAAATCTATTTAGCCATTATCGCGTGAAAGCTCTCCAAAGAAACAAACAGACAACGTTTCACGTCTATGTATTGATGTGGATTGTTTCAACTATTATACATAGCTTCAACCACATCCGGTGGTTTTTTCAAAAACCCCTGTTGGACGCATTTCGCTTCGCTCGATCCTTCTAATATACGTGGTGAATTCCCGTTTTCAATTGATTTCACAAAAGGAGACGGTTATGTGTTCGACTGTATGTATGTAATTTTTTTATGTATGTATACCAATTTCTCCGTCAATTGCGGACAGTTGTTTTTTTGGTGGTCCCATATATATTGAATCAAAATTCGTTCAGTAGTTTTTCGAGAATATTTTTTTTTTTTAGTATATCCATTTATATAGCCTCTATATAGTTTTTATATAGCCTCAAATCTCTAAGATTTCTGAACCGATTTAGATGGTTGTTGATTTATTCAAAAGGGTAGACTTTCAGTGTAGTCCCATAGTAACTTCATCAAAATTGGTTCAGTAGTTTTTATTAGAAAAACTATTTGTTTTATAGTTTATGTTATCTAATATCTTGGAATTTCTTAACCGAATTAGGTGATTGTTTCAACTTAAGAAAGAAGACCTCCAGTGTGGTACTGTATGAATTGTATAAAAATTGGATCAGTAGTTTTAGGCTTAGTTAATCCATTTGTAGTTGATTTTTTGTACCATGGTATTTTGAACAGCACTTGTTGACATTCCCAATGTACCAAAACCACTGTATCTGCATGATAAAATCTTGCTTCACCATAAAACCATCACCCCAGTCACTCCACCCCAGCGGTGCTACCAGTGTTGCCCCCCTAATCTAAGCACTAAACGTTAATATATTCCAAGGCTATATCCACATTGGATCTATTTATCACCATTACTTGGCGGATTAGACACGTCACGGGCGAGGTAATTATAGACGGGAATACTTAATGCCTCGGGCGTGGGTAATTATATGGTCGCATTATGTGGCGGTGTTTTACGGGAGTATGGGGTTTGACTTGGAAATATATCACCTGGCTGTACAAGATAACGTTATAGCCGTACCTTATCTAAAAGATGATAGCGTGTGTGTGAACTCCGGACACTATTCTTATTCGAGATGGGGGCGGTAAGGTCTGCACTGACGTCCCGCTTGTGCATTTCTCCGTCAGTCTCTACCCAAGCCATACCAACTCGTCTATTCTTAAGGGAGTATGGTCTTGGGTTGCTGAGACAACTGCAACTGCTCCAGTGACAAAGATGGCGAGGGTGAATAGAGTTGGGGTTAGGTCGTTGAAACAAATAACGAATTCCAGTTGTAGTTCTGATTTCTTCCGTTGAATGGTTTACAGCTGGACGTTATTCTTTAGAAAGAACTTGGGATACTTAGCTAGTCAGTGTTAGATTTAAACGGCAATCAGTCATATCCTCTACTCCCTCTGTATTTTAAATTCAAAATAGGCTTGCGTTACTATTGCAAACGTTACACTCGATAATGATGTACTACTAGCTGCGCCGCGGTTTCACCCGAGTGAATTGTGATGATGGATGATGATGATGATGATAATAAAAAGTAGCCTATGTGATAATCCATGATATAAGCTATCCTGGTACCAAATTTCATTCAAATCCGTTCAGACGTATGAGCGTGAAGAAGTAACAAACACAACACACACATACACTCTTATAAAGATCGATGGCGCTAATCTTTTTTATGCATTTTATGACGTTTTGTATGGACTGTCAGTTCTAATGTATGGAGTTCTGCATCGCGCATACGAAGTTTTCCGCTCGATAAGAGAGTATTCATTTTTAAAACTCTATTCTCCGATTGGCTTGGTTACGACAGTGACTACAGTTCTCTGATTTATAATAAACTAGCTTACCCGCCCGCGACTTCGTCCGCGCGGACTACAGTTTATCGCGAATAAAGCATCCTATGTTCTTCTAGGATATTAAAAACCAAGGCAAAAGTAGACTTAGACTTCTTGGTTATGGTCGCTGTAGCTTGTTGTTGGTATAGCATCAACTTGCGTGTTGGCCGGTGATCCTCCCTGGGAGCTCCAAGCGGAGATCCTCGCCGAAGTTTACCACTTCGTGGCGGAGAGGAGATCCCGCGGAGACCCCCCAGCGTGGGA
Source organism: Alsophila aescularia (assembly GCA_946251855.1). Classification (NCBI taxonomy): domain Eukaryota; kingdom Metazoa; phylum Arthropoda; class Insecta; order Lepidoptera; family Geometridae; genus Alsophila; species Alsophila aescularia. The sequence continues at coordinate 59,432,380 of OX276378.1, read as the reverse complement.
GGAGGTCACGCGCATGCGGCGGCAGGCGAGGGCTGCCATGTTGCGGCGGTGGACGGAGGACCTGGCTCCACCGGTCCCTGGGCAGTGGACGGTGGAGGCTATCCGCCCGGTCCTTCGGAGGTGGGTGAGGCGGCAGCATGCGCCGCTGACCTTCCGATTGGTGCAGGTGCTTTCCGGACACGGATGTTTCGGAAAGTACCTGCACCACATCGCAAGACGGGAGGTGACTCCAGTGTGTCACGAGTGTGGGGCACCGGAGGATACGGCGCTTCACACGCTGGAAGCGTGTGCCGCATGGGGCCCGCAGCGGCACACGCTTTCAATGATGATAGGACGGGATCTCTCTCTGCCAAGCGTAGTAAACGCTATGCTTGGCAGCGAGAGATCGTGGCAGGCGATGGTCTCCTTCTACGAAGCCGTAATGGTGCAGAAGGAGACCGCGGAGCGGGCCCGGGAGACGGACGCTGGAGCGGTCGCGCTCCGGCGCAGGAGACCAGGTGGGAGGAGGAGGCGTTTTGCCCACCTCCTCCCTCCTCCGTAGTGGGGTCACCGGTGGAGTGTCGGGGGACGCTCCACCGGCTTGCACGGCCCCACATGTCTGAGGGGTGACCTTTGTGAGCAAGGTTGCCCCTCCAAGGGCGGAGAGACCCGATAAGGGTCTGCCACTGGGGCAAGATGGTAGAATGCTACCGCGACCCCATCTTGCCCCACCTCGGTGGAGGACGGCTCACGGGGGGGTTTTAGTGGGTGCGAGCCCCACATACCCCCTTCCATCACCCCCGTGGTGGAAGGGAAGTGCGTAGGCATTTCCCCCCCTCAAAAAAAAAAAAAAAAAATAATGGTATAGCATCAACTACTTACTCTGTGGCACCAAAGCTCTTGATGATTTTTGACAGACTTGTTATTTCGTTTCCATGGCAACCGTTCCTTACAGCGAGTATTCAACTTGTTCCAGTTTTCCCGTGGAAACTTCCACGTAATTCGTGGAATTTTCCGGGATAAAGAGTATCCTATGTTTTATTCTAGAGTATAATCTATCTCCATTCCAAATTTCATCAAAATCCGTAAAGTGGTTATCGCGTGAAAGCTCCCCACACAAACAAACAAACAAAAAGACAACGTTTCACTTTTATATATTGGTATGGATAATATAATATAATATACTAGTCAATAGTCAATAGTTATTTATTCATAAAAATATTTAAATGTCAACAAGAAAAAATATTAATTATTAAAATATGCGTATATAACAAGTATACAATAATGTCAAATTAAAATTATATAAAAAAAAAACTTGATAAAATAATGAATAAAAAAATAACAAATAAGCTTCCCCGCCCGCGACTTCGTCCGCCCGGACTACTGTTTATCGCGAAAAATAGCATCCTTTGTTCTTCTAGGATATTAGAAACCAATGCAAAAGTAGGACACTAACGCTCTTGATGTTTTTTGTCAGACTTGTTATTTCGTTTCCATGGCAACCGTTCCTTACAGCGAGTATTTAACATTTTCCAGTTTTCACGTGGAAACTTCCCATTTTCCGGGATAAAAGTATGCTACGTTTTCTTCCACTGTCACTTTATAAACATATATTCCAATCTTCCTCTTTTTCTAACAACCATTAATATCTTTACAAACACTTATCATTCATTGCAAACTAATCTAGGTATAGTTTTGAAGCCTAAGGCAAAACTAATTACCGTACTTTAGGTAAATGCCGCAATAATGTAAGGTTGTGGCCCTGAAGCAACCTAGTGGATATAAATGACCAAAGATGTCGGAGTTATTAATTTAGCGATGGGAGGTGAAAGCTTGGTGGAACCATTTTTACCCGACTACGGCAAAGCAAGGGAAGAGTAATGAGTTTAACAGTCTATGTAAGTATGTGGATGTTTTCCACTATAGCGTCGCCCCTATTGGTCCGAATTTGACAAGCGCGGTATCAATCGATTTTTCTTCAGGTGTAGGTGTCCTAGGCCATTTTTTTACCCGACTACAACGAAGCAAGGGAAGGTTTATAAGTTCAAACTAAAAACTTGGTCCGAATTTGACAAGCGATGTATCAATTTCGTCTTCATCGCAAGAGTGTCATAGGCAGTTTTTTACCCGGCCGTGTTCGGGTTTTAGTTTTTGACTCATATCCTGTCTTTTACTAGGTATACTAAATTGGCTAGGAAATGCGTTTAATCCATAATGTTTTGTTTACACGAATTTCTAAAATAAAATTTATAATTTATTAATTTTCCTTACAAAAGGTTATCATAAACAGTTATTGCAAGACAAGAGTAACAACAGAAAACTATAGCTTTGTGAGGAGCTGGTGGCTGAAATAGGTTTAAAAAACCTGTAGAAGTCACCAGGATCACCTCCCGCGGGAAGTAATTATCTTGGCATCCTCATCTTAAACAATCAATTATTTTATTTTGAAGGTAGAAAAGAAAAAAATTGATCTGTTCTGTGTGAGTGTTAAATAGTTCAGTTGGCTTATTCCATAAATCCCCTTCGACAATCCCCTGCGAAGGGGATTTTTGGACTTTTTGTCCAGTAATCCCCATTGCGTCTTCTTTGCTCGGTGGAAGGGGATTATTGGATAAAAAGTACAGAAATCCCCTTAACCATTTATTATTAATATTATATATTTTTTACAATCCCCTGCGAAGGGGATTTTTGTAACTTTAGTCCAGAAATCCCCTTTGCGTTCCGTTTGCGTGCCGGAAGGACATTAATTACATTCACGCACACCACGTGTGTGAATGTAACTGTGCTGTGTTTAGTGAACGTGTCCGGTTTGTGCATTCGAGAAAGGTATAAAATGAGAGTCAGTTATTCAGTAATTATTGCATGCCTTTGAGTAGTAATGTATACTCAAAGTTGCATGTAGACATAAAATGACATTAAAATACATCTAATGATAGAGGCGGAAGGCAAGCAATAGAACTCCTCAGCTTAATTCTGTTTTTTTTTTCAACTCATAACTTTTCCCGAAGACGTAGGAGGGCTCAAACTAAGAACGAATTAGAACTTGAGACAAGTCATTAGAAGTAGGTACCTCATAAATATCGCACGTTAACGACCAAGTATCCTAAGCTGTAGCTGAGGGAGGGGTAAAAATGCTTCTATTCAATAAATTGATTAAAATAAAGCTATAAGAATTTAAAAATAAGTCCAAGTTGCTATGTACACATAATTAGTCTTGTATCTAGTCAATCAGTGACAGATTAGAAAAATAACCTAACATGTTCCTAAAACACCGGCGCAGAGACTGTCCAGACACCACCACGGAAACTGCTATTGGTTTTTAGGTTTCCATAGTCCAGGGAAATCTATTTTAATGTCAACCAGTCTGTTCACTCGCGTCTGACCATCAGTCTCAGTATTTCAAGCATCGAAACTTTGGAAGTTCATGCAGTTTGGATTTATGATCCAAACTGCATGAACTTCCATACTGTAAAGGTAAATCTCAATTTATAAAGAACTAGCTTTCGTCCGCGCGGACTACAGCTTTTTGCGAAAAAAATCATCTCATGTTCTTATTGGATATTAAAAACCAATGCAAAAGTATAGCATCAACGTTCTTGATGTTTTTTGATAGACTTGTTATTATTCAGCAAGTAATCAACTTATTTCCAGTTTTCCCAAGGAAACTTACTATTTTCCGGGGTAGAAAGTGTCCTATGTTTTGTTCCAGGGTATAAGCTATCTCCATTCCAAATTTAATCAAAATCCATCCAGTTGTTATCGCGTGAAAGCTCCTCAAACAAACAAGTAAATACACAATGTTTCACTTTTATGGTGTGGATCTCAAATTCGACAATATTTGTTTAGTAATATACAATGTAAAGTGACGATTAAACTTTTTTTGAGCTTACCTCTTGTGAAGTAGTTGAATAGTGCTTTTAACATAAAGAAGTATTTGCTCAAAACATTTTTTTATCGTTCTTGCGAAATATAATATACATCACCAGTCGTTATTGATGTACCCTGCTATAATTTCTAAACTGTTTGAGCTCACCCAAGATAGTGTAACATTTTGAAAATATGCAATTAAAATGATTTTGATTATCATGTGATGAAAACGTTTCTACTTATATAGGAAACCTGTTACCAGGAACCACATTACACTCGTGACACGCACTTGGTCAGTTTTTCCTTTTGAATGAATTTTCATCATGAGCTGGTCACATTTGTCGAAGAATGGACAACCGTTGGGATAAATGAATTGTTTATAGGACCGCCCAGGTGGAATGACGACCTGCGGAAGGCGGCCGGCAGAAACTGGATGAGAAGAGCCGACGGGCTCTGTGGCGTTCAATGGAAGAGGCCTATGTCCAGCAGTGGACGAATACTACGTAGACGTGATGATGATGATGAATCGTCACAGTGTTGGTATGTTGGTACCTTTAAAGCGTAGATACATCACAAAAAAAGCTTCATTTATTTCTGTAACATTAATAAGCTTATCTACACATTTCTGCAATTGCATTTCCCGACAACCAAGAAATCAAACATCGGGCCACAATGCCAGCGCTCCATTTCCACACTTCTACAGCAATGCAAAGCAATTACACATTAACGATAGCTTACATACAACTATTGCACTTGCGTGCGTGTGAGTGTCGTAGGGTTGCCAGTTTATTGTATCGCTACTCTACTCGTGCCTAATTTTAGACCACCCGGTAGAATCTTCAAACTTAAAGAACAATTGAATATATAATTCACAGAACATATAAAAAAAACGGGCTAATTTACTAAAACAAACTACTGATCCAATTTTCGTCAAATGTGGAGGAAGTCTTCCTTTTCTTATAAAAAGTGAATCATCCAAATTGTTTGAATCAAAGCTTTGAGTTTTTTTTTAATATCCATCTTTCGTATTTACTCGGGTGCGAACAGTAGGCACAGGTCAGAACACAGTCGCTATCCACCGGCAAGCGCGAGCGCGAGCAGTCCTCGATCTGCGTTCGAGCGGAGTGCGTCGGTTCAAATTATTTTCGTTTTTTGCCGAAAAGATGGTGAAATGTGCGGTGAAAACTTGTCAAAACGACACTAGTAAACAAACGAAACTAAAATGTAACATTTAATTTCACAGATATATGTAAAATTGTTTTTTAATTTTTTATTACGGACTAGGCAATCGTTTGACCACGATCTCACCTGATGGAAAGCGATGATGTGGTCGAAGGTGTAGCACGCTTGCCTATTAGATACCTATTCACTCTTGACTTGAACACACCGGGGTTATAATTTACCGGAAACACTGACGAGGGCAGGGCATTCCACTCTTTTGCAGTCCTTATAATAAATGAAGAAGCGTAACGCTTCGTTCTTGTGCGAGGTATTTCAACCATGAAAGGGTGGCGCTTTGCTGATCGTCTAGTCGTACGGTGATGGAAAGGTGATGGGGGAATCAGGTTGTGCAGTTCTTGTGCGCACTCTCCATAGTGCAATCTGTAGAATACCACCAGGCTTGCTACCTCACGTCGATGCGCCAGACTTTGAAGCTTACTCTTTACCAGAGTGTCATCCCCAATGAGCCTGATAGCACGTCTATCAATTGAATCCAAAGACTCGAGCTGATACTTGGCAGAACCGTCCCAGAGGTGGCAGCAGTACTCCATAAAAGATCGGACCTGTACTTGATAAAGGTTCAGAAGCTGTCCCGGTGTGAAGTAACGCCTAACCTTAAACAAAATACCAAGTTTTTTTGCAGCTACCTTGGCTTTGGATTCAATATAAGACCCAAAATTCAGGTTTGATGTGAGTTCGACACCCAAAAGCTCCAAGTGGTCGCCTATTGGTATTGTTACAATTTGGAAAGACCTCCGTCTTTCCAAATTGTAACAATACCAATAGGCGGTAATCGGTGTAGAGGACTCTTTTTAGCAGAAAACAAACACGCTTGCGTTTTAGTAGCATTAAACTTAACCAGGTTAGCATCGCCCCAATCGGACACGGCTTGTAAGGCTAAATTTAAACGGTCTACCATAGTCTCTCTCTGAAACTGGACAGCGTCACAGCTGGCTTGAGCATTGGAAGTGTATCTCTCAACTACAGTACTGTCATCAGCATACCCAAAAGTACCGGGCTTCAGAAGGTCATTAATGTGCAGTAAAAACAGTGTAGCCGAGAGAACCGATCCCTGAGGTACACCGGCATTGATAGCCATTTGATCAGACGAGCAGCCCTCTAATAGATCGTTCCCTCAAGAAATCAACTATCCAATTGCATAAGCCAACAGGTAAACCATATGAGGGAAGCTTGTTTAAAAGGATAAGTGTAGCTAGGGTGAAGATTGCGCGAGACTTGTCTTGCGTTTGCGCGTCGTGTCCCACTGCCTTGCCTGCGCCCACTCCGCTTCGCCCGTGGCTCATCGAGTAGTGATGTGCGCGCTGTCGATATTATGGCGTGGCATTTTTTACGTTTAAGCGAAGTCAAATTAAGAAAATATTCCGATAATCTAAAATCTAGATGATGATATTTTTGTGTGGTTAGCTTTATGTTATACAAATACAGTAACAAAACGGAATATTATGTAAATAGGCATTTCTTCTCTGGTCATATTTTACACGTTTTAATTTGGTTTTGATGTAACTACATATCATACGACCATTATAACATCAGACCAATAATATTCCTTTAGGGTAGTTAGTACCTTGAATCTATCTCGCTCAGTCAGGATCGGCTCAGTTATTTTGTCGTGAATAGTTAACAAGCAGACAGAGAGACAGAGAGAGCAACTTTCGAATTTATAATATTAGTACTTAAGGAAGCTGTGACGTTTTTGTATTTCTGTCAATAATAGGTAGGCGCCGTGCCAGTCGAATCCGCGTCGTGACTTGTCACCTTCTATTGATATGAGCGCGAGTGCTTGCAGGCATCCCTACATCTGCCCACGATTCGTACCAAGGCGACGCGGGCGGGGCATACTCGCGCTCTATAGTCATGTATACTCAAAGAATCAAAGCCTTTCAGAAATCTCTAACCACTCGAACGAATGAAATATACCTATAATAATACGAGATACTCGTAGCATACAAAAAAACCCAACTGAAATTACATCCTTCCGTTACGTTAGTTCAATTTTGATAAAGGGTTGATTAACGTGGATTGTTTATTTAGTTCGATCCCCGTAGTCCAGGCGACGGCCCAACAGAGGTTCGTGGCGTTGAGCTTATAATAGATAGTAAAAAAAAGGATTTGTCCTTTATTGTCATGATGTCCTTGTCATCGTTTAGTCATGCTAAGGTTACAAAACAACCAGACAGAGACACAGGCAATCTAATTACCTTCGCATATAGTGTGATTTACTGAGTTTTCAAAGCTTTTTACACGATTGCACAAAAAAAGGAGTGTATTGTTTTCAAGGTTCATGTATGTGAATTTTTTTACTCCTTTTAAATACATAAACTATATGGGGTATAGTTAGAATCCTTACATCATCTCGAGTGAAATATGGTAATATATTTTTCTTTTTTTTTCTTTGTTGGCTTGGCAGTTGTGTTTTCTCTCTTACCGTGATGATTCACTTGTTTCTGTTTTCTATGTCCGTTTTTCAGTAAATATTCATAAAAACCTGATACATTCAATTACAAAATCATCAATAGTTTTCAAGTGCTGATTATACAATGAATGTGTGCCAACCCTGGTCTTAGCTAGGAATGCCAGACTTGTTTTAATCAACACATTATAATTGAGTTTTCCTGTTCTATAATAAATATCGTTATATGCAACTGAATTAGAACGAGGTGATGTTACTTCAAATAGGTTAGCAGGAAACCTTCTTCTTGAGTTGACGCTTCTTGAATATAATAATAATTATGTAGAAACGAAAAAAATACTTTCTAGTAATCTGTGGTCTGAAGGTGTGATTGAAAGTGTAAAGATTAGGTACCAGCTCCTCGGACGTGGAACACATACTTTAGGTGCAACGCACACAATTGGCCTTCTTTAGCTTTAGTAACAATCGGAGTGGCGTTTGTGCAGCACGTGTTAGCTTAGCAGCGACTTATTCGCGCTACAGTCTACATCTGTCCCTCTAGTTTTCTTGTTGTACAATTATATGTGCATGAAGCAAGACACGGTGCGGAATGGGGCTGTATGGGTTTGTTTGCTTGTAGTTGTATTCTGGTCGTTTTAATTACTTGATATTAAAGCGTGCCGTATCTTCCCCTCTTTAACTAGATCTACCGGGACATAATATGTATTTTTACAGCCTAAATATAAATGAAATTCTGTTCGTTGGTAATCGCATTACTTGATGGCAGGACTGTTCGATATAGTCCGAATAAGGTTTCTAGGGAAAGAAAAATTTAAAAAGTTGCCAGGAAAATTGGAAAATTCGGGAGAACCTGAACGTCCTTTTTTAATGGCATTTTTGTATGAACTCAAACTTAACTTGGATGCTGCTTCTCTCTTTTAGCGGGTCACATGGCACATCACGGGCAGAAAAGTTTCAAACGATGGATATTTTTACTTTTCATCATCGTCATCCAAGCAAGTGAAGCCCTGGAGGAGGGGATTGATCTGGACAGGCTTTAGAGTAGATATGGGCAAAATTTGCATGCGGGCAAAGCCGCGGGGCGCAGCTAGTAAGATATAGAATCGAAAAAAACTTTCTAGTGATCTGTAGTATGCAGGATCATTACACGACATTTCTTCAAAATTCTTTCAGCCTTCTAATAGTTGTTTACAGTTTGCTCGGCTTCTAATAATCGGATTAAGATACAAAGTACACCAAATTTTAAGTCAAAACCTGAACTATTCAACAGCGAACCCTCATTTCATTCGATCTAGTAGTTTATACGCGAAGTATTATTAGAGTGAATAGGTATCTACTAGGCAAGCGTGCTACACCTTCGACCACATCATCGCTTGAGATGATCATGGTCAAACGATTGCCAAGTCAGAAATAAAAAAATAAAAGTTTAGGATTGCTTAAAACATAATACACGAGCATAGTCGCGATGGAGATATGACAAAAACCCCAGCGACACATTTTTCCACGCTACCAACACCGGAAAATTGTTTAAAGGCGCATTGTTTACGCAATTATATCAGCACGCTATATTGCATCCTATACATAATTATCATTAAATACCTAATTAGTAGTTAACAAGTAGATACTTGAGGTTTCCTTGTTGCATAATTAATTTATAATGACTACCTATAAACTATTGGTTTTGTTGACAGACTTTTAGTTCTGAAATAACGCATAGGATCGTTAACAACAATAGATAAAATTGTAAGAGAACAAAATTGTAACTAACAACAAGGAAAATTTAAACCAATACCTAACCAGGAGTTTTGATTAAAAAATGTAAAATTTATATCATAGTAATTGTTTAAGTAATTTTTGATTGAATAAAGTATTTATATATATACATAGTCAAATAAATTAATAATAGTACCACGTACTTAGCTTTAACATTAAAAAATAGGAAATAATTGCAAACAAGTAAAAATTATTATAAAAATACTAGAAACCCGACTGGCATGCTGGCGTGGGGCGCGGGACGCACGACACAAACATTATGCACGGGTTTTCGCTCTTCAGTCGCGATAGTGGGCGGACGCACCGCCCGCCTAAATAATAGTAATATAATTTTAACGTTTCATATTTAATTATAAAAATAAAATAAATATATTCGGGACAATTCCACACCAATCACCTAGCCCCAAACTAGGATACCCTGTAATATGGGCACTAGATAACGGATAAACATATTATACATATTTTACTTTACTTTCATAGTTGCAATTGCAACATATTATTCCAATAACAGGAATAATTTAAAATTTATAATTTTGTAAGAAGTTTGAAAGATAATTGCTACGGTTTAGGTAAAAGGATAATATATTTTTGGAATGGTCTTTTAAATACCTTCATTTTGATACCTCACTCCGTAGGTTTGATCATTTTTTGTTCCGTCGGAAATACAATATGGCAGCTGTAAGCCGCCATATTAGTTTTCTTGATACTTCATATATCATATAGCACTTTCGTGATCCAGACGAATCCAATGATAGCTCATTTATCAAAATTCATGAATCCGTCTAGGCTGTAGGATGCGCCTAACAAACAAACAAAACAAACATACAACCCAAACACATAACCCTCCTCAGTCGGGTAAAAGTGAGTGAGTGTGTTTTTTGCCATTTCTTCTCAAATAGTTGTAGGTATTTCGAATCCGGTGCTATAGTCATTATTAAAAATTTCATAAGTATCCTTTTAGCCACTGCCTTGCTGCGCGTGCGCACGCACGAGCAAGGTAGTAGTTAGGGTCCATGTAAATAAACATATTTTGAAGTGGAATTTATTATGAAGTTTCAATATTTTTTTATTCGGAGTGCGGCACCAAAACCTAACCTATTCCTTGACATTATTATTTTTACAAACATATTGACAGGAATTAAGTATATATTTGTAAAAAAAAATGTATCAAAAATATTGTTTCTTTCTGGATATTTCACTCCAATTACCTAGCCCAAAACTGGGATATCCTGTACTATGGATACTAGACAGCGGAAAAACATACATAGATACATATGTTACATCCATGACTCGGAAACAAAAATTTCTGCTCATTACACAAACGTTTGCTCCATGCGGGATTCGAACCCGCGGCCGTTGGTTTACTCCGCAGTCAGGGTCACTACTCACTCGGCCCACCGATCGTCCCTAATTGAGACGTACATAGACACAATACAATAAAACCTTGTCATTTCCTATCATAAAAAGTTGTAATATCTACATGCCGTTGTTTTATCCACAATTCCCCCTAGCATGTCATCAGAACTATAATTCTGTACTTACTATTAGTTATTCTGTGATATAATTACGTGTAATGATGGAAGGGACATTACCCTGAGCGATAACAATCGGATTTTAAAAAAGCAATCGCATTAAAAAGTAAGGGTGAGTTTCCACTGTTGAAGTTGAACGAACATTAAAAATTATGTTTTGCTGTTTTATTTATACCTGGGCCCTTATTCGCGATGACCATTCACGCACGTAACGCGCCGCGTTAAGATATCTTCGTGGAATCGTACGGCAATTACCGTACTGACGTCACACGTTTTCGGCAAGGAATTTCATGCGGCATAGTGAATAGGCGCCCTGATATCTATCTATACGTATAATAAAGCAGGAAGTAAAAAAAAAACTGAAAAATGATGATAATTAAACAAATGCTCTGGGGGACTTAAGTAATCTACTGAACAAGATAATAACATTTTTGAAGTCGTGTCTGTCTGTCTGTTTGTTTATCTGTTCGCGCATCACGTACAAACTACTGGACTGATTGCGATGCAGTTTCCATTGTTGGATAGTTTAGGTTTTGACTTAAAATCTGGTGTATTTAGAATCTCAATTAAATGAGTAAAAGCCGGAGCAATCAATAAACAACTATTTGATGGCTGTTTTTTTTTGTTGTTGAGGAATTGTAGTATATTGTACTTTGTAATTACTTTTGGTCCTGGAATAACTTATATGTTACTTTTAACCCAGCAAAATAACCACGCAGGCAAAGCCACGGGCACAACTAGTCAAAAATAATATTTATAATGTTATATCTAGCATTTGGTGGTCAAATCTATTCTATATACTTAAAATAATGCTGTACAATGAAGATAATAAAAAAAAGTCCAGGGTAGTTAAATTAGGCTACTGAACAAGAATATAACATTTTTTAAATCGTGTCTGTCTGTATGTCTGTATCTTTGTTCGCGCATCACGTAAAACTTAAGGGCCGATTGCGATGCGGTTTTCATTGTTGGATAGCTTAGGGTTTGACTTAAAGGTTGGTATATATATACCAACATACCATATATACATATATATATATATATATATATATATATATATTATTTATTTTCTATTTTATTCATTGTACAGACTATATATATATATAAAAACGCGGAAAGACGCGCAAAGACGCGGACACAGCTAGTATTTATTATATTAGTGTAGATAAATCAGTAAGTAGCAATAAGTCTGTACAATGAAGAAAATAAAAAAATACGGTCTAGGAGAATTAAAATAAGCTACTGAACAAGATTAACAACACCAACTGTTTAATTTTATAATATTTATATGTATTTTATTATTATATTAAATTATATTTTTATATATCTAATATAATAATTATAGATACGTATATTAAAAGTTTTATATCAATTAATTTCTCTTTATTTCCATGTTACTGTCCATATCTCGAGTGCACGCCTATACACATCTTTCTTGCACAACCAGGATGACTGGCAGAAAATGCTGTCATAGCATTAAGTCCTCCTCAGTACACTGTTTTTGTGCTTAAAGTATTAAATAAATAATAACATTTTTACATTTTCCTTAACGCTTGCACCAACGTCACGCACGACAGACAGTGTGGTCGCGCCCTACTCGCGTGCTGCCCACTTCATTACTCATTACATTAATCAGTAGGTAATTAAGTTTCGTCACTTCTCCAGTCGGTTAAGGAAAGGCAAATACCGCTCTGGGAATTACCACGAGGACATTATATATAATGTAAGAACTGGCTTATCCATGATTGTGTTCAAAACATCCCTAATTTAATTAATCAGGTTATTATTTACATATTATTACTCATAAACATTGACAACAGGATTTTAGTATGGTTTTAAACGACTGCCCAAAAAAGGAGTGTAATGTTTTTAGGATTCATGTATGTTTGTTTGTGTGTACATGAGTTTCTTTATTCCACCGTAACTTTTAAATGCCTGAACAGATTTAGACGTATGGGGTATCGTTAGAATCCTTAAATTTCCCCGAGTAAAACAGACTACATGTTTTTGAAAACATTCTGTTTGGCTCCAAAATCACATGCTAAAGAAATATACACACTGTATAATATGGGTATCAAATTGAAGGCCTTGATGAGCACATTCGGACAATATATAATTTATTAGGATAGATTATTTAGTAGCAGGGCAGGCGTATTTTTTTAGCTTTTAAGCTGGTTATGCTTAATTTAAGAGATGTCTGTTGTATAGCACAATGTTAAGATGCAATAAAATGCGCATAAATACAGTGTATAACAGCCGAATAGAGGTCTCCATAAATAATAGCAGATATAAGCACGTAGTTACGTAGGAACGTAACTACTATTATAGCTAAAAAAAAACAAAAAAATAAATAAAAAAATAACAAAATTGTGTGACAAATAAAATCGCATAACTATATAAAATTATTAAACATTTCTACCAAGCAAAATTGTTCTCCAAACGTAAACATCACGGAGTTAGTTTTGGCTTAAAATTAATGAAATCGTGTTGCCACTTTTCCGTGTTCAAACATCATCATCATCGTCATCGACGGCCGGTTAAGGTCCACTGTTGAACTGTGGTCGCCCTCATAGCACGTCACAACGAGCGGCTGATTACTCGCTATTGGCTCATCATATGAGGATGTTTTAGCCATAACCACCTCGCTCGGCAGGCGTCTTGATCACTGCAGTAGTCGGAGATATTAGGTGCACAGGAAAATGCGGCTATACCCATTTCTTTCATTCCCTTAGGGCTAGTTCTTATATTTTTAAACGAAACGTTTCGCCTATTGTCTCATTTTTTTTATTTTTTTACACAAACTCCAAACAAAAACATAAATGACTAGCTTAAAAGCTAAAAAACACGCCTGTCCTGCCAAAAAGGAGCTTTTGCCAATAAATTATATACTATTGGAATGTGCTTAGTAACGAAACATTGGAAAAACGACTTGTTTAATTTTTCATGGAATCGGGGGTTAGCTGGTTAAAACATAAATAATAACTGTTTACATATTGTATCACAATAAAAGGGACTAAATTAAAATTTATAGGTGTTTCGACTTTAAGCAAGGCATCATACAGTATACAAATATATACACGTAAGGTAAGGCATATTCTTTTTTTACTTTTTACTCCCTAAACAAGTAAATAAAGTAGATATATCCATACCAATATATAAAGTGTATGAAGCATAGTATTCCTTATTAGTTATTTCTCAATTCGACAGTATTTTTAAGGTTCCGTAGTTAAACGGGGAATCCTTAAAGTTTCGTCATGTCCGTCTGTATGTTGAAGGTTGGTACATGTATAGATATTTAAAACCACTGCATAGTCTTCTTTTTTTATTGAAAATCTTTCGGTGGCTCCCTGCCTACTTCTCTATTATACGAATACATTTATTCAAATTATACCACACAATATCCATACTAATATATAAAAGTGAAACGTTGTTTGGGGAGCTTTCACGCGATAACGCCTGGATAGATTTTGATGAAATTTGGAATGGAGATAAAAGAGAGCTTATATTATTATACCCTAGAATAAAACATATGATACTTTCTTTTTATCCCGGAAAATTGTAAGTTTTCACGGTAAAACTGGAAAATGTTGATTACTAAAAAACGGTTGACATAGAAACGAAATAACAAGTCTGTCAAAAAAATTGAGAGAAAAAAAAAAAGAGCATTGGTGCTATACCTATTTTCGTATTGGTTTTTAATATCCTAGAAGAAAATAGGATGCTTTTTTCGCGATAAACAGAAATCCGCGCGGACATAGTCGCGGGCGAGAAAGCTAGTTCTACATATAAATGTCGTGGCGATATCGTAGAATTGTCTATTTCGTGAAAAGGCCAGCTAAAACTGACCATATCGTAGAAACATCAACGTTTCTTTAAACGTTATTATATTTCACTCCACGATAGGCCACGTCATGAAATATCTTTTATGTAGGTTATCATGGTACCAAAAGTGTTCAAACAGATAGGTTTTCAAGGCTAAAAATAGAACGAAAGCGAACGACGCCTTCGCCTTCTGACCTATCACGGCCAAGTCGGGCTTCCGCCTAGCGCCTCTAGCGGTGGATGCTGTAACTATTTTACGTTATGATCCCTAATGTTTGACCTTATCATGAAGTAGCCGTGCATTTAGCTGTTCATATGGTCAAACACTAATCATTCATTCATCTAGCCAAAACATTTCATAATGTCACCGATAATTTCAAGAAATAAAAAAAACATGACGTGGCCAACCATTTTATGAAATGATCAATTTTATGATATCGCCACGACATATATACACATACGTTGTACCATAAACCGCGAGTTATAACAACTACATGTATTATGTAGACACACGAACGACAAGTCATAAAAAACAAAAACCCAATAAAAGGCCTTATTACACGACCACTCATAAAGGTGGATTACTAATGCATACACACATGCGCATAGTGTTGTTCAGCTTCAGGGAACAATTACTCTCATTGTCACATCATTACAGCCAACACTTGTGAATGCATCCACGCGTTGATTTCCTATTTACACTTTACGAGGACTCTAATGTCTACGCCATAGAGGTTATAGTGTATTAGCAGGATGCTCTTGATAAGGTCATTACCGATTCTGATATCGTTGACAGTAAGCAATCGTTCTTGAAGATGTAGTCATATCATAGAACTAATAACTTCATGATGAGGCCGATAATTTCATGAAATAGTTCTATTTCATGAAATGGCCAGCTGAATCTGAACATATTGTTGAAGCATTAACGTTTAATGATATTTCAATCCACTCGGGGCGAGTCATTGTCGTTGGCTTCGCAATGGTAGCGCTCACACCGCGGCAATATTCTTACATTTAACATTTTTATACCCGTCGTAACTTCAAAAAAAATACGCCAGTAAGCGTAATTCAAAATCATTGGTAACAGCGCTTTTTTACCATAGAAAACTGCATTATTACATACGTACTTTGACAGACTTGTTATTATTTCGTTTCTATGGCAACGTGTCATTCCGTATTTTTGGTACCTTGGGTTATATTACTGCAATTTTTGTTAAGACATCTGATTAAAAAAAACTGCCTATGTTACTCGCTGATAATGTAGCTTGTAGGTGAAAGAAAAAAAACATCCCCAGCGTTTCGATAAGCCAATAAGAAATGATGAGAAGAGTCGAAGACCGGGCTCTGTGGCGTTCATTGGGAGAGGTATATTATATCCAGCAGTGGGTGAATAGAGGCTGATGATGGTGATGAGGAAAATACAAAAAAAAAACTTGAGAACCTCTTCTTTTTAAAGTCGTTTACAGAAACCTAAGTTTAAGACCTGGGCAAGAAGTACTGAATTTCCTAAGACAGATGTATGTAGTTATAAACCCTAGGGCACTACTTTACATTGAATGAATGACATATTATCCTCATAGGGTGTAGCCTTATGAGGATAATATGTCATTCAACCTATTAATTATTAAGATCTTTTGTAACATATTATGGCAATAAAAGATAGAGTATTAAGTATTGAATGTATGAACGAAACTCTGAGCTTTTTTTCTTCATTGTACTGTCCCACTGCTGAGCAAAGGTCTCCCTTGATCTCCCACATTTTCTTTCCAAGCATCTCGATCATTTGTCAGATCCAACCAACAGCCCAGATCGTCACGCCATCACTTTCTCGGCTTCCCCGGCGTCGCGATCCCTCTTTTGGCACCCACTTCGTTATGTTTACGAAATATATTTTTTAATTATATGATTTTTGATCGAACTTTGAAGATCAGTCATTAGTCAGTCATTCTTATTGCGTTCCCTACAATTTTATTACACCTTGAGTTTTGATTCTTCTTGATATAGAAGTATCATTATTAAAGCAGGTAAGGCAGCGGGCAAAATGTTTAACTACTCGATTAAAAAAAAAACAGTAGACAGGAAAGAAAAACTCTCCTTAACTTACGAATTGCGTAATAATTTGTATAAAAATGCCAAACGTGACGATTCCATTGGAATTGACCTTTCAAACAGTATTTAGCGAAATAAACTGGAAAGGAGTTGAAAAGATTTTCTGTTAAAAATATCGGAAAAAGCTGTTCCTAGGAACTAAAAATAGTCTTTCAAATAAAAATATTTTTTTAATTCAAATAGTTCAAAATCTAAAATCACGCTCGTCATCAGATGATATGAATAGGTCTCGTTAAGATAAATTTAATGAGCCAAAACTAGAATGGTTGACTATATTCAAGGATTCCGTTACCCAACTTCCAGCTCCATCTTCAAACCAATTGATGGTGCCATATTATTATTGTATTGTCATCGGAATTACATACATCTGCAAAGTTTAAAATGGGTATGACCACTGAAGAGTGAAGAGAAGACCACTTCTGTTCCATAAATACTATTATTTTTTTATGTTAAAAGTGTAAAGGCGATGATAAACTTGAACATTCACTTGTAGTGGGCATTCTAGCGAATGTTACATGACAGGTAAAAGCTCACATGTAATAAACAGGAACGTTCTAGCGAGCATTCTAGTGAATCAACAAACATTTGCTTCAAGCTTTTTACCCCGCCGAGCAATTCTAATGGATCAAGCGCGCGCCGACCCTCTCCGCATTTTTGACGAGCTTTTATTTGAGTGTTCACTAGAATGATCAACTAGATGTTTGTACCGACGACTGGCTCTATTCGTTGCTCAGTTCGACAAAGTTAAAAAAACGGCGTATGATCAATGTTTTGTCTCAGGTTTATCAGTACTTATTTTAAGGTGCTAGAAGTCAAGTAGCTCTGTCTACGGTAATTCCTTAAAGGAAAGGAAAAAACTACACAACATTCATTCAAAATATCTGTTACTAAATTCTAAACTCACCTATTAATACTGTTCATAGCTGCACTGCCAGGGTTTTCCCTTTCGCTCCGGTCCCTCGAACCTCCAGCGAACCTCTCAAAGTTCTCCCGTTCCTTATAATGCCGATCAGGCCTCGGCGACGACGACCGCCTCCCCGGCATCTGTTGTTGAACGTTCATACTATTCTGCTGAACCGTTTGCAGCAAGTTGTGATTCGTCTGAGGCTGCTGCAACGCTTGCAACAGCTCCTGAGCATTGGCCGCTCCGTTGGACAAGAAATTCGGCAGACCAGGATTTAGTAATGCGTTGGTCAGGTTCGGGTTTAGCATGTTCGGTCTTATGTTCTGTTGCTGCGGATTGGAGTTGAGGAGCTGGTGAGGTTGGGCCATAGCTTGGAGGTTGGCCAGAGACGTGGAGACCACTTGGCCGTTGTTTAGCGCGAGGTTTACCATCTGGTCGTTGGAGTTGACGTGGTTGACTGGTATGGTGAGGATGGTTTGCGTTGCGATGCCTGTGGATGGAAATTAATGTTAGAAGAGGACTTTACATGTAAAACAATATCTCATAACATTTACCCTAAATGTAACATCTATTGCATGCGCCTTTTAATCGGAATATATTAAAACCGAGTAGTTTAACTAATTTCGGTTAAAAAAAAGGTACATTATATATTACACCTCCACAGTAATAAACAATATTTTCTTAGGAGCATTTATTTAAGACACTACCAAACTTTATAAAAGAAATGTATAATTAATTACTTTGCCTTCGAGATGTGAGCTACCCTGAAAGTTTCAGCTGGATAGCTAATCGGGAAGTGCTCAAAATTGCAAGATTCTAGGACAGACAGAAATACATAGATTGATACATAGATAAGTACTTACATACAAGTGAAGTTAAATAAAAGCTTATAAAAAAGTAACGAACTAAAAATTTCCAACTGTACCAAGAAGTTGATTCCGTACAAAAGACTTCAACGAGTTCCCTTCCAAAGGATAACGTTAATTATGCTTGCAGAAATTCAAACAGCAATAATTATTGTCATCAGTTATTATGGAAATATTAAAAAAATAACAAAATCCTTGACGGCGCTAATGCTCGAGTCAAAGTTGCTCCTAGAAAGTATCTTTCCAACTTTTTAAAACATAGCCTAATTAGATAATGTAGGTTTCGAACAGTTAAACAACTTTTGAAATCAGTTTACTATTGGTTTGATGGTCTGTAGAAAAGACCAAGGCAAGGTAAGCTTTTCAGGTGTAGATAAGTTGGTCACATAATTTATGTTGTTTTCTCAATGTTACAAAAGTTTCAGCTTTTTAGTCCTCTCGTTACCGAAGACATATGTCGTTGGCTGCACACACATACAAAATCATGTCATATGTGAAACACAGTGTTCAAAACATTTAATGGAGTACTAGAAGTATAAACATTAGAAACGGAATATTTACCAAGGATTCAGAGACAGAAACAGAGTGTTTATCAGTGATCATATAGCGCTTGCAACAGTGCCTAAATATCGGGAACTCAATGAAAATAGTAGCCATGGTAAATCTCCCGTTTCTAATGTTTATACTTATAATGTAAGACCATGTTAGTTAAAAATCACATATTTAATGGGATGCTTCACAGTCACAGAACATATATCAGGGGGTACCTGTCAAGATTCGTGGTGTAGCTCGCATGATGGTTGAGTGTAGACGCAGCAGTTTGAGACTGACCTTGGGAAGTAGGTATAAGCAGCTGCGCTCCCTGGATGCCCTGCACCAGCTGCCCCGAAGCCAGGATGAGCTGCGGCATCGGCGACGGCATCGCCGGCGGCAGCATGTTGTTTGCCACTGGGTTCGGTGAGCCCATACCTATAGGAAAACGAATTGATTCAAATTAAAGAGTTGCTAGTGCTTTTGAGAAGGAATAAATTATTATTATTAGTCGCTCTGTGAGCTGTAGACTTCGCGAGCACCACTTTTTGCAAACAATCTTGTGGGGCACGGTAGCGCCATCTAGATTGCCTGATTGTAAAACTAACATCAATAACCAAAATGCTCAATCAATCCCTACCTAGTAGGTAAAGGGCTGATTCCAATGCAAGAAATCTAAAAATGAGCAATTAACTTCATTTTGAAGAGCTTTTCTGCTCATCACGCCGAAGATCCTCATCAGATCTTCACCAAATTTGTTGAGACCAACGTAAAGTTACTAACTTTCAAATAAAAAAAACCCACAGAAATCGGATTTAATAAGACTGAGATATTCAGTAGCCCCCTTTTCGTCCCTTTTTGGGGGAAAGACATGCGACAGATCCATTTCCGACAGATTCAATTGTCCGGCTCAGTTCCATTTTAGGTTGGCGGCTTTCTGTCCAACATCCGCGATATATGTATCAAAAAAAAACTGACGGTAGGCCGCACAATCTTTCAAAAGATAATAACCATACCAAGGTATTGGCCTTTATGATTAAGTGGCATGGAGTTAAAAAATATCAATCTGAGCCTGGAGATGCGACGCGAGACCAAAATGCAGTGCCACCAGCATGTTGGATACTCTGCTATTCGGTAGTGGGCTAGAACACTTGGGCGTAATATAAGCCTTAAATAGCTTTCAAGCATAGTTAAAGGTTGTAGTCCGTAAGTTTTATTCATAACAGTTAAATGTTTTGATAAGTATTTAACAACAATCATCGTGTCAAACGATGTAAATTAATCGCTCTCTACAAAAAAATAATTAATGTAGTTCTTGCAATAAAAACGCAGGGGCTGACGATGTCTGATTGTAGCCTCATAGATAGGATCGTGAAAATTTGTAATGGACCTTAATAATTAGAAACTTTATAAAATAAAACTTTACAGAATGCTATAAAACAGATGTAGATTGATTAAATAAGATAAACCGGCCTGAAATAAAAATATAAGTAAAACGCGTGACTGATTCCTGTCGAGTTAAAAAACATAAATGCACGTAACATAAAATTAAATGTAAGTTTCTCCGCAATAAACTATAATCGCGATAAACATGAAAATCCATAAAACATGTTATTACCTAATCTCATAATATAAAAATTAGCTTTGGCAAATAAAACATTTTGTGATTACCGATGACTAAAGTTCGATTACGATAATTCATTGGACATGGTACAAGACTGTAAATGTCCGGTCTTTTAGAACTCTGGCGAAATAAATTGATTTGACACTTGTATTTAATGGTAGATATTTTAATAGATTTTTCACTGTGACAAAGTACCACAGTGTACAAAATGTTTTGTTTCAACCTTCACATAAAACATAAATTATAATTACAGTGGCTTAATGTCAAACACTACTTCCTATTAACAAAAAAATATTCCTTTTTGATGGAGATATATGCAATGTTGGTAGGTATGTACTTCAGTCTACAACCTAACGATTAGCAAAGAAACGGCTGTATTTTGTTTTTGATTGATTGTTGATAGTTCTATTGTGTAACTTACAATATACGAAGAGTAGACACGTTGACGTTTTAATAGTTCAATAATCTGGCTCATAATTAAGGAAACGATAGAAAATTACACAAACCGCATCGGTAACCGAGCAAGACTAATTCACCGCGAACAAAACGGACTCGAAATCCAAAAACATTATCAGCATGCCATACAAGCCCGTTAAACTCGACATTAACATAACGTATTCATTTAAACCATGACATTTCACATTTTGTAATAAATGCTTTTTCCTACGGCGCATCAATTAAGAACCGAAAAAAATGTATAATTAGCTCTATTAAGACAATAAAACTCTTAATGATACCGCAACAGTCGTAATATCCGTGCGTTCGTGAAAAAATATGTAATTATACTCATTATTTAAATAGGTTTTTTCGTCCATTACGGCATAGCTTTAATGGGCGGGCGGGCGGCCCGCTATCTCGAATTCATTAAATCGATTGGTTTCGGTAATCACCTAATTACGGATCACGTGATTTCTAAGTTAAGAGTTTTAATGCGCGAACCGTGTACGCCTGATTATTCCAATCTGTCTAATTCGGGGTAATTAGAGCCATCGCCTCGTGGCTTGTGCTGCTGACCGCTGGCTACCAATATCTACCCTTTACCCAACGCCTCGGTATTGGCAAACAAAATTATTCATTTAAATTTAGAGTTTATCCAGACTTTATACGATGCAATTTAGTAAAGTAAAGAAATATGTGACGTCTACTTGTGTCACTGTATAACAATATTTTAGTACCGTTTTTTTTATTACTTTGAGTAACGAGACGGGCAGGTCATTCCCGTGATGGTAAGCGTCATGCCTGCTGCCCTAACAGTTGCAGGAACTATGGCTGCAAAATCTTGCGCGTCAATGAACTGCGCTTGTTAGATTATAATATAATATTTAACAATGTAATTAATATTCTCACTGAATAACCTTACCACTTACGGTATCATAACATATTGCTTGTCAAGCCAAAAGTGACAACCGATTGAATCTATTTGTAAATTTGTCTTTTCTTAAATCTATGGTGAGTTTGTAATCTGTGGTAACCAAAAAATATGTTTCTGAACGAAACCGACAATGTGGTTGAATCTATAAAACAACTTATTATGCAAAAGCTTCGAATTTATGATAATGGAGTTATATAATGATGTTTAAAATGCTTAATAGAGTTATATATTATTTTAAGTAAAATTACCAAGTCTTTTGTGAAAAGTTGTGTAATTACTAATTAATGATCGCAGATTGTTATAACTCTGAAATATCTGTAAGTATAATTCCATAAAAATTATAATGATTTAAAATTGTCTTACAATATTTAAAATACGATTATTATGGATATCCAAATGTAAGTAGAAGTGAATTGAACATTTCCGTCACGCCAGACGCCATTGATGATTCCTGATTGGTCGATCTGGTGGAAAAATATTGTGAGGTAGTATGATATTTTTCGGTTATTTTATAAAGGTGGCTTAGCAATGTTTACTTTTACTGTGGCCGTCGCACCAACAGGACCCTGGCAAGTTAAGTACTATTGATATTACTTTATTGTTCTGCTACTGTTTCCTTGTCTCATATTTACTGTGTGTAACTGTGGTGTAACTGAGTATTTTGCAAATAGGCACCAAAAAGTATACAAATACTACATAGGCACTGTCAGTTCAATGTGATGTTATTATAACCAATATGGTCAATGTGATTGTATTCGAAATGATTAGGTCAGGATAATTTTATTTAAATGCTATTATTGTGCCAGGTGTAACTATGGTGATTGTAAAATGATAATAAAATATCACTATGACCAAGTATCACATATAGGTTGTTAGTATGATAATAATAATGTGTTAATTATAATTGTAAATAATGATGATAAGAAATATATTCGTTACATAGTTTCTTGCCAGTTCTTCTGTGTAGTGTATTCCGAATCTGGTGGTAGAATCAATAAAAAATATAACAATTACTTTTCTTTGTTTCTATGAATACTCCTTAGGTTATGCTATTCTATTCAGTATATTTTAGATAGGTACAATTTCTGAGTAAATTTCAAGCTTTTATGAGATAACAACTTGCTTGTATATTGTCAGGTTACGAATTAGTTTCACTTGCTATATGGTTAAAAGGTAAATAATAACAACACCATAGCGTTGAAACTTTATTTAATACGCTAAAAAAGGTTTGGCCTAACCATAGGCTTGCCAAACCTATCCTTACCTAAGGATAACATAACCAAACTAAGGTTTGATTTATATACAGTAATAATGATCATCAATTTATGTCCCTAAATCTATCACGCTCATCACCTTGAGACATTGGTTGTTAAGTCTCGTTGCCAGTAATTTCGCTGAAAATATTGCCCTTCAAGCAAAAACACAGAAATCTTTACACACTACTGCTTGGCAGCTGCATATCTGACAAAGGTGTAATACTTCCCCAGGCGGCCTCTAGTGTAAGAGGCCTACCATTACAAAAGTATGGAATAACATCTTCATTATCAAAATCTGTTCATTACGCTCCCATTGCTGGGACACAGGCCTTCTCTCAGAGAGAGATATAGAGAGAGAGAAAGCGTTCAGGCCATAATCTATTATGTTAGCCAGGTTGGATGTCAAATGTCCTCAAATCAGTTTAGTGGGGCGCGATATTAGCCCAGTCATACAGAAAGACGAACGGCAGCGAATTCCTTATCAACTACACTACCAAGAATACCAAGTCGGAAAGGAGATCACATTAAAATGCAACTGTATTTATACATATAATAAATTTATACTTGTAAAAAGGCAGTAGGTAACAAAATGACTGTACAATGAAGATAAATAAAAAAATAAGGTACTGAACAAGAACACACTTTAAAATCGATATAGTCTGTCTCTGGATGTTTGTTCCCGCATCACGTAAAATTGACTTGACCAATTTTAATGCATGTTTCACTTTTGAATAACTCAGGGTTTGACTTGAAATTTGGTATTTTGTACTTTATAGGTATTTTTGGTCCTGGAATAACATTATGTGTTACTTTTTTCCCAGAAAAAAACAAGTCCACGTTGGGTTTAGCTTGCTACAATTTTTTACCTAGTTACAGACTGAAGTTTTTGAGATCGTACTTTTTATTCCTATTTGCCCCCTGAGGACGATCAGAAAGTTGAAATAAGAGCGAAATCATTCTCAATTTCTTACCTGGGGCACTGACGCTCAAGTTGAGAGGCGAGTTGATGACCGGATTGGACGGCATTGAGGTAAGCCCTTGAAGGTTGGCGGCCAGCTGGGACATCTGCTGGGACATTTGCTGCTGCAGCTGCTGGGACATCGGCATGTTTTGCTGCATGCTGGCAAGGCTCTGCAGGTTTTGGAACATCGACGCCACTGTGGAGAAACCCGGTATGAAATATGTGAGAGGAAGAACACTTGTAGGTTGGGCTGTACGTTGGGCATACAGCAAGTATAAAATGTTTTCGAAAGCAATTGACGCAGAGGGTTGTGGGCATCTATAAATTTTTGAAATTTGGTCTTACCCCGGAAATATTTAAACAAAACTTTGTGTACTACTTTTGAAAATATTTATTTGTACTCATTATCGTACAGTTCTTGTTTAGGCTTGGTGTAGGCGACATAAACCTGTATTTTATTCTCTAGCATAAAAGTGTTTTACTTCTCTAATTCTCTATGGTTTGATGAATGGAATGAAGCTCTCGTCTTTTCATAACAATATTTAAATAAGATACGATATCACTGTTTATTTTCCGCGAAGTGAAAAGCAGAGTTATAAAATGACCTAACTCGTTTATAAAATAAGACATTTTATCCCCTACTTCAATATCTGCGCTCGCCATCGGCTCGGGCGAATAAATGCCCCGGATAAAATGGCTTGTCTTATGCACTTGTTGTACAGTCTACTATCGCTTCGCCAAGTTTTTATCTTTTTAAATTTGACGTAAATTATTCTGCTTAGTTGTGATGTTGTTTTCGATAAAGTTACGGACATGTTATTTGGATATGTCAGGCAATTAAGATTTTCCTTTAATTTTGCTGCGCAGGCGCCGCTTTAGTCATAATGGGATTCATTATTAGTCATCTTTGTTACGAGTATGTTATAAATTATACTCGTTATTTAATATATTATTATAATTATGTTTACATCACAATTATAAAAATTTACTGACACAATATTTACCCAACATATATATTCAGCTTTTTCATTCATGTTCGTAATATTTATTTTAGTGTGGATTTCTTAACAAGAACTTTCAGCTTTATGCGCTGTGTTATGAGTGCTGTTATTTCATTCAACAATAGCCTGTAGTAATAGTTAAATATAATTGTATTATATCATTACTTTGAGTGTTTGAGAGGTTAGCGTTCGTCAATGAATTTGGAAATTCTATAAGGTTTAGTTTCCACAGATCTGAAAGCTTTATTTTGTTACGAATGTATGACGACATGGATATTCACAGTGATGTTAGGTGGACAATGTTTTAGATACACAGATAATACAAAGTTATTTATGTGAACGAGTGGTATAGTACTATTATTTATTCTGTGATACTAGTGCGCCTTGGATTCCATCGATACAGGATTCGGTCCTCGGCTCAGCAATTTTATGTGAAGATTTCCATCGCTCCCTGAGGGCAAGTTAAGCTGACGGACTCGGCTGTTATTGATTGATAGCAGTAGTTAAACATGTCAGACGCCTTCAGGCAGCCTGACATCCAGACACCAGAGGCCAGCACTCCTCATACAACATGCAAGCATAAATTTTGGTCCACCTCGTGCAACACAAAACATGGGAAGGAAAGATTAGTCATACGAGATAAGACGGATAGCTCAAATGGGAGAGCGACGAAACGGCATCCCAGAGGTTGCAGGTTCAAATCCCGCTCCATCAACCAATTTTTCCTGTTCCAAATTCAACGTTGTTTTGGCTTAAAAATATGCTTTAATCAAAAATTTATTATATTCAAGACTCCAAAACGAATTAAGAAAAACAGATAACACTTTTTACACCACAAATAAATTGAATTATGTACCTGACTAATTTTGTTAAGTCTTCTTTGGTCCATAGGATGTATTATAGTCCAATGAGTCTTTAAGTGTGGGCACTGAACAACTAGTTCAATTTTGAAGTATGCTTATGTTAATAAAGCATATGGTGACACACAAATCTGGAAACCTCTGGAGCAATTTATTTTGAGTTTGTTTAAGCAACAAGGAAAACAAAATAGAGGGAAATTATATTCAGTCCAATGACGGATAGAAACTTTTTCCTACGACTTTGGTAAGCTTATATTTTGCTTGGCTCCTTGTTTATCGGTTAAGTATCAGTTAGTTAACTGACTAACAAAGACTATCGCACCTTAAGTATGATACTCTTTGCACTTTTCCATCTAAGACTATTTGCACTCCTAAGCGAGTATACTAATAAAAAAAACGGGTGGGCCCCTGTCAGTGCGCACGGCCGTTTGTTTGTCGTAAAACGTCTACGCTACGTTTTTGATCCGGTCCTGGAACCCTCTTATTCGCTCTGTGCTGGAGTTTAGGGTACCGTTGTGAGCTTCTGATCTTCTTCTTTTCAACAATGTGCCTATTCTTTATTTTGGTACGAACTTTCAGGGCACTGCAGACACTTTTGTGATTCTTATTTTTTATCCACTTCATTATTTTACGAGTAATCTACTTATTTAGAGTTTAGATTTACGAGTAATCTATTAATTAGTAATCTACGTCTTAAGCGGAATTTTGTATTTTTTTTATATTGTTTCGAATTTAATCAACAAGATCTTTTCAGGTGCACCCGAATAAATACGTTATCCTATCTAAATCGTGAGTTATACCGAATTAACGATCACAAAAAACGTCAAATGTTACTGGATTTGCAATGTGCGATGCCCTCTCCCTCTCTTTTGACAAAAAATATATAAAATATATATACATGTTTTTTTATTTTTTTATTACGGTCTAGGCAATCGTTTGACCATGATCTCACCTGATGCAAAGCGATGATGTGGTCGAAGGTGTAGCACGTACGCCTAGTAGCACCTATTCACTCTTGAGTTGAACACACCAGGGTTATATTTTACCGGAAACACTGACGAGGGCAGGCTCTACTAAGTATATAAGCTAAAAAAATATATCAATTAGATCTCTGCAGTTTATAGTTGAGTTGGGCAATATAGACGTTTTCTTTTCGTTTCACTTTTCTGCCCGTATGTTTCGGTTTGATTTTTAAGACGTTTCACGTCAACCGCTAGAAGTATGTAGAGTATAAGCATAGAATTACTATGTATACTCCTACGTACTAGCCCATTGATGCAGCGGAGTCAGAGTGGAGTAAGAAAAATCGTGGAATTGCAATATACACATACACTACCCATATTATTCAACATTGAGAGCACACTGTTATCTAAGACTCATTGCACTCTTTAACCTAACACCCATTTCTGTACTTTATCTTGACTCATCACATTCATGTAAGAACCATTTCATTTTTAACCTATATTCAATTCATTAAGGTGAGGTTAGCTCCGCCAAAAAAAAAGTATTTTTCAAAAAAAAATAATTGCTTGTAAGGATGATGTAAGGAATCTATGTTTGTTACTTCTGCACGCTCAATCGGCTGAACGGATTTTGATGAAATTTGGAATGGAGATAGCTTGTATCCTAGATACTTTTCATCATCATCATCCCTCAGGTGTCAAAGTGACAGTTGTCAAAATGACAGGTGTCAGCGAGTGAAACCGCGGGGCGCAGCTAGTTGTATAATATATAGACTAGTAAAATAGTATAAGGATGTAGTACGAACTCACTGGAGCCATTCAAGTGCGGCTGGTGCTGGGGGGTCCGCGCGCGGGGCGAGGGGGACCGCGGCTCGGCGGTCTGCGCACGCGCCGCGCCCCCCTCAGGCGAACTCGCGCCGCTCTCCCGGTCCGACTCCGCCTGCTGACAATATAAGATAAGATAAGCTACGATAAGATACGTTTTATCATTATTATTTTTCAAAAATTGCAGTTATTGTTTCCTTACCCTAAGAATACACACATCGCTATTTTTTGTTACATCAATAAGAAATGTCTCGAGCAGCTTAGGATTAAGACAAGGATTACATACATTACAGATGGATATTCATATTTAAATAGTTTTCAAGTCATCATCGTCATCGTCATTATTAGTCCACCGCTGGTCGTGGGCCTGTCCTAAGGCGGGTCACTGATCCAATTTTTTAGCTCTGTGTCTTCGGTATATCATGAGTACCTAATAAGTATTAGATTTACAAAAGAAATTTTGAATAACCAATTATCCAAAATCACAACATAAATACTATATGGCATGGCATTCAATACCATGTCATTAAAAAGGATCATGTATTTTTTGTATTGTAGCTCGTTTCCCTAAATTTTAGTATGACGACGGGCACACTTACAAGCGAAAAAACCGAATATCTTAAAAAGCGCGTCATTTTTGGATAACAATGTGCAATTATTTTTTGTATGCATTGTAATTCTATCGATTTATTAAAGTTTGATAAGTAGCCGCGATTTTTCAGTTTTTTCACTTGGTTATGCCACAAATGCCTTTTCATATCGACTGTGAAAATAGATTTTGTACTAAAAACACTATAAAATATCCTTTAAAATAAATGACAGAATCATCCAAATCAGCTTAGAAATCCTGGAAAATAGTCCGAAAACTGATCGGACTATTTTCGTTAATCTTAAAATTTTAAATACTTAATATATCTAAAGGTAGGTAATCTTACTTAAAAAATACATAAAACAAAATAGTTTGTCGTATTTCATTGTGCAAAATAAGTTTTATTCCAGAACTACTTACTCTGACAACATGAATTATACTTTCAAGCCTCACAGTGGTCAGATTAATGACGAAATAATTACCTACTCAACTTAACATTATTATTTTTATTACTCGTTAATTAAGAATTAATTGCGGAAGTCATCTTAAGTACAGTTATTTCGATTGTAAGGCATTTCAACTTTTATTCTACTTGTAAAATCGATAATAATTATAAAGTTAATAAATAAAAGTAACAAGAAGGTTAAGACTTAATCATAGTTGCAATGATATTAAAATTATTATTGCAAGGAAACACCTTGAAATAATAAATCCGTTGTTATTAAACCTCTTAGGTAGATATTATATTATAAGCACGCAAATATAATTAAGTTATTCAATTAATTTAATTATGTTATTCAATTTGATTTTTTAATTGAACAACAATGATTTGATTGATTATTAATTTATTGATTCCAATTTTGAAAAACAAATTAAGTATTTTCGATAGAGACATTTCATTCCGAAAAAAAGTATATTGCTGATTTAATTGATTTAACATTAATAACATTATTTTAGTATATATATATATATATATATATATATATATATATAATATTTTAAAAAAACGCTAATTAATAATCTCGTAGGCATGCTACGAACTGTAGCCCATCTTCTACGAAACGAAAGCGTTCATCTTGTTTAGATTATTGAAAATGAATCACACTGTTTCACGAAAACCACAAACATCTCCGCTTCTAAGTAAAAAACAAATGAAATCCAGAAAACACTTTTTAATACTTACAAAGGACAATGTCATTCTCTCCACGCCTAATAATTTCACTTTTCTTCACTTTCTATAGTTTTATCATGCCGCAACTTGAACAATTCGATGAATGTTCGTAGCTCTCGAAGCGGAAACTTCGTGAAAACTTCCGCTAACTTAACTCTGAAGTTAGCCGACTAATAAAAATGCTCGGATATAATGTTACTAAAGCACTTCTTCAGTAACACCTTCACACGCGGTAGCTGAACACGAAAAACATTTATATTGCGCGGATAAAAGTTAGTTTAAATTTAGAACGGATGCGTAGATATCGCGCGGGAAAGAGAATCGTGGCGCACTATCGACAAAGCGCGCGCGTAGTTTCTTTTTTTACTTTTTTATTTATTTATCAGCGAGCGAGCGGCAACACATACAGCCGCGCGGGCAAGTTGCACAGCGCGAATGAAAGCGCGTCATCAGTTTAAAAAATCAACCCCTTTGGTGGTGGCGGGAAAAAAATGCGGCCCCTTCGGGAGGGTGGGTGGCAACACCGAAATCCTTGCCAAAGCGATCCAAACGGCGCGACTTGTCACTTGTCGAATAAGCATGATGATAATTAAAGTTTTTGTTTTAGTACCCGGTTACTTTCCTATTTAACCGGAGTTTTCAATTGATTTTGAAAGATGAATTTGTAGGTAATTGGCCGTTTTAAGGTTATGTTTAGTTAAGGTAATATTTACGTGTGCTTGAGGAGTTTGTAATCTAAGTAGAATATATTAAAAATCTTCAATCAAAATCGAGTTAAGATTTTCAATATAACGACTGCGTAGTTATCAATCTAATACATACTTTCGCTCATGTTCCAACAGTGTGTGCGATTAGTAGAATTACAATTGTTACTTATTGAAGACTGTGTTTTTTAAAGAAACCTATTTGATGTGCTGAAAATTTTATTGTAGATTTTAGTAAGTATAGCATAAAATATACATGTTATTCTATAGGCACTGATCGACTGGGATTCCATATGGATTTCTAGTGTACGCTTGTTATCCTGACTGACAGAATAAAAGGGAGCGTGAAAAAAGGAATTGAAATCACAATTCACCTGGCAGCTAATGAAAAAAGTTGAAAAAAATTATCATCAACAAGTAACATTCGGAATAATCAGCGGTACACGGAAAAAATCAGTAATTATTCAGATGAAGTTGGACGAACGAAGGGGTGAAGGGGCAAGGGCCGGCCAAAATAAAAACGGCGTTGCGTAGGGGTGTCACCCCGGCCCCTTGCCTCTACAAATGTTATCTAACTGCGTTCGTTTCGCGGCGCGGCGCCGTTTCGCTCAGAATTAGCACCGAACCGGTGAAATTTCAATTTGTACTCCGTTTTTTTCTGGAATAGTTGGAGCTAATGGAAAAGGCTAGGTGATCAAGGATTCTCTGTGAGCGGTGTGACTTGCAGGGCTCAGGATGTTCTGTTTTAGGGGTATAGAGACGTGAGGCGAGGCGGCCGGCGCGACGACCCTTTGTGAGGAGCCGCGGTCGCGCCGTTTGGAAAAGCGCGGTCATTATCGGTCGCGCACACACGCGTACTAAGCATTGTCCGTTCCAATGTATGTGTGGATTTTTACTCATTAATTTTAAAACGCTCCGGATTTTTTTCAGGGCGGGTGCTGGGGGCTGTGGGCCGAGGGGGTTAAAAATTGGCGATGGCCGCCAGGCGGGGTGTCACCGACGGGGGTTATTAAATAGATTGGTCCGCGGCCGAACTGAGCCGCCGATCTGCACTTGTACCTCGCGTCATTAACGGGTTGAGAACCGATTTTAAATCGTGAAATAACAGCCTGTTACAGGAAAAGTTGAGCGCGGCTTATCGGCCTCTCCCGGCGTGTTCTACAACCTTAATTGCATTAAAAGTGTATTTTTATTACGACAATTTTCCTATTCATTATGCTCCTCTCGGCGTTAGCATTCCGTCTGCGAGTGCTACTTGTATATTTGTGAAGATGTTGTGGAGTTGTGTGTATCTGGAGCGTCGATACGTGCACACAAACAATGGCGATACGTTTGCGGACACACACATCCACGATGCTTTTTTTCCGCGGCCGTTCGGCAGTGGGTGAAGGGGTGTGTATGGGGGGAGGAAATGTGAAAAATACTCGAAAAAAAGGCGAAATTGTAGCAGATATATAATTAAAGTCCAACGTACAGCAACGCGCACGGCTATGTATTATGCAGGCTCGTTTTCTGGTGTCGCGTACACACGGCATTTTGGAACGTCAAGTTCGTTCGATGGATTACGTTGTAGATTGTCGAACGTCGAGTTCATTCGTTCGATACAATTGAGATTTGGCCATCGAGTTCGTCCAACAGAATACATTAAAGGGATGGATCGCTTGACTTGATCTCGCTGTATCATTAGATGCTGGTTCTTACTCCTATTACACTTTTATGTTAATTATTTTATAATTATTTTGTTTTTATTATCGCCGTTCATTAAGATAATTATGAGCTAATAAAGTCATGACATCAATCAGTCAGTCATTTGTTACGTAGATTATAGTATTTTAATTACGTAGTTATCTTTGTATATAAGAATTTCATAATATTTTTTCAGTGAAACAACACACAATTACTTTTACTATTCAATACTTTAATAAATGTGTTATGGACATAAATACGTATTAGTACTATACATTATGCAAACAAGGTGCGTGATATAGAAGTTTGGAAGATTAGCTACTAATAATGTTGCTGTAAACACGATTCCAAATCGATATCAGTAACTAACTTAATCAAACTTACATTCCTTCGATACGTAAGAACCGTTTAATTATTGTATAATACAGTAAGTGCCGTTTAATTGATGTATAATAAATTAAGTATTGTTTGACCAATTGCATCATACAACTTTTCCCATTGACAGGAATCAAATCCGCATCCCCTACGACTTCTACCCGTGCATTCACCCAAACGTTACTTCACAGTACAAGTTACGTAGCTCGTCACTAAGTAAATTGTCCAACTCGTTATATTCACACATTTTAACTCGCTGCTTTAGTTTTCAACACTGCGTATTAAAGTTATGAAGTACGTGCTGTAGACCGCCCGTGGTGAGCCGGTGAGTAGCTGGCGTCGAGGGTTGATTGCGGGTTCAATATCCGTAGCAGAACAATATATCTTGATCTATATAAATTTGTGTTGTAAGTTAATATATGTATGTGATACGCTCTACTGCAGAAATAAATTATTTAGTTATTTGGTCAAAACTTATCTAACTATTTGTATATCTTATTTTTTTTCGTTTAGCAAGGACAGTAGTCCTTGCTCCTATTGGTATATCGGATTCGTAGTACGAGTATATCGGTATCCCTTCGTACGTCCAAACCGTGATTTCGGTCACCCATATATCAATATCAATATTTTTATTCAGAAACAAAGACATAAGATCGAAAACTAAAACCCGACAACGGTCGGGTAAAAAACAGCCTATGACACTCTTGCGATGAAGACGAATCGATTGATACCTCGCTTGTCAAAATCGGACCAAGTTTTTAGCTTGAACACATAACCCTTTACTTTGCCTTGCCGTAGTCAGGTAAAAAATATTTGCCTATACCTGAAGACGAATCGGTACGGTGGAACATCCTCATACTCACATACATAGATACATACATATACACATACATAAATAAACTGCTTTGTTGTAGTCGGGTAAAACGGGACGTTTTCTTATTGATCACAATCGAGGATATATCCCACATCTCATCCTAACATAGTGTTTTGTAAGAAAATTGATAGAGAATAATCATAATGAGAGACGCCGCATCACATTATATACATTATTATGTACTGTGTCAGTAACATTCTGTAACAGTATCACGCAGCCTACGTCTGGGACTACATAGTGGTCTCGTACTTACCAATTTTCTGGTATTTCTTCCGCTAAAGAAGTACCATCGCTCAGAAATACCGAAGTCCAACATTTTTTTTTACCGGTTTCTGAGTATTCGATTATTATCATGATGATTATTTAAAGATTTAAA
Organism: Alsophila aescularia; assembly: GCA_946251855.1. Taxonomy (NCBI): domain Eukaryota; kingdom Metazoa; phylum Arthropoda; class Insecta; order Lepidoptera; family Geometridae; genus Alsophila; species Alsophila aescularia. Next base: position 59,398,709 of record OX276378.1, on the reverse strand, counting down.
CAAAAACAAATGCAGGCAGAACACTCGAAAATTCATATTTATATGAAAAAGTAAGCCAAACATTAATATTGATTGCTTTTTTAAAATAGATTATTTAACAAGGATTCGAATCGAAAATGTATATTTTAAAAATCCGAAAAATTGTATGGACGTAGATGTCGTATATTATTCGTTGCAGCATTTCCGCTACTTAGTCGCATGACACGAACGAACAAAAAAAATTATTTTCTTAGAAACCCGTTTTTTAGAAATAGTCCAATCCTAAGCTCCGTTCAAATCAATTTGATCTGTAAGTTCTATTTTTCTTCCAATTTTCATACAGTTTTCATAATTTGCCGGTTTTTTGGAGTTTACCGTTTTTGAGCCCAATTCTAGCGAATTCTCAGTTTGACTTTCGAGATCACTGCTGCAACTAGTGTTCATAACCGTCGAAGCCACCTCTAAACTAAACCAGTCATTCATATCATAACCATAACGAAACGTTTACAAAGCCACTTGAGTTAATAGCAAAATAATCGAATTGATTGTACCAAGCATCTCAGGCTACACACGACAGATGGCGGAGGGGGCTTCACGATTAATTTAACATTAAATTCAATAATAACCCCCCATTTATTGCGTAATTTCCTTTCAATTACCTTTCATTTATCGCTCTGTAAATGGATTACAGATGTGATCGAATTCGATGGCTCTAGTTTGTGTGATGAGATTGGTGAGCGATTTAGAATTTTAATTACAGTCACGTATCTACTTGCTCATTTATGATATTCATAGGGCATTTTTAAGTAAAGTTTTTGATATGATCCTGTATTTAAGGTACGCTCAGGAAGAGGCCATGAGATACTTTATGACATTAAATAAAACATAGCCGGATGTTTCCGCTCGGCCGAGTTTCCTCTGCCAAATAAAATAAATATCTATGCATTTAACAAATTTACTGTTTGGGCTTGTATTGTACGTGTACAATTGTTTCGATGGTACAAACGTATATTATAAAAATGCATGGTTATTTAGATATAATTAAAGTGTGGAAGATACGGCACGCTATAATATCACGTAAACAAAAACTGGACTAGATACAACTACAGGCACACACCCACACAGCTATATTCCCACCGTCTTCATGTGCATCAACAACAAATATAGAGAGACATTCGCAGACTATAGCGCGAATGAGAGTCACAGCTAACACGTGACAAACGCCACTCCGATTGTGACTTAGGCCAAAGAAGGATAATTATGTGCGTCGCACCTAATTTATGCCGTCGAGAAAATTTTCTCACTTTTAATTAGATATATGGTTATTGGCTACTTTATTTAAAAAAAAGGTGCAAAAGTGATCAAACGCCATATAAATATATAATATTTATATTTATTTTTATAATAAAAAGTTATAATCAAAATAATCAAAAAAAATATATAAAAAAATAAACAAGTCAACAGATTCGAGGAATAGCCTGCGAAAAAAACAGCGTGTTTGTATTTTAGGCCGTAATAAAAATCTGGTTATGAGCGCGCGCTCGCTTTGAGCCTATAATTACAGAGTTTTTACTATTATTTGATTCAACCCCTTGTCCAAGTCTCAGGGTCTACTACCCCCTGCGAGCGGCGCGTGGGCACTCGACTCGGTCTCATTCATTCGATTGTTCGATTATAATTGTTCGATTATAATAATTCGATCCTGAATTTTCTATTGTCGTTTCTAAATTACGAGTGAAGATGCAATTAGCACACACGATTGCAATTTACGATTCCTTTGTGAACGAAAACAATGAATTTGTAATAGTGTGAATAAAATTTAAATTATTTTATTTATCAATAATAAAAAAAAAGTATTTGGACTATGGAGGTTACTCAAAACCAAGTCCATATCCATACTAATATTATAAAAACGAAAATAACTCTGCCTCTGACCTGTTCACGACTAAATGGCTAAACCGGTCGGGATGAAATTCGGTATGGAGATATTTTATACCCTGGGGAAGGACATAATACTTTTAATCGCGATAATCTATAGTCTGCGCAAAGTCGCGGGCATAACTTTTTAATAAATAAGTGCTAAATGCGATAAACCAACTTGATCACCTAAGGATATTTAGAAATAATTAGTTACGAAGGAAGGAAGGTCATAATTAAAAAAAAAACGTCCCCACCACACGGACATAGCACAGTCTTCTCGTCGTCCTTATCCAAGTGCCTAAAGATGAAAGTCTGCAACGTGTGCGTCCCCAGTACGGCCAGTGCGGCTGGTCCACAAGCTTAAGTCAGCAAGCTATGAAAGCTTTGCTCGGAGTTGCTCTGAAGTGCCCTTCGAGAGCAACTCCGAGCAAAGCTTCCATAGCAAGAGATATCCACCACGGAAACCGACATAGCTCAAAGAGTTAGCAAGCTAAAGTGGCAATGAACCGGTCACATACTTCGAAAAACCGACATCCATTGTTATAAACGAGTTCTAGAGTGGGGACCGTGTATAAGCAAACGTGGTGCCCGCCCTACCAGATGGAGTAATAATAATATTAAATTATTGACGTAAATATGTTACACAGAATAAAAATTGAATCCATAGGCTCCTAAACTAGTTAAAAACTGTGTTTTAGGGGCCAGTAGCTTCTCCCATAAGAAAAAGCAGAAAAATACATTTATGTCTAAGCTAAAAAGTACAAAAATATCCACAACAAAATATTAATATTATTAACACTAAAATACGCATGTACGTTAGTGTGTATGCGTGGTGTGTGCGTAGTGTGTGGAGTGACGACTTGCGAAAGGCGGCTGGCAGCGACTTGATGAGGAGAGCGAAAATAGGGTACAGTGGCGTTCACAAAGAGAGGCCTACGTCCTCCAGCAGAGGACGAATGGGCGCTGTGGACACGGACCCCATATTTCTAAACAACAACTAAATGCAAATTGCAATGCAATGCAATCTCTTATTCCGTGCATGTCAGTCAAGTCAAGACCATAGCTGAAAGGCAAACAGCCCGAAACTTAGCCGAATCACAAAATAATGAAAAGTACAAGTACTGAACGACGCCCAGGCGCAGTAGTTTTTCAAATATGCAATTTACTGATAAAAAAGAAGTCGACAGAGTGGGCCGGACACCCCGCAGGGGGCGACGGAAAATGGCGTATAACGCGACGAAAAAAACCATGGAAAAATAGTAGGCCCACGTATGGTAAACACCCCCTGCCTCCCTTCCTAAATTACGTCACTACGTACATATTAGTGACTCGAATGGTTCTCGTGATGATGTCGGGGTTTCTTTTTGTGTCACAGGTTAGTGGCAGGGACAAAGATGTGAAAATGATAAAACTTTTTAGGCATACTATTCAAAAGGAATTTGCATAATTTTTTCATTAAATGTTAATCATAGATTTAATTAAAAGTGTGAAGAATAGGCATCAGCTCCTTTGGCGTGGGCCGCATAAATTAGGTGCAGTGCAATACACACAATTGGTCTACTGTGGCCTTAGTCACAGCCGGAGTGGCGTTTATGTAGCACGTTTTAGCAGTGACTCTCATTCTCGCTATAGTCTGCGTATGTCTCTTTATCTTTGTTGTAGATGCACAAGAAGTACTATGACGACGGTGAGAATTTAGATTTGTGGGTGTATGTGCCTGTAAACAAAAACTGGGCTAGATACAATTTTGTTTTAACTGATATTAAAGCGTGCCGTATCTTCCCTCCTTTAACTAGATCTATGATGTTAATGCATAATTCCCTCTTATTGTTGGAGTTATATAGCCGAGAATAGTGGAAGATAGCGTATTTTAGGATGATGGTATGGAAGGTCACGGCCCTCAGGCACGAGGAACATGACTGCAGGAGGAAGTAATAATAGCCCACTACCAGCTGGCAGCGTATCCAACACGCTGCCATTTCGGTCACGCGTCGCATCGATCAGATGCTCAGATAGGTTTTTATAAGCTCTCAGACTCAATGTCTCAGAAAGATGAAAGACTCTCAAAAAAACTTAATTCAAAACTTAAGTTCATTGTCATTCTCCACAATATAAATATTATATTTGAAATCTGAATTAATAAATGGCATTTTTTGGATTACTGTCCCCTTTTCGCGGACTGCTGGCACTTCTTCTGTTCGGTAAATTAAAATGAATTACAATATTGCTCTACTTCAATACACCTAATCATGTAAATCCGAGCCTTTCACAGAAAGTTCAATGCACAATTCTCACCCTTTGAACTTAAAAGTCGCATTTCAAAAAGTCGCATTTGCTTACTTGTACAACTAGAGGCAATTACTGCTAATGATAATAGCGTTATTACTTGCCTCCATTAGATGGTAGAGTCAACTACCACAAGCAGCAACAGTTAGTACTCTATCGTATTAAATATTTGCAACGTTACTTTGAATAACTGAAGAGAAATAGCGCTTATTTAACGCGGCAGAGTGCTAAAGCGATCATTGCTTTCATTAGATGGTGTCGCGTCAACCACAATAATGCGGTGCACTCAAACTCCTTGTCGTCATAAATATTGACTATTGTCTCTTTAGTGACGAAAGAAAATTAAGTTTTGCTAGTTCGACAAAGTGCTAAAGTGTTTACGAGTACTTGCAGTTGATTGGACGAACATTACTGTCTGAAGGTTGTGTTTTATTTTCTATTTCTCTAATTAATGGGCGCAATTTGTTGAACAAATTGAACAAAGAAGTCATGCCATGGTAAAATGACAAGCGAATTATTAATAACACATTATTGAAGATGCAACATAAAAGGACTTATAAAACCTAGCTGAATCAACCCAACCATACAAAACGTAACTTGGGCATTAGGAATGCAACTGCACGTAAAAAACGATGGTAGCCTATAGTGCAACTTAGAATCCAACGATACCGGGTTCGGTCCTAGGCGCCGCACCAATGACTTTTCTAAGTTATGTGCGGTTTTCCATCGCTCCGTGCTTCTGAGGGCACGTTAAGCTGTTGGTCCCGGCTGTTATTGATTAATAGCAGTCGTTAAGCCATGTCAGAGGCCCTCAGGCGGCTTGATAAACTCTGACATCAGAGGCCAGCACTACCTCATACGACAAACAAACTGCACGTTCCTATTCTTTGATTAGCTTCTGGCAGTTAAAAAAAAACTCTGTTGCCGCGCCAAAAACGATATAAAAAGTCAAAACAAGAGTAATTGTCATTGCAGTCATTTTTCCGGGATAAAAAGTATTTTATGTTGGCTTCTATATTGTACAGTACCTATTTACAAAGTTTCATCAAAATCGCATCAGCCGATTTGGCGTGAAAGCTTCCCAAATAAACAAACAGAAAACATTTCACATTTATGCATTGGTGTGAATTTTTAACGTGAAAACGTCTTTGAAATCGCTACCGTGATGGAGCTTATCGCGGCCAAATGAGCAACAGTTTTTGGGGGTAAATTGTAACATGAATAACCATGGCTAAAAATAAACGTAGCGCCGTTTTCAGTCTCGTTACAAAGAAATAAGATGAAAGTTTGTATCAGTACTGCTCTACCATCAGTGTTTAAACATAAGTTTTTCAAATATCTGATTTCATAAGTGCTTTATGAGCGCTCTTCCACGAGCTTTACAATTAGTATTTATCAATAGAAACGGGATATTTACTTCCAATGTATTTTATTTGTTACTAGTTTTCCCGCCCCCGACTTCGTACGCGCGGACTACTGTTTATCGCGATAAAAAGCATCCAATTTTCTTCTAGGATATTAAAAACCAATGCAAAAGAAGGTATAGCACCAATGTGGTTGATGTTTTTTGACAAAGAGAATATAAAATTATTTAACAGGATTTTTATTTCGTTTCTATGGCAACCGCAGACCATACTGTGATGACAACCGTTCTTTACAGTGAGTAATCAATATTTTCCAGTTTTCCCGTGTAAAATTACAATTTTCTGAAATAAAAAGTCCTTTGTTTTATTCCAGGGTATAAGCTATCTCCATTCTAAATTTCATTAAAACCCGTCCAGCCGTTATCGCGTGAAAGCTCCCCAAACAATCAAACAAAGAGACAACGTTTCACTTTTATATATTGGTATGGATGGATGGATGAATTCTCGATATTTCGGCTCCGTTGCAGGCGCCATGATCACGACCTAAACTTATGTTCTTGCGAGCGGGTACTTCTTTTAAAGAGATGGGGGAGGGGGGAGGGCTCATTAGTGGACATCTACCAGCTGATGATGAAAAGTCTACGAAATATAGTTAAACAAGCACAAATTAAAGATTTATAAAACCCCCACCCCCTCATTATAGCTAAGAAGCATCTCGATCACATCAGTTTTCAAACATAAAAATCGCATCAAAATATGTCCATTCATTTGGGAGCTACGATCCCGACCTCATGTTATAGCTAAGAACCATATTGATCACATCAGATTTCAAACATAAAAAACCGCATCAAAATCTATCCATTATTTTGGGAGCTACGATGCCACAGACAGACACAATGATACAATGATTCATACTCTCTTTTTGAGTTCGTGGGTTAACAATAACTGTCACAATGTAAAATAAACATTTACTCAGCGTTAAACAGGCAAAACTTTTACATTAACTATTTACAGTCCACCGTACCGGACTGTTTACATTAGCTATATTTAATTACACTCCTTGAAACGTCAAACCTACAATAAAAACGTCTGAGAACACATACTGACGTATTGTATAATTAGCCTTCATTATCAACATATCAGGAGACCGCGTTAAAAATTGGGTAGGGATGGGTCTAACGGTCTAGTTGTATTTTAGTTTTAGCCGGATGAAAATCAAATCGTTTTTTTTTGTAGTTCTTGTAACGGCATACGTCTGACGATATCAGTTACACCCGATGGAACGTGATCAAGTAGAGTAGATCACATTCCCATGGGAGGGGTTTCGCTCGTGTCTTGTGGCAATTAAGACATGAAATTTTTGCATTGAGGAGGATCTAGCATCGATAGAAAGATATAGCGAGTTGGAACTCAGCTTTTTTATTGGCTTTAGGCTATTGTTTTACTTTTTGATCATAGAATGAAAACAATAATATTAATAGTCTTTTTTATTATTTATATTATTAAAAATAATGTATGCTAGACAGGCTTTTAGTAAATGACGTGACATGGCATTGTATGTAACTACAAATTGAGTCACACTCAATTCGGTCTATTCCATGATCAGAATAACCGGTATCCGGCCTCATAGTTGTTGGCCAACATGGTGTCAAACGCCGGAGTAGCCAAGTCGGCACATCTCTATCTACTACTATTACGTACCATTACCGTGAATTAACTTTTTTTTTGATTAGCCCTAATTATTAAGGCACAGTGGACCGGGACCAAAACATAGAATTTGTTCGTAACATCTAATTGTATCATAGGTGTGACAGCCATTATTTTAATTGCGAACTGAGGGGACTAATTGTGGCTTACGTTTCTTTATATGTGGTTTTAATGACGCTACTTTTAGTGATGAGCTAACGGTCTTGCGGAATTAATAGTCATTGGACTAATTGTGACCGAAGAGCTGAAGAAGTTGGATCCTGGTTTAGTTAAAAATTTGGTGCAGTCATGAGACAGAAGAGGTTCGATTCTGGTTATTCCATGAACCCCACGCTTTTTTTGAAATAAATCATTTTTTTCTTATTTACACTATTAAAATTTATTTTCTATTTTTTAGTTTGGTTTTCTATATAAAGCGTGTTTTTTAGTTATTTTAAACTATTATTTATTTTCTACTTTTTTTTTTCGAATTATTGCATTGTCATCGGTCTTTGACAGGTGTGCAAAATTTGAATGAAATCTGACGGTTTAAAGTGGGTCAAAATAGCGTCCAAAGGAGTCGGTTACAAATATACAAACATACAAGTGAAGCTAATATAAAGCGTATAATAAATAATAGTTTAAAAAAACTAAAAAACAGCCCTTTATATAGAAAACCAAACTAAAAAATAGAAAAGAAAATTTAATAGTGTAAATAAGCTGGAACTGAACCAACATGTTAAAATTCAAATCCGTAGGATAAGAGGAAGTGGTTCTAATTCAGCTTGCAAGATTTGACCTAAACAAACATACATAAAGCTTTTAAATAAGCACTTTTATCAACAAAAAGCTTAACTTACTTTTTGTTATTTCTTGTCGATGTTTCAACTATTATTGTGCCCTGAGATGGGCTGTTTGAAGAATTGTAGGTATTCGGTTAACGCTAATGACTTGCTGAGTTGAATATTTAGGTTAATTTCTGAGCTAGTCGTTAATTGTAAGAATCTTATATTAGGTCAGATTCAGAGTTTTCCTTAACTCGTATGCCTATAGTAGAGTACTGAATAGGTCCAAAAGCTTATACCTACTGAAAAAGGGCGGTACAGTTTTTACGAATAATAATTCAAAAGTTGTCACGAAATTAAAGGGTGCGTTTTTTCCAATGTTTCGAACAAAAAACTCGGATATATTAACTTAAATCCATTTTAAATTACTTGATAATGATATGTATAAAAAAAACATTTTAAATGAACTACAAAAAGTTACTGAACCAATTTTGATAATACGAAACCCAGTGAAGGTTGAATGTCTACCCTTTCAAATAAATAATGAATCATACAAACCGGTTCAGAAACCCAGGAAATATGTAAAAAAAAAACTATGAATTGAGAACCTCGAGAAAAAACACTACCCCTCTTTATTTATTGCAATGTACTCATTATCCACCATAAAACATAACAAACATAACATAACGACGTTCCGCCCGCCCATATAACCTGTGTTTATTAACATTCGTAAGCAAGCCATAAGTATCGTTCGCTTTTACAGGCAGCTCAAATATCGTTAGGTCGCATTAGTTTTTAATAATACAAATAGCTTAGCTGTACGAAACATCGATCGACGTGGAAATAGGACGACACGTATAGAAATGGCACCGATAGAGATCTACTTCCAAAAGGACAAAGTTCTCAATCAGAGTGTATTTTGGGTTGTTTGTATGTAACTAATATTTTCACGATTCCTGAACAGATTTCATTCATTTTATGAGATGTAAACCTACCTTAAAAATTGGTTCCTATGTTTTTTTAGTTTCTCTCTTCAAAGTCCTTAATAAAATTCAAATAATTGTACGGTTGTCATTCATAAGGAAAAAGCAGTTTGTTTCCACGTTAACGACAAGAACATTAAAAGTATGGAACATTTGCTAACGTCTATATATACTCATATGTGCAGAAGCTTTATATAGAAAGTGTGTCACATTCTAGACCGCATCACTAAGGTACCTGTATCTAGTCAGAAGCAAAATTAACGCGAATCAGTTCTGACTGCCAAGCAGTGTGCACACATGACTGTGTTTCCAATTTGAAGGGCTCCGTTTCCAGCAAAATTACTGGTCATATGAGACTTAAAAAACTCAGGTTACGAGCGCAATGCGCAATATTTTTCAATCCAAAGTTCTGGGTGGCCCTGAACTTTGCGTTAAAATATTTCAGGCGCTTAAAAAAATTGAAAAAAAAATTCTGGTGGATAGGTAACGATTGTTACTTAGATTTTCTATTTCAAGGAAAATACAATTTCTCGCAGGAAGTAGAAAAAGTGTTTGCTGCCCGCGTAGGTAAGTCTTCTGGACAGGCAGTGTGTTCGTTAGAAAATTCCTAATGTGTAAATAATTGGTGTTTTCATTGGCGATTATTCATCCACTGCAGGAGCTTAATAACGCCATTGTGAGTAATAGGCTTATTGGAGGGTTGGATATATCGTTTTTGAATTATTAATATTTTCATTTTTTGAAAAAAACTCAGTACATACTCTTAAATATTTCATCATCCTTGTATCTCTGCTTATTAAGTACGTTCTATAAATATCATAATGAGGTGGTCTACTTATACACTGGCCTTCAAAACTTAGTACCACACGTTTTAAATAGCAATTTTTCACAAACTATAGAAGTCAGAGTTTTGAAATAAAATACGTTTTCTAGCAATATTCATCAACTTTCTTTGAAACTATAGTTTATTAAACATTAGTAACGCTTTTAACTTAAAAAAATATAAAATCCAAAAAATAGGTGTCTTTCTGTACGCGCATCACGTTAAAACCAGGGCCTTTATTCGCTATGACCACGCACGCACGTAACGCGCCGCGTTAAGATATCTGCGTGGAATCGTTCGGCAAATGTCGTAATGACGTCACGCGTTTTCGGCAAGGAATTTCGTGTGCCATAGCGAATAAGCGCCCTGGACTGATTGCGATGCGATTTTCACTGTTGAATAGCTTAGGTTTTGACTTACAAACTGGTGTACTTTTGTAGGCCATATTACTTTTTATTTGATTGATTGACGAGACGAGCATCTCGCCGATGTAAGCGTCCCGCCTGCCACAGTTGAAGTGCCACCCAAAACATTGCATTGCAATACTGCTTGGCGGTTGAAATCTGACAAAGGTGAGGTACTTCCCCAGGTACTTCAGGTGGACTCTTGCGTAAGGAGCCTACCACTGCAAAAGCTACTCGTATCTGTCTTCGGGTCAAAAGGAAGTAGAATAGGGGTAAATTTGATTAATAGTTTGTCATTTCATCTGTACTGGCTTTCCGTAGAGTTTTTATTAAAATGCTTGGCTCCTAGATTGAGATACTAAATACACTAGTTTTTAAGTCAAAACCTAAGCTATCCAACACTGAAAATCGCATCGCAATCGGTCCAGTAGTTTAAACGTGATGCGCCAACAGACAGACTTTAAAAGTATGGTAGGTACTGAGTTTTGAAAGCATGCGATGTTCTATACACACATGTGCCTAAAATGCAACTAATAAAATGTTCGATTTAAATCGGAAATAGCGTAAACTTTTATAAACTACCTCCTAACAACTCCTGCTGACGCTAATGCAGCGAAGCGACTAGTCAGTTATTTTAAATCGGAAACGTTCCGCGCGCTTAGGGTTGCCATATTTCGTTACATCCCACACATTGTATCCAAATTTGTTATGCTCTCAATGATCATATGTGTGCCCAAAATGCAATTAATCAAAACAAGTACCTAGTTTGATAGAAAATTTTAATACTTGTAGGATTTGTACATGTCACTTCAGAAAAACGTTCCGTCATTATACTAATAGGTAGGTACGTTATTAAGATCCTGTGAAGTATATCTAATGTCTTCTATGCTTTATAAAGTCCTTTACTCCTTCTTTTTATAGCGCCTATCACCAAAATATTTCGGATAAAATAATATTTAAACATGTCACTTCAGAAAACCGTTCCGTCAGTGTACTAATATGTAGGTCCTTGTTGTTAAGGTCCTGTGAAGTATGTCGAATTTCTTCTATCTACACTAATATTATAAAGAGGATAGATTTGATTGTTTGTTTGTTTGTTTGTAAAGGATAAACTCAATAAATACTGAATCGATTTTAAAAATTCTTTCACCTATAGAAAGCTACATTATCATCGAGTAACATGGGCAATATTTTATTTTTCAAAAATATAGTTTTCTCTACAAAAATTGCAATAATGTAACCCGAGGTATCAAAAATTTGCGAAAATGATGATTACCTACTTTGTATAAGGAACGTTGCCATGGAAACGAAATAAAAACAAGTCTCGAGTACGTGAGTAATGCAGTTGTCTATGGTCAAAAAGTACTGCAACAGAACACCTATAGTAGGCGCAGCGAAAGTATGTGTCTACTGTCACGTTGTCTGCTAGTTGTCTGCTAGTCACTGCGCAAACTGCTATTTTTCAGGCGCAATCAGAATGTTGAAGGTGAAGACAGCATTGTATAACAGCCTCGCTCACTCGCTTACGTTTTTCGTATATTCTATCTCGCTTTTACTTTATGCTATTTTATCCCCACAGCAGTACCTGCGCAGTCGTCACAGAGCCTAACTTCACAACCATATACATTGGCTGCGACTACTGTAATAGGCACTGATGACAATGATTTTGAATTACGCTTACTGGCGTTTTTTTTAGAAGTTATGACGTGTATAAAATTAAGAAAATAACCGATAAACTCAATAAACGCAAGAGATACATAAATAACCGATTTTAAAAATTCTAGATGTGGCGTAGACGTCTCAAGACAAACAAACGGCCGTGCACCCCTCACAGTCCCACCCAGTTATTAAACCAAAGAAGGTTGAATTACTCTTACTGGCGAATAAACCTTAACTATTTTAGAGAGATAAGATTTGTTATTTGTATGTATATTTGTTTGTAGTAACAGAACGCACATAACAAAATCAGCCAAATTGATGTTTTGTGTGATCTTTATTTCGGTATAACACGCGATTTGTTCAAACAAACGGCCGTGCACCCTGACATAGCCCCATCCGGGTTTTTAAACAAAAGGAGGTGGAATTACACTTACTTCCTACACGGTTTTTTAAGCCAAAGGAGATACGCTTACTGGCGTTAAACCTTAAATAACAGTAAGCGTAGGTAACTGAACCTCCTTGCGTTAAACAGAATATTACTATAGACAAAATAGTACGTAAATATAAAACCAATAAACAAAACATTATAGCAAACAGCCAAAGAGAGCACAATAGTTTATGGAGGAAGTAAGTGTAAGGAATTGTTGCTATGTTATGTTTGTGTAAATAAATTATTTAGTGTAAGGAATTGTTGTGCAAATTCAGTATTTAGGGTCAGAAATCGTTGTTCTGATGTTATAATTGTGCAAATATATTTTTGTGTAAGATATTGTTAATATCTATCCAAATAAAGTACCTACAAATTGTATCTACCCGTGCGAAGCCGGGCGGGTCGCTAGTGCTTTATAAAGTCCTTTACTCCTTCCTTTTAAAGCGCCTATCACCAAAACATTTCGGATAAAATAATATCGTCTCCTACTTACACTAACCATGCGAGGCAGCCCTATGGGCGTCTATCAGCTAGGCGAAAAGGGAAATCAGTCAATAATGCGCTAATTTCCCCTCCTTAATGGCGCAGCCTGATCTACTCAGACACTATTCCCGACACTGCAACTTTTTTTAATGAAATAACGATGAAAACTCGCCAATTTAGAGCTTTTTAGTGTTCAGTGATTACGGAGCTTTTAGTGAATATTTTTTTGCTAAAAGAATGGTTACTTATTTTATAAATAAACTATAGAACTGAATTTTAATGGATAAGTTTTTTGTATTAAAGATGTTTAGTTAAACATTTTGTAATATAAATTACAATAATGATCAACAATTAACATAAAAGTATTTTTTTTTGTGTTAAGTGATTATGTAACTACGATGTCGTTTTTAGGGCTTATTTTTTAATAGGGTGGCTTTATTATGAACATTTCGTAAAATTTTGAACCTATGATTTTCTATTTCGATTTGTGTTTAAACTAGCAGCGGAGAAGTCTCTTAAACGCAAATGATAGTGAATGTAATGCATATTTTAATATTCTAATCTATACTTATAATAAAACTGTAACAGATCCAATTATGTACATTGAAGATATTTTGTAATTGTTTTTTGGAGGCTGTTCTATATTTCATACTGTAGCCAAAACTACTGAATGAACTTAAATGAAACTTGGTATGACTTGAGTTCACACTACGAGGTAGGACATTTCATCCCGAAAAATTCAACGGTTCCCGCAGGATAGGAGTTGAAAGTTATTTATTAAAACACCACTCTGAAACTACTAGACGGATTTTGATGCACCTTGGCACAGTCATAGTTTATATAAGGGATGAAAATTGAGGACATTTTATTCCGAAAAAATAAAGAGTTCCTGTGGGATAGGGGTCCAAATTCTTTACATAGAAGATATTTTGTATAATAGATTTTTTTTTTGGAGGCGGTTCCATATTCCTACTGAAGCCAAAAATGTTTTCTTTTTTTCGTTTTTTCTGTTGTATGTCTGTCCGTCAGTCTGTATGTCTTGGATGCGCATCACGCTGAACTACTGAATGAATTCAAATGAACATGATTTGAGTTCATACTACGAGCTAGGACATAGAATACTTGTCATCCCGAAAAATTAAAAAGTTCTCTCAGGATAGGATAGGGGTTGAAAGTTATTTCAACGAATATTTATCACGCTGAAACTACTAGACGGATTTGGATGCAACTTGGCAAAGTCATAGTTTATATGATGGGTGAAAATTGAGAATGCCTTTAACCCCGAAAAAAAAAGGTTCCTGCAGGATAGGGGTCCAAATTCTGTTCATTGAAGATATTTTGTATTTTTTTAATATATTCAATACTGAAGCCAAAACTGTATATTTTTTATTTTTGTCTGTCTGACTGTTTCCTGGCTGCGCATCACGCCGGCCGCGCATCACGCCGAAACTAAGGAATAAATTCAAATGAAACTTGGCATGATTTGAGTTCATTCTACGAGGTAGGACATTGGATACTTTTCATCCCGATAAATTAAAGGGTTGCGGGAACCCTTTAATTATTAGAATAGGGATAGGGATTGAAAATTATTTAAAAGAACACGTATCTCGCTGAAACTACTGCACGGATTTTGATGCAACTTGGCACAGTCATAGATTATATGATAAGTTAAAATCTATACTTATAATAAAGCAATAGGAACGAAAAAGTCTGTACAGAGAAGATATTTAAAAAAAATGGTCTAGGGTACATAAAATAAGCTATTGAACAAGAATATAACATATTAAAAATTCGTGTCTGTTTGTTTGTTCGCGCATCACGTAAAAACTACTGGACCGATTGCGATGCTGTCACTGTTGGATAGATTATGTTTCGACTTAAAAACTGGGGTACTTTATATCTCAATCCGATGAGTAGAAGCCGAGCAATCGATAAAAATATTTTTGACGGCTGAAGGAATTTTGATCAAATGTTGGTATATTGGTATTTTAGGTCATGGAATAGCACAAATAGTACTTTTAACCTTCTGTAGGTTAAAAGTACTGACCACGCGTGCGAAGCCGTGGGCATCAGCTAGTGTAAAAAAGAAATTTTGTGATACCCCACTTGACGTAGTTCGTCGACTTAAAAATTTTTTTTAATAGGTTTTTGAAAATCATCTTTAGGTTTCTCTTATCATTTTTCATTTCTAATGAGAATTTAGGATCTCGAACGATTTAAAGTTGGTTAGCAACCATACTCACTAATTCTTATAGGTATGTACAAACTAAAATTAAATAAATTATTATAAAAACAAAAAATCCGACTGCGAACAAAACTAAAAAGAGGCAAGCAAGCTTTAGATTTTAGATTTTGAAATATAAGATGCAGTCGGAGGCATGAGTATTAGCTCGCCAGGTTCTAGCTGATCCGTCAAAGGAGATATGAAATGCATGATGCCTCCGACTGCATCTTATATTTCAAAATCTAAAATCTAAAGCTTGCTTGCCATTTTTTAGTTTAGTTTTGTTCGCAGTCGGGTTTTTTGTTATAATTTATTTTTGAAACGAAAGTAAATTTTGAATGACAGCAGTCAGATAATACAACTTACTATGAGCGTTTTTTTTGTCACTAATTCCCGTAATTCACACGTACTAATAGCTATTTGAATAGCGCGCCCGGAACAAAACTCGATCGATTCTATGGTAATCGGTTTGAACCGGTCCGCACGACTTACCTCGCGACTCGATCGTAGGCCCTAGTAGGGCCTCCAATTAGTTTTTACGGCACGCTTCATTACAGCCAGTGTTAATTATTATTGTGCTGACGAACGCTCTGTTCTCACTCGACGACCTAATTAGAACGGGTGCCGCGTATTTTTTTGTTTTCTTGTCAGCAAATTATGAGCATTGGGGTGTGTAGGACTTCGTGCGGGACGTGTGGAGGGGCCCTTATATCGTGTTGTCGCTTCGATGAGGATTCGTATTCAAATGGGGTAGAAATGCAGAAATTATATTTTAAATTTTGAATTTGGTTTCTGAAGTTTTTTTTTCGACAACTTCATGCAGAGTGGAAATTCCTTGGCACTACTGGCTATTTTTTTCTTGAATATTCTAATTGTTCAAATTAATCAATTTATAATTAATCAGTGTTCAAAAATTAGAACATAATTGGAAGATTTTTGGTTTTCAGTATACTAAACTACTTATTCATGTTTTTTATTTTTTTTGTTTCAAAACAATAATAGACATAGAGCCCTGGAAAGTCAGCATAGTTAAAGCGAATCTCGATCTAAACTACTATAACTATTAACTTAAAGTTTCAAAACATTTTTTATCAATAAAAAAACATTTGATTTTGTTTTTTTTAATCGTATTATCCTTTGGTGATAATTTAATTAAAAGACTAGAGAAATATATAAAAAAATATGTATTTATGTACATCATTCTTTCAAAAAAAAAAAAAAAAGTCTGCGATCAAAACTAAAAATAGGCAAACAAGCTTTACATTTTTGATTTTAAAATATAGTATGCTGGTACTTACTTGGCTCATCGAATTAGCAATGCATTTCAACGAGGCAATGCCGCCAGCATGTTGGGTACGCTGCCAACTGGCAGTGGGCAACACTTGAACTTCATTAAGACTGTATTATTAAGGCATCTATATCCTTGATGTAGGCACAGAATAAATAATAGTACAAGAACAGAAGGATAACTGAGTAAAGTCATTTAAATACATAGCAACTGTCGCTACAACGCAATAAAGTGCAATTTAACTCGCACAGCGCTGCGATCTTTCAATTATATTTACCTAGAAGGCGCTCACCCATTGCGTGCAGGCTAGAATGTACCGTATCACAACGCGCGAGAGCTTCCATTGCTCTAACCGTTTCAGAATCACTCTGTCACTTTTTAACTACATATGCTTAATAATTAATGAGAAAGATATGGCTACCTACGTAATAAAATGACAGTATGTGGGTATTTATTTTACGAGACTTGTCAGACCGAACGCTATGTAGTACATTCTAGGTTTCTTATTGGTACTCATAATTAAGAAAAGAATAAAATTTGACAAAAACTTTACGTAAGTAGGTACTTTATAGTAAGCACACTGCGCGCGACTCATCGAGCGCACGCTTGACACTCTGCTGAATTAACCGCAATATTATGGCCGCAAAGTTTAGATATAATATTTGTACTTGTTACAGAGTGCGACTGGCCTGATGTAGGTATAGTCGAGACTATCATATCATATTACGTTCATACTGCTAGGACTCTATGGCCTTTTCTCGAGTTCAGTCGAGATTCGAGACCATAAATTCACCTAATTGGAGCCATTAGAAATTTTAATCATTTTATGATTTCTTTTGTAATTTTATCGCGTTCTTTATAGCTTTCCGATTAGTTTCTAACATAATAGTTCAGAATTGATTGTTAACAGGTTATTAGTCGGTTTTACCAATTAAGGTTTTTAGTAACTCCGATTCAATAGTTAGGTACTTTAGGTAACCATTCTATTATTTATTCTGTGCCATAAGTAGGTAACACTAGTAACACTTCAGTTAGTAATGTATCTATATAGATAATGGTATACTTTTCAATCACAGAGTTTTCAACACAGTTTCTCGTAAAGTGAATCTAATTGCAACGTATTTGAGTTCATAATTCAGCTTATTACACACTAGTGTTTTTTACTTTACATTACCACACTAGTGCTTTTTACTTTACATTTTTTGTCAATCTCCGCAGAGAGTTTTTATCTTTAAAAACAATGAATATTTTTGTGAATAAATAAACTATTTTCGGTTACATATGATAAATCAATCATCAAAATTATCATCATTTCATAAAAGTATATATTTGTCATTACATATTAAATTTAGCTTGCGTGTTCAAACCATTATTTTGTGTTTATATTTTTTTCTATATAGACTTATAACGGTTTTGCCATTGTCTTTATTTACATCTGCGCGGGAAAAACAAAACCAGCGCGCCATTATCCATAAATAATGTTTGTTAACATTTTCGTTATGTGGTTGAAAATTAACAAAAATGACGACTTCTCGTAAGGAAAAAGAGCAATACGTAGATTTGACCACGCCGGATAATGGATATATTAAGCGAGACACGAAACGCGAGTGATAGCCTGTTGCCACCAAAATCTAGAGAGAAATGCCAAAAAAAAACTGTTCGGTATCATTTTGAGAATTTTACTTTCACTATTTCAATAATTAAAAGTTAATAAAAATACTGTTCCACGCAAGTGTGTTGAAAAGCGTAGTATGAAACGCATGTGCATTGATAATTTCATTACACACTCGACTCCCTTATCGCGCTCGCCGTTCAACTCGCAATGAATGTAATAGTAGATTACTGACACTCGCTCAAGTGACTTCTTACTGGACTCGTGTTTTTAGAGCCCTCGCTAAAGGTCGGGCTCCAATCTAACACTCGGTGCAGCAATAAGTCACTTTCCGCTCGATGCAGCAATCTACTATTACATTCAATTCAAATTGATACGGGTCGCGCGAATAATACCGCCTCGAGTACATAACACACTTGTATCATAATGTACTATCTACACTCATATCGTAAAATCCGGATTATGAACTCAAGAACTGTGGCATACTGACATTCTTTACGCACGGCACGTCTTCAGTAAGAACAAAATATAGCACTGTTTTTTAGCTAAACAACCGACCCGACCAACGAGGGTTTTGGCTAATTTTTTTCTATAGGTAATGGTATAGTTTGTTGACCAGACCAGGGAAGTTTTATATTCTGTGTGGCCATTTATTATAGTTCGTTTTTGGCAGAGAAATAGTTAATTTTTAAATTGTAAGTTAGTTATTAAAATGTCATATTCTTCTTCAGTAGCGTATCTATCTATCTATCTATCTAGATTAAGTAATCTAGGCCATTTAAAAAGCTTTTATTTAACTTCACTTGTATGTATCTATGTATGTATCTATATATTTTGTCTGTCCTGGAATCTTTGAATTCAAATTTCGAGCCCTTTTCGATTAGCTATCCGACTGAAACTTTCAGGGTAGCTCACAAACCGATAACAAAGCAAAGCAACAAAAAAAGTGATGTTCATGTTTTTTTTTAATTTTTTTTTTAATCTTCATTGCATAGACTTTTCGTTACTCAATGTTTTAATATAAGCGTAAATTATCTACTACGTAGCTGCACCCAGCAGCTTTGTTTTCTATACCCAAGGGAATGACAAAGATTACACGCAGCCGCGCTTCCAAATTTCAAATCTCTATAGGTCCACCGGTTTAGGCTTTGCTTTGTCTGTTAGTCAGTCAGTCAGTCAGTAGGTACATAGGTATGTCATTTTAAAGCTAGATAATTGCTTGCGAATCGCGATACAACAGTTTTTCTAAATAATACGATTATTATCAATTGTTTAAACAATTTAACTTCCACACATTGATCACGAATTACAATGTAGCAAATCTTTATTATTTCAATCATAACTCTACACATGTCTAAACTAAGCTTTGTCACGGTATATCAAATCATATTCTTCTTTCAAAGACAAGCTGATTATAAGAATACTTAATGCGATAAAGTTCCGAAGCGTTAACCAATTTGTAGACGTCTTATACATAATGACAACTACGGCCTTTTGATTACAAACTTAATGAGGAGAAGAAATCTGTGAAAAATGGACCTAATCTAATACGCATTAAGATCTATAATGTATGTTAATTCAAAGTGGTTAGTTTACTCATGAGATCATGGCTCACTTGATTTATTCATTTTAACCGTCTTGACCCACATTTGAGCATTGACTTTAATTGTTAATAAGCATAATTAAAATGCGCCTTAAAACATTATACCTCTTGTATGTATTGTTGTGTTTTGTTAATATTTGGGTTACGCGGATTTTATTGCGCATGTTAATCTGAGATACTCCACGAAGTTTAAAAAAAAGTTTCTTTGTAAGCATAAATTATCGCTACTAACCATACATCTAGTTAAAGGGGGAAGATACGGTACACTTTAATATCACGTAAACAAGAACTGGTCTAGATACAACTATTAACTAGATATTTTGAATGTATATTTGTATGTGCTTGTGTATCATATTATATTTATCATCATCATCATCAGCCTATATCTGTCCACAGCTGGACTTAGGCCTCTCCTAATGCACGCCACTGAGCTCGGTCTTCAGCTCTCCTCATCCATTTTCTTCCAGCCATCATAATATATTATTAATTATAAAATAGTTTTTAGTATTATTAGAAATAGCTTTGATTTACTGTTTTTCTCTAGTTATTTTTATATCATTGTGCACCCCGTCCTTCACGATTGTAATAAATTATTTCTATCTACAGGTTGCCTGGAAGAGATTGTTTTTAGCGATAAGGCCATCCAGTGTTACACTTCTTCTACTATTGTTCCTTTATTTTGTTATAATTTTTATTAAGGAATTACCCTATTTTTAATTATTATGGACTTAGTAATCGTTTGACCACAAACTCACCTGATGGAAAACGATGATGTGGTCGAAGGTGTAGCACACTTGCCTAGTAGCATCTATCTATCTATCTATCTAACAACAGGCAAACACACTCACACAGCTACATCTTTACTATCGTGCTTCATGTGCATCAACAACAAAAATTGAGAGACATATGCAGACTGTAGCGCGAATGAGAGTCACTGCTAACACGTGCTTCACAAAAGCCACTCCAATTGTGACTCAAAACTACACGACAACCAATTAGCTAGCCCCAAACAAGGATACTCTGTATTACGAGTACAAGACAAAGGACAAACATACATAAATACATCTATACCTACAAAATGTACATCCATGACTCAGAAACAAACATTATCACAGATAATGTTTGCACCTTGCGGAAATCGATCTCAAACTGACTAAGGCCAAAGAAGGCCAATTGTGTGCGTTGAACCTAATTTATGCAGTCCACTCCCGATGAGCTGGTACCTAATCTTACCACTTAATTAGATCTATGCTATATTAAATAACTTATTTTGTAATTTAAGTGCTTACTACATTACACTTTGACTGAAGTTAATAGTAAGCTTTCAATACAATTTACAATTTAATTAAATAAAGTACATGTTTTGATTACTGCTTTAGAAACTTATATGACTTATGTCCACAAAAACTTAATAATTTAAAAACATACAAAAACGTAATTTATGTTTAATTACCTATATAATGCAATTTAAAATGTTCTACAAAACATATAAACGTCTGGTCACTGAGCAATACACATAATTATTTGGATCGAAATCTGACTCCAATTGGTTTGACTAACAACTGCAAAACCATTATATGTCAACAAACTAATTTGAAATTTATATTATGCGACCACAGTGAAGATTTATCATCACAAATTAAAAAAAAAACACAAACATACAGAAATCTCGGAGTTATGAGGTAACAAACATAAAAATTATGGTACATTACAAAAATTGATAAATAATGTTTCTAATGGAAAAAGAAAAACCACTGACGGAACTCAAACCTGCTACACTAGTTCAGCCACCGAGCGTGCCATGTTTCGCGCACAGCCATGGATATGGGTGCTCATGGGGGTTCGATTCACATCCGTGATTAAACTTTTTACCCGACTACACGAAGCAAGGGAAGGTTAATGAAGTTAACAGTCTATGTATGTATGTATGTATGTACTTATATTGTCTGTTGGTCCGATTTTGACAAGCGAGATATCAATCGACTCGCAAGAGTGCCATAGGCTATTTCTTACCCGACCGTAGTCGGGTATTAGTTTTTGAACTTATGTCTTGTCTTTAGGAAAATTTGAAGATATATGTTCTCGCAAAGCAAGCGTTCTCTAGCAAAGACGTAGCCTATTCTAGTAACAGAGATTTAGTCGGTTACTACATACTTATTTTTATTACCTAATTGCCCGGGGCTACCAGGAAACTGTAACACTGATATTTAATACGATCAATACTGAATTATTCCATTCCATTTAACTTATTTAAGATAATAAATCATTAATTTAATCTGCATTACTAGACGAGCAAAACAAGTTTAAGTAGGCACAGCCTGACCGTTTTATCTAGGGCGCGACGATTCAAAAGCATTCAAGCGAGGTACAGGTCGTGTCATGTAAAAAGAACGCTGGAAGTAAGTGGAGAGGGTGTGCTTGCGCATGGGTATACTCGCGCACAAAAGTATTAGGCCTATTGTTTTAAATAATTGTTAATAAGCTTTTCACTTGCAGCTTCGTATACCCGCCCGCACCTCATACCACCAAATAGACTGATAGATTGCCTAATGCGCAGCCTAACCGCCAGCGTTCTATTTACATGACGCGACCTAAAGCGGATCGGGAGGTGCTAAAAATCCACCATTGTTTGATTAAGTCGTAGTATAACTTATAATCAATACTTATAACAAAAAAAAAGTAAAAAATGTAAAAAAAGTTTGTACAAAGAAAATATTTTTAATGAAATGGCATCGAAATTTAAAATGAGCTACAGAACTACACAGAAGAAGAATGTTTTTATCAGACTGCGAAGGTTTAAGTGTTTGGATTATATGTGTGTTTGTTTAAAACTAACATGGTCACAAACAATATAAACATAATTATAAGAAACGGGATTTTACCACAGATACTATTTTTATTGAGTTCCCGACATTTCAGCACTGTTGCAAGGACATGATCACGGATAACTGAAGTAATGGAATAGTTTTGAAGAGCAGACAAAATAGTCTCCCTCTTTCTCACTATAGATACATAGATACACACACAAGTGAAGTTAAATAAAAGCTTTTAAAAAGCTAGTGATAATCTTAACTATTGCCACTTTTTAGAGAGGTTGAACTATTTCTGCACTTTGTTAAATTATAAGGTCACAATATAAAGGGCAAGATAATTATACTAGTAATTATTGAGATCATTATGCAAGCCTATATACAGCGGGAATTAATAAATTATAAACCTACATGAGAAATCAATCAGTAATTTATTAAAACCCGACCTTCAACAAACTATTAATATTTATTTAACAATTCTCAAAAGACATTCGAATCGCAAATTATATGCTTTTTTTAAGTTTCCAATTATGTATGTGTGTTAATTAGTTACATTGGATGTACGTAGGATGTTTTGTGCAATTATCTCTTTGTATGTGTGTGTATGCGTTGTGTGTGTGGAACTAATTATAGCTAATTATAAAAAAGATTGGTTTATTCCACACGATATTCTTTATTTTTCGTGTTTGATGAAAAAACTTAATTATTTTGTTATTGGAGGATAAAGTTTGGTTTTTATGCTAGGACAGTTGAAGATCATGCATGCCACATCATTGTCATCACCAGCCTGTATTCATCCACTGCTGGACATAGGTCTCTCCCAATGAACGCCACAGAGCATCCAGTTTCTGACGGCTACCTTCCGCAGGTCATCACTCCGCCTGGCCGGTGGGCGTCTTATTGCTAAATTATCAACTACCTACTTATTTATTATTACCCCGTCCGTGATTCAAATTTTTCGTTTAGAAAATTATTAGTTATTATAATGTTTCTTTATTAATTTCATTTTAACAAGTTTCATTCAAAATCAATATTTGTCTAACCTCTGACACCACAGCTGTTTCTAATTTTTCATTTATCTATTTATATTGATATCTATTAATTTATAAAAATCATATATCTATTTTATGTAGTAGTATTATTTTCCTTTGGTTTAAGTAGGTATGTAATTTAAGTAGTTAATAATTATTCTGAATTGTACACCACCGTATATTTCTGCTTTCTCTGATACTGCCCATCCAGAGGTTGTTTGGAAGAGATCGCTTTAAGCGATAAGACCGCCCATTGTATTACCTTAATTAAGTTGTTACATTATTTGTTCTTTGGTATACAATAAACCGCAGAGCCTCAAGACGAAAGTTTATAATCAGTGCGTGTTGCCAGTGATGACATACGGCACTGAGACGTGGTCGCTTACTATTGGTCTCATACAAAAGCTCAGAGTTGCGCAGCGTGCAATGGAGAGAGCTATGCTCGGTGTTTCACTACGTGATAGAATCAGAAATGAGGAAATCCGTAGAAGAACGAAGGTTACCGACATAGCTCTCAGAGTTTGCAAGTTGAAGTGGCAATGGGCAGGCCATATAGTTCGCAGAACCGACAACCGCTGGGTAATAAAGGTTCTCGAATGGCGACCCCGAACAAGCAGGCGAAGTGTGGGGAGACCCCCCACACGATGGACCGACGACATTGTAGCCATCGCAGGAAGTCGGTGGATGGAGGTGGCACAGGATCGCTCGTCATGGCGCTCTTTGGGGGAGGCCTATGTTCAGCAGTGGACTTCTAAAGGCTGACATGATGATGATGATGATACAGTAAAGTATAAATATTGTATCGTATTAAGTATATTAGTATCTAAATACCTAAGATTAGATATTTAAAAACAATTACAATAAATGCTAGATCAAACTAAAAACAAGCACAAAGTAAACATGTGTATTCGAATTTTATAGTAATAATATATGTATTTACATCAACTATAAACTATACCTACAAAGTCAGCATCAATTTTCTAGCAAAATATCTCTTATTACTTCTCTTAACAATAGTAAATAAAAACAGTGAAATTCCTGTCCCTTGCACCACGCCGAACATTGGGTACAAGTCCACTAATCTACGACGGTGTAATGTTAAATGATGTACCGTAATTGAAGGCTCCACCGTTTGATATTACACATTACGATTACGTACGTACACTTGTAAATAATTACGGTAATTAGGGGTAATCATGTGACGTCACACGCATTATGGTAATTACCCGCTTGGAAAATAAAAGAGGATGTTTAAATTATGTGTTTTGTGTACGTGTATTTCTAAGTTTATTACCGAAGTTTTAAAGTGCCTTTATTGACTACAAAACTGCAACACCATAAAATTTAATATCTACAAATTTTTGCATATTTGTGTACTTCATCATCGTCATCATCATCATCAGTCTATATTTGTCCACTGCTGAACGTAGGCCTCTCCTAATACACGCCTCTGAGCTCGGTCTTCAGCTTCCCTCATCCATTTTCTTCCGGCCACCTTACGCAGGTCGTCACTCCACCTTCACTGTCCTACACTACTTTTCCCTAAGCGTGGTCTCCACTCGAGAACTCGTCTACCCCAACGGTTATAGGTTCATCGGGAAATGTGACTAGCCCACTGCCACTTTAGCTTGCATATCCTTTGAGCTATGTCGGTTACCTTGGTTCTCCGTCGGATATCTTCATTATGATTTTTGTCCTTCAGAGAAGCTCCAAGCATAGCTCTCTCCATAGCTCGCTGAGCGAACCTATGGAGCCGAAACGTGGTAGGTCATGACTGGTAGGATGCACTGATTGAAGACTTGTGTCTTCAGGCACTGTAGTGTTTACGACGAGAAGACCTGACCATATCCTAGTTAAGCTATTTCAATTATTCTCTATATTTACTTTTGAAAGAAAATATCTTTATACTTGTAAATAATTACGGCAATTACATGTAATTATGTGACGTAATACACATAAGGAATTTAATAGAATTGTTAAGGTGGCTGTTGTTATCTTGGGGAATCGTTATAATTGGAATTGTTAACTTAGTGTCTTCAAATGTGAAGAGTGAACATAGTATCTCGTCGACCTCAGTGTCACTTTTCATCAGGTCACGATCGAAGGTGATAGATAATATAAAAATATTCACTGTGCTTTTGAAAAGAAATTAAAGTTTAGTAGATACCTAAAATGTATGATATGAGTAGGCAAAATAGTATATTCACATATTCTGGGATCAATAGTGACGTTTTCGTAATACGCAATAAGGAAAAATAATTATCCAGCTGGAAATTTTATTGAAATTTAATTAGTACCTATTAAGGAAAGGAGTGCTACTTTTGGTAATTTATAGGGTACCTCTAGCCAACTATAGGTAGTCAGCAAGTATTTATATTTGTAAATGTGTAGGTACTACTTTCTTATTAATTTGATAAATTTATTGTTTTCCCTTTTCCTGTTTTGGTTGGCAACAGTTTTATAATTTCTGGCATGTCGACGAAACCTGGACGTATATTTTATTATTACAAGCTTTTAAAGTACGCGAATAAAATAATAAAATAGATACTATGCTACGAGATTAATATAAAAAATAACGGGCATGAAACCTATACCATAATATGCGTACCATTTTCCATAATAAAAATAACGACGAAGTACATAAGATTAAGTTAGTTTGTCGAGTGAGGTAGTGCTGGCACCTCGTGTCAGAGTTTGTCAAGCCGCCCGAGGGCCACACCAATGACTTTCTAAGTTACGTGCGGATTTCCAATGCTTCGTGCTTCCAAGGGCACGGCCACGTTAAGCTGTCGGTAGAGTAGGAACCAATCTTTAGGTGAGAGGCCGGGGCACACCATCCCGCTAGCTCACCGCATCCCGCGCGCGCCCGCCGCATATGTGCTTGTGTGCACGCTACATCCGTACGCTGCACACATGCATGCGATTCTGTTCAAGTACAGTCTAGTTAGTTATTTTAAAGTTGTTTGTTACCAACCAATACAATCCACCAACACGATATCAGCATATATTCCGATATTAATATTATTGTGTTGACGTATGTTAACATAATTTCATGATTGGTTAAAAAATAATGAATAGGTTAATGCGTTAAGTGTTGACACTAATTTAGCTACTAGAAACATACCTATAGGTATAACATTTTTTTATCATTCAATTATTTGTATGTACTTAAAATATTATTTTTTTCAATCATAACATTATTTGCATGTGACATGTAAGTAAGTATGGTTTATGTAGTTTATTAGATATGTATGTAGGTATATTCATTTTTATTTTGCATGATTTATTGTATTGTTTTGCACCACCGTCCTTTTTTAATTCGTAATTTCTGTCCAACCGAAGGTTTTCTGAAAGAAATTGCTTTTAGCGATAGAACACCCGTCTTGCCTATTTTTAAATTAAATTCTGGTATATTTGTTCCATAATTCTGGTGTAATAAAGTGTTTCTTATTATTAGCATGTTCTACAAGTAGGTAGTAAAAAAAATACTCAAATCATTGCGAACCTTACTGTACCAGCGCGAAGTCACACTTGCAGCGCGCTTCATAGCCGCCATAAAGATTGGTTCCTACTATACCGGCCGTTATTAACGGAATACTTAATAAAAGCATGTTTTATGGTTTATAATTATTATTACTTATATTTGTTTTAAATCTAGTTACGAAAGTGGAAATTTTCTTCTCCTTTGTGTTAGTTATCAAACATTAATATAATATATAATATAATAATATATTCGAGACAATTCCACACCAATTAATTACCTAGCCCCAAACTAGGATACCCTGTAATATGGGCACTAGATAACGGATAAACATACATAAATACGAATATCAACATCCATGACTCGGAAAAGAACATTTCTGCTCATCACACAAATGATTGCACCTTGCAGGATTTGAACCCGCGACCGTTTGATTTCATTCCTAGAGTTACTAGCCACTAGACCCACCAGCCGTCAATATTTTACTCTACTTTCGTGACCAGCTACCAAAACCGAAATTTTCATCTCTATGAAAAGAACAATATGTAGCTTACTTGATTCACTTCACTTTTCTTACCTTTATATCTTCTTCTTTATCTATGCCACCCATCTCAACACCCATGTTCGATATTTTTTATATCGTCGACCATTTTGCCACTGAATGACCAACGCTTCTGCTGCCCTTTCTCGACCACTACTCGGTTAACACTTATTTTGTTTGTTAGTTTAATTTAGGTAGGGTTAAGCTAAAGTTGGCGGAAGTAAAGTACGTATGTAATGTAACGTATGTAACGTCCTTTAACGGATTTCACAAAGTAACAATTGAGTCTATCAACTTTCGATATAAGTAGTTATTAAGCCACCAATCCATGGTCAGCTATAACTCAACAGCATAGTAAACTCAGTTTTATAGACCCTTTGTCGCGTCGAATGCATTAGGTAATTACGTTTCGATAATATGATCGCGCCGCGCCCGCGCCGACGAGATGCATACTTTATCGCATTCCTATTGTTCGCTCAATGTACGTCACCGCCTTTATGCAGTCTTTGAACTTTAATACTGCCAGGGCATGTAATATGCTGTGTATAATGTTGCTTTGATCACGATTGCCATATTTTATCAAAGTTTGATCGTTTTTGATCATTATGTGTAAATTTTTCGTCGATATTTGTTTTAATGTGGGTAATGATGACTGGCAAATAGATATACCTAGATTATATAGTGGTATGCGTAAAGAATAATGCAGCTGATAAGACTCTACACTATATTGCACTGCATGATGTAAGTTATTCGATCAATGTGCCTCAATTTAATACCGAACGTAACTTCATAGAAATAGCGTTCATAATGCGCGCGCTGTAACCTATCTGTTACAAGGTGTTGAGCAAGGTGCGTGAACCATTTTCACCGTTTTAACTAATTATTATAGTGAACAAACTATTGTTCCAATAAAAAAAAAACAATCAGTGAACTGGTTTATACCTTTTACTACGTGTTTCTCATAGGAAAGCAGGTTCAAAAATTTGATATGATTGTTCAGTATTCAGACTAGGCCTTGCCGTGGTAGTTATGTATGCTTACCAGTTTTCAACCCACCCCTATTGTACGTTGTAAAGTTTGTTTTGCCCAGCAGTGGGATACAATAGGTTAAATTAAAAATACTAAGTGTTTATATTTTTATCTATAAACTAGCTGCGCCCGTGCAATCTTCAAATATGACAATATAGGTAACGTGTTTTTTTTCTATTTTTGGCCATACCCCAAAAGCATCAAAAGGTTCAGAAGCTCAAAACCTTAGCATTTTTGA
Source organism: Alsophila aescularia (assembly GCA_946251855.1). Taxonomy (NCBI): domain Eukaryota; kingdom Metazoa; phylum Arthropoda; class Insecta; order Lepidoptera; family Geometridae; genus Alsophila; species Alsophila aescularia. Next base: position 59,370,050 of record OX276378.1, on the reverse strand, counting down.
TCAAATTTGATTCAAAAGCTTCAAACGCTTCATATCTTTCAAAATCTAAAAAGATTAAATAAATATAAAACGTTTTTTTTTTCTAAATTGTGACGATTTTTTAGCCATACACCGTCCCGGGCGTCATCAGGAGACGCTGCCAAAGTTTCGTCAGAATCCGTTCAATGGTTTAGGAGCGCATCGCGCACAGACAAACATACTCGTACATACACACAATCATTTTTATATATATAGAAGATAATAGGTGCCTAAGTGAACTAAATAATTTGTAGTGTACGATCTAGATCCGTTCGATCAAAATGATCGATAGTCTCGATATTAATGTTGCGCTCTACGATGCAAATGTGTACTACTTAGTATGAAGGTCTTGCTTAATTTAGTAATACATTTTCTATTTACCTAATTAGTTACGGTAAGGTAATAGATTATAAGGCGTCTAATGATTTCTAAATCCTTCAGGATTTACTGCTGGTACACTTTATGCGATGCAAGTATTATTTGGAATGGGGTAGTTCCCACCACTATTGTCAGAGTTTATCAGACCGCCCAAGGGCCTCTGACTTAACGATAACAACCGGGATCGGCAGCTTAACATGCCCTTGAAGCACGGAACGAACAATAAAAGTCATTGGTAGGACCGAACCAGATATCGTTGGATTCTAAGTCGCACCACAGAATAAATAATAGTACAAGTAGTCGCATTAGTATAATGCTAGAGTTTATTAAATCTCATATTATAGTTATTATCTGGGTGTGTGTGATATCAGTGCAGAAAGTTAAATATTTGAACAGAACTTAATCGCGCTAAAATCGTTATTTTTACTAAGCTCGATGTTTCGATCAAGTTACATTGGTCGTGGTCACGAGAAGACTGAAGTTGGGTGTCAGGTCAGCGTCGAGAAGGGCGAGCTTTGTATCCAACTACTCGCATTTGATTTTGTATAAATTCAGGATTGCCACGACACACAACACTAACGACATCTATAGATTTCTTCTGACATAAACCGTGACGCGAACACTTGCATAATACTCGTATCACGGGATTCCACGACACAACCAACTTAAAACCATCCTCGCGGTTGAAATTGGGTACTTTTTAATTTTAACTGCTTCACGTACAATCCTGGAGTAGTAGTGACGTTCCGTTGGAGAGGATCTTCGGGTCATGGAGTTCAATCCAATGATTAGGGCCCGATTCGAGCAAATGCTCAGCGACTGCAGATTTATTTACCTGGCGGTTCTTCATGCGAATTAAGTCCCGTTTAAGTATTTAAAATATGTGTTCGAATTGCGAAAGTTTAAGAGTAAATCAGTGCAGGTTCCGTAGTCTCTGATAATTGTAATTATCAACCTATTGATTATAAAATAATATGATTAAAAATCATGAAGAAACTCTTGAAGCTAAGTCCAACTAAAAACCTCAAAGTACCTAACACTAAGCCATCTCAAGTAGTTTGCATCGAACAATGAGCCGACATCCTGCACGGACTCATTTATAAACTCACACTAGCACAAGCTAATTATACATAATTATAACTAATTGTACAATACATCGGCTAAGAAGTATTCGCGACTATTAATGACAAAAGCAATTAGGGCACTGAGGTAGTGTGAGTGCCGTCATCAGTGTGTGCGTGTCAGTTTCTTGGTTGCAAGTTGAACTACAATGTTCTGGGTGTATTAAAACAGTGAAGGAAAACATGTCTTTTAACCTGACTACGGCGAAGCAAGGGCAGGGTGATGAGTTGAACAGTCTATGTATGTATGTATCTATGTACATTCTGTGGATGGATGGTGGTATAAACCGCGTTTAGTGCCAGGCAATGAAAGAATGTCTGATGATGATTTTGTTAGTCAAAAATCAAGCAGTTTTAAATGCGTTACAAAACTGACCAGTCCACTTCCAGTTCATTTCTAATTTTTTGAGTTCCATAAATTTCAAATCAAAGTGATGGTATAGCTAGCGTGATTTTCCATCTATACCTATAAAACAGTACCGTGACGGTAACCGGTGGACCTAGAGATTTGAAATTAGTAGTAGGAAATATCACTAAGGTTGTATGTTTTTAATTTTCATCCTTAAGACGGCGATCGGGGACGATCCCTGCAGCTTGTTGGTGTTTGACATTTTAAGTAAGAAATCTTTTATTTAAGAAATATTGTCTTAATTGGCCTTGTTATGCGAGTGTGGTGAGCTTTATAAATATATATATTTTCAAGGCTTTTTGTTGCGGCAGTCTACTTATATTGTACTTAATTATTGCAATTAGATCACCAATCGTGCACTATTTACATAAATACACGATTTGTCTTTTGTATGTGTGTGCGGACGTCTACGTCATGAGCACTCATTAGTCCAATGCTTAATGGTCCTAAGTATGCGGGCGAGATCGCCGCGTCAGGCCACTGTTATACCGGTTCCAATGTTAGACACGTCACGAGAAAATTAATTGATCTGTGGTCGTCCATGTCGCGTCCCATAGTGTCATTGCGGCGCACGTTCATAACTACGTAGTAGAATTTCTAGGATTTCGTATTATATTGGAGGTCTATAAGGTCGGGGCGTCCAGCAGTGGACTCATACGAGTACAGGTTGATGATTATGATGATTATATGATTTATTTATATGAACGTCAAATAGTCATTTCCCAAAAAAAAACGACTTGTAATAGGAGTAGTTACTCAATTTAAATATTTTATTTCTTCACTCATATCTGTCGGATTATTAAGCCGATTTCGATAATTTTTAAAAGGGTGTTTCAAGTTTTGTTCAGTAACTTTTTAGTGATGACAAATCAGCAATAGGTGTAATACTTATAGGCCCGAAATGGAGAGCAACACTGTCAAGAGCATACATTTTAAGAGCATTCCCGCTAGCAAATTATGCAAAAATGTACGTTTCTAGGTCACCACTCACCACTATCAAACAAACCTCATTTTTTTTCTGACCATAATACTCCTTGAAGACCGCCGTGATTCAATGGACACACGCTTTCATTCAACGCCAGCGTGCGGTGTTAATGACAATAACTCGCCATTACTCCACGAGCCGGTTGTGAATAACTAGATACTAGTACTAAAGCAACTGATTACCCTAAAGTTGCATTAGCGTGTCGGGGCGTCTCTTTTAAGTCATCTGATTACGCTAATGTTGCATTCGCGTGTCGGGACATCTCTTTTAAGTCAACTGATTATGCTAAAGTTGCATTAGCATATTGGGGCGCCTCTTTTAAATGAACTAATTATGCTAAAGTTGCATTCGCGTGTCGGGACATCTATTTTAAGTCAACTGATTATGCGAAAGTTACATTAGCGTCTCGGGGCGTCTCTGTTAAGTCAACTGATTACCCTTAAGTTGCATTAGCGTGTCAAGGCGTTGTCAAGGCTTTGAAGTCAACTGATTAAGCTAATGTTGCATTAGCGTATCGGGGTGCCCCTTTTTCATTCTCCTGATTAGGCTAAAGGTGCATTTGCGTCTTTTTTTAATCAACTGATTATGCTAAAGTTGCATTAGCGTGTTGATGCGTCTCTTTTAAATCAACTGAATACCCTAAAGTTACATTCACGTGTCATGGGGTTTCTATTAAGTCAACTGATTATGCTTAAGTTGCATTAGCGTGTCGAGGAGTCTCTTTTAATACAACTGATTACCGTAAAGTTGCATTCGCGTGTCAGGGCATCTTTTTTAAGTCAACTTATTACGCTAAAGTTGCATTAGCGTGTTGGTGCGTCTCTTTTAAATCAACTGAATACCCTATAGTTACATTCGCGTGTCATGGGGTCTTTTTTAATTCAACTGATTATGCTTAAGTTGCATTAGCGTGTCCAAGCGTCTCTTTTAAGACAACTGATTACCGTAATTTGCATTCGCGTGTCAGGGCATCTCTTTAAAGTCAACTGATTATGCCCAAGTTGCATTCGCGTGTCAGGGCACCTCTTTTAAGTCAACTGATAACGCTAAAGTTTCATTAGCGTATCGGGGCGTCTCTATTAAGCCAACTGATTACGCTAAAGTTGCTTTCGCGTGTCAGGGCGTCTCTTTTAAGTCAATTGATAACGCTAAAGTAGCATTCGCGTGTCAGGGTGTCTCTTATAAGTCAACTGATTACGCTAAAGTTGCATTCACGTATCGAGGCGTCTCTTTTTAGTCAAATCATTACCCTGAAGATGCATTAGCGTGACGGAGTGTCTTCTTTTGGATAATCTTTACAGAACATGCAGTTACTAAATAGAATGAGGTGTTGACTATTGAGGAAAATAATGATGTCAAGGGCAGACCTTAAGCAAAGTATAAATATTATACTCGTATAAAAAGGGAATCTCTCCGTACATATTAATAATTAAAGTAAGACGGCACGAGTTGCAAATGGGAGGTCAATATGACATGCCAAGTTTGGTTAGAATGTCCGCAATATCCGCAAGAAAGACGAAATATTTAAAAGCGTAACATTTAAATTTAGAGTCAACCGTTATAAGTACCAATACATTATAGGTTCCCTTTAAGATGTATCTACTGCGTAGCAAACTACCACCATCAGGTATAAAGAGACCAAACCCCTTTTAGGATGTTTCCGCAGCTGTTTTTGAGAGCCAGGCCATCGCATGGTTTATCATCTTTCACCAGGCGATTTGTGGTCAAATATACGCTAGCCATGCAAATTCTGCTGTAGGATCTGTTTTCATAGGTAAGTCTTACACCTGATGATATTTCGCGTTACTAACCGTTCCTTAATTCTTGTAACCTTCGATTTACAAACCGTTACTCGACTCATGCAACCTTTGCCTTACTAACCGTCACTAGACTCGTGCAACACTCTCTTTACTGACTGTTCATCAACGTCATCATCAGCCTGTATCCGTCCACTGCTGGACGTAGGCCTCTCCCAATGAATGCCACAGAGCCCGGTCTTTGACTCTCATCCAGTTTCTGCTGTCCGCCTTTCGCAGGTCGTCACTCCAACTGGCCGGTGGGCGTCTTATACACTTTTGCCTAAACGTGGTCTCTACTCGAGAATTCGTTTACCCCAAAACGGTTATCGGTTCTTTAAGAAATATAACAGCCCCCTGCATTTTTAGCTTGCTATGACGGTTACCTTGGTTCTCCGTCGGATATCATTAGTCATCTTTACGTGAGTGTGATATGTACATCAGACTAAGTAATCTTGCAGAAGAGTCCTGGCAACTGGAGTGGTCATGTTACTGCAGCCGTTTTTACGCTCGCCATCGCTGTTATTCTACACAAAGCCAAGTTTAAAAAACTTGTTAGTCATTACCGGATTTTAATTAGATACCTAAGCCCAAACAAGGCACTTTAACGAAATTAAAAAGAATTTACGACCCGCACAATCTCGGCTCTTGCCATAATTGAATCTATCAATATCTAATTAACTATTCCATTAAACATATGTTATTAAGATATTTTATTACAATATTTAATGACAAACATGTTTATTGTGTCTCGATCCGCAATGTCAAGGAGGTGAAATCGGATTATTTTATGTTACATTATGACTCAGAGATTTGCGGTGCCAATGCAATTAACTTATAAAATGTCATGTTTTGACATTAAAAATATGAGACACATTAATCCGTCTACTTATTAAGAGTTTCGTCATCTCTGTGCAAGGACAAATACGGATATAGGTTCAGTTCGATACTCCCCGTAATCAATGGCACCTGTCCAAGCCGAGGTTCATATCCCCTGGGTGCCCTTGAGCAAGTGGCCAAAACTTAACTTTGGCGTGCGCCTTCTGCGTCACACATTGCGGCGGAGCGCTTTTGCGCCCGCCCCACCGTCCGCTGCAGAGGTCAGTTATAGACCAACAGCACATATCCTTTCTAAAAAAATAATATATAGGTACTTCGAAAACATTTTGCATGGTAAAAAGTGCTGCGCCCCGTGTTTGACAAATGATGAATGAATGGAAGTATCCTATGTGTTACTTCAGACCTCAATTAGTGATGATAATGATAAAAGCTTCGTTTGTGTTATTTCAGAACTAAATAAGTATCTATAAACTAAATTTCTCAAAATCCGTTCAGCCGTTTTTGTGCTGATTGATAACACTTACATATAAACACACAACACTTTCGCATCTATCATTATATCAATTATTTATTATCAGTACTTATAATAAAACAGTAGGTAACAAAAAGTCTGTACAACGAAGACAATAAAAAAAGTTGCTCCAGGGGACTAAAAATAAAAAATAAAATAAAATAAGGTACTGAACAAAAATATAACATGTTAACATTTGATGTCTGTATGTTTGCGCATCACGTACAAACTACTCGTACTACTGGACCGATTGAAATGCGGGTTTCAAAACTATACGACGGCTAATGAACTTTGAAGAAATGTACTCGTAGCATAAAATATGTATATATAATAATTTTCTAATGGAAAAATTTGGGTCACGGACCAGATTCGAACTCGCATAGTGTGCCTCAACGCGGCTATGCCTCTGTGCCTGCCAATTAAAACTACCAATATATGGCGTTACCATCCCCGTAAGATGGATTTAGAAACTAAGAGAGAATTTTGGACGGTGATGTAGTAGTGGTCACGGTAGCCGAATTGATTAAATGAAGTGCCGCGCAGAGGCATGGATGATGCGTGTACCAATCCCATCCGTAATCCTAATTTTTCCTTCAATTTTTTTAGATATGTTCTCCCTAAACAGACGTTAATGCTAAAACCATAAAATGAAGAAGATTTACAGCAATTGATGTTTGTCAAATAAATTGAAACCTCCTGGCTAAGCCTTACTCTACTCCTAAGTATCAGTTCTCGTATAATTCGATCGTCCGAAACGATGTTATTAACTTCGTACTAAGGACGTCAGCTATCTCAATCACAAATTCTTATTTTAGGACGAAAAGTCATTTAATGACGCAGCCCACACACATGCAAGAATTAGCTGTATAAAGCCACCCACACAATGACGTTTTAAAAAGCCTAATCAACGTGCGGATTTCGTATGGCTATCAGCCGAGCCGTTTCCACCGCGACCGGAGCAATTGGAAAAATATAATTACGTACATAATCCTCGCCAAATTGGATTAAAAATGCTGAAAAAAAAAGAAAGTGTTTTAGGGGTTCGTCATTATTTTTGTGCCGGGAAAGGGGCCGCTAATTACGGCAGATGGATCGGTGTTCTGTATGTAATAACGTTAATTAATCGATCGTTTTTTTTTTCGACATGTGGATTTCTGCGCGAGCTTTTGCAACATGGGTTTGGCCACCCTTACGTGCTGGTTTGAAGAGATGTTTAATATTTGAATGAAATATATCATTAGGTACTCAGTTTGAACGTTTTAATGAATTGGATTTAAAGACCGTTTCCTAACTTTTAGTTGTAAAAAGCTGTACTTAATTCCAGTAATCAATCAGTAAGTTTCGTGGATTTTATTTGTTTTCGACTGCCGGGATCGATATCCATATATTATTGCATCTAACTTTACCAACTTCGCATAAAATTATGTCTTAACAAACTGGACAACTTTCCTTATTACCCGACTGCGCGGAGGGTCTGTTCCTTTATGGCACTATATACTTAGACCAAATGCGTGGACCGATTTTGATGATTCTTACATGAATCGATTTATCTTAATAATGCGAGTGCTACTAAAGACAGTAATCAACATTCAATATAACCAGGAGCCATATTTTGAAAAAGAAATAAACTGAAAGTCGACGAACTATGTTAAGTGGGGTATTATTGAATAGATACATATTTGGAAATCGTCTATAAGTTTCTCTTATAATTTTTCTTTTCGAATGATCATTTAGGATCTATAACGATTTAAAGTTGGTTAGCAACCATTCTCACTTTTTTACCCCATTTTAGTTTTGTTCGCATTTGGGCTTATAGCACTTTCATTTACGTTTTGTTGATTCTTCTTAAGCAATCATACAACACATTGTATTAATGATGCCATAATTACTGGCACAATTGGGTCACTTAAAGAATCAACCCTGACTCCCCCACAAGCAAACGAAGAAACGGTTTCTTCGCTCGCAACCGCTTCGAAGCGATTTGCGTCCACAATTCCACATTTATAATTCGAACAGCGAATGAATGGAACACCCTACCCGATCTTGTTTCCTGATAACTATAATCTGGAACTCTATAAGTCAAGAGTATCTTCTAGGTTAGAATGCTACAATGTCAACCGCATCGACAACATCAGATGAAACTGCAGTCAAATGCTTACCTATCATCATCATCATCAGTCTATACTAGCCCACTGCTGGACGCCGAAAGACCTGAAGATCGGGCTCAGTGGCGCCCATTAGAGGAGATATTGAGAGGCCTACGTCCAGCAGTGGACTAAAATAGGCTGATGAGGAATGCTTACATATACGACAATAAAAATAACGAAGAACCAAACAACTCCTTCGCTTGCGAACGAATCACCAGTGGCTCACGACTGGCACAACCAATTCCGCGATCTATTAAAAACAAAATTATCGGCCCCGAAGTAGTGAAGTGGCGGAGGCATGACTACACCAGTGAGGGCACGATAGAGCCACTTAATATCACCCTTCTACCCCTTCATTATAATCGCGCACACACATAAACTATCGATCCCAGCCCGTGTCCGTACACGGTGCGTTTATACAAGTGATTAGTGTATTTAATTTGAAAATGCTAAGTAGTTGGCTTGTTTTATCGTAGTGTTAATGTGGATTTGTGCCTGTGTGCGTGGTAATTATGTTCGGCGCGAGTGTGCGCTAACCCTTTTCGTTGGCGACGCGAAGTGATCGCGGTAATGTGCCCGATTAATGACGAACGTTTTGTTTATTTTTCGTATTCTGTTTCTTAGTATTTATGAAAATTCCGAGCATTCAACTTGGAGTTGATTGAATAAGGGTTCAGCCGCTCGCCGCTGGTACAGCAGGACGTGCGAGCGTTAATCCGGTTTTTACGGGTTACAATGCTAGTGTGTGCATCGATGCTCTATTGAATAGAGTTCTAGACATTAAAAGCCAAATTAAAGCTTGAATAAAAATAAAAATGTGAATACAGGTACTTACTACCTAAATACTTAAGTATTATTCGTATTAGAATATGTTATATGTAGAAACACTATTAAAACACAACCTATAACCTTTAGATTTTTTGGTGAACACAGATTACTAAAATAATTTACTGCAACATTTTTGTATAAAAATACATCTATCCGACAAGACAATGAATAATTAAAAAAAAAAACGCTTGCCCTGCCACAAACGAACTAATTAATTAATTAATTAATGCCAATAAATTATATGTTTTTGGAATGTTCTTATCAAGGCCTTCAATTTGATATCCATATTGTAAACTAGGAAGAAACAATATTTTTTTCGCGTGTGGAAATGGAGCTATAATACACCCAAACCAAAAAAAAGAAGCCTTTTTTACTCGGGATGGTATAAAGATTTTAACAGTAGGTACCCCATACATCCAAATCTGTTCAGGCATTTAAAAGTTATGGTGGAATAAAATAACTCACATGCATACAAACATACATGAACCCTGAAAACATAGCACTCCTTTTTGGGCAGTCGTGTAATAAGACAACCGGCCACTCGCTGGATGCAAGTGGCCTTTTCTTACATAAATTGCATTGGCACTTGCTTGTTTGCTTGTCGTATGAGGTAGTGCTGGCCTCTGTTAACAGAGTTTGCCGCCCGAGAGCCTCTGACATGGCTTAACGTCTGCCATTAATCAATAACAGCCGGGATCGACACCTTAACGTGTCCTCCGAAGCACGGAGCAGTGGAAAATCGCACATAACTTAGAAAAGTCATCGGTTAACTCGGAACTATTAATGTACTGTGCTGCACATCACTGCAATGCGTTCACAGTTCAACTCTCAAATATGCGTAGTAATTTCCACAACTAAAAGACAGCATAAACTTTATACCAAACTACAGCCCATCAGCCCGCCTGAAACAGTAATTGTAGCTAAAGTAACGATTAATTTGTGTGTGTAAAACTCCGAAAGCAGAACATTAGCAATTCGCAACAACACTTACACTGGAGTAATGACTCGTCTGTCCATATAATCATAGAGCAGCCATTACTCCCGACTTGTAGAGTGCGTGTGAGGCGGGAGAAGTTGAGGACAACATCGACGTTATCATTGACATTCTATTTGAGTGAGAGGTCATTGGGACAACCAGTCAGGCAGATGACTCACGACAACCAGTCAAATAAGATAGTTGATAGATTCAGGCGTTACTTTGTAGAAACCCATAATTAAAATGAACAATAAAAAGTATGTACTTAGCTTACTTAGGCCAAAACTGTAAGTCAGACAAATGATAAATGGATAAACTAAAATATAACAAAAAAAAAACCCCACGGTAACTAAACCCTACCCAAATTGAACTATCACATTGAAAATACAAAATACAATTAATTAGAAATTTTAAGACATAACAATAATAGGTATACATTGTTGAACGACCAAACCAACTTAGTTTCTTCACCTTTGTTCCGTATTTTCACTGGTAATGCGTCACAAGTAACAGGCGGCGATGACGTGAGTGGAAATGCGTCACAAGTGGCGCGCGGCAGTGGTGCAATCACAGTGATTCACGCAGGCTCAGGCGCGTAGACTATATACAGGAATTTTCACCATTGCTTAGTCACTCTCATTCCAGCACTCAACGAGTCAATATCACCCGAGGATGCCTCGTGCAGAGGCGAACCATGTGTCGTATTGATGTCAGACGTTTGGTATTTGGATAGACGTATATGTTTTTTATTGTGTAAGTATATATATATAGATTCCGTACAGAAAGAGTCCAAACGGGACCTTATTGCTGTGGCAACGCTATCTGTCCTTCCGAGCTAATAGCTTCTAAACGAAAAAAAAAGAGACTAAATCTTTACACGCAACATAACAGTAACAACAAAATACAAACATTAATGCATGTAATTTTGTTGGTCCAAAAAGGATATTAATAACAATTCAAGATGGACCAAAAAACATTATGTAAGATTTAGATAGATATTAAACACCTATTTGAAGACACAAATAGAAAAAAAAGGCAAAGTCAAAGTATTTTATTGTAAATAGGCAAAAATAATAGCACTTTTACAAGTCAAAATTAACATCTCCTGAACAAGGAGAAATACATAAAATAATATAAAAAGATCAAATTAATAAAAATTTTGGTAAACTAAGGTATTCTTTGAGTTTGAAAAAGAAAGGACTTGGCCAGTTTTTGCCTAGAATGTACTTTGACTGCAGGTAATTATTAATATTCACAAAAAATATATAGAAATTACGGCATGTGTTATGTATGTCTAAAACTCCAGGCTTTAAAGGGCTGCTATTAAAAGTAATTAAATTGTTCTATCTGAAAATCAACGACATTTTGAATGTCTTACTTTCCGTTCAACGAAATGTATGTACGATGATAAATAAACTTATAAATGAAAAATTAATCAATAATTAAAGTGAATGCACATAATGTTTATTAAAAATAATATTGTAAATTGCAACATTTTTTGACTTGATTATTTGTTTGTTATTTCATTCTTACAAATAATTCAGTACGATTTTGCTTTTTACTTAGCAAAATCGGACTACGAGAAATATCAGACATATGTCACATCACACTACATCATGTAACTTGTGAATACTTTTTTGCATTTTGTAGTTATCAAAGAGAATATAATCACTACGTTTTAGTAGTTATCACAAGTAGTTATTCATTGACTCCGTTGCGCTTGCATTTTTGTGTATGGTACACCATATAATTCTGATCTTGTTAGTGCATTATAAAACCGACAACCTTCGCTTTTCTCCCGGACTGATTTCTTCTACAAATATATCTTTACCATCGTTCGTTACTACGGACTCATTTTTGCTCACGTTTTGGATAAATATTTATGCGACTGATTTGACTGAGGTGTATCAACTGCAGCATAGCCACATGATAGCCACGCAACGTTTGCGAAGGTATAATGTATCCTCACTATCAACGCATTTACTTACGACGCTCACACGATGGCTATCAATTGAGGTAAGTATGTAAAAATGAATTTTGAGTGGGCTATGTAAAGATTATATCTAAAAATAGTAATTATTCAATGAAACACTCTATAATTCAAAAGATTTTCTCAAAACAAATTCAAATGGAGTGCCTGAGAGCCTCTATAGCTATTTCTAAGTGTTTCCTCTATAGCTATTTCTAAGTGTTTCAACTTGTAAAAAAGTATCTTGTCATTATCTTTAAAACTAGAAGTTCTTGAGAGATGTTGCTTATTTGCAATTAGTAATAGGGTAATCTTCAATACAAATAACATTACATTATTGATGAACATGAACTTTTAATAACTAGGCAGAAAGCGCTAGCAAAACGGGCCGTGTCCTTTCCCTTTCATGTTCTAACAGACTTAAATCTCACACTGGAAAAGGAAATACCCTTCTGACTCTACCGGTGCTTTGGAAATACGAATTGTATTATAAATATATATAATACAAAAGCTTAGAAAGAATATTTGTCAACTATTAGGTAAATGGAAGAAAATTACAATGAATGAAAATTAATAATTAATAACAAATAAGCAACCTTCACATGTTGGCGGTCAGTACCAATAATGACATTCAAATAGAGATCTACACAAAATATAGAACACAATATCTGAAGAATTTTCTGAAGATGGTCTGAAGGACGTAAATCAAAGAAGTACAAAGTAAAAATAAATGTTAAGTTAAGTCATAGACTGTATAATATGAGTTAAGTATAGGTAATTAAATATATTATATTAAATTGTTTATTTTAAAATAAACTTGGTCTATTTAATATCCTTTTAAATAAATAATATGAGATGTAAAGTATCTAAAAGTACCTTTTATTCATTTTTCTCATTGAGGGGGATGAAAAGTAGAGTGTATAACTCGGACGCAAAATTATTTTTCTTCGGGCGACATATATTGAATCCCTCACGACGTTCATGATTCTTCTCAAGAATCCGTCGCAAAATACGAAAAGGTACCGTTGCACACAATCCTGATATCTCCACACCAAACGGCTCTAATAAATATGTAAGCACTATGCTAACCGCATACTTCCGCCGCTGGAGAAACGTGCGTATTGCTACCATGAGCTGTGAATACAGTTGTATGGTTTGGCAGGCTTTCCACCTAATTTATGACTCGATGCTATATTATAAAAATCAACTTTATTTTTTATTTAAGGTTTATCACCAACAATATATACAAAGGTTTTACTTCTTTCTATATATGTGATGAAATAAACTTCAATTCAGTTTTTTTAAAAGGATGACTCAAATATTTTAAAAGTTATCTCATTCTTATAACCGACCCGCACTCTTTGCGGACGAGAGTATTAAACTACCTCACATCTGATAACTGGATTTTCAAATTTTCGCTCCAATCCATCAAAATCCAGCCTCATGGCTACTCTACCACGGGGAGGGTCTCCACGACATTAATTTCGTGAAATGAACCTAATTTACATTTAAATAAGGACTCGCCTTAGTCGGGATAAGTTGCGAAACTAGCGGCCCGGGGCACTTCTGCCCAAAGCATCGGGTGTTTCATTACTATAATTCAATTCCATCCAACCTTATACATATACATTATGTTTAGGATTGGTATTGGCATTTCAACTGGAGTTATAATTTAGTAACCTATTCAGGAGACAGCTTAATGAAGGTAGAGTTCAGGGAGCGTTAAATAGTTTTTAGATTGAAAATACAACATGCGCTATTACATTACTGTATTACATTACTATTTTGCTCAACGCCTGGCTAGTCCCGGCACGGGCTATCCCGGAATAAATAGATTTTTACGCAAGTACGCCGAAGCAAGGGAAGAGTTTAACAGATGTATGTATGTGGGTATAATATGTGGATGTTCCACCATTGCGCCCGTCGTCCATATGGGTCCGATTTTGACACGGCAATTTTTTTGCCCGACTACGGCGAAGTAAAGGAAAGGTTATGTGTTAAAACTAATTACTTGGTCCGATTTTGAAAAGCAAGGTATCAGTCGATTCGTCTTCATCGCAAGAGTGTCATAGGCTATTTTTTACCCTACCGTAGTCGGGTTTTAGTTTTTGACCTTGTCTTGTTTTATGGTAGAATATTTCACTCTGTTGTAATACATAGTTTTAATCTCCAAGTTAATAAGTGTATTATAGTAATTTGACATTAGTACCTCAAATAAAGGCTGTTTTAAAAAAAAATATAGTGGAAGAGGATTCGAGAATCCAATCGCAGAGACGAGCTTTCCTTCTCCAGCTCTTCGCAAAAACAATTAATTCCAAAGTTTGATTTACTTTCACGCGCTAAAGCCCGAGCAATATTAAGATAATTAATCGAAAATTTAATTTATATTAACTAAAACGAAGTCGAAAATAAACAAAACGATTTTTGTTTCGTTAATCACAGCTTTAACTTCTCGAAAAGTTTTTAACAACGTTCATTTCAATCCGTCCGCGAAAGAGGGTCATCAATAACAAAATTAAAAATTCCCCAATTTGAATTTTAATTGCGTTGCGATTATAATCGAGACGATTGCGAATTACGGGAGCGCTCCGCGCTGGGGTTTCTTTTTCATTCAAAATATCCTTTATAACGCATCTAAACTGAGTTAGAACTACAACTAGCATTATCATAATTACGAGTATCTATCTACTCGATTTCCCACCCAAGATTTCGTCCGCGCGGACTACTGTTTATCGCGAAAATAACATCCTATGTTCTTCTAGGATGTAAAAACCAATGCAAAAGTTTGTATAGCACCACTCTTGATGTTTTTTGACATACTTGCTATTTCGTTTTCATGGCAACCGTTCCTTACAGCGATTAATCAACATTTTCCAGTTATCCCGCGGAAAATTAAAATTTTCAAGGATAAAACGTATCCTATGTTTTATTCCAGTGTATAAGCTATCTCCATGCCCAATTCCATCAAAATCCGTCCAGCCGTTATCGCGTGAAAGCTCCCCAAACAAACAAACAAATCTTCCTATCCTTATAATAAAGCAGTCAGTTTGTACCAAAAAATCTGTCCTATGAATATTTAAAAAAAGTCTAGGGTACTTAAAATAATCAACTGAACAAGAATATCACATTTTTAAAGTTCGTGTTTGTCTGTATGTTTGTTCACGCATCACGTAAAAACTACTGGAGCGCTTGCGATGCGGTTTTCACTGTTAAATAGCTTAGGGATTGACTTAAAAACTGGTGTAGTTCCCAAGTACGAGTACACCAAGTTCTACTTGGTATCTCAATTTAATGATCAGAATTCGCGCTATCGATAGACAACCATATACTCGTAACATCTGAACGAAGTCTGATGATTTTGCTACTTTTGGTTCTGGAATACTATCACAGGATCCTTATATTCCAGTAAAATGACCACGCTGAGAAAACCTCGGGCACAGCTTGTTTTAAAATAAAATGAGATTTATTTTTTAAATGTAAGTACGTTGATTATATTCCAAGACTGTTGCAATTTTTTCAAAACTGGTTCCGCATTGTTCTAGTAAATAATTTTGAGGTCAGATTTCTTGTTCAACGAATTATTTTATCACATCGTCCCTCATTATAACTCATCTAGAGAGTTCAAACTAGCGTCAAACCCAAACCAGTTTCAGAATAGGGGTGTAAGTTTAATCCTTATAAATTTCCTTTTTACACAAAGCAATATAAGTAATTAGCATAATTTCGTTGAGTAAATGAAATATGGTAATAAGGGGGGTTTTTAACCCCTTCTTGGGGGGCGAAGTCGTCGAGAAAAGGGTGTGGGGGTGGGCCCTTCTAGTCGCATCTCGTTGATGCTCGTCAGGCGAGATGTAGTGATGATTACAATTAGATTATACGGTATTCAGGCTACGGCCATTTTGTCCTGATTTAATGCTTTTACAACTTCGACGGAGACGCCTGTGTGCATCTTATTATAGTAGAGGGCTATAAAAGAGGTTTTTATAGCTGCTTATGTTCCGCTGATAGGGTTTCTATTGTTCCCTCTATAAATATTTCTTGTTGGATTTTGGGATTATTATTGGGTACAGATGATTGAGTAGGTTACTTTTTGATCAGAAGACGGAAGTTAGCAGGTAGTTTGTTGTGAATTAGGCTCCAAAAGTAATTATTGTGCTATTTAACAATCACTAGAAACATATGTTAATGTTTTGCGTACTAGCGTCATATTTTCGTGGAATTTTACTGATTTAATTGAAATTCCTACACAATTTGTTTTAATTATTAAAATGGTTTAGATAAACCATAGTCTTGCATCGTAACGATTAGTTATTTAGCAAAACTTTTCTGTTATTTTGCCATTTTTAACACTGACCAGCACACTGTTTCGTATCTTGCAACATAACTTAGAATTCCAAAGCTTTTGACAGGCAAGTTTCCTGGGAGTAGCGAGCCGACATCAATATCAAGTTCTACATATTAATAATGATCGAATTAACTTGATTTACTACTTTATCATTAAAAAAAAAACGACGAAATGAGTGCCAATTAAAAACCGATAGCTAATAAACTGGAGCAGGAATCGAACTAACGACTCTCCACGAAATGCCTCGTGATAAAAGGTCTTCGAAAACACAATACCAACGTCTACCCTCTAAATAGAAAAGGATAGATTCATGCAAGATGCGGCCAGTCAGAGAGGGATGGTGTCGAATTGGAATTAATTAATTATAATTAAGTTTTAAGTTGACGCGCCGGTTACGAGCGTACACTTTAAGTTTCGTCTGTGTGTGTGTTTAGTTTGACTGTGTGTATCTATTATCGATTCGGAACTATGGGCAGAGATAATGAGCTGGCTGGGTGGTGGGAAGGGTACGTAATAAGTTTTTGGGGTCGAAGCTTGGAAGCAACGGCTAATGTCGGACTAATGTTAAGCCTACGTTCGCCTAATGTGAACTTCGCTATGCTATCACTTTGAAGTTTGGTTAGATCGGGTAACGGAAAGGATTACGTGGAATCGTTACAGTCAAACTGTTTTAGTGAAGTCTAATTCTGTTTCGACAACTCCTTAAACATAGCTAAGTGAATTTGGTAGATAAAATGGGAGAAATTAGTTTGAAGCTGCATTTGCTTATGTTACAGAAAAATAAGTCTATAAAGAAAAGGCATAGAGTAAAATAGAAAGCGGGAGTGTGATTTTTGGATGTTCTGAACAAGAAGGAAGAGAATTCAATCACATGTGAAAACAGGCTGGTTCGTTCGAATTGACGGAATGCCTACGACACGACCCATAGGGTCTAGTTACGGAAGGGGCAAGAATGGATAACATCGTGCAACTTTAACACACTCCAAAATGAAATCTATAGAAAATTGACAGATATACTAACTTACGGCGGAGCTAAAGACTTCGCTATATAGTTTATAGCAACCAATGCCAGGCGCATTTTAGATTTGCAGATGTGTTCAACGTCGTTGAATTTTGTGGACACGATGTTTTCTACACTGTGTTTTCCTTCTCTGTTCAGAAATTGAACTGACGTGGCTGTTTTGGAAACTATAAGAGAAGTGAAACTAAAAATATTTATGCTGTGAGTGCCTATTTTCACCTCAGACTAACTAGAACGATTGAAGAATCTTTTCATGGAGCCTGGAGTTTGACACTGAGTACCTATTTCCGTATTGATCACCTACAAATTTGATCCGTAACAAACCCGCACCAAACATTAGTACCTACATTATTCTCGTTAGCCAATAAATAAATTTAAAAGTGTGTAAATCTGAAATGAAGTGCATGCTTTTCAGATTTGAAATATACCAGGCATGTTTTAGCAGGTAGTTTGAATAAAAAGTTCCCGTAATCACATTTTGCTGGTATTTCAAATAGGTTAGCGTTATTTTTAACGTATAATAACTTGATTTATATTCAATAGAAATGATTCGACGGGGCTTAAAATCTCATCGGTCTGTTTACTAATTAGTGTTGGTGCTTTATACTCATCGCAGTGTAATTCCTCAATTTATTAAGTTTTCTCCTATTAGGTGCTACTGAGCCAATTTTTTTACACTCTCTGATTCCTCGTTTTGAAGTAAGTACCTACCTACTACTAAAAGAAAGTCTTGAAACTACATACATACTGCATGTATTTATACTGGTCCTATAATAATGTATGTATGTATGTCAGTTATATTTTCTAACATCATTAAACTTTTGAAATTCTGTAACGATGGAACAAAACTTGATGGACTTTATAAATATAACTTTTTTCTTTTTAGTAAGCATTTGCTTTTGGTATAAATAATATGTCTTCTACAGCGTCAACGGTGGGGCGGGCGCGAAAGCGCTCCGCCGCAATAAAAATATATATAACCCTAAACCCCCACTATAGCTAAGAACCATCTCGATCACGTCAGCTTTCAAACAGAAAATAAACGCATCAAAATAGTTCCATTCGTTTGGGAGCTACGATGTCTCAAACACCCCTCTCTCTTGGGTTCGGGGGTTAAAACAGAACAGTACTTTGAAGACATTGCAAAATCAAATAAATTTTCTATCGTCCATCTCAACATAGACGCACTAGGTAACATTAAAACCTAGGTACCTTAAAGACCAACATACGCTACAAACGGGACGCAGCCGACCGTCTACCAGATATAGGGGGAGGCCACCCGGGGGCCAACTATCGATTTTGGATGAGGAACCGGACTGGAGACATGCGAGCCTTAATAACTATCTAGGAGGCTTTGAGCGGATTGTAAGGTTTGTAAGCTGTGTAGCGAAATAGGACTAGCGGATGGAAGAGATCGTGATAAAGTAAGTTGTAAATCTAAGAGCGGTATTTTTGATAATCTTTTATTTGTTTTGAAATGTATGTTTGTTCAGTGGAATCTTGCGAGCTGAATTAGAACCACTTCCTCTTATCCTACAGAGTTAAATTTTTACAGGTATATGGTAAACATGACCTACTCGTAAACAATACATCCTGGATTAGCTCCAGAAAAGGAAATCTTTAACGTTCAACAAGACAGACACGAAATTTTGTTATGATAGCCGGTTTGAAGTTTTACCATGACATGGTCGCTGCAATCAGGGTTGGGTTCTGACTAAGGAACTCCTCAAGAAACGAAATGTTGTAAACGCATTTAAAACTGATAGCCCGTTCTAAGTTTCAACATGACATGGCTATTGCATAAAAACTTTTTTTAAATTAACTTATGTCTAAAAAAAATCTGAACGTATTTTGATGATTCAATTTATAAAGTCTGAGTTGTTGTAAGTTGAGTAGTAATGTAACAACTGATTGCACAGGTGTACAACTAACTTTGCTAACTACAAAAACGTTTTCTAAAAATAAATGTTTTTAGTTCTTTTTTCTTGATAGCTAACATAAATCTAAAATAAAATTAATTATACCTACTTTGCCTTGGGACAATGTCTAACTGTTCAGTATATTTTTTTAATTTGAAGATTATTCACTCTTACTTACTACTTTTTCATGTCGGTGCCTTCTTCCCTACATCTAGCGAAACATGTTATGTATGGAGAAGGCACCTTACATAGATATTTATTTTCCAAATTAAATTATGTATATCATTAACCAAACCACTCGACTCGAGACAAGCAAAGCTCATCGACTACTCCCTACACAAACCGTGTAACACTCGACTTTCCAAAAACGATAAAAATAAAAAAACCGTCAAGTTAGAGCCTCCACTCAACACGGGCTATAAAGGCGCAGACCAAGTGGCGCCGCGGGCGTCTATTTTTGCGCTAAAAAGTAAATAAATTAAAAAAAGAAGTAAATATAAAACGAGAAGTGAGAAAGAAAATACGGAGGATTCCGGAGGGATGGACGGGTCAGGTTTGACTGAGATGTTAATCGTGGATTAGAACAGTTGGTAAGTAAAACGTCGGTTAACCATTCAAAGTTTAGAGAAAACCTATATTAAGTGGAGGTTCTGCCGCTTAAATTGTTTTCTTCAGATTAGAGACTTGCCCCGGTTTCGCTCGGGTAGCGCTCACGACGCGGCATTTTTCTTACTTTTAGCATAATATACATGAAGAAGCTTCTAAAAAAAATACGCCAGTAAGCGTAATTCAATATCTTTGGCAGCAACGAACGCATCGTGGTGTTGTTTGACCATTGAAATCTGCATTATTACTCACGTAGTTGACAGACTTGTTATTATTTAGTTTCCACGGCAACATGTCATTGCGTTCATTACAGCGTTAATCGACACTTTTACAAATTGTTGATATTTTGGGTTACACTATTGTAATTTTAGTAGGCTTATAATGTAGCTTTCTATGGGTGTTTTTTTATCTGTTCAGTATTTTTTGAGCTTATCCGTTACAAACATACAAAAATTACAAAAAACAAATCTTTTCTCATTATAATATTAGTTTATTTCAGATAACTTTTAATGAATTATTACACATAATTAACCATAATTTTATAATCTATACATAATGCTAACCTATACCTATAAGCTAATATAATCATAAAGGCAAATTAATACAAAACTAACTTTCGTCACATAATTCGAACAGATAAATCACCTAGGTACATTATAAAATTATATGTTTCTACGTATGGCTGCGTTAAGTCAGTTATAGCTACTTGCTAAATTGTTTTTGCATGTTTTCATTTCATAAAACATTTAAGTTGTTATGTCTTACGTCTTAATTGAATTGAACCTCCTAGCACACATCTGTTACTTGTAATAAATTGCCAATAATGGCAACGGTTGCATACAATTAATAAGGCTATTACACTCTGGTATTAAAATTATTCATTTGTTTTTATTTAAACATTTAAAAACAAATTAATGATGTAAGTACAAATAATTAACATCCAATAGAGTAATATTTTAATAACATATAATGAGCTCGTCTGACTGTTTATAAACGCAAAACCTGTCATAACAAATTTCAGGGCCACCTAAAAGTTTGCAATCATGTGTGATACTCAATTAGTTGTGCTATATTTTCTAGACACTAACTATAGTATTTTTGTTTAGATATTTATTATTGTTACATTTTTGCAATAAGCCTACGATAGTCAAAAAAGCGCAGCGAATTTAGTTTATTCTTTTTTTAAATCTATGTCACGTCACGTCACGTTCTTCCACGAAAAATGTTTCTCTAAAGTAAAACTCCATTCATAAGATTTAATCGTCCCCTAATCCGCGTTTAGCCTCGGTATCGCCGGCCGTCGGCAAAGCACATATTTGTTCGCGCCCCACGTTTTTGACATTCCTACCTCGCTTCAACTTTTCTTAGGGTTGTAGCACTTGTAAAGATCGGATTTGCTGTTAAGTAGGGTTGGCTAATTGAACTTTTCAACGAACCTGTCTGCTGTTTTCTTCAGAAACAGAGCTTTTGTTGACTTTCTATCACTACATAAGTACTATCTCTTATTGAAAACGACAGCTCACACCAACCCACAATAGGCAAGCCTACTGTTTTCTGTTCTCTCTTACTCTCCCTGTTTAGCAGTGGGAAATTAATAAAGAAAAAAGAAAAGTTTATTTATATAGTACACTAGTTTTCCCGCCCGCGACTTCGTACGCGCGGACTACTGTTTATCGCGAAAAAAACATCCTATTGTAACTTTTAAACTTTCGCGATTCGAACACGTCGTCGATAACGTCGAGGTAAATAAATATTAAGTTTTCAGCGCGATTAAGTCCCGTTTAAATATTTAAATATTTAAATATTTAACTAAGCATCCTATTTTCTTCTAGTTTATTAAAAACCAATGCTCTTGATGTTTTTTGACAGAATTGTTATTTCGTTTCCATGGCAACCACAAACCATTCTGTGTTGACCGTTCCTTGAAACTTTCAATTTTCCGGGATAAAAAGTATCCTATGTTTGATTCCTGGGTATAAGCTATCTCCATTCTAAATTTCATCAAAATCCGTCCAGCCGTTATCGCGTGAAAGCTCCCCAAACAAACAGACAACGTTTCACTTTTACATTTTGTTATGGATAGTGTATTTATACTTATAATAAAGCAATAAGAACGAAAAGTCAGTACAAAAATGATAATTAAAAAAACGGTGTAGGGTACTTAAAATAAGCTACTAAACAAGAATATAAAAATTTTAAAATTCCTGTCTGTCTGTATGTTTGTTCGCGCATCACGTAAAAACTACTGGACCGATTGCGATGCGGTTATAGTTGGATAGCTTAGGTTTTGACTTAAAACTGGGGTACTTGGTATCGCAATCCGATGAGTAGAAGCCGAGCAATCGATAAAAAGATTTTTAACGGCTGAACGAGTTTTGAATAAATGTAGTATATTATACTATACAGGTATTTTCGGTCCTCAAATAACACGTATGGCCTACTAATAAATGAAATGACCACGCACATCTAGTGTATAGCTTTAGTTTAAGAATATTCTTTCAAATTTAGTTTATTACTCATTTTTAGCTTCACTATACGTTACTTTTTACTGCACCGCTACCACTTTTCTTGCACGTTTAGTGGTAGAAAATACTACTAAGCATTAAGTCCTCCTTGTGCGTAGTATTCGTGTGCTAAAGAATAAATCTATACTAATATATAAAAGTGAAACGTTGTCTGTTTGTTTGTTTGTTTGGGGAGCTTTCACGCGATAACGGCTGGACGGATTTTGATGAAATTTAGAATGGAGATAGCTAATACCCTATAACAAAACATGGGATACTTTTTATCACGGAAAATTTTAAGTTTCCACGGGAAAACTTGAAAATGTTGATTAATCACTGTAAAGAACGGTTGCCATCACAGAATGGTCTGTGGTTGCCATGGAAACGAAATAATAAGTCTGTCAAAAAACATCAAGTGCATTGGTGCTATACATACTTTTGCATTGGTTTCTAATATCCTAGAAGAAAATAGGATGGTTTTTTTTGCGATAAACTGTAGTCCGCGCGTACGAAGTCGCGGGCGGGA
This sequence comes from Alsophila aescularia, assembly GCA_946251855.1. Classification (NCBI taxonomy): domain Eukaryota; kingdom Metazoa; phylum Arthropoda; class Insecta; order Lepidoptera; family Geometridae; genus Alsophila; species Alsophila aescularia. The sequence goes on along the minus strand of OX276378.1, from coordinate 59,347,151 downwards.
AAGCTAGTAAACAATAAATATGATGATGGTGAAATTCCCGAAATATCACGTCGTAAAATAAACTAGTCAACTACTCAAGACCCAATTTTGCTATTATTTAGGCCACACGCAACTTATATGCAAAGGCAATATCAAAAGGAAACCACAATCACCAATAAACCTGTTAACACCAAGAAAGTCAAACGTGTGAACAAAACCGCTTGTAAACTTATTAAAAGACTCATAAAACGATTTCACCGCAACAACAAAACTTTACAAGCGTCGACAACCCTAGCGGAGGCAATGAAAAGTCGGTTAAGCTAATGTTATCGAGAAATAAAAATGTATAATAAAATACAAACACGCCGCGTGAGGAAACAATTTGCCGCAGGAGACTGAAGATTTCATGCCTCCAACCTTTGATTTGCCGAGCGAAAATCGACTCTAATACTCACTCTTACGTTTGCAAATTTAATGAAGTAACCTGGCAGAAAATTCCTCGAATTTCCAGTACAAGACTTAGCGAAATTGAACTGTGTCGCTTAGATGGTAAGGTTGATGTTCACTTGGGGTGTTAGAACAGTAATTCAGGAAGAAAAGAGTGTTTTCCGGCTGGCCGGGAAGCCGTGACATTTGTGTTAAGCGGAGCCGAGGCAGGGAGATCATTCATGAGGCGTTCGCGGAGTTAGCTACAGATTGTTTGTGAGAACTTGCGGGTTGAGAGCGTTGAGTTTTTGAATTTGGAGCTTGTGCGTTTTGGTTTTGCACTGACGGTATTATGTATTATGTTTGTTTTCAGTTTGTTGTAAGAAGCTTTATTTTTCAAACTTTACAAAGAAATTTAAGACATGGAATCTTAAAATTAATTAACTAATGACTCAGGCAGTAACTAATTCATTATACATGAAAAAATAATGTAGGACAAAATGTAAATGTGTCTTACATAGTTAGATATTTGGCTATGCTATTCGTTTACTTTTTCTGTTAAATGCCTAAGAAAAATAAGAAAATTTGAGTCATTTGCGGCTGAATAAAAGTGTCCAGGTATCTGTTAAAATAATTTATGTTTACCTTGTCTTAACATGTACTGAATTCATGTGTACTTAGAAGACACCCCTATACTTAGAAGTAAAAACTATTGACTGTCAAGCGGAACGTTAACCAATCATTATGTAAACTCCATTTTCTGGGGTCCCAAGATAAAGGTATTGCCTAGTTTGGGGCCCTTAGCTGATATTTATAATATGTTTAATATCCATACCATCAAAATGCCTACCAAGTAATTCCTTATTTCAACGAATAAATAAATTTTAGGAATAAATAATATATTAGAAGTATTATTCGATTCTATGTATATTATTACTAAGAATTTGCCCTTATCCCATTTCTGTAGCACACAATTCACTATTTGTCTATTTTTCCTATCCCTCGTCACAACACAACTAAACTTTAAATTACGCAATAGCAAAACGCAACAAGAAACCTAATCCAGCCACACGCGTAACAAAATGAAAGAAAAAGGAAAACAAGCAAGAATTTGAAATCCGAACGTTTTTTTTCTAATCCGAGCGGCAAGGACACGTTCACGGCGCCACCTGTTGAGCGGAATCACGTGACTTTTTTGCTTCAAGGACGCGTGCCGCCTTCGGTTCATTCACGGGCGGTCTCCCCCCGTATCTTGGGGGTGTAAGGGGTTTTTTTGTTCCCCTACGGTGAACTCCCGAGGGCTTTCACCTACGTGCATTTTCGAGGTCATGTCTGGAATGTTTTGAGGTTATGTTTTGGCATTTTCCCGCTCTTTTGCTCGCGTGCGTTAGCAGAAGTTGTCGTTTGCGGTTGGCTGTGAGCTTGGACGTTATTTATTTGAAGATGAAATGTTATGCTTATCTTTTTTTGTGGCTCATAAAACGAGGCACCTGATTTTATAAGCCACTAACTCAGTGTTTATGGCAATAGCAGTGCCGTCACTCTTATTTTACTCTGTTACTGATAGAACAACAGTACCTAACTAACGTCATTTTCCACAATATTTACCTACGATATTTTTACTACTATATTCCAATACTTATACATTTCTCATTTTCTTTTTTGTTTCTATTTCAAGTCTTCGTCTCTTTGATTATATACCTGAATGAATGAAAACTACGTCTTAATACTAAAAAATAAAAATAAAAATCCTATGAAATTGTATACCTAGGTAGGTACAATTACTAGGTATTACAACTCATGTAAGTAAGTATATACCTTAGTAAACGTTTAACCTACATAATAATAACCATTTTTTCACAACATCCATACCAATATATAAAAGTGAAACGTTGTCTGTTTGTTTGTTTGTTTGGAGATCTGTCACGCGATAACGGCTGGACGGATTTTGATGAAATTTGGAATGGAGATAGCTTATACCCTATAAATGTCTTTACGGCCCGGAAATGATAAGTTTCACAAGAAAACTGGAAAATGTTGATTACTCGCTGTAAGGAACGGTTGCTATGGAAACGAAATAACAAGGCTGTCAAAAACTTCAAGAGCATTGGTGCTATACCTACGTTTGCATTAGTTTTTAATATCCTAGAAGAACATAGGATGCATTTTTCGCGATAAACAGTAGTACGCGCGGACGAAGTCGCGGGCGGGAAAGCTAGCACAATATAATTAAGTAAATTTTTATTTCGGCTTGTTTGAAAAAAAGTATAACATAATAATTGAGTAACAAGTCAGGCAGGTCGCTCGCCTGATTGTAAGCGTCACGCCTGCCCATAACAGTTGCAGTGCCACCCAGAACTTTGGTTGCAAAGTCTTGCGCGTCACTGCACTGCGCTCACCCTGAGTCACCCTGAGACATTCGTTCATAAGTCTCATTGCCCAGTAATTTCGCTGGAATCATTGCCCTTCAAACCGAAACACAAAAGTTTACAAACTACTGCTTGGCGGTTGAATATCTGACAAAAGTGTGCATAAGAAGACTACTTAATAATATAAGAAGTAAATACAAAATTATTTGTATTGATACTGTTTTAGATTATGTGCGTGTGTGGATGTGGATATGTTAAAAGGAACTCTTAATTAGACAAAAGTCCGCTTCTCCGAATTAACTATTCCCTCTCGCATTTCAATAGATCAATCACTGCATGTTGTAGGGTGACAGACCCTATCTGCGACTGTACTGAAAATAATTTCTTTAATTGCCCACCCGACCGCAAGACGTAACGTGTAAAACTAGCCCCTGTTTGTAATACAATAAAAACTAGTTTGCTTGGTACTAGAATTAATAAGGCATTCGTAACTTGCAGACTAAACTATCGGCAGATACCTAACTAATGTTCTATACCATCTATTTGGCCGACGTTTTAGTCGAAAAGATAATCTTTTATTTTGTTGGCTAAACGTTTTGTTACTACGATTCAACTTATTTCAAGCAAGGTAAAACCTTGCTTGAAATAAGTTGAATCGTAGTAACCTTGTTGATCTCAAAAAGGAGACTATCGGCAAAGAAACTACGCGAACTATCGGCTCATAGCCACAAACTATCTATTGGGATTTCAACCAATACCAGTTGGTTGTAACTGATTTCTTGTCCAAGAATATATATTTACGCGAGGGATACAAGTTGGGCTTACCTTTAAGACAGAGTCGACTTTCATCTTCCAACTGTATAGTTTTTTATTTGATTGAGTGACGAGACGGGATAAACTAACAGCTGACGAATAAGGCAACTAATACCTATTAGACTGCTACCGATCACTTTGTTTATCTAAGCTAGCATTTGGCCCCTATTTAATCTGCTATATAGGTCTTGGAAATGTATTCTACTACACCAAAATCACAAACATACAAAACTATCGGCCGATTGTCTGCCACATACCCGTTCTTATCCTTAACCGGATTCTAATTAAACCCTGTCCCTGATAGTGCACCGTGGAGCTGTAGACTGCGTAATTTACATTAATCCAATAATTGCATGGAGGTTTCCTCGTTAGAAATTCAAATGAGATGATGTACAGCTGGGGGGGCGGGCGGTCTTTGGGGAGGCGTGTGAGACGCCACGAAATACTGCCGGCTGCCGGGCAGACGCGGTCGTTATCGGGGTGGTGTGACGAAAGTGTGTGGCGGACTAAGGTGTAGATCTTAGGATGGGAAGTACATTGACCCAAGGTCGAACGCGAAACAAATTCAAGGTCTCTAGTTTACTACCAGAATGAGCAGAGGGTATTTGTGCTTATCAGCCTATGTGCGTTTGTTCCTTTAAATAGACCAAACACGTAGACCAATTTTGATGATTCCTACTTCAATCGATTTGTCTTAATCTTGCGAGTGCTACTAAAGACATGATAGTAATCAAAATTCAATATGGCAACAACCGGACGCCATTTTGTAAAAAAGAAAAAAGTAAAGTCGACGAACTATATGTTAAGAGGGATATCATTGAATAGGTATTTGAAAATCATCTTTAGGATGTAAATCAGTCAATATTCTCTCTAAATAGTAATAAAATTCAAGCTCCTACTTTATTATAACAGCAAAGAAGGTAAGTCTTACACTAAAACAATATCTATCCATCTATACTTATAATAAAGCAATAGGAACGAAACAGTCTGTACAAAGAAGATAATTAAAAACAAATGGTCTAGGGTACTTAAAATAAGCTACTGAACAACAATAGAACATTTTTTTAAATCGTGTTTGTCTGTTAGTCTGTTTGTTTGTTAGTTTGTTTGTCTGTATGTTTGTTTGCGCATTACGTTAAAACTGTTGGATCGATTGCTATGCGGTTCAGTGTTGGATAGCTTAGGGTTTGACTTAAAAACTGGAGTATCCAAGAAGTAGAAGCCGAGCAATCGTTAAAAACTTTTTGACGGCTGAAGAAATTTTGATCAAATGTTGGTATATTGGAATGTATTTTAGGTCATGGAATAGCACATAGAGTACTTTTAACCTAAAGATATAACCACGCGTGTGAAGCCGCGGGCACAGCTAGTAAACTTGTAAACAAAATGATGTTCCACAAAATTTGTATATATATGTGTGGCACGAAATACAGCCGGACGGACGCGGACTATAGACGTGACGTGTGACGGACTAAGGATGGTTATATCTTAGGTTGGGAAACTCGGTGCCCGAAAGTCAACTTGGAAGCGAGTTTTTAAAAGCTTTTATTTACCTTCACTTGTATGTATGTATGTATGTATGTCCTGGAATATCGCAATCAATATTTCACCCACTGCCACTGAAGCTATCGGGCTGAAATTCGACAAAGACGTTTGGTTCGCGTGATAATGCACGATTACTTAAAAGCCGCCATTTTTGATCCAATATGGCAGACGTTACAAAATGGCGATTTATCTTTTCCACGCCAACCCCTTTGATATGGGTATCAAATGAAAGGGCTTGTGAGAGTCCGTTCTAAGTTTCACCATAACATGGCTACTGCTTAAAAGGTTTTTTAATTAACTTACTTAGTTTAAACTGATAATTACTGCACATTCAATAGGTATCCAACGCGATTGTAAATTGGCGCAAATAGACAGTCGTAGATACTGAGTCAGTATAGACCAAAAATAGGTATCCGGCATTCATTAACATAACAATTTAATTAATCAAGTCCCACTCGACTTAAGAATCCAACTATGGCAATACATACTGGTTAGAACGATTATATTTGTACTTGTATCGAGTCCTTAGTACTTATTATTTATTCTGTGAAGTATGTTACGGAATCATTCTCGAACCATTTAAAACTTAGCAGTCACAGGACGACAAAATAGGTAGATACCCGTGAGTGCTAGCAATATTTTATTGAGTAGGTACTAGTTTTCTCGCCTGTGACTTCGTACGCGCGGACTACTGTTTATCGCGAAAAAAAGCATCTTAATTTCTTCTAGGATTTAAAAAACCAAAGAACGCCTGTGCGAGATTTTGTTTTTCAATACCACCGCGAAGTCACAAGGCAGGATAGTCAACCATAGGTCTTCGACACTACTTTCCCATGAAAATTGGCGAATAACATCAATGCCTTTCTTAACAGCGACAACTACTCCTCCACCGTCGCCTTTACTAATAGCTGTCCTAGAGCGATCACGTCGGAATGTATTGTATCAAGAATCAAATAGGCGCTCCAATGCTCTTGATGTTTTTTGATATACATGATATTTCGATTCCATGGCAACCACAGACTATTCTGTGATGACAACCGTTCCATACAGTGAGTAATCAACATTTTCCAGTTTTCCCGTGTACAATTTTGAGGGATAAAAAGTATCCTATGTTTTATTCCAGGGTATAAGCTATCTCTATTCTAAATTTCATCAATATCCGTCTAGCCCTTATCGCGTGGTCTCCCCAAACAAACAAACAGACAACGTTTCACTTTTATATATTGGTATGGATTCACTTATGCGGTCATAAGTCGCTGGTTATTTTTACAGCAACTTAACTTATTTGGTGTTCAGGAGCTTTTAGGGTTCAACGAATGAAGCTACTACGATGGGTGTTACGATACTATAATGAATCTTGCTCTCTTTAGTTTCTGTGACAATTCATTCAGTTATTAGAATCAGGGTGCACGTTAGTGGACTGCTAAGGAATACTGCAGTACCTATTTTCTTTTACCTTAGGAAAGTATTTGACCACTGATTGGACCAGTGCTGTGTGAAATGACAATGTACCTAGCCGTAAATGGTAACCACGCGAATCCTTGACTTGCCGCGGCTCTGTACCGGGTCCCTTCCCTCTAAAATGGTTGAAGGCGGTGATGCCTGGTAGACAAGTCATACTCGTGAACGGGTGCTGCTTGTAGGGATTGGTTCAGCCTTGTTTATTATTTCGAGACTTTTGTATTTTTATTATTTTTATCCCAGTTTGATGGTTGTGGGATATTTCATTGGTGTACTTTTTATTATAATTTATGTAATTGTTTTCTAAAGAAATGTGAAAAATAGAAAAATTACATCCACATTGAGTTTCTTGGTGCTCTCTTTTCTAATTTGGGTATATCCGAAGCTCCGGTAGAGTCAGAAAGATATTTCCTTTTCCTGTGCGAGATTCAGCTCTGAGTCAGCACATGAAAAGGAAATTTCCTTTTCAAACTCAAAGCATACTTAGTTTACATAATTTTATTCATTTGATCTATTTACAAAATTTTGTTTTTCTCCTTGTTCATAAGAAGTTAAGTTTTGATTAATAAAAGTGCTACTATTTTGTCTATTTACAATAAATACTTTGACTTTGGCCCTCAAGAGGAAGAACACCTTAAAAGTATTTGGTGACATATTTTCTGTTTGTCATGAAAAACAATATTTTCCTGAAGCGCTTCGTGTTTATAGATCCCAAGGGTCAGAATTCCTGAAACACATCTTTGGTAGATATGATTTTTTTGATTGACTTACAGTCGAGCTTAAAGAAACACTTTTCGATCAATTTAGGGAAGTTCGATGTTTTCATAATCGCTTCATGAGTTACGCGCGTCCTGACAGTATCTGCGCACGCAATCTATAAGATCGATTACCCGTGTTGAAATGTTGAATTGTAAGCTCCAATAAACAAAAAGAAGTGTAACAGTTATGTTTTTTTATGTGTAACATTTTTCTTGTCGCATTCCTGAAATCTATTGGAGTGATTTCGTGACAAGTGTAAGATGTGTAATAGTAAAGCAGTTGACTAATGAGCGCGCGCGGTGCTACAAGTAGTGTTAAGATACAACAGAGCCCAGCGATGATTCAACATAACTTCGGCTTTCCTTTTAATGTTATATATGATAAAAAAGAGCTTGAACCGAGCTATGATAAAACAGAGCTTGATGTTACACATCATATTATTATGCGACTAGAGTGAGGCGCGCTCGTATTTATTTCGATTTATGAAGGAATAACTATGAATCCTACCCCACTAAAAGAGTACTTTAAATATTTGGCGGGCGTTTGGAAATAAGTTACAGCAACTTCTCTTGGAATTATTTTCCCCAATAGAACCCAGTGAGGTATCTCCTCCGCGCCTGTAACTACGTTGTTATGAAGTAATCTACAATCATTTATTCCTGCAGGAATCAAACAGATATCCTTTGCTCGAAGCAGTCTCTTCCTAATCCCATTTCATGTATGATAATGTGTACATCCGAGCGAAGTGATTTATTTCTCGTCACGAATCCCGCCGGAACGAATGCAATAATCGTTCTATTCTTAACACTTTAATGTACAGTTATTATGATCGGCAATTAAAATTAGAAACGAAATAATAATTTCTCTATAACGATCGAAAATAAGCAAAAAGAAGAAAATTAATTTAGGTGCGAGTCGTTAAAATTTATAGGGTATGTGGACTAGCTTATGCCGCGGGACTGTCCGTGTGAACTTGTGCCCGGCATTTTCAGTTCTTAATTGTTCAATTCTCTTCAGCCAGGTTATGCTACGGTGCATCTATAGGTTAATTCCGTGCCCTAATTGCTACAGTAAATTTGCATGTAACATTTTTTTTCTTCAAAATGCTCAGATCAAAAATATCTAAATTAGGGGTTCGATACACACTTGCTATGCTCATTAAAAGAACTAGCAGCGTCCTGGCTCCAACTTTCATTGTTGGCCATTATCCAGCAAGATCTCCGGTAAATATTACACAAAGTAGGTACCTACTTATCGTCATCGAATTTGCAACATCTCCATTAACACTATAATATATAATATTATAAAGAGGAAAGATTTGATTGTTTGTATATATGTTTGTTATTGATAAACTCAAAAATACCGAACCTATTTTAAAATTCTTTAACTTATAGAAAGGTGCATTATCAGAAAATAACTAAAGTAGTAATACATTTTTCAAAAAATTAGAGATCCCTACGAAAATTGCAATAATGTAACCCAAGGTATCAAATATACAGAACGGAACGACATGTTGCCCTGGAAACGAAATAATAAGAAGTATGTCAAGCACGTGAGTAATCATGCAGTTGTCTATGGTCAAAAAACACCACGATCGTTGCTCCCAAAGATTTTGAATTACGCTTATTGGCGTTTTTTACAGGTTACGTCGGGTATAGTAATGCTAAAAGTAAGAAAAATTGCCGCCACCCACGGGTAGCACACCCGTGCGAAGCCGGGGCGAGTTATTAGTAATCTACATAGACTCTTCTTAGGCAGTTCTTTAAACAATTAGTCGAATGAAGTTGTCGAACTACAGACGTACTAGTGACGTACCCATATTGATTGACCGTCTAGAGATGGGGTTGGAATGAGAGGGGCGGATCGGCGCCTTAGTAATTTCCGAAATCGCTTGTCGACAATCAGAATAGTGCTGCGCCAGCCCAGTCCGATTCGGCATAATTAGATCTCGAGCTGCATCTAATTGGTGCGACTCTAGTTATATGATAATGCCTTTGGTCATAGATTAATGCGATTTCGACGCCTTTGATGTTCGATTTTGTTGCGATTGATTCTTTGGGTAGGCATTTTATAAGCTTATCTTCCAAGACAATTTCCTCTTGATCAAGTTGAAATTTTGTACATATTTAGAGACCCGATGACAATGTAATATTTTGACAAATACGTCCTTAGAATCAGGATTGTCAGTACACATGAAACTCCTCGTAATTAAAGTGCTAGCATATCGTGTTGGTCTCATTTTGCTCAACTAAACGACTACTTTTAACGTGACATTTTATCCGTCTGAGCCGAAAGAGAGGGTAAATATTGAAGTCGAGGTAAAGAAGATTACGTTTGTCTTGTTGCTGTAAGTAGCCGTAATGAAAACATTACACTCCTTTTTTGGGCAATCGTTTAAAATAAGTGCTTTCTATTTATCAGTAGGAATAAAGTTTCATGATTTACTTGCTCAAATTCAATTCTCTTCAATAAAAAATCGCGTTTGAATTTATAGTAATAGACACTAGCTGATTCCCACATCTGTCGAGGAGTATAACTGTGTTCGTTTTTCTATACTGATCGATATCCTAAAAATTGTATAACCACGGTTTAGTATTCTTGAAGCACACTTTGTAATGTTTATTCATTTTTGATTAGTCATGAATATCTTTAAACTGCCACTTTTTAGGCATTGTTGAAAAACCAGCTGTAGTTTCTCATTTAAGAACAGAAACAAATTTGGTTGATATTTTAAAAGCTTTTATTTAAATTGCAAGAGAGCGATGGTGGCCTAACGGTTCTGTAGTGCAATTTAGAATCCAACGATACCGGGTTCAAAACCTAGGCTACGCATCAATGACTTTTTTAAGTTATGTGCGGTTTTCCATCGCTCCGTGCTTCGGAGGGCACTTTAAGCTGTCGGTTCCGGCTGTTATTGATTAATAGCAGTCGTTAAGCCATGTCAGAGGCCCTGGGGCGGCTTGATAAACTCTGACATCAGAGGCCAGCACTACCTCATACGACAAACAAACAAACAAACATTTAAATTGTAGAGTTTGTATGTATATACGAGTATATGTATGTTTGAGTAAATTTTGCGAGCTGAATTAGAACCATTTCCTCTTATCCTATGGAGTTGAATTTTCACGGAGTTGGTTCAATGACAATGCATTTTTATGGTAAGCATGACTTGAATCAACATCCAGGACTAGCTCCAGATAAGGGACATCTTAAAATTGTGAGTACGTATTTTATTATGATAGCTGGTTTTAAGTTTTACTATGACGCGGTTCCTGCACTCAGGGTTGACTAGGACGAGGACTAGGAAACTCCTCAACGGTTAACAGCACAGACACGAAATGTTGTATACGTATTTAATTGAGATGTCCCGTTCTAAGTTTCACCTTGACATGGCTAATGGATAAAAGCTTTTTTTTGAACTTATTTGTTTTAATCCAGAAAAGTGCCAAGTTCCCACGTGAAAGCGCCTACAAGCGAGCGATCGGCGAGCGTATAAAACGATCATGTCTCCAACACTTAAAACTTCTAACACATCCGCAATACCATTAATTACATGGTTGTCGAAACATCACCTTGTAAATCACAGAGAACATCCGGCGTCGTCGCTAGCCCAATCAGAAATATATAATTAGATCGAGTCCGGGACTAGTAGTCTCAAGTTGCCGGTCCGTCCGACAAAATCGATAGTTGACCCGGCGCATATCCCTAAAGGATCTAGCCGAAATATTGTTTATTAATTTGTGTGTTGGTTTAGGTAACTACGTAGTACGAATTGGATGTGCTCTCTATAATTTGATGAGGTTTCATTCGATATCTGAACTCTTTGGTTTGTTTGTCGCATGAGATACTTACGATTACGATTGCGATTACGATTTGTGACTTACTCATACAAATTTTTATTTTCTTTTGTGTTGTTTGTCGCAAATAAAGTTTTTTCTATTTCTATTTTTTTCTATTTAGATAGAACTTGCCTCTGGTGTCAGAGCTTGTCAGGCCACCCGGGGTACCCGACGTGGCTTACTGACAGTTTAACATGCCCTCTGAAGCACGGAGCTATGGAAAACCGCACATAATTTAGAAAACTCATTGGCGGAGCCGAGGATGGAACCCGGTATCGATGGATTTTAACTCACACTTGTATACCGCTAGGCTTTCATCGCTCTAGACCCTGAGGTAGAAATTCTGTATCTCGTTTAGTTCCATATTGTTAGTTCACCGCCTTCAAAAAGCTGGAGACTTTCAATTTGATTGTACTTCTTAGGCAATGTAAGTGTATGTTACCTCATAGCTCCGGGATTTCTGAAAAGATTAAGATAATGTATTTTTATTTGAAAAGATATCCAACCAAGGTTGTTCCATCCGAATTAAGTCAGTTTTGTGTTTAAAAAGTCGAACGTCGGTGATATTTTTTATGATTCTGTATGTAGCTTCATTTTTAACCAGTTCAGTGACATTTAAAACCAAATAAATATGAGTTTACTGAGTGCTGTATTCAATTTGAATAATGTTAGCCTTAATTTAAATAATGAATATTATTTAAAGCCCAAATAAATTGCACCAATTACTAAACTAAATTAAAATAAGCAAGTACTATCTGAATGACTTTAACAATTAATAATGAATCTTACAAAAAGTTTCAAACGCTCTAATTACAGATTAAAATAGGCATTGAATTCGTATAGTTCCCGTGCTCGCCTTAACTTGCAATACCTCTACATAACCATTGGTTAACGACCGATTAAATGTTGGTGAACTTGTACAATGCAATAAGTTCCCATAAACGGAGAGCCGTTAAACAAAGTGTCTCGGATCAGGTCGAAGAACCGATAACTGTTCCTCAACCGCTAATCACCTCGTAGCTCCCGCAGAAAAGGACGCCGCAGACTCACGGACAGTCCGTCATAACTCCCAACTTCGAAAGTAATACCATCAACTCCGTGTTAACTTAATTTGAGTCACTTTAACAAGTCCAATTAAAGGAATTTGTGTTTCTCTTATCTTCAATATAACATTGAGCATAATTTCAAATTATATTTCAAACTTTCCGATAATGAAGGGTGGGAGCGGGTTGGGGGAAAGGGGGACGCCACTTCGCTTATTTCATTAGTTACATAAATTCTCCTATTGAGGATGGCTGGCAGAAAGGGGACGGTTTACCCTTATTACGAGAGTCTCCTTATCAATACAATTATTAATATAATAATATTATTATTGTAATAATTTCGGGAGAGGAGCGGTCGGAGCGGAGAGGAGCGGAGTCGTAGCTTAACTTTGCCGGCAATAAAGGGTGGTGAGAGATAATGGAATGGAAAACAGTTTGAAGTTTTATTGGCAAATTGGTAAAGGCTAATTGGCAGCATTATCGATTGGCGACTGAAGAGAGCTAATAACTTTTTGTGTGACGAATGTGACGTGGTTCTTGTGAAGTGAAGACGAAATTTTGCCTCGAAAGTCCACAAGTTGGGCGCGTTGTCATGAGGCGCGATTTTGTTGAGACTCAGCGATTTCATATGAGAAGTCTTAACGTAACTGATACCGATGCCTTTACATTGAAATAATGTATTGTATGATACGATAAAAGTAGTTTGTTCGTCTGATGACGAGCGTAAATAGTTTCAGTGAGTGTGAATTAGGTCGGTTAGTAGTGTCGGTCGTTCGTTTTTCGTGATGCGGATTTTTCCTGACCGACTGGAGAAATGAACGCTCATTCAAAAATTACTGCGATCATTGAATACCGATGACTGAGTCGGTCATGAGGGGATTGGGATCCGGTCAGTTGGATTCTTTCGGCACAGGACTGATGTGAATGAGTCTTCGAGTGCTAGAACTTTGAATTACGCAGTCTTCAATAGCACTGCATATGAAAACCAATCTCGCTAATGCTTCGCGGATATATTACTTTATCTGGTCATGCTGCAAACTCAAATGAACTCTCTCAAAAGAATATAACACTATTAGGAATATATTTTCAGGCCTCTTGATATAAATTATCTACGAACAAACGAGCATCATGAAAGATATTCACCAGCTGACCATACCACCCAAGGAAGCCCTGAAACGTGAAGCTGTCGTCCCTAAAACACACACACAGAAATTGAAACTAGGTTGGGGTTAATCCCGACCCCAAGCACCACAAGTATAGCCATAATTCCTCAGGGCCGCGTCTCATTATAACACTAATACAAGACTCATCCCGAAGTTACGGTGAATACATTAAAGGGTTCAATCCTTACTGATGAGACATCGGTCGGGGTGGCCCCCTCAGGGGGGCGCTGCGGGCACTGGCCTAGGGGGAGGGGGAAATAAGGCAGGCATTATAGGAGATACCGTTCGTTTACATTGTCCTATAACTCCAAGTGTCCGAGCGAATATTAGTTTATGATATGCGAATCATTTGAGGAGTCAGCGGACACAAGAGTTTATTTTATTTTATACGCGTTTGCGCCTTCTTGGTCAAAACTAGTTTTAATTTTCGAATTAAAAGGAATCACATAGACTGTCTAGAAAACAAAAGGTAAGTACCGTTTTAACTGTTATAACGTCGCGATATGTCTCCTTCCACTGAGTTCAAACTATCTCGTTACTGAATTTCACCAAGATCGGTTCAGCCGTTTAGTCGTGAAAAAGTAACATACAGACACAAGAGACAGAAGAGTTACTTTGGCATTTATAATTATTACTGTAGGTAATTAGTCATTTAGTAATTTGGTTAACTCATTGTATGCAATAGATATTTTGATTGAATTGATTCTTCACCATATTAATATGGTGAAGAATCAATTCATCACACACATAACGTGATCAACACCAGGTATAGTCAGCTCCACAATCACAAGCGAACTTTCATAGATTTATTTTAAATAAATTCTCTATCTCACAAAATAAAAGTTTATAAAATATGGTATTAAGCCAGCATCAACTTAAAAGAGAGTAGGAATCACTATCACTATCACTATCCACAAAATATATATTTTTCTGACCCTTTCGACACCCTTCCAGATTTGAACATAATAATGATACTTATTGTGGTTCATACGCATTTTTTTCCAAATATAAAATCAACAAGACCGGCTTGACCGATCTCAAAGAAAAAAGGGCTGCCGAATAATTTGCACTCTTTAATTAATTCGATTTGGTTTTAATTAACGACCCGCCAATTTCAATAAAAAATTGAAGTCTCCGAAGGATTTCTGATTACGAAATGGCTGAAGAAACCTTTCTTTAAAATTAGCCGGAGCGTCAAAGGGTGAAATTAATTTGGTGCGGTAACTATACGGTACGATCTAAACTCTGTGCGTGGAGTTTTAACGTAACGTACGGTACAAGTATCTACTAGTATAGGCCGGATAGTGTAGCTAAAGCATAATAAGATGGGTTAGTCCACGCACCGACCGAAATATACGACAGTACTATCACAGAGTGGCATGCGGAGGACATGCCCCCACTGGCACTGGACTACAGAAAGCAGTATGACAACTCATGACCTAATTCCGCACGCAAACTAAAGCACACGTCTACACTAACCACAATAAAGCTGTCGCGTAGTCAGCTTCGGTATTTGTAAGTTATATAATTGATTTTATTATGAAAATTTAACATTAGGGGGTTGAATGTGAAGTTAGTAGGGGACTGAGAAATTTAGTTGAGCAGTGGGGAAGAAGCGACATCATCGTTAACATTTGCAGGAGTTTCAAGAACAAAGTATAGGAAATTAAATAACTATAGTTAATTACACAAATAACTATAGTTAATTACACAAATAACTATAGTTAATTACACAAATTCCTACTAGGAGTACTATTAAAAGGTCCTAATTCAAGAACAATAATGTAGACTCACATTGTTTTACGTATCATTACAACATGAATGCATGTTAACGATACGAATGTCAAAAGCTCGCTTAGCGATAGCCCATACTACCCGCTATTATCTGCCCCCACTGCACACACATAAATACACAGAATCAAGATGCATGTACCACACTCCCCCTCGCACACCCAGAAGGGTAGGCTTTATTCTCATTCGGTAAACGGAGATGCACCATCCTAATTATTGGAAGCGAAAGCAATGGCCGGCACGAACCTATTGTTTCTGCCGTACCGTTATGGCAAATAGTGTATCTTATCTCTACGATCCGAGGCCTCCCGTTTTGTTGTGAAGTTATAATGATAATAAATTAGATTAATTCCGAATTTGCGGGCGAATACTAGGAACCCTTTGAAATTGTAATGGAAGGAAGTTTGTGGAACTTTCTTTGTTGTACATAATTATGAAATAAATCAGTGGATGGTTGGTAATTATGTAAACTGAATCGAAACTGAATGTTTAAAAATACATTTTCTATAATGTCGATCACACTCCAACGTCAATAATTTGGCGACTTTCCATTTGGTAATCATTCCATTCGGAAAACCTCATAATACAGTTTTACTTACTCAAAAGTTGCGTTTGGTAGGTACACAAACTTTATTCTTTCCATACAAAATGTTTCTTTTGTTGAACTTTTAAATAATTATGTACCTATATATACCCTTTCTGATAAGTAAGTACAGCCAAATCTTCTTCGTTGAAGTACAGTCAGGTTAGAAAAAAATACTATTCTTTTATATTCAAAAGCAACCAGGACTGAAAAAAAATTGGTAACCTATCTATAGACTATAGTCTATAATATAGATCAATTCAGTAACGCCAACCTTAGAGCATTTAAAAATGTTCGCAAACGGTAATAATATATTTAATTTTTGCTATATTACTTGACTGTCGGCCTACTCTTTTCTTGAATAATAAGTGTAGTTACTTTGATTGACAACTTATTTCGCCAAATATATTTGCGTTATAAGTTCATAACCGATCAAAGCAAGTACCTTTATGTACTATGAAATAAAACTATATCTACCAAAAAATAGGATAACTTATACAATATTTACAAGTGCGAATCTTTTTTTCACAAGTATAATCTGCACTTGTGAAAATAGATTCTTAGCACATAAAGGCGAACGGCCCAACTAAAATATGAAGAACTTTGAACTTGCGCAGGTCGATACAACCAACGCAAGCTACGGCTAATATGTTCTGTCCGTGTGCGGATTATTGGTAAATTAATTTGTGTAGCCTGCCCTCTGACTGAAGGTTGCTTTAAGCTCTGTGAAGAGCGTAGCTAGGATGCTATATAGTGCCTATATAGTCCGTTTCATATAGTGTTAATGGTAGATAATACACATAGCCTTAAGTTAATTTGTGTAGCCGTGCCCTCTGACTGTTGGTTGTTTTAAGCTCTGTGAAGACCGAAGCTAGGATGCTATATGGTGCCTATATAGTCCCTTTCTAATACGATGACTGGTAGATAATACACATAGCCTTAAGTTAATTTGTGTAGCCGTGCCCTCTGACTGTTGGTTGTTTTAAGCTCTGTGAAGACCGAAGCTAGGATGCTATATGTTGCCTATATAGTCCCTTTCTTATACCGTGACTGGTAGATAATACACATGTCTTATGTTAATTTGTGTATACGTGCCCTCTGACTGAAGGTTGCTTTAAGCTCTGTGGAGAGCGTAGCTAGGATGCTATATGGTGCCTATATAGCCCCTTTCTTATACCGTGACTGGTAGATAATACACACAGCCTTAAGTTAATTTGTGTAGCCTGCCCTCTGACTGAAGGTTGCTTTAAGCTCTGTGAAGAGCGTAGCTAGGATGCTATATGGTGCCTATATAGTCCCTTTCTTATACCGGGACTGGTAGATAATACACATAGCCTTAAGTTCGCCAATTGCTTTTTATACGCTTTATATTAGCTTCACTTGTATGTTTGTTTGTATGTTTGTAACCGACTCCTTTGGACGCTATTTTGACCCACTTTAAACGGTCAGATTTCATTTGAATTTTGCACACCTGACAAAGATCGATGACAATGCAATAATTCGAAAAAAAAAAATAGAAAATAAATAATAGTTAAAAAAAAACTAAAAAATACGCTTTATAAAGAAAACCAAACTAAAAAATAGAAAATAAATTTTAATCGTGTAAATAAGAAAAAAAAAATTTAATAAAAGCGTGGGGTGCTTTTTAAGATATTATCGAAATGATAATCCTTCTTCTCATATCTGTCAATGAAATATTTATAACTATAGAACCATGCGCCGCACGATTTTTTTGAAATAAAACTTTATTTTCTTATTTACACTTTTAAAATTTATTTTCTATTTTTTAGTTTGGTTTTCTATATAAAGCGTGTTTTTTTAGTTATTTAAACTATTATTTATTTTACTTATTATAAATATATGGTGCTGTCAGAGATTTGGAAGATTCAGTTGTACACATAGCAAAAATACTGGCTGGTCCTGTTCTCTCGTCTTTTGGGTATTCCGACTATGAGCATTACTTCCTAATAGATCGATCACCAAAACCTTAATCCTTGAATCCATAATTGTTACCGAAGACATTTGTATCATTATCCAGAAAGTAGTGACATATGCAATTGCTATTTTAATAGTCAGGTTCTTACTCTTATTTAGAATCGATTTTTATTTACACATCTCTAAAATATTCCCATACCTTTCAATACCTGTTCAAAATCCCAGACTTTTCCTCAGCACATCGCCTTCCCAATAGAGAAAGCCCAGTCCAATTAAAAAAGCTGTACTTCCGAAGCGGACTGCAGACACTAACAATCTGCAACAGGATCCTAAATCTTCGATCATAATTTCATATTCGGACGTCGCCCAAACATAAATTCATAGGTGGTCGCACGCACGCAGCCTACCGTCAAATAAACTGGCAGTTTAATCAAAGCCATTAGACAAGTGAGCCAGCTCCTATGACCACCATAACCCGACCCTCGAGACTAGGAAACATTTCCCCTCCTTGGGTAGAACCGCTAAGACTTGCAAGGGAGGGAGGTTCTATCAAGTTTGGTGGGTGGCGTAGCTGATGCCTTTAACGCCTTGCTGGCCGCTGACCAACGCCGAGAGGCGGGAGGCCATGCGTTCTTAATAAAGATGGTGGAACATGGTCGTTTTGGGAACTTACGAGAGAGGCTTAGTCGAGTTCTTGCATTTATAAGTGGATGGTTGGTAATAGAAATGATTAGCACGCTATGTAAACTGACCACCTTACATACTAACTTTAATAACATGTTTACAAAAAAAAAACTTATTTATACATTTTACTGTATCGTCATGAAGTAGGTTCAAATGGAAGAGGTTTTCAGTTCATCTGTTTTGTTTTGTTTGTATGTTTATTTGTATCTCCAGGATTTCTGAACCGATTTGGATGATTATGTTTCAATTAAAAGTGTGAACCTTTAGTGTAATTTTATAAATTTCGTTAATATGTGTTCTGTATTTTTTTTTAAATTCATTTATATTCGGTTTTGGGTTTTGAGTTATTCACTAGACATTTAAGTCAAAGCAACTATTGAAGATATAGACATAGTTGGGCTCACGTTTGCCAGGAACGTTCAGTCTAGTCTTGATGACTTCCATAAATTATTATTGGAAAACAGAAGCAGGCAAATAATTGACCTCCTAAGCCGTCCACATAAAGAAGGTTGAAGCGAAACGATTGTATCTGCTGATACAGAGAGTGTAGTCTCATTTAAGGCAATAACTACTGTCGTATTCACGAGTAAGCGCGTCTAAACCATAGTCTAAACACTCCCCACGCCTATAATTTATCAACACTATTGCTACGTCCGATCCAAACGACGTCCAGCGACGTATTATATCTCATCCCAACTCCCGCTTAAATTATTCAGGGAGGGTAATCTTATTACATTTACATATTAATCAACGGATTTTAATTATACACCCCCCCCCCCCCCTTACCCCCACTCGCAAGCTAGCTTGATAATTTGCTTTCGAAATGCGACTTGGCTTGATTGAGGACATCGTTGTGTGGGTGACTGTAATCGCTAATAGTTTGTTTGTGTTTGTAATTTAGTATTCAAAACTGGTTTAAACTGGTAATGTGCTGAATGGTTGCGGACTTACTGTCTGTAGGTGTGGGTACTGTACCTGAAATTAGAAAAAGTTGGTAAGTCATGATATAGATATAAAAAGTACTATATCATTCAGAATACGAACACGCAAGTATCATGTTAGCGAAATCTACTTAGCATGAACTCTTCCATAAACATTTTATTTTTGCAATTAAGTATACACAAACATGTCAGGCAGTCATGAGTTCTAATACGATAAGTATACACAAACATGTGAGGCAGTCATGAGTTCTAATACGATAAGTGAAATGAATTTTTGCTTTACATTTGTTCAAATTATCTACTACCATCGTATAAACATCGCGACATAGTTTTATTTAAAAAGAAACACTAAAATTAAACAAGAAAAGTTAATATCTGTTCATTATTGTAGAAACACTAAAATTAAACAGGTTATTAATCTCTATAAATGATGATAATCACAGTTTATCAATACGAATTAAACACAAAATCAAATGCAATAAGGTTAATAACAAATCTCAGATTTTCATCGGTGAAAAAAAAGGACTCAGCCCTTGCAATTAAAATACGTCTAAAGATGACCAATGCCAGCAATATAGAGGTATGAATACACGGGCATAATCAGCGTACTCATTTGTCGGACCGGAGTACCGCGTACTGCGTACCTGCGACGCGGTAGGCGTGGCGTATCGTAAACCATCGAAGAAATATTACGGAGCTACCAACGTCTGCCGGAGTAGCTCGGGGGCAGCAATTAATAAGTATGTTAATAAAGGTGAGGAGCGCGTATCGACGCATGTGTGAATGCGCCATTATTTGGGATTGAAATTAAGATTGTGTAGGGTTGTCAACATATTTTGGGAATAAATAATTACAGTTTTGTTTTCGTGACTTCGTGTACCATTTTTACTCCCTTGTATGGCATAGTTTCAGATGCAATACATTTTTATTAGTATGGTGGGCCGACCGAAAGAATATCATAGCAACCCTTTACTCAATTATAAAGTATTGTCAAAAGGCGTGCTACTAGTTAAAATTTAAATTTGCTGACAAGACAATCAAAAGTTTTTACATTTAAGAAAAAGGCTAGGGCGCACGGCCGTTTGTTCTGCTTTGAAAACGTCTACACCACGTATAATTTGATCCAGTCCTGGAACACTCTAGTTCGCTCTGTGCTGGAACTTAGGGTAGGTACAGTTGTGAGCTCCAGAAGTTCTTCTTTCCAACAATGTGCCTAATAGCTATTTTATTACGCTGCAGCCACTTTTAATTTTTATTTTTCGACCCCTTTTTTAATTTACTTCAGTTTTTTTTGTATACTTTTACACATTGAATCAAATTTTTTCAACGAGATCTTTACAACTACTCACAAATCAATAACCTACCTTATCTAAATCACGAGTTATACTGAATTAAAGATCACATATTTTTTCAAATTTTGCTCTTTGCGTCCTGTCCTGCCCCTCCAGGCTGTCTTTTGACAAAAAAACAATATTACATCATCGAACTATTTAAGCTAAAAATGACACCAAAATAAGGTCTCTGCTTATGAAAGAGTGAGTTATAAAAGCGAGACGATATAGATCTTTTCACTTTTTTGCCCGTATGTTTCGGTGTGATTTTAAAGATAATTCACGTAAAAAAACTTACAGACAAATGATTCTATAACTAAATGAGAATGCAACACTGTCTAGACATTCGTACATTCCAAGTTTACATAAATGCCAGAATAAACATAAATCAAAGATCATTCAACTTTCAAGTTCAGATCCTCTAACCTTCTACACTTACTTAAAATGATTCAATCTAAGTTTCACAAACAGCTTAGAATTTTGTCATCGCAGTTGCCATAGTTGACTGTTATTTACTGGTGAAGTCCCATAAATAAGTACTATTAGGTTCCCACTGCTGGGATACAGGTTCTCTCAGAGAGGGAGAATGTTGGACATGCTGCTTTCCTCACGATTCTCTCACAGTTTTCGAGGGATACAATCGAAATTCGCACATGCCTAAATTCTTAGAGAAGTCACTTATACGGGGCCGAGGTTCAAACCGGGTGCCATCAGAGATTGAAGCTTGTCATCACCGATCTTGAACTATTGTATACTGATGTTTAAAATTAGTTTGTGAGGTTTATACGCATCATACTTACAAAAATATATCATTTTTCAGTGTTGAATTATATGGGTAGGTACTTAAAGTAACAGATTCATTATTTCAAAAATGCGTGTAAAACTGATATATGACTTTGGTTTCGATAGATATAACTCTTTATTGCTCTAAAAAACTTAAATTATGGCACATCAACAATGACCTTAAAATAGTACAATTAGTTTCCCACTGGCTGATCTGGCTTGCACTTTTTAAATTTAATAACAGGCAACATTTACGTGAAAAGGTGAATTTCTGTTCTATATAGCTGCCTTAAAACTCCATATTATTAGATCTAACCGGTACTCTTCTACGACTCTGAAGTTTAATGTAGTAAAATCAAGCACTTGCTGGTTTTAATATACTTCCTCAAAATTAAATTGGTATTAAAGCAATTACTGGAACTAGCTTGCAGCATTGAGAAAACTTCAGCAAAGTTTCTATGACTGACGTTGCGAACTTCAGCCGTGATCTAGATAACTTCTTGAGAGTTTTTTTCCCTATTTGCTGTAATATGTGTTTGGATGTCTGCATTTGTGAAGTTATTTGAACGATATGAATGACATAATAGCGAAGGTAATAGATGATACATGATAGGTGAGGCTAGGGACTACATGGTTAGGCGAAGTGATGGCAGGAACTACGAGGACCATGGTGCCACACCCATACTCAGAGCAAATAACTGCCCTGCCCAAATACAAATCGTATCAAAGTTGGCTCATCACCGACTACGCCACGAGGGCTGAAATTATGGTATAATTAAACACAAGAAATTATATTTTCTAAAAAAAAAAAATTTTAATTTTTAAATTATTTCCATACAAAATATAGACTAGGAATATGTAGATATGTGTGTGTAATGTAAATGTGATGTCATAAAACACCCACCTACTTAAGTTTGTCGTGGATGTCTTTTTTGTAAATTTTTTATTGAGGATTTATGCTGTTGATCTATAACTGACCTCTGCGCGTCACCGCGCGGTGGGGCGGGCGCGAAAGCGCTCCGCCGCAATGTTCGTGGATGTCATAGTTTGTTTTCTTTTTTACCGACTAGCAAGGGAAGGGTAATGAAGTTCTATGTATATATGTGATTCTTCCACCATAGCGTCGCCCCTATTGGTCCGATTTTGAAAACCGAGATGTCAATCGATTCGTCTTCAAGTATAGTTTCATATTATTACCCGACCGTAGACGAGTTTAAGTTTTTGAACATAATGTCTGGTTTATTTGTTTTAATGTGGCTTAAAGATGTAATCATTTATTCAGCCAGTAGCGAAACCGCCCCGCAGTTAATAAACATTTTAATTAGATTACAATCGCGAATAGGAATATCACGAATTGGAATGGTTTTAAGATAAATCTTAATAAGGCCTTGTTTAATAAGCAAGGAACAGCCAACGATTGATGGCGAGATTATTATTTAAATTAGGGGAGGTTGGGGAGGCGCGGACTGGTTGGGACGTTTGAGTTGCAGTTGTAAAGTAGTGCAGTGTTGTTGGTGATTTCATTACTTTAAGGTTTCTTGAACTCATATATTAGTATTATCAATGGCCCGGAATCCTAAAAAAATGTTGGAAGACCAGTATTTTTATATCTCTATGTGTTTACCGTTAGCTTTGAAGTTTTTTTTGATACATTAAACAAAGACAAATTGACAAATAATTTTTTTCAGGATATTAAATTTTATTTATCCATTTCTCTGTCCGATAATGTTTAGAAAAGGCGTAACTATTCGAAACGAAAGTATATTATCTCTTCAAAAAGTTGTTTTTTTGTGGTTTGGCTAGTAAATAATGTATCTCTAAAGCTGGTGTGTGAGAGTTTCATGTGAGTCAAAATTCCGCATTTTCCAAGAACTCTACAAAAGCGTAAACAAAGCCACCAAACAATATCGCTATAAATTATCGCCTGCTCAGCGGGTCCGGTTTCCCCCCACATCCCTCAAACGCAATCCAGTAATGGCGCCGAGTCCTAATCTGACCTATAAAACAGTACATTAAGTTTGACACTGTAAAGTAAAACACTTGCACAGCATAGATCGTTATAGCATAAATCTATGACTTAAGCTTAGGTGTTACGACAAACCAAGAATAAGATAAGGTAGTTACTGGATGAAAAGAGCCAAAGACCGGGCTCTGTGGCGTTCATTGGGAGAGGCCTATGTCCAGCAGTGGTCATAGAAAGATAATGATAGGTTACGAATGAGGCTGTGTATCTACCGCTACCGATATGTTCGTGGTTGGAAATTTGTTTGTTATTCGATATCGACCGACTAGAAATACGGCCAAGCAACAACCTACATACAAAAGTATCACACGCCAAATGGTCCTTGCTTCCATTTCCATACAAGCCTCATTAATCAACTCATCCCTAAATGTTATCAACCTCAACCTTCAGATAATCTCATAAAATCACCAATAACAACT
The DNA here is from genome assembly GCA_946251855.1 of Alsophila aescularia. Classification (NCBI taxonomy): domain Eukaryota; kingdom Metazoa; phylum Arthropoda; class Insecta; order Lepidoptera; family Geometridae; genus Alsophila; species Alsophila aescularia. Next base: position 59,323,264 of record OX276378.1, on the reverse strand, counting down.
AATTACTTTTTCAGGTCTTCATTACAGACGCCTTATAAAACGGACACTATAAAATTGCTGTTTTCTCTTTGAAACTAGTTTACCGAGTATGTCGAGTCGACATTATAATATTTTCTAAGAAGTTTATGTACTGTTTTATAGGTTCCCTTCGACCGGCTCCTTATTAAACGGTTGCATCATCCAAGGAAGATGAATGCATCACGAAATTAATTAGTGAAATCGCATCCATAAGTGTTTAGCTCAATAAGAATTAAAAAAATTGTGGCCTTATGGTTGCCGTCGGTCGTTTACTTATATTTTGTTTGGTGTGTTTTATAAATTCGTTCAATTAAAATTATGAAATCATCTAAATGTCTAGCAACTTTTCTTCAACATCATCAGCTCACATTCGTCCACAGCTGGACGTAAGTCTAACTTAGAGAACGATTCTAATCCCGATCTTCAGGGCCTGGATTCTGTATGACCACTCACGCCAATTCCATGCGAATTCCACGCCGATTCCACGCTGCCTGCGTGGAATCACGAACAAATTCCATGCAGGCGGCGTGGAATTGGCCCACGCCAATACAAACAACACACACAACGATTCCACAATCGGCGTCTTAAAATTAGTGAATTAGGCCCCAGTTCTCCTCACCCAGCTTCCCTTCGCAAGTCGTCACTCCACCTGGGGCCTAATTCACTAATTTGAAGACGCCGATTCCACGCCAATTCCACGCCGCCTGCATGGAATTTGTTCGTGATTCCACGCAGGCAGCGTGGAATCGGCGTGGAATTCATATGGAATTGGCGTGAGTGGTCATACAGAATTCAGGCCCTGACCGGGCGGGCGTCCCACACTATATTTGCCAAACTTTGGTCTGGTAAATAATTAAGTATGCTACCGTTTTTGATTTATTAACTTACAAAAAAAACTTCAAAATGTAGGGAGATATCTAGATTTTATTGTTAGACAGCTTATTTATAACACGTTTTGATTTCCTGCGCATGTCGACATCATAAGTTAAAACACTACGAAGTATAAAATATGCACCTCTCACTGCGCTTTAATCGAACCTAACCACTCTATCAGTTAACCAGGAAGTGGTTACTTAACTTAGTGGTTACTTAACTTACATAAACAAGTAATAAGTTAGTACTTAAAGCTTATTTATCTGTAATATGCGATCGTAAAGTGAACTTACCGGCCTCATTATACGTTCTTATGTTATTATGAAACTGGCGCGTTTAATCTCATTTAGTGACAGAAAAGCTGGTAATAACGGTGTTACAATGTAGTGTGAGAGGTCTTAAACTAATTAATACTTCAAAACATTTAGTTACATGCTAGAGTTATCAGTGGTCTGTCAAATCAACACCGTATTACTTTTCTGGAGGCTTTAGCGTGTGAATTTTTTAAATGAAAGTGGGCACAGCTTAGGTCTGAAATATAAGCTTGTAGTAAGCTTGTTTTGGATAAATGCCCGCTAAAAAGAGGGCAAACTGTTTTTTTTTTTAATCCATACTAATATATAAAAGTGTAACGTTGTCTGTTTGTTTGGGGAGCTTTCACGCGATAGCGGCTGGAGGATTTTGATGAAACTTGGAATGGAGATAGCTTATACCCTGGAATAAAACATAGGATACTTATCCCAGAAAATAGTAAGTTTCTACGGGAAAACTGGAAAAACTGGAAAAATATTGATAACTGGCTGTAAGAAACGGTTGCCATGGAAACGAAATAACAAGTATGTCAAAAAACGTCAAGAGTGATGCTATACCTACATTTGCATTGATTTTTAATATCCTAGGAGAACATGAGATGCCCTTTTCCGCGATAAACAGTAGTCCGCGCGGACGAAGTCGCGGGCGGGGAAACTAGTTTATATATATTTGTGATTGGTTTAGGTACTGAGGTAAATAATAGGAACTTTGGCGTTCATATTTTCAACCATCTTGTTTTATTAAGACAAGTCAGTTGTATATTTCCACCATACCTAAATTCTTCAATTAAAATTTGTTAGAAAATTTCCGAGACATGAAATATAACCTAATATTAAATGATTGTTTGAGTAAACATCGAGAGGCCAACATAATATATAACATTATATTATAAACTTCATGTCATAAAAATTCTCTCAACGAGTGTAATCTACATATATGGCAGCATCATAATCCTTATAAATCACTTAATAACATCGTTGTATAATAACATAATCGAAACGAAACTAGCTCCCGGTCTATGAGCGAGTCGAGGTCGCGAGCGTGGAAGTAGATGCACATAGAGTAGCTCTATAGTTTTTTTTATGGACCCAATTTTTCGTGTCTATAACTAAGAGACCAAAAGTACTAAGACTTTTAGGGAATTACAGGAAGGAAGTGCCTCCTTCCTGTAATTCCCTAAAAGTCTTAGTGCTGTAACTAACATTAGAGTGGGTTGGATTTTAAGAAAAACAAAAAAAAAAAAATATAGATAAATATGTAGGACGTATATTTTTGAAAAAAAAAACAATGTGTCGGCAGTATGGATCCATTTAAAAAAGCGAAAATAAAACTTCCTATTTTACAATAGGGATATCAAATTGAAGGCCTTGTTAAGTACATTCCAACAGTATATAATTTTTGGCATAAGTTCTTTTTCGGCAGGACAGGCGTGTTTTTTTAGCTTGTAAGCTAGTTATTTTTATCAAAATTTAATAGGACAAGGGCAAAATGTAGCTTATTATCCAAATCATAATTTTAAGTAAGTTTGAAGCTTCCTCTTTTATAAATTTTTAATATTTTACTATGTAAATCTCTGATGCTTGCTGGCTTGTCGTATAAGGTAGTATTTGGCCTCTGGTTTAAGAGTTTTTCAGGCTGCCTGAGGGACTTTGACCATGGCTTGTGGACTGCAATTAATCAATAATAGCTGCAATAACGTGCCTTCCAAAGCCCGGATATGTGATAAATATTTTTTAGTTAAACAGTGATGACGGTATATAATTTGAAGTCAATACTAGGTATTATTGATAAATAATTTAAAAATATTGTGGCAAGTATATGAGCTAAAATCAGTATTTGCTGCAGTTTCAAAAGCCCTTCTATCTCCACCTAATCCCCGACCGCAACAATCTTACTTTAATTGCAAGTAACATAAATTACTGCGACTTATTACAATCCGCTCCCGTTTTGATACACGCCTCGAGGTGGTATTATGTGCTCTGTGGTAACTACGCTGCGTGCTGTGTGCTTATTCTGGAGTTTATTAGGGACTTGTACTTTGGCCTTCACTGCTCTTGATTGCTGCCAGATTGACAGAAAAACAAACTAACGTCAAACTTAAACAGACATAAGTTCAAAAACTAAAAAATAGCGGATTAAGTTTTTAGTTTAAACACATAACCCTTCCTTCGCCTTGTCGAATCCCTGAAGACGAATCGATTGACACCTAGCTTGTCAAAATCGAACCAATAGGGGCGACGCTATGGTGGAACATCCATACACCCACATACATAGATACATACATACGTAGACTGTTAAACTCATTACCCTTCCCTTGCTTTGCTGTGTTCGGGTAACACAGGTATTTTTTTCTCTGGATTTAGTTTGGACAAGAATGTATAATCCATGAGTGTGGCAGTTAAGAGATAGGTAAACAATTCCGAAGTGGTTGAAACTTTGAACAATGCGTTTTTTTTTGTTTTAGTTCATACTGGATCGTGTTAAATATTACTAAGTAAAATTATGTGTCACTGCTTCCTGAAGATGCACTAAACCACAGCTATACATGGCGATCGGGTTTAGTTAAACCTGTTAATAACCTTAACTTAAACTTTCACTTGTAAGCTACGGAGGGCGGTATAATTTGCATTAATCACAGAGAATGTACTTAGCTTTAGTTAACCTAATACATTCACAAACTTACCATTAACGTAAATATACTGAACCTCAGTACCGTTTCTGTTTTACTTATAAATTGTGCACTTATCGTGCATTTTCATTTTTGTTCAAAAGCTCATAAGCTTATTAAACTAACATAAGTATAGAAATTTTTCAATAAATAAAAAACTTTTTTTTATATATAACCTTTAAAAATTAAACTTATAAAACAACATAGTTGTATAGAAAAATTACTTGATAAGTTTTTTTTCCATTGTATATATTTTTAATAAAAAAAAACAAAAGGAAAACAAGAAAATGAATATTTTTACTGCTTAATCAGTAGTAAGCTCAAACTTCGCAAACTTTCCATCAAATAAGCACACTGCTTCTAGAATAGCCCCCAGGCGCAGATTATTCATAGTCTCATTATCATAAAATTAACCGATAATAAATCATAGCTGTTCCAATTAAGTGCTGGTCGCAGGAACGCTATGTGAGTTACTTAGGAACGCGGAACTAATGTGCCGCTGCTGTTTAACACTTGGTACAAGAATAAAAGCTTTCGGCATAGATTTAAAAGTGAACAGCTTGAATAACTTAAAAAAAAAACTATTTCTGTCCACTTTTAGCGGGAAAGTCTGAGTAGGTTGAAGTTAATACTAGGTATTTTAACCTAACCTACGCCATACACATAATTATATTTCTATCATATTAGGAATTGACGCCGGTGTAGTATTTCAATAGTAGTTTATGAAACGGTTGCAAAATGAAGGGAATTAAAACACGAGAGTGAGTTTAACAGTATCACTCAATTGTTTTAATACCTAGTTATGTGCCGTTTCATACACTTGTTTATCTACACTCATGCAATAGGAACTTACTTTTATGAAAAAAAAAAAATCTTAATCTTTTCTTGATTTTGCTGGTAAAAGCTCTTTCCTCGTGTTCGTTGTTGTTCAATTCTCCTCACAGGTTGAGTCAGATTCTCCTCACGAACACTGTTTTCACATGTTTAACACAACTTTGTCATATTTTTAATTAGGATAAAACATTTGATCAACATAATAAATCGCATAAAATTGTGTTGGGTACTAATGTAAAGTAAATAATGGCGCCAAAATCCAGTCCACAGTCCACACGCGCCGCCATAGACATAAATAAATGAATAGTAAATGACGAAAACCCTCATAGGTGTGGAGCGTTAATGGTGCTTTAATGTTAAAAAATATATATTATAACATAGTTTAGTTCAATAAACAGTGTTATAATTTAAAAAAAAAACAGAGACGTGCCGTGCGTAATGTGTATCATTATGCCAACATTTTTTAGTTCATGATCCGGATTTTACGATATGATAAAAGCTTCTATCTAACTTTACTTGTACGTATACTCGTATGTCCTGGAATTTTGCAATCCATATTTCACCCACTTCCACTGAAGCTATCGGCTGAAATTTGACACACACGTTTGGTTCTCGTGACATCACATGGCTCCTGCAAATAACATTTTTCATTATTTTTTATTCATAAGATTATTAATGTTATGTCTTCTTGCAAATAAATGATTCAATTGATTTGATTATAAATAACAAGATTCAAGGATGTCCTTAGTTAAGGTACATTACAGAAGGTATCAAATATCTCGATGTCCCCACCCGTGTACATTTACGAAGGATATAAATGTGTATCATTAATCAAAGTAATTAGATCATTACCAGGATCGGGTTGCCGGCTCCCGGATGAGAAACTATCCTTTTAGAACCTTTTTTGTTGCTGGTTTCTTAATTTTTAATGAGAAATAATGCAGTTTTGTCTGGAAGGGTTTACGTCCTGACGGTAAAGCCTTGGCCGAAAGCACTTGGTTCATTCCTCTGAATAAATTCATACTCTAAGGCATATTTCGATTCACGGCTGGTTATTCACTGGATTATTAGCTTGATGTATCTGAATACAAATATCGAATGTATTTTAAATGTATGTACGAGTATGTTTGTTTAGGTCAAATCTTGCAAGCTAAATTAGAACCACTTCCTTTTATCCTACGTAGTTTTTACATGTTGGTTCAGTTTCGATGACAATGCATTTTTATTAAGCAAGACCTGAATCAACTACCAGGATTAGCTCCAGATAAAAGAACTCTTCAACGGTCAACAGCACAGACACGAAATTTTGTGTACGCATTTTATTATGATAGCTGTTTTTAAGTTTTACTATGACATGGTTACTGCACTCAGGTTTGGGTCCTGACTAGGGATCTCCTCAACGGTTAACAGCACAGACACGAAATATTGTACATGCATTTAGTTATGATAGCCCGTTCAAGTTTCACCACGACATGGCTACTGCATCAAAGCACTTATTTAAACGTTTTTTTAAATAATTCATTCATTGTAATAACGTTCATATCACGGTGTGCTGTAACGTTTCTGTTACTCAATATTTGAGAAATAATTGTGAAAAACTTTGACATAATTACGAGTAACTGGTATACGAAAACATTTTCATATAAGTCAGTGTAGTAACTCTCGTAACTTTATCCCAATCTATCATTATACTACTTTTATTCCAGTTGATAACAATCTTGGTACCATCTCGTCCGCAGTAAGCGTTGTCACAACTGCCTGTGATTAGCCGTCGCCAGTTAATAATCACCGCGCTGATATTTATTGCCGTTTGCTCGCTAATTATCAAGAATTTTGATACTTGAGTTATTGCCCGAGAATGCTGCGTCAGATAATTATTGATAATTATAAATGCGGATAATTGCGTGGGGCGATAATTTTGTACAGATGTAATTAGGGTCCTAGTTTCGTTGCGGTGAATCGAAAGAATTTTTAATTGATGCGTAGTTAGAAACTGCTTTTTATAATTTAGTTGATGTACTGTCACAAAATATAGAAGAACTTTGTTGTTACATGATTTTTTTTATTCGCTTTGACTTTGCTGTGGTCAAAATATAAAGAAAGTATGACGTTATTAAACAATAGACTTGAATAGCTGTTGTAATATTTAAACCAACTATTACACAAGCTGCGGTCTTTGATTACAGGCCACGGTTTCCTGAAAGGGAACTGTCAAATCTCAAAATATTTTCATAATTCATCACACTATAATATTATAAATCAGAAAAGTGTAGCCACTGTCCTAAACAGTTCAATCAGAGCTTTGAGTTTTAAAATTAATACCCTCTTATCGTGCGGAAAACTTCGTATGCGCGATGCAGAACTCCACACATTAGAACTGTCATACAAAATCGTCATAAAATGCATATAAATAGGCTACTTTTCATCATCATCATCGTCATCATCTATCATCATAATCCACACAGATAAGACCGCAGAGCGCAGCTAGTTATTAAGTATAGATAATATAATTCTTATGTAAATCTAAAAAAATGTGTAAGTTTTTTTCTTACCAACTGACGACACAGTGTCAGTGTCGCCGCAGTCTCCTCGTCTGTGCGTGGAATATAACTGACCTCTAAGCCTTCCCAAATATTTTTACACAGAAATTTAATATCCTGCATTCACATGTCACGGGCCTCAAAAAACTATTGCACATCGTTCACCCGGTAATACAAAGCAATCTAAATTGGAAAATAGGCAACGCGCAGTGTGTGCTTACCAAAAACGAAAACGTCGAATGCGACGCGATTAAAAAAAGAAGTCTGATGCCGATCGCGCCGCGGGAAGGGGGAAACGTGCCCACTCCCCTCCCCCCATTTTTTCCTATTTTTTTCTTTTTTTTCGGGAGGTGGGCGAGGCACGGGTGCATGCAGCCGGCACCCACCTTTGTTTCGCATAAACAAATTAATTTCGGACGCTGTTTTTGATGGTTAATGTGTTCGAAAAATGGGATTTTTTGGGCGCGGAGTCGATCGCGTGGAAGGTAGAGTTAGGATGGGAGTGGCATAGTTTTCTATCTCTAAGCAAAACATATCTATGTACGTACAGTTACAGTGCTCTAACTTATCGTGTTACGGTACGGACTGACAAGCGCCATGGAGTTATTCTAGTTCAGAAGAAACGGGCAGCAAATGAGCGCATTTCAATACTTAATACTCTACTTGTGTTGTTTTTGAATTTTTTCATAGACTTGTGAGGTTTTAAAGTCATCTAAAGATGTCGTCCATTCCAACTCTAAATGTTGTCTATACTTATAATAAAGCAATAAGAACGAAAAAGTCTTTAATAAGAATATAATTAAAAAAGAAATGGTCTAGAGTACTTAAAATAAAACACTGAACAAGTATAACATTTTTTAAATTCATGTCTGTATGTCTGTCTGTTTGTCTGTATGTTTATTCGCGCATGAAACTACAAGACCAATTGCGATGCGGTTTGATGAATAGCTTAAGGCTTGACTTAAAAACTGGTGTACTTGGTATCTCAATCCGATGAGTACAAGCCGAGCAATCACAGATTTGAGAACAAAGGCAATCAATAAAACTTTTTGACGGCTGAAGGAATTTTGATCAAATGTTAGTATATTGGTACTTTAGGTCTTGGAATAGTACATAGAGTAGTTTTAAGCTAGATAAATGACAACGCGTGGAAAGCCGCGGGTACAGCTAGTTTGTAAAATTTACATCAAATAAATCTACCAAAAAGCGTCCAATCCAGAAGAAAGTCTTTCAGACGCAGGTTTCTATTACGGAAACAATAAAACACACGAGAAGTCAATCTTTGCAAAACTTACCTACTAGAGGTTCACGAAAGTGCTAAAACGAACGACAATGTACCTACTCTTTATAATAAGGCCTCACCGCGAACTACACTGTCCACCTTAAAGTTTTTTGTTACCAACCACGAACTAACGCGAATTCCAACACACACCGTCCGCATGACAGATAGAATCAGGTGATAATCAGCCACTTCGTCCGCGCACCCCCACTCATTAAGGGGGGCGGACGAGGACAATGCATGTTTGTACCGCTTTTTGCCCATTTTTTTCATTATTTCATTTCATTTCGCCCACCACCCTCGCGTCCGCGCTAGCGATTGTATGCCTCCTCTTTTTTATAATTCGTTACCTTTTTTATCGGTCGCTCCATTTTCAGAGGATGGGCTGAGCGTGTATTTGTGGACGGGCGGTCGGAACGCCGAGTTTAAATTCAAATTCTTTAATTTCGCTCAACAAAGGTTCATGTGTTAGTGAACCAAGTAAATATCTTTGAAAAACTAGTGTTAGTAACATTAATTACTAACTGCGCCCCATGGTTTCACCCGGGTGGATTATGACGATTGATGATGATCATAATGAAAAGTAGTCTAGGAATAATAATTCTAATTGTTAGTATCCTGGTTCCAAATTACATCCAAATCCGTCCAGCTGTTTGAGCGTGAAGGATTAACAAACATACACTAAAGATAAACGATAGATGGCGCTAATGGGTTTTTATGCATTTTATGACGTTTTGTACGGAATGGCAGTTCTAATGTATGGAATTCTGCATCGCGCATACAAAATTTTCAGCTCGATAAAAGAGTATTCATTTTTAAAACTCTAAGCTCTGACTGTTTACGACAGCTTCTCTGATTTATAATATTAGTGTGACAAGCGCGTTTTTTTTTAAATTTTATTGTTATCCAATTCTGCAGACGACAATCAATGCAAGAGTTTGTTTTTATTTTAAAGTTATTTGTGCTGACGACCATCAACAAAATACAAAGTTCTAAAGCGATTAAGTATTTCAATGTTGGTGAAAAGGATTTTAGTCGCGTAGTAAAGGCAAACAATGAATTAAAAGTCGTACATAAATACTTGACAAGGGGGAGAAAGGAGTTTGGTATATTATCAGCTTAGCAGTTAGATTAAAATTAGAGACTCTTTCTTTGATGTTAGAATATTAAAATTTGATTGGTATAGAAAAACTGACACATGAAAAAGAAATATAAAAATGCTGACCACTTTTAACTATAACTACTACTTCTGACTAATTTGTTATAAGTATATAGACTCTTTTGTATGCATTATGATAGATAACTTATTGTTCTTTCATTGATATCTGAAATAAACTTTTACAAAAGTCTTACAGTTTTAGAATTGTTACACGACTGCCCAAATAAAGGAGTGTTATGTTTTTAGCATTCATGTATATATCGTATGTGAGTTTATTTATTCCACCATAACTTTTAAATACCTGAACAGATTTAGACGTATGGGGTATCGTTAGAATCCTTACATCCTCGCGAGTAGTTTTAAAACATTCTGTATGGCGGCAGTACGGCACCATTTTCAAACACGAAAAAAAAAGTTTTTTAATTTACAATATGGGTATCAAATTGAATTATACAATTTATTGACAAAAGATCTTTTTTTGGCAGGGCAGGCCTGTTTTTTAGCTTTTAAGCTGGTAAGACAGAGATTTCCGCCCGTCTGCACCACCCATTATATATAACTGATAGCTACTCGATCTAAGTTGTGCATTACTCATATCGATAACTGGCTCTTTGTTGGGTTTCCGATAGAAACACATTCTGCTTCATAGAAACCAATGCTGATATCTCTTTCTATTTGTTCACGTTAATAGACATTCGTATTTTATTAAGTTATATTACTGTCATTGATCCTGATATTCTTTGTTCCACGGCGCTGTAAGTTTTCAGCGTATATCTGGTCGTGGCTCTTTGTGTAGAGATTTTAGGTCAGAAGTATAGGCGTTTTAGGGTTCCTTAGACAAACAAACAGTCCGTATTTCTTTCACAGACATTTTATTCAGCGAGCTTTACTAAATATCTGAAATGTGAAGAACATTAACTAAATATCTGAGATGTGAAGAACATTAACAAATTTAGTTTGTAACCTACCTCTACTGCATGAAAAGTGAGCGCGAAAAAAATGTTTCAATGCATCCCCAGAGTGAATTTGTTGACAAGGAATTGAAAAAAGTTTTGAGGATAATTTTTTTTTTTTAAATTAGGTCGCTAAAGCAAAAGCACAACTTTTTTTCAAGCCAAAACCTAAATTATCTAACAGTGAAAACCGCATCGCAATTGATTCAGTAGTTTATACGTGATGCGGGAACAAACAAACAGACAGAAACGATTTTAAAATCTTTTTTATCATCTTCATTGTACAGACTTTTTGCTACTTATCCTTTATTTAAAGTATGGATGGATGGAACACACCCTGGTCAATTGGTTCACAAGGTATAGCCGACCAAGCTAATCGTACATTCGAACCAATGGTTAATGGTTTGATTGAGCTTGCGGAACCCTACCTTTATGCGTGACTCTACGTGCACAAAGCCAGTTTTTTACTCTTTTCAGGGTTGTCACTTTTCAGGTTCATGTTGCAGTTAGCTAAAAATAAGAGAGCTATTGGGGTTTTGTACAAAGATTAAGCAGTACAGTAGAGAAACAGTAGAGACACTACTTTTTTAGGGTCTTCCTATTTTATTTTATCCCAGTTTTGTACGATTATGGGACATGTCATTGGCACTTATAAATTTGAAATGTACTTAATAGTTCATTATTTTAAAAGATTCCGTGAACAGACATTTTTTTTTGTCCAATATGACATGCCTGTAGAGTTTCTTGGCGCTCTCTTCTCTAACGGACGTATTTCCAAAGCATCGGCAGTGACAAACGGGGTTTTATTTGCTGGGCGCTGAGTTGGCACATGAAAGGAAAAGACTCAAAGTATAGTTTATCTAATTTATTGATTTGGACTATTTATAATGTTTTCATCTTCTTCTTATTGTTCAGTAGACATTTAAGATTTTGACTTGAGTGTTATGTTACGTACTTACAATAAAAAATATTTTTTTGGGTTTGAACAGAATTTTAGGGTCTGTCTAATCATTTCCCTGGCCACAATGCCTATCTAACCAAACCACATTCATTAATTAATACTTGCACACTTTTGCTTGGTAAAATAATCGACAATATGTGTAGTCTAGACACTCCCAGACGTACGTTTAGGGATATATTAATGAAACCAATCTAATTTTAGAATTACTCCCTGTAACACTTCGTGGCACAATATCGTATTGGAACAAAATACAGTGGAGCCGCTTTTAAAACGCGCAATATTGTAGTAACTACTACATAAAATGCGAGAAGCTTTTTAGAGGGCGGCTATAATATTAATTAAAAATTATTGGCACACGTTCCATATTCAATTAAAAAAGGCAGTGAAAAAAACAACAGTGTCAGTTTCCTGGCGGAAAAAAATTGCAATCAAGCAATAAAACAAATGAAATTAAAATTATAAACAGGATCCACGGATGCCAGAGTTCTTGTGTATTGATAAAAAATACCGAACGTCGCATAAAGTACGTGATTCCGCATTTTAATTCATTTGTAATGCGCAACTCCCTTTTTAAATGTGTATTGCGTTTTTTTCGTGTTATTAAGTGCCAAAACACAGGCGACAGCGCCAGCGTGCATAGATAATCACGTTTTGCATCGTAACTCGTAAGATTGGTAGGGAAGGGGGACCACTCTTTGAATTAAACTTGTGGATTAAAAAAATGTTGTTTTTGAAAGTAGCCAATTCTATAATGGAGTGGACGAATCCATCCGGGATCCATCATAAATTTACTATCAAAATACATTATTATTTTTCTAAACAAATCCAGAGGCTAGATTTTGTTAAGGTGTCCATCATAATTTATATTAATAAGTATAATTAAAAAAAAAAAAAAAAAGCTTTTATGTATGTTTTTTTATTGCATTTTCATTGAGTTGGGAGCTACCCTGAAAGTTTCAACCGGATAGCTAATCGGGAAGTGCTCCAGGAAACACATTAAATAGATACATAGATACGTAGATAGATAGATACATAGATAGATAGATACATCCATATGAGTGAAGTTAAATAAAAGCTTTTAAAATACGATGAAATATCATTTTTTTATCAAGATTATAGTTACCAAGTCTGTGTTGCGTTACAATATTTAATTATCCCCACTATTTAGAGATATACACAATAAATGAGATTACATCGATGCGAAGCCCCTCGTGTCGTAAACATTTTGAATATTCATCAAAATATTAATTGGACTTGTGTTATTTTCTTTATGATCTTAACAATGTGAGTATTGACATGTTTTTTGTTGACACGTATGTAATTAGAGCCCGCGCACATTGCAGACTAAGCCGACAATGATTTAGTGACTAACTGCCAATATCGACTAAAATTTAATCGATTTACGGAAACGGGAAGCAGAACGTCTTCGATAGGCAGCTTCATACCGGCATCGCTACAGCGTTTTGTTCTGTGCTACAGCTATTATCTTCTTTCTTTTTCTTTACCTGTACTGCCTCACTGCTGGGCAAAGGTCTCCCCCATTTTCTTCCATGTATCACGATCAGCTATTATCTTAAGTATTTAAAAAAATTGCTAACTTTTACTATGAAACCAAATATCTTCTTATTATTAGATTCTTTCTAATACCTTCAAAGTTTTAATACACACCCAAATTCATGATAAATAATAATTATTATGACAAAACATCTCGGTGTCAAAGACATAACAAATTATGTTTTTGATATCGTATTTTGCACTAATTTTTGACCACCTCATAAAATAAATCCAGAATTATACAATTGGTAGCTAAGTATCATATTAACATTTGACATAACTAATATCTCGCACTTATCGTTACCGACTAAAATATTGATGCAAAATCTAGTCGGCAGTATGCGACGGCCCTTAACCTTTCCGTGGAGTTAATGGATCCTATCGCCATTTTTAATCGTCCCGACATTATGGTTTCATTAAAAAATATTGATATAATACACAATAATTATGAAGGTATTATGTTCGTTTTAGTACTACATAATAACAGCTTTAATTCACATAAGAAATTAGTTTTTACTTTAATAATATCCTTAATTACTTTTTTGAGCTGTAATTGCAGTTTTTTTTACTAAATAAAACATTTATGTTTAAGTTTTTATAAAATATTGATAATAATTGATGTACGTATGTTGGTACTAAGTATGTAAAATAAAAGAAAAACATATTGAAACGGTCACAATCATTTATTTACACAAAAGAAAAAAGAATGAACGGAAAAGGCGCGAATCATGTTTCAAACGTCAAAGTCCCGAAACACCTGAGCCCGTTGCCAGGCAACGTGTTTTCCATAATTAAAACTAAATTCGGGCGCATTAGACGGCTAGAATCATGTGCTAATTGCGCAGGGCTACCAACAGTCGCGACGCGAGCCTGACAAACGACTTTGATCAATCACGTCCGTCCTCCGTGGGCAGCCCTGGCCGCTGCGATGCCGGAGATTTATATTTGCAGCAACCCTAGCTCCGTAGGCGCCACAAGCTATATGCGGCCGTCAATTATAATTCCCAAACAATTCTAAGCTTTATTTCTCAGAAGCTATGATACCTTGACTTGTTTACGGACGGTTTATTATTTTTGTATTGGATTTGGTAGCATTTGGGAAGACGAATTTATCGTAAGCGTTCAAGGAAGAATATCCGTGTGAGTAAATATAAACATTGAAGTATTAAGTAAGTAATAATATACGCGTAGAGTGGTTTAAGAGATAGCCCTACTAGGTTTTCTCGTAAAAGAGTTCAACGGGTGTGACATGCTGGAATTGGTTGCACTTTTTAAGAAAAAGATAATGAAATATTGTGAAAGGATTTAATTGAAACGTCTATTTCTGTGTTCATTTGCATGATTTGCTTTTCTATCTTCTTGTTTGTATTAAGCTTTTGATTTATTTCATAATGTTTGAAAGAAAATGATTGGTTATGTGTTAAATCATATTTCGGTTCAAACAAAGTTTCATTGCTTAATCAACGTCCAAAAGGAAGAGGTTCTCAATTCAACGATGATTGAAGTATGTCAATCAGTAGCTGTGCCCGCGGCTTTGCTCGCGTGGTCAGTTCATTAAAAAGTTGCCCATACGTCTTACTCCAGGGCCAAAAGTACCTATAAGGTACAATATACTACATTTATTCAAAATTCGTTCAGCCGTCATATAGTTTTTTACCGATCGCTAGGCATATAATCATCAGATTAAGATACCATGTACCACAGTTTTTAAGTCAAACCCTAAGCTGTCGAACAGTGAAAACCTCATCGCAATCGATCAAGTAGTTTTTACGCGATGCACGAACAAATATACAGACAAACAGACAAACATGATTTAAAAAATGTTATATTCCTGTTCCTGCCTATTTTAAGTACATCAGTGCATTTTTTTAAATTATCTTCATTGTACAGAATTATTGGTACTAATTGCTTTATCATAATTATAGATTATACATGATTAATTATGTATAATGTTAACATACATCTCCAGGATATTGAACCGATTCTTATGATTCTTTTTCTTTTGAAAGGTTGATCTTCCATGTAGTTTTGAAATTATTTATTTGCTGCCTTGTTTCGACCCAATATTTATAGATTTGGCATTGTGTTACTCAAATAGCTCAAGCTGTTACTAGTTTGCGACGCCACGGACATGGTGATAAAAAACCGTTTATTTTATTGGAAACCAAAATTTCCTTTCATTTTATAATAACAAATTAAAACGTATAATGACACCGAAAAACCTTCCCAGCGTTTTCACTATAACTTTTGCAATTTACAAGCCAATTAAAATAAAAAATGGGATGCACCCCGTGCCACCCCTTTAATTATGATTTTTTGCATCTTTTAATGATAATAAATTCGCTTGACTGCAGTTGTTTTCGTATTTGCTTTTTTACGCTGTGGCTTTGTTGTCGTTTTATCACCTTGATTCAACTATTATTTACTCTGTGACATGGATGAGGCGAGTAGGTTCATTCAGTTTTTGTTAACTGTGGCTGCGCGTGTTTGCTTCCTTTAGTGAAGTGATTGATGCTACCTTGTGGCAATGATACATTGAATGAAATTCAAAGATTTTAAGCAAAGTCATAAATAATTACCTCTATAATTCAGAAATAAAATTAAAAATTAGTTGAATAAGTTATGAAATTGCATGCATATCTATCTTCTATACTTGCTTATAGTAAAGCAGTGACAATAAGTCTGTATAAGACAAACAAAAAAAATATGCAAATAGTTAACTTAAAAATAAGCTACTGAACAACAATTTAACATTTAAAAATTGGTGTCTGTTTGTCTGTCTGTCTGTTCACGCATCACGTTAAAACTACTGGACCGATTTCGATGTGGTTTTTACTGTTGGATAGCTCAGGGTTTGACTGGAGTACTTGGTATCTTAATCCTATGATTAGAATATGATTATTTAGTTTTTAGAATCGATAAAAAAAACTGACGACGGAACGAAATTTGTTATTTTGTACTTTACATGTCCTGGAATAACACATAGGTTACTTTTAACCACGCGGGCAATGTCGCGGGCTAACGTAGCTAGTAACCAATAAGATATAAGTATACTTAATTAATATTTCAAACTGGATTCAATAACCAACATGAAGTACCTATAAAAAAAGAATATACAAAATATATACATCGAAAAGACATTTTGTGCTGAAAAACAACGCTATTGGAAACATTTTTCTAATTCAAATAAAACCGGAAACAGATTCGGACACGCACTTACCGTTCAAAAGGAACCGGATACAAATTGAGCCAATCGAGTCCGACGTACCGGCCTCACAAAAAACCAATGGTAATGAATAAACTACACGCAGTCAATATTTGATGAGAGGCAATTTAAATGTTCGTCCACTTGTAGACATCGCATAGTTCGATTCTGCTGGCATCGCGGCCGCCCGCCCAGCTACGTATGGGGAGGCGACCTCCCGAAAAAAGAAAAAAAAGAAGAAAATAAAAATGGCGCGCACCGCGTCAGTGTGCGTCGAAAAATGCATATATAATGCAAGTAATAATAATAATAATAGACGATCGGCCGTCCACCCGCCGCCACCCAATTTTCATTCAAATATGTTTGGTTTTTTTAAAGATATTTTTTCGGGATGGTATTTTTTGGGATTTTCCATTAGTGACTGTAGGTTAGTTGGTGGCCTTTGTTCGCGTTGTCCAGCGAATAAGTGTTTAATTTTTGCACGATTTAAAATTTCTTATGAAAGCGTGCGGAATTGGAACGTGTTTCGTATAATTTTTGAAACATTTTGTGTAGGTACAAATCTAAACAATTACACAATCGTAACAAACTTAGGTAGAGATGACAATAATTAAAAAAAAGTTGTGATAACTCTTTAAAAATATAATAACAACTATCAAAAATTGAGAAAATTACATTTTCATGGAGCACCGGTAGAGTCAAAAGGTTTCCTTTTCCTGAGCGAGATTCATCTCAGTCGGCACATATAAGGGAAATTTCCTTTTCAAATCAAAGCATACTTAGTTTACCAAATTTTATTGAACTGATCTATTTATAATAATTTATGCTAGTTCATGAGGTGTTAAGTTTTGACTTGTAAAACTGTTATTTTTATGCCTTTTTACAATAAATACTTTGGCTTAAAGATCTATAACCTAAAATATCAATGTCTATGAATATGATAAAGCTTAAATTTGTTTGTTTGTCAACAACGCCGTGTTCGCAATGTATATTTACTTTGGTAAAGGTACCTGCAAACGAAGTCGCGAGGCAACTGCTACGTTAAAATTATTGTCTGTTGATGCAAAATCGTCTCTATTTGAACGGGTTATTGCAGCATTTGATGGCTGAAGGTTCAATTAAAAATGGAGTATCTCATTCGTAACAAGTGGATTAACAAGTCATAATATCATGTAAGCAAAGTTGCTGGAACTGTGTATGTATTTACAGTGTTGTTTGTTTGTCGTATAAGGTAGTGCTGGCCTCTGATGTCAGAGTTTGTCAAGCCGCCCAAGGGCCTCTGGCATGGCTTAACGACTGCTATTAATCAATAGCAGCTGGGACCGACAGCTTAACATGCCCCCCGAAGCACGGAGCGATGGAAAACCGCACATAACTTAGAAAAGTCATTGGTGCGGAGCGTAGGATTGAATCCGGTATTATTGCATTATAGAACCGTTAGGGTACCATCGCTCTAAGTATTTTTTACACTTACTTAACTTTAAAATAAAATGTATTTTTTTAAATATGTTATGTTTGAAATTTTCCCGCGTGTTTAGCAAAGGAGATGTCTCAACAAATTTCTTGGAAGTAATTGCAATTCTGGGTGACACTGTAATGGGTAACCGCGCTTACTAGTAGGCGAACAATCTGCTTCTGTCGTGCATAAAACAGAGACTCTCTTGCATAAAAATGATCGCTAAAAATTAGTACTATGCAGCGATGGTGGCCTAACGAGAGCGATGGTGGCCTAATGGTTCTATAGTGCAATTAAGAATCCAACGATACCGGGTTCAAAACCTAGGCTCCGCACCAATGACTATTTTAAGTTATGTGCCGTTTTCCATCGCTCCGTGCTTCGGAGGGCACGTTAAGCTGTCGGTCCCGGCTGTTATTGATTAATAGCAGTCGTTAAGCCATGTCAGAGGCCCTCGGGCGGCCTGAAAAACTCTGACTTCAGAGGCCAGCACTACCTCACACGACAAGCAAGTAAGCAAGTACTATGCAAACTTAAGAGAAACTTTCTAAAAGTCCAGTAACAAAACCCATTCGACAGAACACATGTGAAGCTCACATGCTGTTTTTTTTTGTCAAGGCTAAGTAACTTCGCGAGGGGAATGATCCCTTGCCGACCTACTGAACCACTTTTGATCTGACATCTGACGCTCCCGCCGGACCCTTTGACATTGTATCTAATTGTGTTTAGACTTTTGGTTTTTGAGTTTCATGGGTCATGCACATAATAAATCGCACAGAATAGTTAATTCTAGCTGTTAGAGCATTTAAAATGAATACAGAAAAACTTGCTTGATTAGCGTTTTACGACTCCGAGTGCGATAGATAGAATGATAGAACTGAACTGAACTTCCTACTAATAATATTAACTCACCTTTGTGAAAAGAGAGTGAATTATGTTAATTTTTGAATTAAGTAATAAGCTAGCTTACTTAATATTTCTAAGTAGGGAGTTTTTTTTTTTCAAATAAACCTTGTATTAAGATGTACCATCTTAATACAAGGTTTATTTGAAAAAAAAACTCCCTTTACTACTCAAGATAAATCAACGTAAATAGATACGTCATAAGAAAAATAATTTAAATGTGTTTTTACAAAAGTAAATAGGTAGTTGATTCAAACGTGCAAACCCTAATAATTTAACATCGAAATTTAATTTAAACTCGCACCAACACCGAGAAATATTGAAAAAACGAAAATTAAAAATTGGTACAGACTCCAGTGGAATAGGAAGAGCAGAAGCGTGCGTTTCCACGACACGGCCCGACACGTCCGACATGACATTCAATTTAAACTCGGACGACGGAGCACGCGCTCAATAATTAACATAATGTACTTTTTCTCCGTTTTTTCACTTCCCGTTTGACACTCCATCACTCATGGAAATTCCATTTTCAATGCTTGCTATATGAGGGGAGGTGCGGCCGGGGTGGTCTTTGCATCCGCGCAATGGACGGCGGTTTCGGCCCGAGAGGGGTGGACGAAAAAAAGATTGTTAAAAAGGCTGGCCCCCGCCCGCGTGTGTGTGAGTGCGTGCGGGTAAAAAAGCGCTCACTAATCGATACTATAGATTCTGAGGCAAGTAGGTTGCGCGAGTTCTACCGATTGGCCGGGTACGAACTTTTTCACGGTACTAACGAAGCGGCGAATGTTTAGTCTTTGCGAGGACCTTTTGAGCCGGGCCGTGTGTCGTCTTTTTACGAGGAGCTGGCCGAGTTGACTAAAGAAAGCGTTTATTCGCACTTAACTTTGTCCACGTTTTCGTTGATCTCAATGGTCACTACGGCCGTTAAGTAGCGTAGCTTCGTAGCGCTACGAGGAATTGTGGCGATTTAGCTGGTTCATTTTTTGTTCGTTATATTTAGTTAATGTTTTTTTAAGTCGCTTATTGAGCATGTGTGCGCTTTGAGTAATGAGTAAGCTACTAAGCTTTAAGCTACTTTAAAGCCTGTTGTTGTTTTGTTTAACGTTAAGATATCTTCGTGGAATTGTCGTGTAACGTAAAATACTAAAGCCACGGTCAAATTTGACCGGCGCGACAAGGCGCGTTATTCGTACGTTATAGTCTATTTCAATATTATTGTGATCTATGGAACAGGCTAGGGATTATGGTACTAAAATCGGTTTTTCGCACGATTTATTGGGATCCCTTCAAAATAGATTATGCAAAAATCGATTAATTATTTAGAAATAAACGATTTTCAGGGAAAAAAATCGTCTGTTTAGTTGATAAAGATAATGATAAAACTTGAAAAAAAAACGATTACTACAAAATCGATTAATTTAAAAACAATAATTGGTCCAAAAAATCGTCAGCTTAAATATAATAATCATTTTTTTACATCCCTAGTCAAAATCAAAACAGTCAAAATTCCGAAAAAAACGTATGTAGGTATGTATTAAAGCACCGTGTGAATTAAAATAAAATAAAATAAAATAAAATAAAAAGGCGTAGACAACTTTTCTTGTGGCATACAGAATTCCGTTGTAATATTCCGCGCCATGGCGCGTTTAGGAAACGCGTTTACGTTATAAGCACTTTATGACGTCACAAGTTTTCTGCAAGGAATTTCGTGTGGCAATAGAGTATAATGGTCCAGTATTCACAGGGGCTCATTTTTACGACCTTTAATAATACGCAGACACGAGATTTTATCAGACTTTTGAGACAACTTTTAGAATGCCAAAATAAAGGTTTATACAAGTTTCCAGCTTAGTATCTCTCATTCCGAGGTTGACCCTTGCTTATTTGACTGGTTCATCACGTCACAGTCTGCAGTTACCGAAGTTACCAAATGGGTGTATTGTTAACAGAATTATTGTATTCTATTTATAAAATGATCGCTAGCCACGTGAGCTACTGAGCTAGTTCCAGTTCCAATAGGTTGCAAGACATTAGGAACCTTAATGCAGCTCTTTTCAAATCAAAGTGGCAAGATTGTGCTTACCTCATTCTTGAGGTTGATAGGCTCTTGCTGCGGCCGCGGCGGCGAGTGCCGGCCCACCTCCGCGCCCTCCAGCATATCAGCCTCGCATCCCGACTCGTCTGCAACAAGGAAACATCATCATCAGCATCATTAATCATCATCGGTAAATTATAACCCAGGTGTGTTCAAGCCTAGAGTGAATAGGTATCTACTAGCTAAACGTGCTACACCTTCAACCACATCTTCGCTTTCCATCAGGTGAGATGGTGGTCAAACGATTGCCTAATCAGTGATAAAAAACATTATAAAAAGAATTATTAAAAAAATAACAAAGATAAAATATGTCGCTTACTTCCGCCAAACTGTAAGTCAGACAAGTTTAGTGATAAATGGAAAAAAAAGAGTAAAGTATATAAACAGGCCACGCTAACCAACCCTTAACCAAATTGAACTAAAATAAAATAAAAAGATAAACCATAAAAAAAGAGAGTAAAGTATATAAACAGGCCACGCTAACCAACCCTTAACCAAATTGAACTAAAATAAAATAAAAAGATAAATAAAAAAATAAAAAAAAGAGTAAAGTATATAAACAGGCCACGCTAACCAACCCTTAACCAAATTGAACTAAAATAAAATAAAAAGATAAACCAAAAAATAAAAAGAATACAAAGATAGATAGACCAGTTGGCTTTATCTACCTATTTTACTTCCTACCCCAATATATATAACTCAGAATGTTACAATTTAATCCATACCAATATATAAAAGTGAAACGTTGTCTGTTTGTTTGGGGAGCTTTCACGTGATAACGGCTGGACGGATTTTGATGAAATTTGGAATAGCTTGTACCCTAGAATGAAACATGGAATACTTTTTATCTCGAAAAATTGTAAGTTTCCACGGGAAAATGTTGATTACTCGCTGTAAGGAACGGTTACCATGGAAACGAAATAACAAGTCTGTCATAAAACTTCAAGAGCATTGGTGTTATACATACTAAAATTTTTGCATTAGTTTTTAGTACCCTAGAAGAACATGGGATGTTTTTTTCGCGATAAGTCCGCGCGGACGAAGTCGCGGGTGGGAAATCTAGTATACTTATATGATTCATTCTGAGACAGTTGGCCATTTTTTTTTTAATTTTACTTTAGTTTAATTTGGATAAGGGTTGGTTAGCGTGGATTTTTTACTTTATTTTTCCAATAGCTTTGCCTGCGGCTTCACTCAAATATATATTGATGAATAACTAGCTTAAAAACTAAAAAAACACGCCTGCCCTGCCGCTAATGAACTTATGCCAATAAATTATATACTGTTGGAACGTGCTTATCAAGGCTTTCAATTTGATACCCATTATAGTAAATTTTAAATATTTTTTTCCTTTGAAAATGGAGCAATATAATTAAAAAAAAGAAAAATATCCTTTGTTACTCGCGAGGATGTAAGGATTCTAACGATACCCCATACGTCTAAATCTGTTCAGGCATTTAGATATTTTTACACGACTGTCCAAAAAAAGGAGTGTAATAATTTTAGTATTCATGTAAGTTAGAATCCTTACACCCCCCCGAGTAACATAGGTTAAATTTTTTTTGAAAACATTCAATATGGTGGCTGTATGGCACCATGATCAAACTAGGAAAAGAAATACTTCGAAAGGAATGTTCAGAAGTGGTACTTTATTCCAATAAAATTCCAGCAGCTATGATATATACTTCATTTAAAAGCTTATTTACTGGGCTACATAAATATATGTAATTTATATTTTATTGAGCCTCCATTTCTTAAACAAAAGAGAAAATATTTTCCTAGATATAAAGTTGAACAAAGCTTTTAATGTTTTCCATTCTATTAAATTAGTGCGTTTTTCGTGCACTGGGAATAAAATAAAACAGATTTCTATATTTTATATGTTTTGCTATTTCAATTATTATATTGTACCTAGTGAATATAAATAATAATAAAATAATAAAACGTTCCTAATGTCATAAAAAAAAACCCGTATGATGAAGCCTGTACAAAAAAAAGTCAGTGCCATAGATTATAGATAGCAGGAAAGCGAGCGGAAAGATATTACACACGAATAAAAAACGAAGTCTTTGTACACACCATGCGTAGAATTAAAACAATATATCTCAACATGTTGACAATTGGCCAATGTTTATATTTACCCCAACACCTCTGTAAAACCCGGGATAAAAAGGCACAAAGAACGAGGGAACACCGTAAGCCACGGCGAGACACGTGTCTTGACCTATTTGCCGGCGAAGTTTGGGGTAGGTCAGGGGCCGGAGAATGTTAGCGATGTAGGCGGAAGGAGCGTTTTTAGCAAGGATTTCGTACGTGAGTGGGGTTTGTTTGGAATTTACTTTTGTCTTTCCTTTTCCTGTGACTTAGATGCTTTAAAAGTGTAGTAGTAAGTAGTCATAGTAATTATGTTAGGTAACTTATCACTGAAACCATATCTTATCATTTTTCTAAAGATCTATAAGGCGGATAAAAATAACTTCGAGTCCGATATAGTGGTTACGGTGACTTAATTGGTTACGATTGTTCGCATAGAAGCACCGATGGTGCGGGTTCAAATTCCGTCCGCAATCCAAATATTTCCACTAGAAAAATATAAAGCTTTTTCTTTTTATTTGTAAACTAGCTATGCCGTCGGCTTTGCCCGCTATGCTATGTGTTATTCCAGGACCAAAAGTGCCTTTAAAGTACACAATATCAGATTTCGTTCAGCCGTCTTATAGTTTTTTATCTCTTTCTCGGCTTCAACTCATCGGATAGAGATACAAGTATATCAGTTTTTAAGTCTAAACATAAACAGCTAACAGTTGTGGTAGACGTGTTCTCGAGTGTAGACCACGTTTAGGCAAACGTAGGGTAGGACGCCCTTAGCCAGGAGAGCTGAATACTGAGCTCAGTTGCATGCATTAGGAGTGCTATGTCCAGCAGTGGACAGATATAGGCTGACGATGACTCGAAAATAAAAACACCCAATCATTGTTGTCAAATTTCAGCGACGTAATACTAATAATATTTCTTCAGTTTAGACGGACACCTGCATGCTTGGTTTAATATAAATAAAATAACTAAAATTAAGTGAACACGATAAAAAAAGAGAACAACTAGGTACATCTCCACCTTTGATTATTTATGTTC
The DNA here is from genome assembly GCA_946251855.1 of Alsophila aescularia. NCBI lineage: Eukaryota > Metazoa > Arthropoda > Insecta > Lepidoptera > Geometridae > Alsophila > Alsophila aescularia. The sequence goes on along the minus strand of OX276378.1, from coordinate 59,299,322 downwards.
TCCACTAATATACACGAAAAATCAAACAGCTTGGCCCTTAGGTTGGTGACCCTGACTACGAACTCAACCAACAGTCGAAGGATCGAATCCCGCAAGGTGCAATCATTTTGTGTGATGAGCAGAAATCTTTGTTTTCGAGTATCTATGTAGGTATGTTTATCCGTTGTCTAGTACCCATAGTACAGGGTATCCTAGTAAGGGAGTAATTGTAGGTAATTGGTGTGAATTGTACCGAGTATATTTATTTACTAGCTTTACCCGCGCCTTCGCACGCGTGGTCCTTTCTCTAGGTTAAAAGTACCTACTTTGTGTACTATTCCAAAACCTAAAATACCAATATACATTAGGTCAAAATTCCTTCATCCGCCAAAAAGTTTGTTATGGATTGCTCGGCTTCTTCTCATCAGACTGAGATACCAAGTACACCAGTTTTTAAGTCAAACTTTAAGGTGACAATGAAAACCACATCGCAATCGGTTCAGTAGTTTTTACGTGATGCGCGAACAAACATACAGACAGACAGACAGAAAAGGGATTAAAAAAAGTAGCTTATTTTAAGTACCCTAGACAAATTTTTTATTATCTTCTTTGTACAGACTTTTTCTTTCTTATTGCATTATTATAAGTATAGATAGAAGATAGACAGAAAATATTTTTATTTAACAACGTATGGTGCATCAACCTTTCAAACATTCAAGCAAACTGAACCTAAATCCATTACTGCCTAAGATACCACCAATCATTGTTCGGCAAATAGCCCGAGCCTAAGCAACACGAAGCGATGCCAAAACCTGGCCGTCGAATATGATTGCTCCTAATGCGATGGGGGGTTGGGCGGGCCGTGGGAGGGGGCTACTGCGTCGCGCCACCAATATTTCACATTTGCTGAGACAGTACCAAAAGTTACTAGTTTTTGATGAAGATGATCGTTCTGCATGTGGTTATGTTACCATTTGAATTCAGAAATACTGGTTCTGTTCATGGACTTTATTCTTCATCTAATTAGGAAAATAAACAAATGCAAAAAAGCCTTTTGTGGTGAATTAGATCATTGACAGATTCCAGTGTTAATTGAAGAGTTTCATATTTATTTAGTCAAAGATGTCAACCATTCCGCACGAACGGACAAATCAGATATGCACTAAGCACGGTGCTTAACAATTACTTAATATCACAATATGTTCTAACGACACTGACCACACTCTATTTTTAAAACAGTGCCACGAACTCGACACAGGACATGGCTGAAGCCATCCAACAGTGTGCAATCATCACGCCTGTTGTTTTGCTAAACTATAAGCATGTATTCCGTCAGAAGTCAAGGTACTGCCTCACAGCCCAGCAGTGCCACCGTGCTCCTGACCGAGCAGTAAGTCTAGCTTAATCCTATCGGAAACGTGGACCCCCATTGAAGATCGGCGGGGGCTCAGTGGGGGGAGAAGACACCTCAGATGATTCCTGCGAGTTACACGATGATTTTGAATGAGCTAAGCTTTGTTGCAACCTACGATCATTATTGCCAAGTACGGTGTGATATTTAAATGTAAAATTATGGTAATTAGATTCTTTTACTAATAAAGTTCAAATTAACATAAACAAACGTTTGTATTACTCGTGTAAATACATGGAAACCAGAGAGTTTGAATTATTTCGAGTTGTTAATACTTAACTTCTTTGAAGGAAGTTTTAAACAAGAATTAAATGTAGATTAATAAATTAATTTAAATACCACGTTTTTTTTTTACATTATTTTTAGCATGTTTTGTCATCGAGTTGTGAGCGACCCTAAAAGTTTCAGCCGGATAGCTAATCGGCAAGTGCTCGAAATTAGAGTTGCAAGATGCCATCCGAAACGACAGCCAGACAAACAAACAAGAAAGCGATGTTATAAAAACGTGGTAAAATGGACGCGATCAAAATAACAGTCACCATTAATAAGTTAGTATAAAAGTCTAAAATGGTGAAAATAAAATAGGTCTAAACGTAAGACTATATACTTCCAAAACTCAAGCATCTGATGGACAACCTTTCAGAACGCAAAGACCAACACTTTATAACGCAAGGATTAAACCTTCGCCAGATATCACTAACCTTGTCCGAGGCTCCCACTCGATGCATCTAGGCGGTGGGGGGAGGGTGGGGCATTACAAATTAATAGCACAAAGACCGGCCGCAGATCGCCGGCGAAAATTTACCGACACCAGACACTTACAGTGCAGTAATAAAGGAAATGCGAGTGTGAGAATGCATTTTGGTGTGTTTGGGTTAGAATCTGGATAATAATGTGTTTAGTGAATAGGTTTTAACTTTTAATAAAGAACTAATTTATCAACTCTACAGATCACATTGAAATGATGTTGTAAATAAAAGATTTAACAAATAAAAAAGTTATTGGACTACCGGTCGTCACAGGAAAATGGTTCAAATTTATCATTAGATTTATTGCAGTAACAAATTCATAATCTACTTGTTTGTTTGTTAGTCATATGAGGTAGTGATGGCCTCTGATGTCAGTTTGTCAGGCCGCCCGAGGGCCTCTGACATGGCTTAACAACTGTAATTAATCAATAACACCCGGGATCGTCCGCTTAACGTGCCTTTCGAAGCACGGAGCGATGGAAAACCGCACATAACTTAGAAAAGTCATTGGTGCGGAGCGTAGGATCGAACTCGGTATCGTTGGATTCTAAGTTGCACTATTGGACCGTTAGGCTACCATCACTCCCAAATCTACTACATAATCTACTAAAATAAGTATGCAGACAGTATATATGTAGGTATATATGACAGATAAATAATCAAAGCTTATATCGCTACGGCAGGCAGCAGATTTTTGTGCATTAGACACATTCAAAATCATACATACACATCAATAGAACAAAATATATAAAATTTGCCGAACTCGCTGGCAATACAAACCAATGGACTTTGAAATCTGGTTAGCTCTAAGTGGAAAACGCCAACTGACAGCGGACAAGATGGACAAAAGAGGCAGATACAAGAACGACCCGAAATAGAGAATCAAATGGAGCAGTCCAGATTGCAAGGCAGCTAAGTACAGTCAGGTGCATCGTGTAAAATAATGTTTTAATTGTGGGTATTGGTAATTCTGTGGGAATTTATATTTTTTTCGTGTGAAACAAAAAGGTAAGATGTATATGGATAATATCGTGATTCTGTAGAATCCCAAACTTTTGATGTTTAAATTCGACTGTACTTATTTTTTGAACTTTTTAAAGCTTTTGTGGCATTAAAATAATATTTTTTGTATATATTGTTACATGTCGATTTTGTAGATCTTATGTGGATTCATGTGTATTGCAACTGACTGTACATTATATTTTATTTAAGGTGGAAGGGGAACAAGCAAACTTGTTGGATAATATTAGATTTTAGTTCGTAACAATGTTAAAGTTTTAGTTCGTTTATTTTTATCCACTTTTGGTATGATATAACCTGTTGAGTTTATATGTAATGATTTTAATCTTTTGAATTGACGTGATTATTCCATTACCTCATTTAACCCGGAAAAGCTGACAGTTTGTAAAAACGTCGTTGTACTATGTATAAAATATTATTTCTACAGGCCTAAAGACAAAAGTCTTCAATCAGTGAGACATGACCTACGGATCCGAAACGTGGACACTCACGGTCAAACTAGTCCACAAATTTAAGGTCGCTCAGCGAGCTATGGAGTGAGCTTTACTTGGAGTTTCTCTGAAAGACAAGATTCTTAGTGAAGATATACAGAGAACCAACGCAACCGACATAGCTCTAAGGATAAGCAAGCTGAAATCGCAGTGGGCTGGTCACATTTCCCGGAGAACCGACACAACTGTTTGGGTAGTCAAGTTATCGAGTGGAGACCGCGCTTAGGCAAACATAGTGTAGGATGACCTGAGGCCAGGTGGAGTGACGATCTGCGAAAAACGGCTGGCAGAAACTGGATGCAGCGAGCTGAAGAGACCTCAGTGGCGTGTATCAGGAGAGGCCTACGTCCATCAGTGGACTTGTATAGGCTGATGATGGTGATTATTATTAATTGAACCGCTTAAAGTTAATGCAAGAAATTAAACAAACCTGTTTAAAATACTAAATATATCCATAGCGTGGTAACTACAATTAGATTTGAAATTACAGTTTCTAGTAAGGCCTAGGAGTATAATAGTTATTACTCTATAGCCGAACACTAACCTAAAGCCTACCAAAATGCCGAACAAGGAAGCTGCCAATTTGGTGCCGTCTGAACAAATTATCATCATCACGCTCGCCCCCCTCCCACCCCCAGGCACCGCCTTGCCTCCCTGACCCCCTGCTTGAGCTGACCCCTGGAGCATAGTGCGTCCTGCGTTAGTCTCGTACTTAGTAAACACTTAGATGATTTTGAACTTTAAACACTAGACTCACTTAGTCAGTAGGGTTCAAAATCTCTTGCGTCAAATTGCAGACTGTATGTATGTTGCAAGTTGCGAATGGAATATCAAAGGCGGCTGACGAATTTTTGTATTGCTTCTGTGGACAATGGTGTTTTTAACGGTTTTATTTAGCTTGAACTGTTTGTTGATTTTTATTTATTTCTTTGTTGGGATCAAATCTAGTAATTTTAATTTTACCCCTTTCTGTTGATTGAATGATTTGAAATTTGGTGCACGCCTTTGGTTCTGCTAAAATACAATTAAGTATATTCGGTATCATTGTAAACCTAAGATGGCCGCCGCCACAAAATGGCGGATTACTTTGTTTTTTCAAACCCCTCATATGGGTATCAAATTAAAGGGGTTATCTAGTAGAATACAGTATACTTTAGAAATAACTAAATAAAAAATCTAAAAACTTGACAATAAAATAAGTGAAAAAAAGTTTAAGTTAAACGGTTTTCTAAGTGCTAAAAGCTAAAGAATAAAATAAAATAGTAGGCGAATGGAATCGTAGCGTAACCTGAGTAATAGGAATTCAACTCGCCCCACGACTTTAATTTTTAAGTTTTAGTACATATAAAACCGTTTAATAATAAAAAAAAAACTTGTTCCATTAATGTTAGATATTTGTTTTGAAATAATGAGAAGTACTCTATTTCGTGGAGCATCATGTTAGGCTTAGAAACCTTATTTACGTGGATGACATTAGAGACTTCATTCCCAGTAATAGTCTAACAAAAACGTGTATACTGATTGATAAGACAATTTGTGATAATGATTTTTCTTTTATACCTATGCCATTTTAGTCACAGAGAAGGTCTAATAATTTTACAATACGATGCTGTATCTGAAGTGACGTGTGACGAATCTGTTGTGAGAAAAACCAGGGCTTCAACGGGACTTATGCCAAAATGTTCAACCCCCTTTACTTGTATACCATTTCCCGTTAATCAGTGTCTCATGTCATACTATATTTTTGTAAGTCTTATCTAGATGACAATATTAACTAATAGTATAGTTAATTATGTAGGTACCTTACTTTGTGGGTCCTATTTAGACAATAATATAATATCTACCCTCAATTAGCAAAAAATACCAGTAAAACGTGCGAATTTGGTTGAGTTTTAGAATAAAATCCTCCTCTGCTATCCTCAAATATCTAACAGACATTATTTACACTTAAGAACATTGTAATAAAGGGATTGTTTATACCTACTGATTAGCGATGGTCTAGCACACGGTTTAGAAGAAAAAAAAGGTACGATGGCCCTCGTGGCCCAAGCCATTTGGAAAAGTTTCGAACCCTTTTAAAGCTCCTTACGTCAAGGGAAAATTTCCAACAAAAGTGAGAAGCAAATTATAGCTATCGACATAACCATTTGACTGCAATACTACAATACTTAGTAATAAACGGCTGATGGCTCACCTGATGGAAAATGCCATCCTCTGCCCATCATTACGGCAGGACCGTCCAGGATATTCCGCCTGAAGCTGCCTATGCAGCACTGCATGGCCCTCGTCACCCTGAGACGCAAGATAAGTTTGTGCTTGAGAATATGATTCCTCCTAATTTAGTGAAGCTTTGGCAAGATGGAAAATTTAAAAGGACTGATGGGTAACTTGCTTGCCTATGCAGCACTGCATGGTCCTGATATGCAAGATAATTTGTGCTTCAGAATATGATTCTTTCTAATTAAATTAAGTTTTTTTGCATGATAGCAAAATTAAAGGGACGGATGGATAACTGCTTGCATATGCAGCACGGCATGGACCTCGTGTATTGATAAGCATGATAAGTTTGTGCTTGGGAACATAATTCTTCCTAATTTAATGAAGCTATGGGAAGATGTGAAATTTAATGGGACTGATGGGTACTTGCTTGCTTATGCAGCACTGAATGGTCTTCTGATATGCAAGATAAGTTTGTGCTTGAGAATATGATTATTTCTATTTAAATAAATATTTTGCATGGTTGCAACATTAAAGGTACGGACGGGTAACTTGCTTGCCTGTGCAGCACTGCATGACCCTCGTCACTCTGAGACGCAATATAATTTTGTACTTGAGAATATGATTCTTCCTAATTTAATGAAACTTTGGCAACATAAGAAATTTAAAGGAACGGATGGGCAATCGCTTGCCTATGCAGCACTGCATGACCCTCGTCTCCTCGAGACGCAAGATAAGTTTGTGCTCGAGAATATGATTATTCCTAATTTATTGAAGGTTTGGGAAGATGGGAAATTCATAGGGACTGATAGGTAACTTGTTTGCCTATGCAAGACTGCATGGCCCTCGTCACCCGAGACACAAGAAGTTTGTGCTTAAGATGAATCTTCCTACACAGAAAGGATAAGATTTGACAAGAAGGAAGTGAGATGTAAAAAGACTACGGTGTTCTACACAACTGGCCTTAGACAACCTTAGTCACAATCGGAGTGGCGTTTGTGTAGCAAATGTTAACAGTGACAATGATTAAGCGTTACAGTCTGCAAATATCTCGGAATTGTACCTATGAGGGTGTGTTTGCTTGTAGTTGTATCTGGTCCAGTTTTTGTTTACGTGATATTAAAGAGTGCCGTATCTTCCTCATTTTAACTAGATCTATGAGGTACATACTTAAAATTGTGATATTATTATATAAATATTTATAGTGTCATGTAGAATGTGAATATTGTGTCTCATGGCTAATTGATACAACGTCAGTATAATAACTTTCCAGAAAAACTTATATAAAATAAAAGATCTAAGTGGTTCTGTCATAGTACTTGAAAGCTTAAGTCTTAGCTAAGCAAAGCCCTCAGACATAAAAAGACTTTAGTAGGCTAGTCAAGTTAATGGAAAATCATAATTTTGCCAAGACAAACAAAATTCTATGCAAGATAAGTTAATGCACGATTAAAACCACGATTGTATGGAGTACTGCTGTCACCTCTGGGACGGTTCTGCCAAGTATCAGCTCGAGGCTTCGGATTCAATTGAGAGACGTTCTTTGAGGCTCACTGGAGATGAAACTCTGGTAAAGAGTAAGTTTCAAAGTCTGGCGTAACGACGTGGCAGGAGGTCGCAAGCCTGTCGGTATTCTACAGATTGCACTCTGGAGAGTGTGCACAAGAACTGCACAATTTGATTCCCCCATCACCTTTCCATTACCGTACGTGTTGGAATATAAACTTGTTGCTAGGTTACTCAAAAATAACAAGGTGTCAATAAAACTAAAATAAAGAATTAAGACGCAAATAATTTATTATTGTATATCATGGCAGCAGAGCTGAGCTCTAAATTTTTAGTCGCTGTGCTGTGCGAATTAAAACTTCGTAAAATGGCGTCTTGTAGCAGTTCAATGTTGGAAAAATTACAAGGATCGTCCAACTGGACATCCTGGAAATTCAGCATGAAGATGATACTGATAGATCACGATCTTTGGGACTGTGTTCAAACTGTTGATACCAAAGGATCTAAAGATGACTCAAAGAAACAGCAAAAAGCGGTAGCGAAAATCTGTTTGAACGTGATAACATCTGTGCAGCATCACGTACGCAATGCCACTACGGCTCATGAAGCCTGGAACAGTCTTGTGAAGGCGTTTGAAGACAAAGGACTGTGTCGACGTCTTGGACTGCTGAGGAAACTGTTTAATACGAAGTTGGAACAGTTCCTATCGATAGAGGCTTACCTGGGAAGTATTATAGATATCGCAGACAAGCTGAGCGATATGTCATCTTCGATAGATGATGAATTTCTAGCAGTGATAACGCTTAGTGGGCTCCCTACCAATTATGACCCACTGGTTATGGCACTGGAACACAGCAAAGTGAAGTTGTCCAGTGATCTTATTAAAATGAAACTCTTACAAGAAGACACCAGAAGAGACAACGCCACTGAACGACAAGACGAGATTGACTTAGCAGCTAAGCCCAAGAAGACGGCTGAAGTAACGTGCTTTCGGTGTAAAAAGGTTGGGCACATAAGTAAAAATTGTCCCCAGAAGCCTAAGAAAGCTGTCCCCCAACAAAGTCGAAGCAAAGTAGACGCCGATGTGATCTCGCTGACTTCAAATGTGAAGAAAGATGCTTGGTACATCGATTCCGGAGCGTCGTGTCACATGTGCAATAGGGCTGATCTACTTACGAACTTCGTACCTAACTCCACTTGGGAAGTGACCGTCGCCAATGGTGAAAAACTTTTTAGTACTGGTCGAGGTGATGTGAAACTCATTTTGGACAAAGGAGTGACGACATCTTATTTCCAGATCTGTCAACGAATTTGATATCTGTTAGATTTTTGATACGTTTAGATTTTAGAGTTGTTTTATCAAAAGATTTTTGTAAAATTTATTCTAACAAAAATGTGCTTGATGCGATCGCGAGTCTCTGTGATGGTATGTATAAATTAAATACTGTCGATGACTGCAATAAAAAACTGTTAATCGGTGCGATAACAAAGTCCGATGTACAATCTGTAGAAAAAGGTCTAAGCATCATAGGATCCGAAAAGAGTTTACCAGTAAGCATTACGAAAGAAGAAAGTCAGGAATTATGGCATCGAAGACTAGGTCATTTGAATGCACGAACCTACTGAAATCAGGTATGGCTTTAGGAATAAATTATAATAAAGCTGATTTCACACCATGCATTTCCTGCATTGAAGGAAAAAAACTAGGATTCCTTTTCCGAAAAAGTCTGTGAGTAGAGCTACGCGGATATTAGGCTTGGTACACACATATGTATGTTGGTCCATGTCACACATATCTCTTGGAGGTGCGCGATGTCTTCTCACGTTTATTGACGACTACTCGAGAAAGACTTTCGGGTATTTAATAAAGTCGAAAACGGAAGTGTTTGATAGGTTCAAGCAATTTAAAGCTCTCGTTGAGAATGAAACTGGCAAGAAGATTTCTCTTTGTAGAAGCGACAACGGTACTGAGTATATGAATTATATGTTTCAGAATTATCTGAAGGAGCATGGGATACGTCATCATACTACTGTTCCCTACTGTCCACAACAGAATGGAGTAGCAGAACGGGCAAACCGAACAATCATCGAAGCAGCGAGATGCATGTTGCAGCAGGCTGGCTTGAGTAAGGAATACTGGGCTGAAGCTACTACAATTTACATAAAAAACAGATCACCCACAAAAGCGGTGATGGGAGTAACACCTGAGGAAAAATGGTCAGGAAACAAGGTAAACTTGAATAATTTACGAGTCTTTGGTTGTTTAGCATATGCTGTTGTTAACAATAGAAGGAAGTTAGATGCGAAAAGTAAAGCGTTTATTTTCATGGGCTACTGTGAGGATACGAAAGGATTTCGTTTGATTGATCCTTTATTTCCACACAAGGTTGTTAAGGCCAGAAACGTCAAGTTTTTAGAAGATAAATTTTACACCCAACCCGTGTCTGATAACAACATCAACATTTCACGATGTGAGATGATGAACGAACCGATTTGTTCATCGAATGAGTCTGTTCAGAGTGTTCAGAAGGAACGAACAGTTAATAGAAATATTTCTGAATCTGAAGATGAGGATTCTGACTCGAATCTTTCTTCTGATTTAACGTACATTCCAGATGCAGGAGACATTGATTCTGAAGATTCTAGAACAATGAGTAAATTTGAAGATGCTTTCAATATGATCGCGATTTCAAATGAAATTGATGACAATGAACCCGAGACGGTACAGGAAGCTATAAGTGGACCAGAATCTAAGCAATGGAAGTTTGCTATGGACGATGAGTATAAATCTTTTATTGATAATAAATGTTGGACACTTGTTGACAAGCCAAAGGACAAAAAAACTGTCAAGTGCAAGTGGATATTTAAGAAGAAAAGAGGTTTAAACGATGAACTTTTGCAATACAAAGCAAGATTAGTTGCAAAAGGATATACTCAAAAGTTTGGTATCAATTACCAACAAACATTTTCACCAGTTGTGAGATATTCAACGATTCGAATGCTGCTGGCTTTGGATGCTGAATATGATATGGAAATAGATCATATGGATGTCAAAACTGCATTCTTAAATGGAGAGTTGAAAGAGGAAGTTTATATGGAAATCCCTGAAGGATATGAAATTAAGCAAGGCAAAAACAAAGTGTATCGTTTACAAAAAGCTGTTTATGGATTAAAATAAGTGCCTAAATCTTGGAACAAAAAAATCAACTCTGTTTTGACCGAGAAAGTTAAATTTAATAGACTGTAGTCAGAACCATGCATCTACATACGGTCAAGAGGGGGAAAAATGGTATTCATAGCCCTTTATGTAGATGATATAATGCTTTTCACCAATTCAAATATTGAAAAGAGGAAGATTAAAGAAGAACTCATGAAAGTTTGTGATGAAGGTCTTATGATGACATCTTAGGTATGCGAGTCGAGAAACATGGAAACAAGATTGTTTTGGATCAATCTAGTTACTTGAAAAAGGTACTTGAGCGGTTTAAAATGGCTGAATGTAAGCCAGCTCCTACACCCATGGAAGTTGGACTAAAGCTAACTAAGAGTGAACAGAAGAATGAGAAACTAGAGTACAGGAATCTCATTGGATGCTTAATGTATTTAGCGGTGTGTACTCGCCCTGATATTGCTCATGCTGTTGGAGTATTGAGTCAATTAAACGATTGTTATTCAGAGGAACACTGGAAGGCGAAACGAGTCTTGAGATATTTGAAAGGCACTATGGAGTACCAAATTACTTACGAGAAGACAGGAATAGATGTCACTGGGTATGCGGATGCAGATTTTTCTGGGTGCATTATTGACAGGAGGTCATATACCGGATATATTTTCAAGATTGGTAAGAACTTGGTTTCATGGGAAAGTCGTAAACAACGCACTGTTGCGTTATCCAGTGCAGAAGCTGAATATATGGCTATCTCAGACGCCGCGAAGGAAGTTTTGTTTATTAAGAATTTCTTGGAAGAATGCTTAGGTCAATTGAGTGTGATCACGTTATACAACGATAATCAATCTGCAAAGAAAATATCAGAAAATACAATGCATTCTGGACGCACTAAGCACATTGATGTTAGACATCATTTTATACGAGAAATTGTAAACAGTGGTAACAGTGTAAGATTAGGTATCTTCTTACGACTGAGATGTTAGCCGATATACTTACCAAGCCTTTAAGTAAGGATGTGTTTAATAAGTTTATTTTAGGCTTGATTTGTAAGTAGTCACTACCTCCAGTTTATGGGGGTGTGTTGGAATGTAAACTTGTTGCTAGGTTACTCAAAAAATAACAAGGTGCATATAAAACTAAAATAAAGAACTAAGACGCAGATAATTTATTATTTTTTTATATCAGTACGACTAGACGATCGGCAAATCGCCATCCTTTTATGGTTGAAATACCTCGCACAAGAACGAAGCATTACGCTTCTTCATGTATTATAAGAACTTCTAAGGAGTGGAATGCCCTGCCCTCGTCAGTGTTTCCGGTAAAATATAACCCTGGTGTGTTCAAGTGGAGAGTGAATAAGTATCTACTAGGCAAGCGTGCTACACCTTCGACCACATCATCGCTTTCCATCAGGTGAGATCTTGGTCAAACGATTGCCTAGTCCGTAATAAAAAAAATATAAAAAAAGATTGACACCTCGGTTGTCAAAATAGGACCGATAGGGGCGAAGCTATGGTGGAACATCCACATATACACATACATACATAGACTGTTAACTTTATTACCATTACGCTTGCTTCAATATAATCGAGTAAAAAAAAGTTTCAAAATCGGTCGGTGACGGTACTTATATGAAGTTAATTAATAAAGATAAACAATTAAACAGGATATAAGTACCTAAGATTATGTCAAAATACTCTTCACAATACGATATACCATCGATTCGAAACACACTGCCATAGAGAGTCCAGTTAAATAATTGGAGTAGGTATGTACTATAGATCGAGTCTTCAGTGATTTCAGCACTTAAGAAATTCGATTCGGCCCTCCCTAGTACGTCACCCCACCACCCTTTACCCGACCCGTGGCTAGGCGCATACAAGTGCGTTCCGCGTTAGGTATACCTTACTTACGGTGTAGGTACGTTACGTAGTCTTATGCAGAGGTGAAGTCGTTAGCCGAATATGTGAGAAGTTTTAGAATGTATGAACTGGATTTGTATTATACGAGAATAGCCTTTTCCATTAGCTTCTGATTTCATGCTTATGTGTTTATTTTAAGACAGACTAGGCAAGTGTTTGACCACGATCTTATCTGATAGAAAGCTATGATGTGGCTGAAGGTGCAGCACGCTTGCCTAGTAGATACCTATTCAGTTTTAAGTTTAACGTACCTGGGTTTTATTTTACCGGAAACACTGACAAGCATGGTAGAAATCATCATCATCATCAGCCCGTGTCAGTCCACTGCTCGACACCCCAAAGCACGCTACCCAGCCCGATCGTCTGCGCTTCTTTTCCAACTGCTGCCAGCCATTTTACGTATATCGTAGCTCCTAGCCGGAGGGCGCCCTACATTGCATTTTCCGAGTCGCGGTTTCCAAACAACATCACGTCAACCTCAACCGTAATCGTTGAAGAATGTCGTCACTCTCGTGATTAAGAAAGACGAATCCAATGATACCTCATTTATCAAACTCCATCAAGTCGTTTAGGCTGTAGGAGCCAAAAGAACACACAAACATACCCACATACACACAGACCACAAACATAACCCTCCGCAGTCGGTTAAAACTGTACCTCGCACTTTATCACGTATTTACAGAATACTTTTTGTGTTTTCGATGACTATTATAATGCTTTCAACGTAATGAGTATCCTTCACGTTGTCATGAATAATTTATAATTTAAAGTAGTAATTCAATGAATTTAAATAACTGGTGAAATAGTTCCCTTACCTTTTAGCGTAAAATTAATGATGACACATAGCTTTTGGAACTGAGAATATTATGTTATTTAATAAAGATAAAATAATGAAACAGGATATAAGTAAGCTAATTAAAAAAACATAAAAAAACCTTGTGTCATGGTGAAACTTGAACGGGCTATCAAAATGAAAATTAAAAGGAAAATAATTTATTTGCCTGGTACATTATATTGATGGGAATGTAAGTTTTTGTAATCCTACATGTTCCAGCAGAAACAGGCATACAAAAAATGGTATGAAAAATAATATTATTACAATTAAATTAAAAATCGTTCAAACAATGCAATATTTCCTAAGTCCTAATATAATGTCAAGAAATTACTGAAATAAAATAATTATAATGACCTATACAATACACGTGTTACAAAATAATAATAAGACAAATTCACAATTCCAATACATTACACATACAGTACATTACATACATTACACATACAGTACATTACATATTAAATGTATTCTTTCAAGTCATAAAAGCAGTTCTCAGTTTAACATATATGAAGTTTGACTTTAAAGAACTTAAGCGGGAGCTCTCTGATGGCTTTTGGTAATTTATTAAATACTTTTATGGCCATTACCTTAGAATTTCGTCCATTTAGAGCCGTTCTACAATTTGACATTCTTAACCTAGTGATGTCCCTACTAGTGGATTGGAAATATTTACACGTTTCTAACTTTTCAAATATATCAGGGTGCTCCTTCACGAACATTCCAACCTGCATAATATTCAGCCCTGTAAAGTCAAATATTTAGTTTTTTGAAAAGTGGTCTACACGAATCAAGTGGATGAACACTGCATATTGCCGTTATACAGCTTTTTTGCACAAAAATACCTTGGTAATATCTGTTGAGTTTCCCCAAAGTAGGAGGCCATACGGCAGAACTGACGCCACATAGCCGTGATACTGCAGCACTCTCATTTACTGTGCGCCTTAACCGCTTCAGTGCAAATACAAAACGGTTAAGTTTGGAACAAACGAACTCAATGTGAGCCTTCACAATCAAATGCGTATACAAAATTTCGTGTTTGTTCTGCTAATTGTTTAGAAGTTCCCTAGTCAGGACCCAATCCTGAGTGCAGCAACCATGTCATGGTAAACATTTAACCGGCTATCAGAATAAAATGCATACACAAACTTCGTGTCTGTGCTGTTGACCATTGAAGAGTACCTTTAACTGGAGCTAATCCTGGATGTCGATTGAAGTCATGCTTACCATAAAAATACATTGTCATTGAAACTGAACCAACATACGAAAATTCAGCTGCGTAGGATAAGAGGAAGTGATTTAATACAGCTTGAAATATTTGACCTAAACAAACATGCATATACATACATACATACAAACATTGCGAGTTAAATAAAAGCTTTTAGAAAGAAAGCATTTCAAAAACTTAATAAAGTAAACAAACGAAGACTGTTTAGTAAGCAGACGCATTGATATAAACAAAGAAACAAAATTTAAAAAAATAATTTACGCCGTTCCTCTTCGCACAAACCTCTCTAAACACCTCCTGACCTGTTAACCGGGCTGCATCCCGAGGGGTGGTCCCGCCCGGTAGAAGGGTGGTTTCTTTAACGCGTAAAATCAAGTGTGAAAGTCTATCGTTTCAAACGTGGGAGATTTTTATTTCTATTGGGCTTTGTGTGGTTTATATGAAAATCAAGGTCAAAGTTAAACTTTCAGTCATTATGAAGTACATTATGAATAGTAGAGCAATACCACTCGAAAAGGAAAACAAGCACGATCAAGCACCTTCACAAAAAACCCGACTTAGAATAGTTGCTAACCACCTTTAAATCGTTATAGATCCTATATCTTCATTTGAAATGAAAAATGATTAGGCCACTTGAGCATAAAAAGCGGTATTAACCGGTATTCCAGTAGTAGCTACGTTACAATTGTGTTGTGTTATGCTCAGGTGGATTTCTTAGAGATGATTTTCCAATACCTATTCAATGATACCCCATTTAACATAGTTCGTCGATTTTTTTTTTCTTTTTTACAATATGGCGTCTGGTTATTGCCATATTGAATTTTGATTAATGTTATGTCTTTAGTGACACTTGCAAAATTAAGACAAATCGATTGACGTAAGAATCATCAAAATTGGTCTACCCGTTTGGTCTATTTAGTGCCACAAAGGAACAGGCATACATACATACATACATACATACATACATACATACATACATACATACATACATACATACATAGGCTGATAAACACAATACCCTCCGCTCAGTCAGGTAAAAAGAGAGAAGGCGCGATTTCACACAAACACATGGATCTAGTTAAAATTTGAATGATTCGGTACCAGCTCCTTGGGCGTGGACCGCATAAATGAGGTGCAACGCACACAGTTGGCATTCTCTGGCCTTAGTCACGATTGGAGTGGTGTTTGTGCAGCACGTGTTAGCAGTGACTCTCATTCGCGCTACAGTCTGCGTATAGTTTGCGTGTAGTACAGTATGTGTAAGTGATACTATTCTCTACAAGATTTCTTTGCCGATAAAAATGCGATATAAATGTTTTTCTTTTTCGGTCTCTCCTTTTATTATAAATGTCGCAGTGTGAGCAACGCCATCTAGTACAAGGAGTGAGAATCAAGTGAAATTTTAATGTTTACGGTATCGAAATGTCAAGTTAGCGCTTGGGTGGAATCGATTTCGTGACATGGCAAGACAGTGACACATTCGATTCTTTCAACTTGCCAATCAAACTGTCAAGGAAAGGACTGCCTTTGGTCATGAGGCACTTTGAGCTTAGACGAGGTTAGAGAAACACGTGTCGCGCCCACCGCATTTCAATATCCGTATTCATCCGGCTCCAGACCGATTGCTTTTGTAACTAGTTTATTGTTATTGTTAAAATAAACATCGAGAAGATTATCCGTGCTCTTATTACGACGAAACTGATCACATACCACCTGACGATAGGCATCCTTAATTTCTCGTTCCGTTTTTTTTTATATTTTTAAAATTGAATGCTTCTTACGGTTTACAAATATTCTGTAGTATCCACCTGGGTTCCATGTTCTTAAAATACAAATTTTATATTTAAGACCTAATTCGGTCGCGGATTCGAATCCTGCAAGGTGCAATCATTTGTGTGATGAGCAGAAATGTTTGTTCCCGAGTCATGGATGTTGATATTCGTATTATGTATGTTTATCCGTTATCTAGTGCCCATATTACAGGGTATCCTAGTTTGGGGCTAGGTAATTGGTGTGGAATTGTCCCGAATATATATTATTATTATTATTAATTACATGTGGAAACAAATAAATAAATATGAACATGTCTTTCTAGTTGTTCTTGACGCACATGAAGAACGACGGTGAGAATATAGTTGTGTGGCTGTTTGCATGTCGTAATTGTATCTAGTCCAGTTTTTGTTTACTTGATATTGAAGCGTGCCGCATCTGCCTCTATTATCTACATCTATGCACAAAAATGAAATATTATAACAAAGTCGCGTTTGATGTTAGTTCAGAGAAAATAACATGTTATTAAGCAATATGATGGCAGAGTAGTCAAGTGCGTTTTGCAATACGACACCGGGTTTGATTCTCGCCTCCTAAATTTGACATCTATCCCGGCTTCGGAGTGTATGTTAAACGTCGATTCCTGTTGTTACCAGGCGGTAGAAGTCGTTAGGTTTCTGTGCCAGAGGTCGTGCAACGTGGTTCGACATTCATACATACCGGCCTTTAATTTCAAACGCTTGAAATTTCAATGTTCAGTTTGAACAACCTACATTGTACGCAGATTCAATTTGTATTGTAAATCCGGTCCTCAGCGACATTCGGAGCCGGGGATCCGAACCCTTTGTCCGATTTTTCCTATTCCAATATCATTTGCGGAGGCTTTAACGACTGCCTCTCTACAAAAGTAAGCGGACAAATTGCTTCTAAAACAACAAAAGCCGACCGGAAAAATTCACAATCGCACCGAATCATTAATCTCAGAAACAAATGGAAATCGGCCGACATCTGCTATACTCCGTTCGAAAAAATGGCGGCCATAGTCGACAGTTGTCACGTTATTCGCGACGGGATTAATTAGAAATGCGATTAAAAGCAAACAAAACAGGGAATGGTGAACTTAAATTAATGAAAAATTACCACCCTCGGCGAGCACTCGTCAACTCTTTTTTTTAACGGGGTCGCTCCCGCGCATTAAGCGGCTTTAATTTGAATTCGGAATTAGAATTATGCGCGCTTTATAATTATTGTATTTTTTTCCTTTTTTTCGTTTTCGGCCAGTGACTGTTGATTTCTAATTCAACGAGGGACCGTATTACGTTTGGATCGCACTTAATTTTTTTCGGCGTCATGAATATGGTAATTTTTATATTTGCTAGATTTCTGTTCTGATGTTGGTTGTTGTTGGTGTTCTGATGTTGGTAGATAGCGGTGGACAAAAATAATTAATGTTGTGTCATCAACTTCAGATTAAGAAATGCAATATCGGTCCGAGATCCCGGCATTTTCGAGATATCGTATAGTTTTCAAATAAATATTGTTAAATTCGGATACTTAATTAAAAAGCGATCAAAACTGTTTGGTTGTGATTATGAGGTTAAAAAAAGGAAAGAAAGAAAACTTAATTAATTAATATAACTCACTAATATAACACCCGTATTTTTTGGAAATCAAAGAAACAATAAAATAACACTGTCAGTCAAATGCGGAAAAAGTTTAGTTCTTGGGGTGATTTTCACTCGCGCACCGAGTGGACGTGTGTAGCATCGCTGACTACAGCCGCCCAATCCCGTCAATCTCGAGCGAGATCTCGTCATATTATGCTTATGGATTGATCTCGTAAAATTCCACGAGATCTCTCGAGATCGGGATGGAATTCCCTACTTCATATACATTCCTATAAGGTTATATACAATTTAGTACAAATATTGTCACAAGTTCTGTGGGATTTAAGTCCTAGAACAGGATCTAATGAAAATTTTTATGTTATGACCGGTTGGTCTCGTGGCTAGAGATCCTAGGTACGAAATCGAACTTATCTAGCCCCAAACTACTTGAACCATTTTAATTCTATTAAGATAGAACCTGTTTTACCCAGGTATGTAGCAAACCACTTCTGGGGATTTCATAGCACGACTAGTGGGGATTTCTATAAAAAAACTATGAATCCACATTGGAAATTACTTGGTGACAATTTCTGGAATGAACCATATTATCATGGAAGTTGCAATTATAGCAATTTTTTGAAATATCAAAAAACAACACATTATAAATAGCACAATAAAAATATTATATGCGAAATTAGTTCTATCTTTTTGTTACCTAACCTTTTCACGACTATACGGCTGAACCGATCTTGGTGAAATTTGACAAGTAAATAGTTTGCTTCTTGAGACCATAAGCTATTTGTTCACGCGGGTAAACCGGCGGGGCTGTGCTAGTAAATAGTTTGCTTCATGAGACCATAAGCTATTTGTTCACGCGGGCAAAACGGCGGGGCTGTGCTAGTAAATAGTTTGCTTCATGAGACCATAAGCTATTTGTTCACGCGGGCAAAACGGCGGGGCTGTGCTAGCAATAAATTTACCGTTTAGTCGGTTTCTTAGGCCCGTATTAATAAATCGCTCTCAAGTGCGATATCAACTGATACGCTCTCAAATTGTGATCAGCATCTTAAGATCGTCGCTGATTAATAAAGACATTTCAAGAGCATGTCAGATTATGTCGCTTTCAAGAGCCGCATCTTAAGATGCTACGTCACGAACCAGAACTTGAGAGCAAGATTGAATGAACTACGAATGAACGATTTATTTTCTTTGAAAGTTCGGTTTTTGCTCAAATAAGATATAACGTAAGGTTAAAAATTATTGCTTCGATGTAGTTGAATTAAATTAAATGCGATTATATTAAACGTAATGTTTATTTTCTACATAATTATCATAACCTTACTTTAGTTTTTTTGTAGAAAGGATGTAAGCCATAATATATATCTATAATTTCAAAGATACACTATCTATTAAATAACTTAATGCAATTCATCAACAAATAACTATAATTTATGAAAATAAAAATTCGTTGATTACGTCCTGTATTTCCAGCGCGTATCCTTTGGTTCCGATTTCGGATCTTTTTAGACTTCAGCGAGTCCTCGCCAGGTTCTGATATCTACCAAATCTTCGGATCTCTTCGCAATCATTCCAAATAAATTTGTTTATTTCCAGAGGAATATAAAAATATTCTTATAATGATGGTTAATATAATTATAATTATCAACTTCTGACATAATATTTTCGAAATCCTTGATTCTAGCAACAGGCAATCACGCTCTCAAGTCACGGATCGACTGCACTCAACATTCTGCATCTCAAAGCACATCGCAAGTGCGCTCTTGAGAGTCGAGATTGATTTATTATTAAACACTAACTCAGCTGATTACGGCATCTCAATCAACAGCTTAAGATATGTTTATTAATTAGATTAGCATCTTGAGACCGCTCTCAATAGCGCTTTCAGAGTTGAGGTCGGTTTATTAAAACGGCCCCTTATTAAAGGAATAAACCTCTACTTATACATATTCTTTTATCATAATATTCCTGTACATATTATTACCCGACAACGGCGAAGCGAGAGAAGGGTAGTGAAGTTAACAGTCTATGTATGTATGCATGTACCTATGTGGATGTTCCACCATAGTATCGCCCCTTATCAAAATCGGACCAATATATTGATCTGATTTTGACAAGCGAGGTATCAATCGATTCGTCTTCATGTACCTATAGAGTGTCATAGGCTATTTTTAACCGGCTGTAGTTCGGTTTTAGTTTTTGAACTTATGTTTTGTTTTATTAAATTCCTCTTCATTTAAATAGCACTGGCACAAAATAATAGGTAGGTAATTACATGAGTACAGGAACAATCATTAACAAGATTAATTAGTTATCATAAACGTAGAACTAGACATTAAAGCATTCCTTAGTATTTCTCACAAATAGCTGCACTAAAACTTAGGACAGTAACTCAATTTGGATTTGTCTAAAACAATTGTTCCTAGATGTATGCTGGATTTATTACGCTGTAAAAACTTGTGTTGTGGTTAAAACAGTGAGAGATGTTTTAGTTTTAGATTTCCGTAGTCTAACATGGAACCTTTATAAGATCAGATACCGTCTCTGCGTCTGCCTGTCTGTCTGTCCGTCCCACAATGTCACAGCAACATATTTTTCTTACAATCCGCCCGCATGTAATTTGGTATAGATAAGTAAGGATATTTTGAGAGAAGATCTCAATTCCAAAAATTAAAAAAACATGTGGGTACTTACTTTTTAAAACGTTGGTAGCATAATGATTTACTATTGCAACTTAGAATCCAACGATACCTGGTTCGTTCCTAGGTTCCGCACGAATAACTTTTTGAAGTTATG
The DNA here is from genome assembly GCA_946251855.1 of Alsophila aescularia. Classification (NCBI taxonomy): domain Eukaryota; kingdom Metazoa; phylum Arthropoda; class Insecta; order Lepidoptera; family Geometridae; genus Alsophila; species Alsophila aescularia. The sequence goes on along the minus strand of OX276378.1, from coordinate 59,278,607 downwards.
TGCGGTTTTCCATCGCTCCTTGCCTCGGAGGGCACGTTAGGTTGTCGGTCCCGGATGTTATTGTTAATAGCAGAGGTCAGCAATGTCAGAGGCCATCAGACGGTCTGACAAACTCTGACACCAGAGGACATCACTACCTCATACGACAAACAAACAAAAATGAAGTACATAGTGTTTTCTTACAACAATTTCACTGTCAACAATTCTTATAGATGTTGGAGGGGTATATCTACACCCCGTTAAATAAAGTTACTAGCTTACCCGCCCGCGAGTTCGCGCGGACTTCAGTTTATCGCTAAAAAAACATCCTATGTTCTTCTAGGATATTAAAAACCAATTCAAAAGTAGGTATAGCACCATTGCTCTGGATGTTTTTTGACATACTTGTTATTTAGTTTCCATGGCAACCGTTTTTTACAGCGAGTAATCAACATTTTACCAGTTTTCCTATGGAAACTTACAATTTCCGGGATAAAAAGTATCCTATGGTTTATTTCAGAGAATAAGCTATCTCCATTCCAAATTTCATCAAAATCCATCCAGCTGTTATCGCGTGAAAGCTCCCCAAACAAACATACAGACAACGTTTCAATTTATATTTATATTGGTATGGATGACGACCACTTCTACGAATATGTGAGTGTATCCAGCGTCTTTTCAAATAGGTATTCTTATTGTCCATTCTGTGACATTTCTGAATTTTATGTCCCCTTAGTTAAAGCTTCCTAGTTAATATATTATTGTTCACTTGAGAAGTTAAGCTATAAACATTAACGCTAGCTCAACGTGGTATTGTTACAGTTGTATAAGAAATGAGGAAGCGTCATATATAATTAAACAAGCAGTAAGTGTATATTAAATCACGAATCTAAAAACAATGTTTTTTTAGTATGTTTTCTTCTTTTTTTATTTTAGAAAATTGTCTTCGAGTTGTGAGCTACCCTGAAAGATTGATTAAATAGATTCTACCCGGAACGGCAGACAGACAAACTAGAAAGTGAGTTAATAAAAACGTGCTGAAAATGCAGCCAAATGCGTGTTGGACACGCATAGTCCTAGGGTTCCGTAGCCAGAATCCAAAGCTACCCAACTGTGAAAAAAGCATTGCAATCGGTCAAGTAAGTTTTACGCGATATGCTAACAAAGTTGGACTAGCTTGGTCATTCATATCTATTAAATCAGTTAACTTTAGACAGCCGTGATGATTTAGTTTGTAAATTTGTATTATGTGGTAGTACCCATTTTTGAACCCCGGACTCAATAAGAGAGTGGTGTTATAAGTTTAGGGTGTGTATTCTGTCTGTCATGGCATCGTAGGTCCCAAACGAATGGACCGATTTTAATGCGGTTTTTTTACGTTTGATAGCTAATGTGATCGCTATGCTTCTTAGTTATAATGGAGGACGAGGGGAACAAGGTTTTTTTTTATTTGCGCTTGTTGATGTTTTAATTTCTTTATAAGTTTCATCTTCTCTCTTAATGTATGTTTTTAATCATCTACGTAGTTGTTGTAAATGTGTATACATGTGCCAAAGGAGTTAGTCATGTTAATAGTGTGTCCATAAAATGGCTATGACATACAGACGGCCCGATGGACATGCTTAACTATAAGGGTTCCTTGTTTGACTACGGAACCTTAAAAAGAGAACTGCATAAAGAAGAAGACATGTTCAAAAACTAAAATCTGACTACGGTCGGGTAAAAAATAGCCTATCACTCTTGCGATGAAGACGAATCAATTGATACCGTGCTTGTCAAAATTGGGCCAAGTTTTTAGTTTGAATACGTAACCTGTTAACGAGCGCAATAATATTAGCCTATATAGCTATAAGCATATGTATAGGTTTACACAGGTTGGAAATGTATAAACTCTATAGACCTTAAACAATTAAAAGAGTAATGAAACTTTCGAATAGAAAAACAAAGTGCTTAAGATTGTAATATGGAGCAAATAGGATTTATTTTTCAATGAATAGAACCTGTAATAACATTACGTATAAGGTACAAGTGCACGTAGACTTATTATTACCTGTAGGTATTACCTTGAATAACATTCATCTACGCACGGGGTAAAAGCGTGCCTAGTTGAATGAAATAAATGTAGATCGGTTCAGCGTGCAGTGTCGTACGAGGTAAATGACATACGTTCACGTAGCAACCCGGTCTATAAACGTAAACTACGTTATAGAATCATCATTTTACCAGAACGTGAGAACGAAAGAAAATGTACAAGTACGCACTTAATAAAAACAGCAAAGTGTGAGACTAAAATAATGATTCATACTTTGGAATTTCAAATATTAAACAAACTTTTTAACCTACTTAGGGAAAATGTTAACTTCTCCTTGCACCCGTAGCAAAGTAATAAAAATTAGGCTCTCTTCGTAGTCAAGATTTGACTATAAACCGTAGGGGACTTTTGGGACAACTTTTGAAAGATGCCTCTCTTCGCTACTTTGATGCGGCGCCCCACCACCCCAACCCGCTCGTAGTAAAAGCCTCCGACTATACGACAGATAGTATTGCTCTCCGTAGACGTCCCCGCGATGTCCTGGACGATCCGGACGACGCCATCGCAGTCAAAGTACTGGCAGCGATGGCCTCTCCAATCCGACCACCTCTGGCAACCCGCCAGGGGGTATCAACACACTTAGACACAGACACCGACCTCGCCGGCGAGGTCAAAGGTCCCATAACACATAGTCAGATATTATGCGCTTTCGAGTTTCTTGCCGATTCTTCTCGAAGGTGTATTACGAATCGGCGGTCAGTTATAAAAATCAATAAAAGGGCACCTAGCCATTGTTCAGGGCCCCCTCGATCACTACTTAACGGTAGCGATCCAGGGGTGTTTAGTTCGTTACCCCCGTAATCAGACGGCCGTCCAAGCCGAGGGCCGTACCCCCTGGGTACCCTCGTGCGGGTCGTCTAAATTTTAACTTTGGCGTGCGCCTTCTGCGTCACGCATTGCGGCGGAGCGCTTTGTTTTACGAAAAGTATACCTAAATACCAGTAGAACCATAAATCAGTATATATTTCATCATCAGTTCCCGTTCGCAGAAGTAGTCATTAACAAGAAGCTCTCCTACAAGTGATCATACCTTAGTAACGTAGCCTTCAAGTATCTCAGGGCTCCGATAGGCAAACTTTGTAAAACCGTGATATGCTATAAATTCAAACTATATCTATATTGTAAGAAGCAATTAACCACTGATATCCGAACAAAGGTATATGTGCAATAAACAAACTATAAAGTGTAACCAAGTGTGTGTTCTCTACATTCTCCTATCTTTAGCTCAACAAAGTCTCATTTTGTCACAACTGGAACCCCGCACCTACGCGAGAGGCCGCAACATAACCCTTCTTTTGCTTCGATGTAGTCAGTTAAAAAAATTTGCCTATGACATTTTAGAAATGAAGACGAATCGATTGCCACCTCACTTGTAAAAATTGGACCAAGTTTTTAGTTTGAACACATAATCCTTTCTATATTTCGCAGTATTCGGGTAAAAAAACTAGCCTATGTCACTCTGTACCTAAAGACGAATCGATTAACACCTCGCTTTTCAAAATTAGACCAACAGGGACGAAGCTATGCTGGAACATCCACAAAACCACAAACATAGATACATAGACTGTTAAACTCATTACCCTTCCCTTGCTTCGCTGTAGTCGGGTAAAAAGAGATGAAAATTATATGTAATTTCCACTTTAAATAAACTATTTCGAAAGCAGAGATGCAAGAAAAACTGTTATGGAAGATCATCAAAACTGATTCAGCTTCCACGAAAACAAAGCGCATGATAAAACGCAAAGTTATTGCCTCACAAAAGTGTTCTACTTTAAAAGAAGCTCGGTAATCATGTAGCATTTTCAATATGAATAAACCAATAGCGGGCACCGGAGGCCGGCACTCCAGCGCTCCACTCTCGAGATACAAAAGCACTCGGCGAGTGAACATCCCTGCAAGCAAGGGTCGCTCGTTGAAAGCATTGTTCTAAAATTAGGGCCGCATTAATATTTTTAAATAGGACGTAATTTTTTACATTCAAGCTGCTTTGTGATTTTATGTATGTCGTATAAGGCAGTGCTGACCTCTGGTGTCAGTTTGTCAGGCCGCCCGAGGGCGTCTGTCGTTGCGCTTCGGACACGAGGCCAGTTTGCGAGTCAGTTCAGTGAGAAGTCAGTTATATCAACAGATACACCCCTCCCTCACTGCGCTGACTCGCCATCACCTTGGGAAGGAGGTTTGTATCAGACATAAGAGGCTTCTCACTGAACTGTCTTTAAATGTAGTAGTAAAGCAGGCGCTGTGAAGGTACAGATATAGGTACATTACATACATAAATACGTTACATAAATTCGCTGCTAAAATTATAACCTCCCTTTTCGTATTCCTAAACTAGAGATGAAGTTGCAAACAATCTATCGATATTTTTGATAAAGCAGTCAGCATATAAATTATAGACCACTCTTGCGCTGACCACCGCCTCAAATATATTATGAGCTACTGAACAAGAATATAACTTTTTTTTTAATTTGTCAACTTTTTTGTCGTCCTGAGAGTCTGTTCGCGCATCACGTAAAAACTATTGGACCCATTGCGTTCTTTTCACTGTTGGATAGTCATGTTTTGACTTAAAAATTGGGGTATTTGGTATCTTAATCCGATGAATAGAAGCTGATCAATCCTTAAAATATGCTGGCGGCTGAACAAAATTTAGTATTTTGTACCTTATAGCTTATTTTGGTCCTAGAAATAACACATAGATAGTAGCTAGTTCCACAATATTCTTCACAAGTTCTTGCAATATATTTGTAGTACAGGACCATAGCACCAGTCCATCCCTGCACCCTACATGCAATATGCACACATTACCCGCGAGCATTTACAAATATCGGTCAATTAAACGACGCGAGATTACAATCGGAATCGGTTTCGCTTTCAGCGGACGCGTAAACTGCGCTAAATATATTAATAGATGAGAATATATCAATGGATGTCCACCGCGTTTTCGGCCGGCCACTTTCCATTTTCAGTACGCGGGCGCGGGTAGCCATGATTTTGGTTTCTAGGAAAATAGGTGAACAATTGAATAACTTCTTTAAGTAATATTTTTTCCGTACATTTTTACATATAAGCCATCAAATTTAGAAACCTATATCATAATTCATAATGCACTTTTAACTTTATAATTATAGCAAATGAAAACTCTAAACCATTTCGATTCTTTTGAATCACATATGACCAAAAATCTCTAAGGTGAACAGTGTGAGGTGTCAAAGTGGCAGGTGTCAAAGTGGCAAAGTAGAGAATAGAGAAATCTAAATTATCCACATAGAGATACTTTTCTTTAGTATCTTTCCACGCGGGTAAAACCGCAGGGTGCAGGTAGTTTTAAATAACACGTAATTAATTATCCATCCAGACCTCCTTCAAGTTTACCCGTTAAATGGAATCACAAGGATAACTAAGGATATACGATTTTATCATGTGATTTTTATTTTAAAAGTATGAAAGTAGGCTACGTGTACAAAATCGGAACATGTTTCTCTAAAGATATTACTTTTATTTCACACACAACAAATAAAATTAAAATAGAGTTTTCTGAATGTCCTAAAAGTAGTAATAAACATGGGCACCCCACGTGTGTACGTTTGCCGTCATTGGCGCGTGCACCACGTCATTGACCATACGTTTGTGCAGGTGCTGTTTACACGCATTTTCATAATAAATTCATCAAATGACCGCTTTGTACGAATGTTATGATACAGTGATAGTTTCACGGAAGATTGGAGTAGATAGAAGTAAATTGAGTAGATTTATGTATCTACTGTTCAAATATATTCAATATATACTTATTTTTTGTCGTAAAACTGTTTTGAAAATGGCTTGAATGATCTTGAATCCAGTAAAAATCTGTTCAGATCTGATAAGAATCGATCATGAAAAGTTCAAGAAATTTTGAGTTTGATTCTCTTATTCTGCCTAAGTTCTAAGTTTTTGTAGATGACAGGATTTATGCGTATTTTGTTTGAATATTAACGTATGGATTATTGTATTAATAGCTACGCCCGCGGTTTCACTCGCGGTGATGCTGATGATGATTACAAATATCCTATTGTGTTATTCAAGGAACTAAAGTATCTACATTCCAAATTTCAATAAAACCCGTTGAGCCGTTTCAGCATGAAGACATGACAAACTTACAAACCCATAAACTTTCGCAGTTATAATATTAGTAGGATTAGGAACGTATCTTAGGCTTTGATAAAAGCTCGCCCATTTTTCAAACTAATCATTAAGTATTTACTCATCGTAGTCTATAATGTGTGTGGTCAAATATGAAGTCAAAAAGCGTCGACGCACGTCGTGCTAATGTAGGTATCGTTTTTCAGTTTGATACTCGTACCACTGATTGAAGAGATACCAAACTGAAAAACGAGACCTCAACACCCAAACTTCTCATAAACCCGCAGGCTCAAAGAAGTCGTTCAAGCAACTGTCCTATCCCTCAACCCTGTACCGTAACCCGTTTGTCTACACTAATATTATAAAGAGGAAAGATTTGCTTGTTTGTAATGAATAAATTCAAAAAATACAGAACAGATTTTAAAAAATCTTTCACCTAGATTTCTCCCCAAGGGGGGAAATCAGGGGAGACACGAGTCCTGCACCGGAAAACTACTTTATCAGTGAGTAACATGGGCAGTATTTTATTTTTCAAAAAAATTGAAATGCCTTCTAAAATTGCAATGTAACCCAAGGTATCAAAAATACAGAACAAAATGACATGTTGCCATGGAAACGAAATAATAACAAGTCTGTCAAGTAGGTGAGCATTAATGTCTAGTCGTAGTAGCCTATGGTAAAAAAACACCACGATCATTGCTTCCGAAGATTTTGAATTACGTTTACTGGCGTATTGTTTTTAGAAGTTAGGACGGGTATACAAATGCTAAAAGTAAAAAAAAACGCGGTGCGTGCTACCCGTGCGATGCCGGGGCGAGTCTCTAGTTTCTATATATAAAACAACATGATGAAGCTGAAGCCACAGCATGGCCGCTCACGCCTCAACTTGAGTTGAGACATTCAAAGAAAAAAACAATTTTCAATTCGTCAGACCTATAAAACCCGAGGCTCAATAGCTCCGCCACTACTTATACTAAAATATACATAGAACTTACAGTTGGCAATTTCTATTAAACTTGCCAATACGAACGGACGTGTCGTCGTGCGCAAACGAAAAGATTTTAACGATTAACTAAACAACAATAAAACATCTGTATAGACGATTGCCGCGACACAATACCGGTGTATAATAAAAATTACTCATCCATAAAATGCTCTTAATAATAATATACATTAACTATAAAACTCAGTAACTTTCAACCTTATTTTAAGACTTCAAAGTCGAAATTCACTTTGGGGTTTGTTGTATTCATTAGTCGATTCAAAGGGTTGGCAAATCCAAGTTGTATTGTAAAGAGTCACGCGTCAACTTAGCATTAAAAATAATTATGTGTTTTTATATTTCCGTTGCTATAGAAATTAATGCGTAGGTTTCTGTTAGTGCAGTAGCTCTGTGATTAATCTTGTCTAATTTGAATGTGAATTTTGAATGGAATTTTAAAGAAACGAGTTGAATCGTCAGTTCATAGAAAAGCCAGCCAAATGATCGTAGGAATACATACTAAATCATTATTATACGAAAACAAAATATTTTTGAATAGTTGTAATCAATGTCATAATACATAAATAAAATCTTATTAGAAACATTCGATTTTACTTTTTTTAAGGCTCGATAAACTCCACTTTTCGCTGCATTATTTTTTATCATAAATCAATACGCCAAATCACCAAAATTTTGAGGTTTCAAGTAAATTCATCCAAAAACATAATTTTACATGTTAATTATAAAATAACAAAACATTAAATAAAACTACATCACAAGATCAAGTGATCACCTGGGGCATGCAGTCTCGACATAGATAGCGATTGCTTCACAACCGAAATCGGTCTTCTAGTCATAGTTCGCGATTGCTTTACAACCGAAATTTGTCTTCTAGACATAGATAGCGAAAGCTTCACAACCGAAATCGGTCTTCTAGACATAGTTCGCGACTGCTTTACAACCAAAATTTGTCTAATAGACATAGATAGCGATTGCTTCACAACCGAAATCGGTGTTCTAGACATAGATAGCGGTGTCTTTACAACCGAAATTGGTATTCTAGACATAGATAGCGATTGCTTCACAACCGAAATCGGTCTTCTAGACACAGATAGTGATTGCTTCACAACCAAAATCGGACTTTGTGGCCGATTGTGAAGCAATCCCTATCTATGTGGAGACTGCAGGCCCTGGTAGTATAGGGTAAACGGAGACCTCTACGGTCCGACGATTCGGGACTCCCTGTTAGCTTCAGTTCCAAATAAATTTTTACCAATTACCCAAAACAGCGAATTTTTAATAAGCAACCCCCATTAACACCGACGCACAAACAAACAGTACTGGTGACATCTCGTAATTTCAATTCTAATTACATTTAATGTCCACTGTTATTTTTTTCGACTTTTAATGCTCGCCCGCCATAAAAAGATAATCACAAAAATAATTGAAACGAAATAATAAAGGCAGTAAGGAAGGGGTGGTTGAGGGGGGTGGTGGCGATTAATGATGTCGCGGGGGAGGCAGGGATAGTCGGCGCATTAAGGCCTAAATAATCAACATAATTACACTTTTTACCCCGGCATCCCCTTTTCACCCTAATAAGTGGCGGTGAAAAGAATCTCTATTTAGATCACTTTTTATAATGATAGTTAATGTGAAGTTTGCGCCACGTAATGCGCTTTTGTGGGTTTTTTAGAAATGGTAGCGGTGACGTCATTACTAATGAGTAGGAAAGTATTCAGAATTTAGATGTTTGTTAACTTACTCCAAACAACATTAGAAACAGACACTATTAGTGGTAGTAGGTACGAGTAAATGTTATCACGAATCTGATTTTTCGTATAAAAAGTCTCTAATCCACCCCTTGCCAAAGATTGAGAATCTATGATTTCTTTTCTGACAAATGTGTGTTGCATGAAATGAACAGTTTTTTTTTCTAAGATACAAATTTTGTTTTATACTTTCGAAAAAATTCCACGCCGTAATTTTGAAACACTCCATTTCTGAAATATAACTGAAAAATTCAGAACACAACAGTTGTGTATCACATGACACAACAGGTGTTTCGCTGACTCAGGTGAGACGGTGGTTAAAAAAAGTGAGTCCCTGACAGTTTGATTTCCAGACCTTCACAATTTACATAAAAATCGTTTTTAGTAATTGCAATTGTTTTACAAGATTTTCGTGTTTATTGGTTTAAGATAAGTTTATCCTACTTAAACTTTCAAGCTATCCGCAAATGATTCAAAAGTCGGATGTATTTACAAATCGTGGGATGCAGTAGAGCGAGCACCCTCCTGACGAAGAATCGGTATATAATTAAAGATAATGAGACGCTATTCAAATGTTTTACAAGATTTTCGTGTTTATTGGTTTAAGATAAGTTTATCCTACTTAAATTTTCAAGCTATCCGCAAATGATTCAAAAGTCGGATGTATTTACAAATCGTGGGATGCAGTAGAGCGAGCACCCTCCTGACGAAGAATCGGTATATAATTAAAGATAATGAGACGCTATTCAAATGTTTTACAAGATTTTCGTGTTTATTGGTTTAAGATAAGTTTATCCTACTTAAACTTTCAAGCTATCCGCAAATGATTCAAAAGTCGGATGTATTTACAAATCGTGGGATGCAGTAGAGCGAGCACCCTCTTGACGAAGAATCGGTATATAATTAAAGATAATGAGACGCTATTCAAATGTCCGTCTGGATCCTTTCGCTTGGCCGAGATGGAAGGCGTGGAGGCGGCATTACCTTTCTTGTTTCTTAAAAACTTTGTATAGGTAATCATTCTAATATTAATCAAAAACTAAATTAACACTAATCATTTCTTTTGTATTTAGTTGAGTAACATTAATACTAGATTGGTGTTAATATTGATGTCATTGAGTGACTGACCATTTCTAAATAATTAGATGACACATATAAAATTACTTGATTCATTTCACCAAACTATTGAAAGTGCCATGAACTTCATACATCAAAAATGCATATACCACCTAAAATCTTATCTACTGCACCAACAGTTATTATTATGTTATGTGTAATCACTATTTTACACAGAGTTCGCAGACAAAAATAACATACAAAATTGTTTTTTTTATTTTTCTGTTGCTTGTTATGTGGCATAAAATAGTGTGTTGCCATGAATACATGTATTTTTAACCCGAACTCCTAAAGAGAGGGGTGTTATAAGTTTAGGGTATGTATCAGTGTATGTATCACTGTATCCGTGTGTGTCTGTGGCATCGTAGCTCCCAAAAGAATGGACCGATTTTGATGCGTTTTTTTTTCAGTTTGAAAGCTGATGTAATCGAGATAGTTCTTAGCTATAACATGGGGGAGGGGGGAATGTTGGGGTGAGGCTTTTAGCTCCCAAACGAATGGATCGATTTTGTTGCCGTTTTTAAAGTTTGAAAGCTGATTTGATCGATATGGTTCTTAGCTGTAATGGGTAGTGGGTAGTATGTGCTTCTCTTTCTTTCATTACAAAATATACTGCTTAGCTTGACGTATAAGGTAATTTATTTATTGCTTGTACGTACCACCTTCAACAAGTGTTCGTAGCTCCACGTAACATCCTTCACGAAATCACGACTGACGAAGACAGGGACTCTCCAAATGAAGGGTTTTTTAATTCACTCAAATGGTAATTCTTCAAACAAATGTAGAAATATTTTCCTAATTATACTACCTACTCAATATTTTGGACCTAATTATACTACCTACTTAATGTTTTGGTCCTATCTGATGCATAAAATTAGTATTTTTCTATATTTTTCACTTATGAACTAGAGAAAGACATGTTTTTAGGGTTCCCTACGTCAGAATGAAAAGAAAAACGGATAGGATATAGGATCACTCATGTGTCTGTCTGTCTTTCCATCTATCACATACAATTTGCTCCGAATCCACTGGATCGATTAACTTGAAATTTGATACATATGTGAATTTCTGTGACCCAAACACGGAATGGTAACGTAAATAAAGCAATTTTGAACATTACACTTTTGGAGGGCAAACTATAAAATTAAATAAATAGTTTTGCAAACTGTACATATCAAATGAAAGAACTTGTTGTGAGGGTCTCAAATATCTCATAGTTATTTAAGAATATGGATGAACTGACCATTTTTCATTATCTCCGAAACTACTAAGCCTAATTTTTCTTTTAAATACTGAAAATAGTTCTTTACTTACAGATTACAAAAAAATGTATAAGATGTCTATGGGTCTTAAAACTTGATAAATCTCTCAATATTGTGATCTCTCAATATTAATCGTACGGAACCGTCTCCACGCGAGTTCAACTCGCACTTGTTCAGTTTTTTTCTCACCAATCCTTTAAAACATTGTAATAAGTATCTGGTGAAAGTTGACCATTCGACATTGTCAGCTGCTTTTATTTTTGGGGTTGAGTCAAAAGCTTTTGTATCATCATCAATATCAGCCGGAAGAGGTCCACTGCTGGACATTGGACCTCCTATAAACACCTCAACGAGCGGGTGCTTGTTATTTTTTCTGCGAAATTTTCACCCATTTCCTAACCACAAACTAGATTAAGATGGGTACTAGACAACGGATAAACATACATAGAAACGAATATAACATCCATGACTTGGAAACAAAGATATATTGTCATCACACAAATGATTGCACCTTGCGGGATTTGAACCCGGTTGACTTTGCAATCAGGGTCACTAGCCACTCGGCCAACCGCAGCAGCTCCTCACGACTCTCACCAGGTTATCCCTCCACCTTGTGGGGGGCCGTCCTACAGTCCGTCTCGGATACTGCAGCAAAGATTAATTAGATTTTATAACGGGCCACTGCAGTGACGTCATGATTGTCGGCATAGCCCTTAGTATTAGAAGTGGCAGTGGGCTGGTCATATTTCGAAGGACTGATAAGCGTTGAATTAGACTTGTTCTCGAGTGGAGACCGCGACTCGGTAAACGTAGTGTAGGGTTCCCTGCAGCTAAGTGGAGCGACGATATACGCAAAGTGGCAGCAGTTGGGAGAGAAGAGCCGAGGATCGGGTTCAGTGGAAACATATGTCCAGCAATGGACTGACCCGTGTCAGTAGATGATGATGATCCCTTCACCTTAAATAAATCGCATCAGAGTTGACTTTAGGCTACCGATTCATGACTTATTAACGATAGTGTCATGGCTATAGACCCCCAACTGGAAACAGATCGTGCAGCTACTTAACGCTCTTTTCAAAGAAGTTATTTACACTAAACCCTAACTAATAAAGAGCAATGTAGGTACACAAAAATTACAGTCCCCTTTGAACAATAGTGAGCTGGACACCGAAAAAAAAACGTTAAACGGCAACGGCAGCCAAGTTCTAATTAAAATGATTAACTTAATGGTCTTAGTCATTAGCGATTTTAATTCAGAATCGCGTATTTTTTTCGCTTGAAATTATAACTCTTGCCTCCATTTTACGATTGGAACTTTTACGAGCAATCGTAATGCGTTAATATCGCTATTGTTTTTTGTATATTTATAAGTACAGCTCCTGTTAATTGTGAAGAGAGACAAAGACATTTTAAAATATTCCTGTTTAACTCCTCGGCTATCGGTATCCCGTTCGGGGTAAATGAGAATATTTTTGCACAAAATTATAATAAAAACAATTAAACACAAATTTTTTTTGTTTCATTTTCTTTCCTCAAATACAGATTTTGTGTATGGCAAACCTTTAGTCATTCTGTATCTTAATAAAGGTTCAAAATCTCTGAAAATGCATTTTTCAACAGGTTAATCGGTATCCCGTATGGAATAAATGCGACTATTTATGCAAATTATGCAAAAAGTTAGAATAGTTTCATTTACCTTTCTCAAATACAGTGTTTGTGTATGGCAAACCTTTTATCATTCCGAATTTAAAATAAGTCCAAAAACTCCAAAAACGCATTCGTCCACGGGTTAAATGTTATTATAGGCCACTTTTTACTCGATTATACCAATGTATATGTTTGGTCAAATGATAGGTATTCACTATACTCGTATTACGACAGCGCCATTCTCAAACACTCCAAAAACGCATTAGTCCACAGGTTAAATGTTATTATAGGCCACTTTTTACTCGATTATACCAATGTATATGTTTAGTCAAATGATAGGTATTTACTATACTCGTATTACGACAGCGCCATTCTCAAACACTCCAAAAACGCATTAGTCCACAGGTTAAATGTTATTATAGGCCACTTTTTACTCGATTATACCAATGTATATGTTTAGTCAAATGATAGGTATTTACTATACTCGTATTACGACAGCGCCATTCTCAAACACTCCAAAAACGCATTAGTCCACAGGTTAAATGTTATTATAGGCCACTTTTTACTCGATTATACCAATGTATATGCTTGGTCAAATGATAGGTATTCACTATACTCGTATTACGACAGCGCCATTCTCAAACACTCCAAAAACGCATTAGTCCACAGGTTAAATGTTATTATAGGCCACTTTTTACTCGATTATACCAATGTATATGTTTAGTCAAATGATAGGTATTTACTATACTCGTATTACGACAGCGCCATTCTCAAAAACTCCAAAAACGCATTAGTCCACAGGTTAAATGTTATTATAGGCCACTTTTTACTCGATTATACCAATGTATATGCTTGGTCAAATGATAGGTATTCACTATACTCGTATTTCAACTGCGCCATTCTCGATCCACCGGTGAGTTCAAAATGTCAACAATGGGCCTGGGGTTTCAGTTCCAATTACAAAATAAGAGGTTGTTTCACCGCGCACCAAATGACTAACTGTAAAAACTCACTTCCTGCGCCGGCGCCGCTCGCTAGTGCTGTATCGCGTATTGTGAACCAAATTGTAAATTTGCAAGGAAGAAATTCTATATTTGCATGGAAGAGGAAATTCATCTATTTTGATAATAAACAACGGACTCTCTCGAATGGAAAGTACGTTAAGATTAAAAATGTACCGATAAGGAAAACCCAAATAAACTTAATTATTATTGCTATTTAATAATAATTACTAATTAATGACTTATTAAGAGCATAAGGAAACCATTATAGTTTAATCAATCCCTCATTTCAGTTGTTATCAGGCTCATGATTGACCGCAACACCGCTACGCGATGTTGAAATGTTTACCGAATGAACTGCTTAATTAAGAAAATATCACGCTACATTAAAGTGGTTCTAATCGTGTTAATAATATTCATTAGTAATATTATTAAACACTAAAATTTATAAACGGGATATGTACCATGTATATCTATTGTTTTGAGTTAAAGGATGTAAAAAAAAGTTATTCTAAGCGCAAGAAGGTAGCCCTTTCTTTACTGCATGTAGAAAATAACACCCACCCGCATTTATTTCAGTTACTCCGTGATCGTGGCGCTTGCAACAGTGCTCATATTGGAAACTCAAATGAAAAGATATACAATGTATATATCCCGTTTATAAATGTTAGTGACCATGTCCGTTTAAAAACTTCTATTACATTATATTCGTAAAGGAGGTTTCCATCCCTCCGTGCTTCGGAGCTAGTAATAGGTCCACACCTTCTCATCCCGCGGGTAGGTACTGTGAGGAACAGATAAAGGAACTCAAGGAAGGGACAGCAACTACTGCAATGCGAGATACGACCAAACGGTAGTTATCTACCACGCTTCGCAGACGTTTTGGTAAACAGATAGATAGGCAAACAGAGCAACCGCTCGTTGAGGCGTTCGAAGGGGAGGCAGGTGCTCAGCAGTGGACCAACTGATGATAATTATGTGATGTGCTTCACTACACGCGTACATGGCCGTGTTTTATTTTATTTTCCTAGCTCTACATTAACTTTGTCGTTTTTGTTTGTTTGCAGTATGAGGTAGCGCTGGCCTCTGGTGTCAGTTTGTCAGGGAGATGGCGGCTATTAATCAATATGTAAAAAAAAAACATCCTGGAGCGACTGCTTAGGGTGATCTCCGAAGAATATAAGAAAATTCATTGGTGGGGAGGTGAGGATCGAACCCGATATCATTGGATTCTAACACGCACTAGTACCTATGCTAGTACACCACTCGGCCACCATCACTGTTCGCCATCACTACGTTATCATTAAAACTGATATATACTTATAATAAAACAGTAGTAAGTAACAAAAATACTGTACAATGAAGATAATTAAAAAAATGGTTTAAGGGACTAAAATAAACTACTGAACAAGAATATAACATTTTGGTCATGGTGTCTGCCTGTCTGTCTGTTCGCATATCACGTAAAAACAACAGGACCGATTGCAATGCGGTTTTCACTGTTGGATACTTTAGGGTTTGACTTAAAACTTATAACTGTTGTATCTTAAATCCGATGAGTAGAAGTCGAGCAATCGATAAAAAACATTTAACGTCTGAACGAGTATTGATGATATTGGTACTTTTGGTTCTGGAATAATATATGATCCTTATTTCCCAGAAAAATGACCACTCGGGCAAAGCCGTGGGCACGGCTGTACAATAATCCTTCAACATTAGGAGAACAGCAATTACCTCTTATCATCTGGTTTACCAGTCCCCTACTAGGAAGACAGCACTTGATTTAACTATTGTTATTATGCTATTTATGCTATCAATTCGACGAGACCTGATTTAAGCAATCATTATAAGTAGTCACATCCCGCTGTGTTCAATGCTGCATTGTACCAATAATGATGCTGCCAATGTCTAATGAATGATATCTTCAGCAACAACAAAGAAGAAGAGAAAGTGTTTACAACAAATAAACTATACAAAAATAGGGGTTAGAAGTTTTGTGACTACATCTCTATATGATTAGATAGCAAGTATGACCAGATCGCTTTAAGACAACAACGCTACATCGCGTTATGGCTTAATAGCTGTCTGACAAAATAGCTGTCCAACCAAATATGCATATACTAAATAGCTCTCCGACCAAGTATGCATATACTAAATAGCTGTCCGACCAAATATGCATGTACTATATAGCCGTCCGACCAAATATGCATATACTGAATAGCTGTCCGACCAAATATGCATATACTAAATAGCTTTCCGACCAAATATGCATATACTAAATAGCTGTCCGACCAAATATGCATATACTGAATAGCTGTCCTACCAAATATGCATATACTAAATAGCTGTCCGACCAAATATGCATATACTATATAGCCGTCTGACCAAATACTAATATAGCTACTACTATAGCTGTCCGACCAAATATGCATATACTATATAGCCGTCCGACCAAATATGCATATACTAAATAGCTCTCCGACCAAATATGCATATACTAAATAGCTGTCCGACCAAATATGCGTATACTATATAGCCGTCTGACCAAATACTAATATAGCTACTACTATAGCTGTCCGACCAAATATGCATATACTATATAGCCGTTCGACCAAATATGCATATACTAAATAGCTGTCCGACCAAATATGCATATACTATATAGCCGTCCGACCAAATACGCATATACGCCCTGCTATCAGGTTGACTTAATATCGCTAAGACGTACAATGACATCTAAAAGTGTCACTAAAATAGCGTTTGCATTACATGCGATGCGAGCTAGTGTACCAAAAGGACCAGTGCTCAGCAAAAATTCTCAGTGCTAGCCACTGGGCGCATGGATGCAATTTCGTAGCGACATCGTAAAATTGATCATTTTATGAAATGGTCGGGCACATCATGAAATAAAATAAAAATCGGCGATATCATGAAATGATTTGGCCAGATGAATGAATGATTAGCGTTTGTCAATATGAACGGCTACTTCATGATTTATGGTCAACCATTAGGGATCATATCGTAAAATAGTTACATTATTCACCGCTAGAGGCGGAAGCCTGACTTGGCCATGATAGGTTAGCTTTTTTTAGCCTTGAAAACCTATCTGTTTGAACACCTTTGGTGTCACGAAAACCTTACATTATTGATATTTAAAGATATGGTCAAACGAGGATTGAAATATTGTTAAATGTTGATGTTTTATCGATATGGTAAATTTTAGCTAGCCATTTTATGAAATGATCATTTCTACGATATCGCCACGACAGCAACACTGTGACACGGTGGTATAGGTACCTTCTTGTTTCCAGTAGGAAGAGCAGAGCTCCTGAGTCAAGGCCCAGAAACTGATTTAAGTACTATGTTCTAGTAATAAATTATTCTAAGAGGAAAGCCCCTTGTCAATGTAGGTTCCTGATATTCAGATTGTTCCCGATATACAGATTATGCTAGCTTTCGCTGCGACTACAGTTTATCACAATAAAAAGTATCCTATGGCCTTAACCATGGTTCAAAATGTCTCCATACTAAATTTCATCAAGATCAGTTTAGCCGTTTAGTCGTGAAAAGGTAACAAATAGACTGCCAGAGAGGGGCAGTTACATTTGCTTTTATAATATTAGTATGGATGTGATCAAACTGATCGACAAAACGTATAATTAAAAAAAAAACTTTATTCTTGCTTCATGCATTGTCATCGAGTTGTGAGCTACCCTGAAAGTTTCAGCCGGATAGCTAATCGGGAAGTGCTCGAAATTTGAGTTGCAAGATTCCACCCGGAACGACAGACAAGAAAGGGACTATTACCGACTCTTATCTATAATACATTAAAATTAAATCTTATTCTCACGTAAGTTGAGTAGGATGCTTGTTTCAACATTGTACTCCTAATAAAAATTTAATAAAGTTAATTGGGATGCTTAGCTTAAGGGCATCTCCGACACTTTCGGTATGTTTTCGACCACCCGCGAAGCTGGTTTTCGTATCCATGAATTGTAATTAAATTCTTAGCATAATTTAAACAGAATCTAATATTCTATTTCATTCTATGCATTTTCGATTGTAATTTGATGAAATTACTTCTTGTTTGTTTGTTTGTCGTGTGGGGTAGTGCTGGCTTCTAATGTCAGAGTTTGTCGTATGGGGTAGTGCTGGCTTCTGATGTCAGAGTTTGTCAGGCCGCCCGAGGGCCTCCGACTTCTATTAAACAATAACAGAGGAAACCGACAGCTTAACGTGCCCTCCGAAGCACGGAGCGATGGAAAACCGCATATACCTTAGAAAAGTCATTGGAGCCTAGGTTTTGAACGATACCGTCGTTGGATTCTAAATTGCACTAGGTATAGAACCGTTAGGCCACCATCGCTTATTACTTCTTGATTATTATACTTAACTGTGAGTAGGTACTAAAAATAGGTATTTATTATATTTACTAGCTGACGCCCCCGGCTTCGCACGCGTGGCCATTTCTCTAGGTTAAATTTACTATTTATGCTATTTCGGGACCTAAAATACCAATAAATCAAACATTTGATCAAGTTCCGGCTGTCGTCAAAAACATTTTTATCGATTGTTAGGCTTCTACTCAACGGATTGAGATACCAAATACCCCAGTTTTAAGTCAAACCCTAAGCTATCCAACAAAACCGCATCAAGCAAACAGTCAGACACGAAGTTTAAAAACGTTCTATTCTTATTCATAACTTATTTTAAGTACCTAGGTATGCTTAGAGACCGAAAGATACCGCAATGTCTGAAGACCCGTCTATACAACCAATGTGTCATACTCACAATGCCCTATGGTGCCGAAACATGGACGCTTACCAAGGAAACTGTGCACAAGTTGCGAGACGCACAACGGGCCACAGAGCGATCCAAGCTAGGCATAAAGTTGAGTGACAGAGTTTGGAATACGGAGATCCGATGAAGAACCAAGGTGGTAGACATAGGATTCCGTATATAAATAAATTCAGTGGCGAACTCACTTGGCATGATGTGGTGATGGCAGGTGGTAGTTTTCTCACATATTGGTGGGCACGTATGGGAAAGTGCAGCCGTGGAAGACCAGTACAACGATGGGTCGATGACATCAATAAGTTAGGAAAGACCTGGTACAGATTGGCTCAAGACAGAGATGATGGGCGTAAAAGGGAGGAGGCTTATGCCTTTGATTTCATACTTAGGGTCACTAGCCACTAGACCAACCGTTCGTCAATTATACCGGGCACCACACGGCTGATAAAAGCATTTAGAATTTGAATTCTCAAGATAATATTTACAATCATTAGCATCATCAGCCTATATTTGCCCACTGCTGGACGTAGGCCTCTCCTAATGCACGCCACTGAGCTCGGCCTTCAGCTCTCCTCATCCATTTTCTTTCAGACACTTTTCGCTGGTCGTCACTCCACCTGGCCACAGGACGGTCCTTCAGTACTAATATATATCTGGTAGGTACTAGTTACGCCCGCGATTTCATTCACGTTTATAATGATGGGTGATGATGATGAAAAGTAGCCTATGTGTTAATCCAGGAATTAAGCTATCCTGGTACAAAATTTCATCCAAATCCGTTTAGACGTTTGAGCGTAAAGGAGTAATAAACATACATACTTCTAAAGATAAAAGATAGATGGCACTAATCGGATTTTATGCATTTTATTACGTTTTTTATGGACTGTCAGTTCTAATGTATGGAGTTCTGCATCGCGCATACAAAGTTTTCCGCTCGATAAGAGAGTATTCAATTTTAAGCTCTGATTGGCCTATTTACGACAGTGGCTAAACTTCTTTCTAATATTAGTGTGAACAGCAAATAAAAGTACTCGTATCCACAACAAGACATCAATTAGTTTGATCGAAACTAACCCTTCAATGCTCGCGCTAAATTGAGACCATTAATCAACGTCACAACAAAAATGCTATTTCCACCCAAAATTAGACGCGCACCTAATACTTAGGTTAGGCGATTTCGCGAGCAATCCTATCCCAAGAACCAAATGAAGGGTAAGCTCTTAGAATTTTAATGAAATATTTGATTTATGCCCACCACCGGGATCTGGTAGCTTATTATAAGAATATATCATTAAACATTACATATATAATTAAAGGCAAGCTTAGCCTCCAGCTACCTACCCCAATTTAAGGCCGGCCTCGAATGCCGCTGCATTATAATTTTAATAAAATTGCCCGCCGTCCAGTTAAAAAATGTAAAAAGTAATAATAAGAAAATTATAACACATCTGATTGATGTATTATTTGGTAATTTATTGGCTGTAATTACATCGTGTAATAATGGTCGATAATGCTGCGGCGGCCGAGTGAGGGAACGATTTATTAGTATTTATTAAAGTATGAATTATTGTATAATTACTGGGATGGGAGCTTCCAAACTAAACAGAGCGGTTGTTTTAGGGTTGAATTTATGACCACTTCTCGGAGGCGATGTAATCGTGCTTGTTTGCTGTGGATGTACCTAATACGGGCGCCTCTAGTCTGAACTATAATGCACATATAAGTATACTCAGTTATTGTATCGATAATTATTTCGATGCAAAGGGAGGATCTCTCGACAGGTTAAGCCGGACTCTATAATGAAAACCACATCAGCTACCTCATTACTCTGTTATCCGTACTGCCAGTACCTGTCGATGAATATTGACTGAAGCCAATCAGTTTCATCAAGTAATTAAACATATAGATAACACGTGGTATTAGTAATTATATGGGCATATTGTCATATGTTATTATATGCATATTGTTATATGCAACATATTTTTATACTTGTGCTGATATCGATGAGAAAAAAATGATCATTTTAATTTGAAAACTTAAAAATGTGTTTATATAACTTTATTTTCATTTATTGTAAAACTAGAATTCTAAATTATATTGAATTTAATCTATGACACAATTTTAGCGATTCATCGCCTATTCATGAGGTACTTAAAACAAATGGGTAATTTTAGTAGACGTTCAAACTAGAAGACTTATGATTACGAGTCAGTTTTAGCTACTCGTATTACGTAGAAAGACTTATATATCTACGATCATTCGTTAATCTCTCCCAACATATGTCTTATTTTACGCAACTCGATAAAATTTTATCGCATTCACATGTCAAGATAAGTGACTTCCCAAATCTGTACCCCATTTAGACTAATCCTTAATCGAGTTAAATCGGTATAATGGTCGGAAGTATCGATATTAACTCCTGCATAAACAAACACTAGTAAGTCTGTTAAATTGTTAATAGTTTTTACTGGCCCTTAATACCAACTGTGAGTGAGCGAGATGGAAAGAGATAACGAGGACCGAATAAACTAAATACGTAGGTTAACTGCGTGTTCTTGATACTCTCTCTACAGAAATATACGAATCAGTTCAGAAGTTTTAACAACCTTTCCAAAAATAAATACAGATGACTAATGTCCTCCTATTTTGTCAGTCGTTTAAAAATAAAACAAGTGCAAGTGATATATAGAAAAACAAACTGTGCCCGAAAGGCACTTCAGACTCACCAACTGTGAACTAATCTTAAAACTATGAACTGGTATGATAAAGCAGTATAAATATTTCACCAAGTTAAGCGGTCTCCAATTCAACTTGAACAAATTTTCGTTTGTAAATTTGTTCGATGTTAACTTTTGAGCTTCATGAAATTTGATTAATAGATAGTTAATAATAATTGAATCTTAATTCTTAAATGAACTAAACCGGACGGGGGTTAACTAGATAAGAAATCTTCTGCCAAAGTCCGAGAATCAGATCAAGTAAAATACTATTTTTTTATATTTTTTTGTTGTTTTAAGTTATAAGCCAAAAAACTACAATTATTAACATTAGAAACGGGACATTTACCACGTATACTATTTTTATTAAGATCCCTATTTCGGCACTGTTGCAAGAGCCATGATCTCGTATAACTGAAGAAACTGCTGGTGGACGGATAAATTTTAACGAGTAGACAAGATGGCCAGACAAAATCTGTAGTGACGTCACTAACCAACTGTTACAGAAGTTTGAATACTGTAAGTTTGAATACTGAGAGTTTGAATACTGTAATTTGTGACGAAGAACATCTTAATAACGAACTACAACAGATGTCACCTGCGTCTCATAAGGAAATGGTTATTCAGTGTGGAACTTTCCACAAAAAAAAAGAATAAAGCAAAAGGGGGGGTTAAAGTAAAAGGTTGAACGAAAGCCAGCGTATCTAATTATCTTAGATCGCTAACATTCTAAATAAGTTTTCCGTCAAAACCATTTTCACTCCTTTCAAAAAGCTGTCACAGTATTTACGCCAACCTAAAGATAGTTTTCCCTTGGAGAAACCGAATGTTTACAAAGTTGACTGCAGTTGCTTCTACATTGGCCAGACTAAACGGACAGTTTCATGCCGCATAAAAGAGCACAACAGGGCAGTCAAAAATAACATACTCGTAGAACGCAGAAGTCAGCCATCGTTCAACACCTTTTGGAATCGGGGACAAACCACTGGATTGAGTTACATAACCCTCAAATACTATATACAGAACACCACTACATACCATTTTTTTTAAATTATAATAATAATAATATATTCGGGACAATTCCACACCAATTACCAAAAATAATAATAATTAATTAATAATTAATATTTGTTAGAGAAGCAACTGAAATTACCAAATTTATTTATTTTTATCGTTAGGATGGGTTTAAACTGTTGAGTGTCTGGAATCCAGTGGTACGTCCATGTGAAAACCGAAGAAATATTGTCCCAAATACGCGATGTGATAGATACTATTAGTGTTGTATGTCATGATGGAGTGAGAAAGAAGGTAGATAATTTTGTCTGCTCGTAAAAACTTATCCACCCACCTGCAGTTTCTTCAGTTATCGAGATCATGGCGCTTGCATCAGTACCGAAATATCGGGAAATCAATAAAAATAGTATCCATGCATGGTAAATATCCTGTTTATAATACTTATACTTCTAGTAAAAGCCAAAAAGCTGAAAAATAAATAAAGAAGAGAATAAGATAAATTTTGAACAAAATCGGTACCACGATAATACTGATTTTGTTCCTTCTCCGTTCCGGGCAAACAACGTGTATAGAACTAGCTTACCAGACACATTAGAATAGCGGTACGCATTGAATGGTCTGAATAACAGCACAGTAATACCGGTTTCACCCGACACCGTCAACCTTTATCCGTCCTTCTCAGATAATACTTAAGATAAAATATTTCACATATGTACGTATGCTACCAAAGCTGTAATTACGTTGATCGTAATTTATGCATTGACATTGTAATTACTTTAAACACACGCGAGTTGGTTTTCGTAATGAAGTTGAATTCAAATAAAAACTTTCTACTTATGTATAATAATGTTGATGTTCAGAAGAGCAGTTGTTGTTATCTTCATCGTGGAGTAAAGTAAAAAAAACATTGAAGATACGAGCATGGAAATGTGTACCTGAAAAATGCTACGTGCAGGATTTGAACCAGCGACTCCAGCAATAACTTTCCAGCGTAATTAATCTACTAAGCTAGTTATAGTCCTACTCTTTTCAGGCACAGATTTGAAGCCTATTTTTTCACGACAGCCAAAAAAAGAAGTGTACTGTTTTCAGGGTTCATATGTATTTATGTGAATTTCTTTGTTCCACCGTTACTTTTAAATTCCTAAACAGATTTGGATGTACGGGGTATCGTTAGAATCCTTACATTATCCCGAGTAACATAGGCTGTACAAAATTTTGCATAGTTCGTTTTTTGGCGAAGCAGTCGTCTTTTTCTCTTACTTTGTATAATCTGTAAATGAAAAATTTATATTCAAACACAAGATCGGTGACGTGACGTTCTACAACATAAACTCTGAAAGTGTGGTGACGTCTTTGTCTGAAATTGCTTCAATATTGTGCAAATTCCTATGCTCCGCAATAATTTTTTTGCCTGCTTATTGTGAAACTGAAAATAGACTAACTTACTTACTTAAGTTACTAATAAACCCGCGACTGAATAAAATTAAATTTAATAAATCAATGGTGCTGACATTTACCAAATAACTCGAAAATAAAATAGATTTCTAGACCTTCCAGACCGGAAGTGTTTTATTGGGTTCAAGGTGCACTTACCGGAGCCACTGGCAAAAAGGAATTCCCTGTGCAGGGAAGTCTTCAAGTAGGGGTAAAACAGCTTGCTGCCGTGTCTTGGACCGTCGTGAAACTGTTGAACAAAACAGACGAAGGTTAAAATTAAATTTATATTGTAAATATTATATATATATAAATGATATTAGGAAAAGGAAATTTTCGACAAACGAAGTAAGACTTGAGACTTGAACTTGTAAGACTTGAACCTGCGACCTCCAGAATCCCGTTACATCTTCTCGCTACTTACAAATGAGCCATTCGTTTTCTGTGGTCGTGGTGAATCAAAAATCAATTGATCAAATAACTAATGGGAGGGCGGGGTGATGGAATCATGGAACGGCATTCCTAATCCTGCTTTAGCATTTTATCAAAAAACATCTTATTTGTAAGTTTTTCTAAAGTTTACTTAGGTGTTCTACTGTACAATGCTGAATATGTGCAACTATGAATTATAGGATTCATAGGTAATCGTGTCATGCATCGTGTCGTGTCGTATATTGATGAACTGGTATGTAAAGGTCGTTGCATGGAAAGACAAAAAAAAACAAAAAAAAAACTTAGTCAGTATCTATAGGTATTGATGAACTGGTATGTACAGGTCGTTGTATGGAACAATAAAAAAAAACTTAGTCAGTATCTATAGGTATTGATGAACTGGTATGTACAGGTCGTTGTATGGAACAACAAAAAAAAACAAAAAAAAAAACTTAGTCAGTATCTATAGGTATTGATGAACTGGTATGTACAGGTCGTTGTATGGAACAACAAAAAAAAACAAAAAAAAAACTTAGTCAGTATCTATAGGTATTGATGAACTGGTATGTACAAACCGTTGTATGGAACAATAAAAAAAAAACTTAGTCAGTATCTATAGGTATTGATGAACTGGTATGTACAGGTCGTTGTATGGAACAACAAAAAAAACAAAAAAAAAAAACTTAGTCAGTATCTATAGGTATTGATGAACTGGTATGTACAGGTCGTTGTATGGAACAACAAAAAAAAAACAAAAAAAAAACTTAGTCAGTATCTATAGGTATTGATGAACTGGTATGTACAGGTCGTTGTATGGAACAACAAAAAAAAAAAAAAAAAAAAACTTAGTCAGTATCTATAGGTATTGATGAACTGGTATGTACAGGTCGTTGTATGGAACAATAAAAAAAAAACTTAGTCAGTATCTATAGGTATTGATGAACTGGTATGTACAGGTTGTTGTATGGAACAACAAAAAAAAACTTAGTCAGTATCTATAGGTATTGATGAACTGGTATGTACAGGTCGTTGTATGGAACAACAAAAAAAATAAACAAAAAAAACCTACTTAGTCAGTATCTACAGGTATTTTTATTGATGAACTGGTATGTACAGGTCGTTGTATGGAACGTTGTGTTTTCGAATTTGTATAATGTTGTTGACTCTCATTGATGATCATAAACATGAACTTCAAAAACATCAAAATAAATTATGTGTAGGTAAAAACCTTTTTACCCGACTATGGCGAAGTAGAGGTAGGGTTATGTGTTCAAACAAAAACTTGGTCTGATTTTGACAAGCGAGGTTTCAATGGATTTGTCTTCATGTATAGAGTGCCATAGGCTATTTTTTACCCAACCGTATTTAGGTTTTAGTTTTAAAATGTATGTCATGTTTTCTAATGTAAACCAATCTTAAATTATACATATTTCTAAAATAATTAATAATTGGCAACACCTAAAACTATGCAACCAGAAAGTCAAGTTCAAGTTTTCCAACAGATCGAAAGTTGCCATGTGTTCGCATCTTCCCGGCTGTTTCGCTTAGAAAGGACTCCTCAGGCGTCCCGGGAGGCAAGGGGTGGGGGTGGGGGTGGCATGCAAGGAATGCGCGGAGCCTGCGCGATTTTTCACCCAAGACCACGTGTTTACCACGTGCATGAAAACTTTTTGGCGAAGTTGTTCTCGCAACAAAAAAGGAAGACCTTTTTTGTTCGCTCTACTTGTTGTTTCGTCTTGATGCGTTCTTCTTCTATCGGTGTTCGATTTATGAATAGGATTCGTGTTTAGTTGTGTTTATTTTTAAGAACTGTGTGAAGTTTTGAAATGTATCTTTTAAAGTAGTTAGTGGCCAGTAACAGTTACTGTTGGTTTGTAGGGATAAAGGCGCGAATGTACTTTATGAATTTGTTCACGACCGTTTGTCGGCAGAATAAAAACGTTATAAAATTCGAATTGTAGTCGTTAAGTATCTATCGAAAGATATTAGTAACTTATGGATATTAAAAATTAAAATACTGCGATTAGTTCCAAATTTCAGAATGATCATTAATATTGATTGATATGAGCCGTGTCTAACACTCATAAAACTTATTGATTAACGCCATCAGGTTTCACCCACAGACAAGGGAATTGATAATAACGTAATAGTAATAAAACTCCGCTTTCTCAACAATGCATCACTAGACCAATCCATTTTGCAATCAACATATCAACTAAACCGTGTCTAGAAAATTCTTAATTGAACTAATGAGAAGTAATTACAATTTTTATTGCAGCCGTAATGATTACGATGCCTTAAAATAATAAAAGCAATTAGACATTGATGGGCGTAGCGGGGGTTTTATGTTTGTCTCTTTTACTCCTACGATGGATTTGTCAGCGAGTGGAGACGGCAATATGATTAGATGTAATTGTTTGAACGGTTATAAAAGTTGATGTCAGAGGCTGTTCTGTTTGTCGTTAAATGGCGAGATGTTTCCATTTCTAGCGTTATTTTTATGTTAAAAAATAAAGGGGACATACTTTTTATTGTTGCTTCATTACTTTTGTAATCTTAATATTAATCAGAGCTGGTTTAATGAACGTGGTTTTCAATTAAAATGACTGATTCACGGCGAGTTGGGATACAAATGAGTCACTCCGTCCTAATTAGACACAATAGCTAAGAATGTAGGAACAAACTGATGTGATCGTTTCAAAATAGCGCGGACAATTACTTTAATCTGGTTCTTTAAATACATCTGACGAGTTAAGAATGCTCTGAAAATAGGTCCAATTTGGCCTTTATGTTGATTAAAAGTATTAAAAGTTTTATTGATGGTATACTGCTGGAAAATTTAATGGGTGATGAGGCTGATTCTACATTAATTTATCCATTTCATCTTTTCGTTGTTCTTTTTTTCTGCTGTATGTACAGTAACTGTTTAATTTAACTGTACCTACTTTTAATATTTTGCATTAATATTTTGAATTATTTATTTTAAAAAAACTGTTCGCTAAGAGCACCGATGAAAAAGAGTTTGTAGAAATATTTCAGTGCAACATTTAAAAATAAAAATTATACCTTTGTTGTATGGGGTATTATCAAGTACCTCAGTTTGTAAGTCAAACCTTAAGCTGTCCAATAGTGAAAACCGCATCGCAATCGGTCCATTAGTTTTTACGTGATGCGCGAACAAAATATGCAGACAAACAAATAAACAAAAAGAGCCCTAGACCATTTTTTTTTATTATCTTTGTACAGACTTTTTCGTTCTTATTGCTTTATTATAAGTAAAGATAGATAGATTTTGCGTGTATCCTTATTGATTGAACTTATTGATAGTCTACATTCCACCAAAAACTAAAACTCTAACCCCCGAATAAATCATTATTCGAGCCCATAACACTTATTTTTAAATATTAGCTGATAAATTTTTACCAAAACGGCTTATATTCAAATTTAATTCAAATTGAATTTTAATGTTCATTTAATTAAAATGTGCTAATAGGTATAATATCATCAAATCAAGTTAGAGTCAGCAATAATACCTAACAAAATTACACGATACCTACATAATTTAATATAATTTCCATGTATCATTGTTTTTTTTAAATAATAGCTATCAAATAAGAAAGAAGTAATCTGTTACATTTTTTTATTGATTTGCTAATTATGAGCTAATCGATATTTTTTGCAATTAATATGTATATGTATATTGTTAATTAGGATAACTGGAAATAACAATATACATATACATATTATGTGTGAATATATTTAACTTCATTTAGATATAATTTCAAAACAAAATCAGTAAGTATTTAACCAAAAATATGTACTAAAATGTTTGTTATTCAATTTTGACATTAAATAATTATGGTTTACTCGACTGCTTTATGGACCCAAGGAGAGTGATAATAATCATAATATACTAGCTATGCCAGTGGTTTTGCCTGGGTGGCTATCTTTCTGGGATATAACATCCTATATGTGTTATTCGAGCACTAAAATCACCAATATCATCAACATTTGTTCAGACGTCAAATGGTTTTGTATTTATTGCTCAACTTCTATTCGTCGGATTAAGATACAAAGTAAACCAGTTTTGAAGTGCTACCTTAAGCTATCTAAAAGTAAGAGTCACACCGAAATCGGTCCTGTAGTTTTGACGTGATTTGTGAACAAACAGAAAGACAGACAACAATTTAGAAAATGTTATACCTATGTATTATTGTTCAGTAGCTTATATTAAGTCGCATAGACATTTTTTTTTTTTAATTATCTTCATTGTACATACTTTTTGTTACTGCTGTATTAAAAGTTGCACTCTAAGTAGAGCTTGAATGGTAAGGGCGATTTGAATTAGTAAAATATTGTTAGAAACCTATTAACCTTCTAAGTATTAAAATCTGTTTAATGATAAACTGTCATAATTAATTTAGTGTCAACCAAAAGATGCCAAATTGTAAGGTAAATAAAAAAAAGTTCACATAGAGTCCAATTATATTGATCGTAAGTATAAATAGAGTCCTGCATGAAACCAATAACATGTGTATTTTTTTTCTGAAAAAGTTTTTGTAGGTTTCAAATCAACCTGAATGTACCTAACAAAAAATGTTTACAAAGAATATGATTTTAAAAATGGCCTAGGGGACTTAAAATAAATTATAAACAAGAAAATACATTTAAAAAAAAAGTGACTCTGACTGTACGTTCGAGGATCACTTAAAAACGACTGAACCTAATAAAATACGGTCTTCACTGTTGAATAGCTTAGGTTTTGACTTAAGAACTGGAATACTTGGTATCTTAACCCGATGAATAGAAGCCGAGCAATCGATAAAAAACTATTTGACGGTGGGACGAACTTTGATGTAATGTAGTACCTACATTGTACTATATAGGTATTAGTTTTGGTCCTGCAATAACACAGGTTACTTATGACCCAGAGAAATGACCACGCGGGCAAAGTCACGGGGAATAGCTAGTAAATAAATGTAATTTTACGTATGGATGAATAAAAGAAACGTTTAAAAATTATGAACATAGATAGACATGAATATATTAAATTATATAAAGTCACAAACCATTGTCTAGATAGAGAGATTAAATTATGAACAATTAAAAATAAATTATGGCATAGACAATTATTGTAAAATACAATCAATGTCTTTGAAAATTGCCGAAGCATATATTTATATATTCATTAATATATTGAAGGGGAAAAATATCTTACAATAAATCTCTATCATCCTGTTTTATTGTTACTTTCATTGCATTTACGATGTTTTATTTGCAAATATTAACATAGTCATTCGTTTTATTGTGACTGAGGAATTTATACATAATAATTTCGAAATAATATATATAAGTATAGTTCTATAAAATATGTATTGTAGTTGTATTTATCTTATGTATGTAAGTATGATTTATGTAGTTTAGTAAATATGTAGGTATAGTCATTTTTGCATGATCTATTGTATTGTTTTGCACCACCGTCCTTTTTTTAATTCGTAATTTCTGTCCATCCGAAGTTTGACTGGAAAAGATCGCTTTTAGCGATAAGACCGCCTAGAAAGAAGAAGATGCCTACTTTTTAAATAAATTCTTGTATTTTT
Source organism: Alsophila aescularia (assembly GCA_946251855.1). Taxonomy (NCBI): domain Eukaryota; kingdom Metazoa; phylum Arthropoda; class Insecta; order Lepidoptera; family Geometridae; genus Alsophila; species Alsophila aescularia. Next base: position 59,248,640 of record OX276378.1, on the reverse strand, counting down.
TTCTTTAGGTATATGGTGTTTTTTTTTTTTTTTTTTTTTTATAATTGGGAAATGTTCCTGTCTCAAAATCTAATAATAATGTATCCTATATTTATTTAGTCTTTACGAAAATAGAGATTGATGGGTGAGTCTAGAGAGTTGATAAGAGTTCGGTATTTGCCATTTTGACTAAGGAACCCTAGAAAACTTCCCATTATTTATTTATAAGTTTTTTTTAACCGTTTATTAACTTTTTGTTACACGTTAGCCCGTTAGTTCCGTACATATATAGTCCTTATGGAGGACTATATAATATGTACTGTGTCCGTACGGGCCAAAAGCGACTATTTATGCAAATATTGCAAAGTGAATATATATAAAAATAAACTGTACGTATATCTCCTTCAAATGCGGAAAATTTTAAACTTACATGGTCACTAACTAACACTAAAATTAACATTAAAAACGGGATATTTATTTGTAGAAATTAAAATTTTACATTTGTAAAGTTGGAAGGATATTGTGAACAGTGGTAACATTGACAAGAACACAAAACCAGCACGGAAGAGGGTAGACCCTTTTGTCTGCTTGTAGAAATAAATACCCACCGGCATTGACTTCAGTTACTCCGTGAGCATGGCGCTTGCAACAGTGCAGAAATATTGGAAATTTTAAAAAATTGGCAAAAGGCAAATATCCCGTTTCTAATGTTAATTTTTAACTGTTTTAGATATTCTTAATTAATAAGTAATACATAACAGATAAAACAGATACCTCATTTGGATCATAAACTCATAAAGAATGTTTGAGAGCACGTATGTTATGTACCTACTTATATTAATGGAAATCTTAATCATCACCATAACTAAGCATATTTGAAAAATAATATGTAATGTTAGTAGGACATTAACATATCCAAAGAAATAAATTTCCTCATCAAAATGTTTCTCAGGAAAACATATTAAGATTTTCTTAGGTGTTATAATGAAAATACTTGAAATAAAATGTTAGAATAACAATTATTCACCCCAACATGCATGTCAATAATATCTTAGAATAGCAAAAAATACTGCTCAAACAATTAACTAGCCAGAAAAATAGGCAATTTTAAAATAATAAACAATAAGTTGGAAAAAACTATACCTACGGAAAAACGCGACACATGGCTTTCGAACCAATCAGCTGTTTGTTGGCTTCGGACGCCCCGCCCCGCTACTTTTCCACTCTTGCACGTCTAAAATATATTTTACATTTTACCATTTCAATATTATTTTCTCTTTGCTCTACGTGTCGGGAGTGATGGCTCTACTACACAGATGGACGAGTCGACTTGTTCGAGTTCGCGCGAAAACTTTTTCGCGCTACACGTTTGTTTTTAATTTCTGTCGAAAAGAGTTCAGAACTTTTTGAGTACTCGTCTAAATAGCAAAATTTTGGACTTTATGAAATCTTTATACATTCCTGTTCATGTCAAGGAATTTGGGGTAAGTGTATATTGGAATAATATCGTAAGTTAAAATTAAAATTATCTATGACGAAAAGAAAAACATTATATTTATACATAACAAACTTCTGATCGTGTGTTTTCTTAGTTGTATATTTCAACTTAGCATGCAAAGGCAGCATTAACTACTAAACAATAATCACATGCTCTCTATTAAAATAAAGATAATTAACACAAAATGGAAATTAATTAATCTAAAGGAGTACTCACAATATCCCAGCGGCTAATTTATAGTTGTAAGACGTAAGATTTGTTTTCGTAGCAGTGACGTTGTTAATTAGCCGGCGCTCGCTGATTCATCACTTTATACCGTCTCAACGGCTAGTCCAAGCCGATACTTAATTACACTGCAAATACGTTCCAAAACTCCTCCGAGATTCAATAACGAATCTAATTAACACCACTCAGTCCTTTTACCCGAACGCACTTCAAAAGTTTGTGTTTGGAAGCTTGACAGAAGACGCGCGAAACGTTATTTTTTTTCAGTAGCTGTCAATCGTAACACGGACAAACGCAGATACGACCGTCCACGTCAGACCGCTGACGTTCACTAGTCGCGACTCGGCGTAAGTCGAGAAGAAGGCAGCGGTCTCGGCCAACCCACCTTTCGTTCGTCTCTTTCTCGCGTGGCTATGCCCGCCCGACCATTTTTACGTTTAACCGACTCAATTCAATTCAACTCAACTCAATTGTCGTGGCGCGAATGCCTTCGCGCTGGACGCTAGAGTGAGACGTATAGCTATCGGCTCATTTCAGGCGCTGTAACTCATTAGTTTCAATGATTTAATTGCAACATGCGATGTCTTCGACCTAATTTGGTATCAGACGGTGAGCGATGACGTCCCGTGCGTTTAAATCGAGAATCTGCGTTCGGAAAATCGGCGTAGAGCCTTAATCTTGGTTTAAGACGCAGCTGTGGCCGTGAATAGGTCTGTTTCGCTCTCGCCACTATCGTCCGGTGCGCGGTCGGTCCGCGCGCGAACGAGAGATCCGAACGTGAATAGGCGTTACCGTTTCTGTCCGCTTCCGCTGCTGGGTGTGTAAAGTTTTAGGCCGAAACATGTAAAAATGCATCTTGAAAAAAAGTTATGTATTAAAAAAAGAAGCTTAGTGCGCGGTGGGGGACATTAATGCTAGCGGGAGGTGGTGCGGATGGCTTTTTTCGCATGCTGTATTTTCGGGGGTACTCGTTACTGGACAATGCATTATCGAGCAGGGGGCGATTCGGACGCATCACTTTGCTGCCCCATTTGAACTCTGTTTATACCTACCAAGTAGCTTCTAACGAATCTTGCCTTCTCTAAACTTTGAAAAGTTGCTGCAAAACATTAGCTCTACGTTGTGGAAGAAAAAAAGGACAAAACAGTTCTGTAAAATGTTTACCTACATACAAAAAACTGCAAAAATATGTTTATAAAAAACTGTGTACCACATTATAAAGTCAATACACAATAAAAAATACTAAATAAATATGTTTTAGCTCTTTTGCAAAGTTTTTTAACTTCGTAAGTTAACTGTCAATAATAAATATAAATGAAAAACTGAACAATAGGTATAAAAAGTGTTACTCTACTTTCTTAAAACTTAGAGTCTTCCAGTGCAACTCTTTATTTACTAAAAAAAACTGTACCCATAGTCGCTTTACTTAAAAAACTGTACACCATCCCATAGTCGCTTTACTTAAAAAACTGTACACCACCCCATAGTCGCTTTACTTAAAAACAACTGCTACTGCTACACTTACATTTTAATTACCAAGAATAAAAAAAAACAGCTTATAGCTGCTCTACCTACTTTCTGTTAATCGTTACAAATATTATTTCATATATTGTTATACATTCCTCAAAAGCTTCAAAAATGTGCTAAAACTTCATTTATTTTAAAAAGTAATTAATTATTTTATATCACATGTATTATATTAAATATAAACATGTATTATGTTGATATATTGTCTCTAATTTCTTTAAACTACTCTCCAACTTAAGTAACCAACTCGATATTAAACTAATACAGTACCTAGCTGCTCTACTTCAAAAATCATTATTAATATTTCATTGCTCTACATTTTTTATCGGCTGAATCATTTCTATTGAAGTCGAGGATAAAATGCCTTGTTTTATAAACGAGTTAAACACTCTGCTTTTCATTTCAATTGCATGGAAATGAAATAAGGAAATGATAATTAAAAATTTTAAATAACCATACATTTAAATACCGTTAAGAAAAGACGAGTACTTCTTTACAGACACTTTTTTAAAACTTTCTACATGAATTAACAGACTTGTGTCGGAGACCATAGATAATTAGAGAAATAAAATACTTATATGTACTAGCTAGAGCATTAAATGGGGTACTTCCAACGGATCTCGAGATCAGAATTTGTTTTACTCATTTAAAAAATGTATTATATGTATTATCTTACCAATACCTACATTTTTTAATCTATTCGAATGTTGACATTAAAAAAAAAATAGAATATTGTTATGAAATACCACCCTGGAATGGAAAGGATGTGGCATTAACATTAACGGTGAGTAAGTAAATCTCACACTTGAGCTTCGCGCATGACATCGTCATTGTGGCAGAAACGTTGAAGGACTTGCAACAGATGTTGAACAGACTAGGTGATTCTTCTCAACGCATTGGTCTCTGGAACTTGGACAAAACCAAGGTTATGTTGACGAACATATTATTCCGAAACCAATTGCTGCTAACGGAACTGCTCTCGAAGTTTTTCATGATTCAAACTTTGCAACTTGATAAAAACAACTTCGAGAGAGAGACCCGCAGAAGAATACAGCTGGGCTGGGCAGCATTTGCGAAACTTCGTTGAGTTTTCTCGTCACCAATACCGCAATAAATTTGAAGACAAAGTCTTCAACCAGTGTGTCACACCTGTTATGACATACGCAACCGAGTCGTGGACACTCACGGTACGAATAGTCCACCAATTTAAGGTCGCTCAGCGGGCTAGGAAAGGGGTATGCTTGAAATATAGCTGAAACATTGTATCCGGAATAACGTGATCCGGCAGAGAACCAAAGATGTCGACATAGCCCTTAGGATTAGTAAGCTGAAGTCGCAGTGGGCTGGTCATATCTGTAGAACTGATAACAGTTGGGGTAGACGTGTTCTTGCGTGGAGACCGTGACTCGGTAAACGTAGTGTAGGGCACCCTCCAGCTAGGTGGAGCGACGATATACGTAAAGTGGCTGGCAGCAGTTGGAAGAGAAGAGCCGACGATCGGGCTCAGTGTTGTGCGTTGGGAGAGTTAGGCCTCTCCCAAAGCCTAGCCCGTGTCAGTCCAGCAGTGGACTGACACGGGCTGATGATGATTGTGATGATGAAATAACATAAAAATATTTACGAATGAATGTTTCTATGTTAATACCATGACTCATGGTGTAAGTCAAAGTCAAAGTATTTACTGTATATAGGCAAAATAATAACACTTTTACAAGTCATATCTTAACATCTCATGAACAAAGAGAAAACATAAATTATTATATATATAGATCATGTCAATAAAATTAAGTAAGGAAATTTCCCTTTCCTGTGCCGGCTCAGAACTGAATCTTGCACAGGAAAAGGAAAATAACCTTCTGACTCTAGCGGTGCTTTGGAAATACATCCGAGAGCACCAATAAACTCTACGGGGATATCATTTTCTCAATTTATGTCAATTCTTTATATATTTTTTAAATGACAGAAGCTATAATAATAACACACATGTAAATGTCAAACACAAAATGTAAAAGTGCCAATGAGACGTCCCATAATCATCAAACAAGATAAAAAAAGACAAATAATAAACTAGGCTGGACCAGTCCCCTCAAGCAGCACCCGTTCAAAAGTAAGACTTGTGCAACAGCCATCACCACGTCAACCATTTTAGAGGGAAGGGAGTGACCTGGTACACAGAGCCGCCGCAAGTCCAGACATTTTAGTTATGCAAACCAAACTGCGGCGCTTCTCTTCCACGTGATAGATTTAACGCGATCAAGGGGCTCTAGGCCGAACCACTTACTGAAAAACTATTTTATCATATACCAGCTGCACCCCGCGGTATTACCCGCGTGGACAATGATGATGGATGATAATGACGAAAAGTATCCTAGCCATCCTGAAAATGGTACTTTTTAAATCTTGCTTCATTATTTTTAATCGTAAATTAATTAAGTCTTGAAACTAAAACCTAAATAATGTCTTACGTGTCACTTTGACACCTGTCACTTTTCCCAACATGCATAATGACGATGATAATGAAAATGTATCGTTTGTATTATTCCAGGACCTACCACCAAATTCCGTTGTCCCGTTTCAGCGTGAAGAAGTAGTAAACACACCCAGAATCACTCGCACGCACACACAAACACACCCTCACACACACACTCACTCACTGACTCACAAACATTCGCATTTATACTATTATCAGACCAGATAACGTGTATAGTATACAAATTTAATAATGATATTAAATATGGTTTACTTGTATTTTAATTTGATTTATCGACATAGTACTAGGTAATGAAACCATAATCAAACCATAATCAAACCATAATGAAACCATAATGAAACCATAATCAAACCATAATCAAACCATAATCAAACCATAATGAAACCATAATGAAACCATAATGAAACCATAATCAAACCATAATCAAACCATAATGAAACCATAATCAAACCATAATCAAACCATAATCAAACCATAATCAAACCATAATCAAACCATAATCAAACCATAATGAAACCATAATCAAACCATAATGGAACATGTAGTATGATGGATTTAAAAGTTGTTGTCTTGCGTTTACTACCTATTTCTCTACGGGAATTTTAATATATTAAATCTTTAATACAGTGTTTTTTTTTAACTTTACTATAGCTGATAGATTCAGGCGTTACTTTGCGGAAATCCATATTTAAAATGAACAAAATAAAAAATATGTAGCTTACTTCCGCCAAAACTGTAAGTCAGACAAATGATAAATGGTAAAATTAACAAAAGTAAAACCCCACGCTAAACAAACCCTACCCAAATTGAACTATTGTAAAATATAAATGAAATGAAAGCTAAGGCCTGGAGGCCAGAAAAAAAAGAGTTCTGGACTGAAAGAAACTGTTCTCTCAGTCCGGCACTCGACGAGTCAACATCACCCGAAGATGCCTCGTGCAGAGGCGAAACACGTGTCGTATTGATGTCAGACGTTTTATTGAGGTATATGTTTTTTATTGTGTACTTATAATATATGTATATAAATATATAAGTGTTACGATACTTGTATTTGAGTAGGGTTTGTTTAGCGTGGGGTTTTACTTTTGTTAATTTTACCATTTACATTTGTCTGACTTACAATTTTGGCGGAAGTAAGCTACATATTTTTTATTTTGTTCATTTTTTTAACTATACTCTTACTTTATTTGGTACCATAAAAATACAGATTAACGTTCAATTCATTTCATTTAAATGCTTCAAACATCGGAGGACAGATCTATTCAGAACCGGCGTCATTACTGGGTAAAATGTAGACACCTTACCCGGTAATGACGTCGAAAATTCTAGTAGTGTCGTAAAGGATGTAATGTATACTATGGTAGTGTCATAATTAGTCATTTTAGTACAAATGTATGTTTTTGTAGTCGTATCATTGATTAGTTACAAGGTTTACAACAAATCAAACTGCAGCTTTATGTAACCTTCTAGGCATTTGATCGATCTATCGTCTCCATTTCTAATAAAAGTTATTATCCCATTGAATCTATCGATCTCTAGTAATAATATTATTTACTAGGTACGGTTTTTTTCTGGGTGTTCCTGCAGCAGTCTTTGGGTGCCTAGGAATGGCAGGCTTAGCGTGCTTCTTGGACTACATCGACGCTTAACACCCGGTGAGATAGCAGTCAACGCGTGTCGGACATGCACAGTCTTAGGGTTTCGTAGGCAGGACTTTATGCTACCCAACTGTAAAAACCGCAATGCAATCCGGTAGCTTTTAAGTTAAACGCCAACAAATCTGTTTTAACTGTTGGATTATGTATCTCACTTTGGAATTTGTTCAGAGTTGACACGAGCATAGAATACGTTATCTTGGTCGGCTGTATCTCGTAAATAAGTAAACTCTAGATAGCCGTGATATTTTGTTAGTAAATTACTATTATTCCCCAGTATCTACCGTACTTATAATTTTTCTTAAACAAAACCAAATAGACAAAAATTTACAATGAAACCTTATTATAATTTTAATCATCAACATTTCAGCCTTTAGAAGTCCACTGCTGAACATAGGCTTCATCCAAAGAGCGTCATGACGAGCGATCTTGTGCCACCTCCATCCACAGACCTCCCTGCGATGGCTACAATGTCGTCGGTCCATCGTGTGGGGGGTCTCCCCACACTTCGCTTGCTTGTTCGTGGTCGCCATTCGAGAACCTTCATTCCCCAGCGGTTATCGGTTCTGCGAACTAAATGGCCTGCCCATAATTAATTGATATATATTTTCAATAGACCTAACCAAAGAGACTCATTTTTGTTGCACAGTTATAAAATTGTCCTATTCGTCACGGTTATTACTACTTTAAAAGCTATTCCTAACTCATAAGAATATACCTTATGGGACATGCCGATGATTTCTCTACGCTTATTTGCGAACGGTCGCTTGTCCCTTTGCATGAATATGTACATTGAGATACAGTTTTTTTTCTTCTCTATGGTTGGTACATTTTTGTACCTACTACACTTTGTGAATATACAATTTATTATTATCATTTATTCCATGGTAGAACTAAAACATACCTAGAATTCTGAATATGGATAAAAAAATGCTGTAATCTATAGACTAAAATAAATTACTTATTGAGAAACAACCTAGACTGCAACAAATCTTTAATGTTTGTTGAAGAGTTTAATAATGATAAATGCTTTATATTTGAATATTACGACAAATTTACACACATGGAAATAAAACTAACAATTCTCCTTTAGATACACCGACCAACCCGAAAGGTATATCACATTCTAAAAGAACTCAAATAGCAGCTCCTTCGAATTAGTTAGCTACCGATTGGCACCGCCACCGATTCGATACATTCGTACCTTTAGTCTGTAGAATGCGATCAAAATATCTAGCTTAAAAGCTAAAAAACACGCCTGCCCTACCAAAAAATAACTTATGCCAATAAATTATACACTGTCGGAATGTGCTTTTATCAAGGTCTTTAATTTGATACCCATATAGTAAAATTCAAAGTATTTTTTTTTCTAATTTGAAAATGGAGCCAAACCCTTTTTGTTTTTTTTAGCCTGTCGTGCTTGGGGAGATGTAAGGATTCTATCGATACCCCCTACGTCTAAATCTGTTCAAGCATATAAAAGTTATCGTGGAATAAAGAAACTCACATACATACAAACATACACGAATCCTAAATACATTACACTCCTTTGTTTGGGCAGTCGTGCAATAAGGTCGCTCTTTCCTATTAATAACAATACGGCCTAGTTAGTTTGATGGCCAATGCTCGTAACCCCCTTTATTAGATTAAAACCTATGTTCAAACAACTCAATTAATGTTTAACTTACGTGAATTAACTATGGTAAGAGACAAGCAAGAGTCGTTTTTGTGTCGGTACCTAGAAAAAAAAACATAATAGCATGAAATTGTAATGTGATGGTGTCAAACATAGACCTATTTCAAACTTAACAATTCATTAACAAAAATCTACTTCGAATGTATTTAATACAAAACTTATAATTTCATGTTGATGAAATTATAACGACGCTAAACTGCAGTTCTATCCTTTCAAAACAAAAAGAATCATCCAAATCGTTCAAGTAATCCTAATAATTTGATGATTGAACATATACAAAAAAATACTTCTTAAAAAATTTGTCTTAAAAATGACAGTGCACGACTGCCTGCCTCATGCCAATTTCAAAGTTTCTATATCGCTTTTTACAATTAATAGTTGATTAACCCATCTGGGTCAACTATTCTTTGTAAAAACCTTGTCCTTAAAAATATATAACTCACAAATAGTAATAATTTATCGAGGTTTTATATATTGAACAGATATTTTGAATACATTGCATTATATTAAAGTGCATTTGATTATGAAATTACAATTACTTTTCATTAATTTTGTGGTAACTTAGTTGACAAAATCTTTTTTCCCGTACAGGTAGATCTTTTAAATATATTCATTGTAAACCAATTGTGTAGCATAAATTAGCCTGAAGAAAAAAACGTTATGGTAACTTTGGGGACAACAGTTTAGACATCATCAAACAAAAACATAAAAAATAAGCCAGAAAAATAAAACTGCACTGCCAATGGCTGAATAACATGTAGTAATATTATTTATATATTCTAATGAAGTAGATAACATGTACTAATATTATATGTTCTAATGAAGTAGAGAAGAAAAGTAAAAAACAAGGAACATTTTTCTTTTTCTTTTTGTGTTTTCATACATGTAAAAAATGTACAGAAAATTGTTGATTGACCCAGATATCGTAATCACTTAGAAAGAAATGTAAAAGAAAAGCATTTTACATAATTTCATAGTTGATAGACAATTCTGTACATTGAAGGTTTTTTTTATTGTACTCTATATTCGATAATAAAGCCAAATCTGTATTTTTGTTTCATTTTTGTCTGTCAGTCTGTCTGCCTGTTTCTTGTCTTGGCATCACGCCGAAACTACTGAATGAATTTAAATGAAACTTGGTATGATTTGAGTTCATACTACGAGTTAGGACATAGGATACTTTTCATCCCGATAAATTAAAGGGTTCCCGCAGGGTAGGGGTTGAAAATTATTTAAAAGAACACTTACCACGCTGAAACTACTGGACGGATTTTGATGCAACTTGGCACAGTCATATTTTATATGATGGGTTAAAATTGATTATACTTTTTATCCCGAAAAAATAAAGGGTTCCTGCGGGATACGGGTCCAAAGTTATGTTAGGTATGAAGTATTTTTTTTTTCTCGGAGGGTACTCTATATTCGATTCTGGAGCTAAAACTGTATTTTTTTCATTTTGTCTGTCCGTCCGTCTGTCTGTCTGTCTGCTTATCTGTATCTTGACCGCGCATCATGATGAAACTACTAAATGAATTCAAATGAAACTTGGATATTTTTTATCCCGATATTTAGCATGGTTCTTTTGAGAGAGGGGATGAAAGTTAAAATTTGTACTTAGTTGTAATTCATTAAAGCGAAGTCCGATTTCATTCATATTTTTTTTGTTTGAAAGGAGGCAACTACTTTAAATATTGTCATGTAAATATTTCAAGGTTATCGAGTTTGTAGTTCAGAAGTTACAGACAGCACAACCCTCAGTATTATATCCAAATAACTTGAAACCCGAAATGTACAGGAACGTTTGAACGTACGGCTCATCTCAAGCTGGCCTTCGTACTTTATCATATAGGATTAACTGTCACCGTAGACGCAAACACAACGTAGTGTGGGAAGCCCGCCGGCCAGGTGGAGAGACGACTAGCGAAAGACAGCTGGCAGCGGCTAATTGAGAAGAGCCGAAGATCGAGCTCAGTAGCGTTCTTTGAGTAAGGCCTACGTCCAGAAGTGGACTGGAATAGGCTGATGATGATGATGATGTAGACACAAAAATCGCGTTAGGCTTATTCTGTGGTTAGGTCGCAAAAACCTGTACCGTTCTTTTTTTTGGGATGTTATTAGGATAGATACCAGTAGTGTTAAACTTAATTTGCAGCTTCGAAAGACTTCGAAATTTTTGGACTTTTTTCAGATTTTGAAGAAGTTATACTTCTAATAGTTGCTTCCCACGGAAAAGTTATCTACAAAACTTATAAAGAAAACAAAATGTTCTATAATTTGTGTCCAACCGCAGATCTGTTATTTTTTTGAAAAACCTGAGATGCAATGATGAACAGAGATGAACTTCAAACATCACTATTTTTCCTAAATATTTTTAGCCGCCTTCCGAGAAGATTATCGGCTATAATACTCATTCTACGGAGAAAATCATGAGAAAAAGTTGTAGTACAGTTATTTAACTTTAATGAAACAAGTGAAACTTTGTTGGACCAAAAGTTCCCCTGTAATCTGGACAAAACGAAAAATTAAGGAAATCGGATTTTCCAATAAATGTAAATTGTTATTAATATTGCACAGTTATCTATTGTAATGTTATTATATCACATATATAAATTTAATTTCTTTTCAGCGTATAACTTTATTTATCGTGTTTGTCTGTTTATCTGCGTCTGTTTGTTTGTCCGCGCATCACATAAAAACTACTGCACCGATTGTGATGTAATTTTCACTGATAGATAGCTTAGGAGTTGACTTACAAACTGGTGTACTCGTTATCTCAAAATAATGAGTAGAAGCTGAGTAATCGATAAAACACTTTTTGACGGCTGTAGGAAATTTCATTAAATGTTGGTATACTGGTATTTTACGTCCTTGAATAGCACATAGAATACTTTTAACCTACAGACCTTAGTATTTAATATGAACGAAGAAAAAATATGTAGATTACTACCGCCAAACTGTAAGTCAGACATTATAAATGGAAAAATAAAAAAAAAATGCATAAACAACAAATTTAATTAAGAGTTGAATATATCAATTACATTTAGGTTGATTGATTACATTTAAAGGTTGATTATATCAACCCTTAATCAAAATAGAACCATCGTGTTTTTTTTAATAGTAATTGTTTCATATTAAAGTTAACCTTCTAGCATTAAATAACTTATCAACATCAATTTCAATTTATTTATTGCCAAAACATATGTACTTAGGAAAAAAACACAGGCATGAAGGTATAATTGTCAACATATGACCCTCACAGGGTATAGCAAAAAGTAGCAAGCAGACCGAGCCATTATCTATAATATCAATCAATTAATTATATATGTAGATTTATCATTTAAATACTCGTCAAGGGTATAATAGCATAAATTAATTAAAAAGTTATTTGCGTGACAAGACAAAAGTCACAGTGCCTGAAAACTTTTGTCTTCAGGCACTGTGGTATGGACGACGAGAAGACTTGACGAAGCTTGCCGAATGCTGCTCAGCCTAGCTGAATTCTTCAATTGGCTTCCTTCTGAATATTGATCTTACCCAATTTCAATATTTGCCCAAGATAAACATATTGTTGGACAACTTCAAGAGCCACACCATTAACTGCAATAGGTTCCGGGTCAATAAAATCGTTAAACACGATCTTGTTCTTATCTATGTTCATTCCGAGACCGATGCGTTGAGAAGCATCAGCATATTTTGCAAGTCTTGCAGCAACTCCATCATTAGGACGATATCATCGGCAAATCGTAAAAATGAGATGTTATTGTCATTGATATTTAGTCGCAGCGTCATACTGCAAAGACTCCAGAACCACCCAGGTTTCAACGAAGTCAAAAACCTTCTTATAGTCCACAAAAGAAAGACATAGAGGCTAGTTATACTCTTCAGATTTCTGTATAACCTGCTTTACAGTGTTTATGTGGTCTATGGTGCTTATTCCTCCGCGAAACTCGGCCTGTTCAAGAGAAAAAAGAGTTCAAGAGTTAAAATTCGTTGTTTGAAAAGGTTATATCCCCTATCCTAAGCACCGAGTGTAGGTTGCATCGTGATGTGGTGGCAGTTGATAAGACTCTCACGCCGTTTTCCTTGGCAAATGAGAATTGGCGCAAACCATCGGTGTTGAGTACCGATGACCGCAAGGACATATGGAAGGGCAAGGAGCTGCACGGGTGGTTCTATTGGGCCTTTACAGGGCCTGATGTGAACTTGCTCGCGTCGGTGAACTGGCTACGCTTTGGGGAAACTGACGGTTTTGTGTGTGCAATTGCAGACGAAGTTATCAAGACGAATAACTACCGGAAATATATTATGAAACACGGTACGGTCGACATCTGTCGGGCATGCCGCCGTCCCGGGGTGTCCCTTAGGCATATAATTTCCGGCTACTCTCATCTTGCTAACGGAGAATACTTGCACAGACACAACCAAGTAGCATGGATCATCCATCAGCAAATTGCCCTTGGTTACGACCTTTTCGAGTCTGAGGTACCGTACTATAAGTACTTACCGGCGCCATTTCTCGAAAATGGTCGTACTATGCTCTATTGGGACCGCTCTATTATCACGGACAGGACTATTGTTGCCAATAAGCCTGACATCGTGCTGGTAGACTGGTGCCAACGCCAGGCAGTGCTCGTCGACATCACCATCCCACACGATGAGAACCTCGTGAAGGCCGAGAAGGACAAGATCAGCAAGTACCTTGACTTGGCTCACGAGGTGACCGCCATGTGGGATGTTGACTCGACGATCATTGTCCCGATAGTTGTTTCAGCGAACGGCCTTATTACGAAGAGCCTCGACCAACATCTTAAGAGGCTCTCGCTAGATGGTTGGATTAAGGGTCAGATGCAGAACGCAGTACTCCTTGGCACGCAAGTTATAGTCAAGAGGTTCATGACTCTGCAGCCCTAGTCACCGGTAGTTTGGGCCCTGCTCCGTAGTAGTTCCCTAGGTTTAGGTTTTTTAATAGTTTTTATGTGTATATTGTTTTTATAAAGTAATAAAGGATTCCTTAATGGCAACACCTGAAGACGTAGCGAATGCCATTGCGTCTTTCCCCAGTTGATCAGAAGGTGGTCTCGATGCTCTCTTACCTCAGTACCTTAAAGACTTAATAAGTGGTGTTTGCGGTGAGATCGGTGATGCTATTTTAAAAGAAATAACAAAATTGACTAATTTCATGCTTTCTAGAAAAGTGAACACCTACATTCTAGATATTTTATACGGGGCAAATTTATGTGCGCTCTTAATAAAGGATGGGGGCACAAGGCCCATTGCTGTTGGTACAGTTTATAGTTGTCTGTAAGTCAATAAGTGAATCCTTCTGTACATATTTCCAACCTGTACATGTGGGATTTGGTTCGCGCGGTGGCTGTGAGGCGGCGGTTCATGCTTTGAGAACTTTTTTGTGCCACAATGGAGGTGATGTGCTTTTGAAGGTGGATGTTAAAAACGCCTTTAATTGAGTCGTTAGAGGCGCCCTTTTGACACAGATATAAGTCAAAATTCCTCATTTATACAAATATATTTGGCATTGTTATGGTCAACCCTCAAAATTAATACACAAAAATCATCTCATTTCTTCAGAAGTAAGTTGTCAACAAGGAGATCTACTTGGGCCGGCTATTTTCAGCCTCGCTATACATACAATCATTACAAAATTAGAATCAAAATTTAACGTGTGGTATCTGGACGATGGAACTTTAGGAGACGACATCTGGAATTGAAGACTTCGTACCCGTATGCTGCAGCTGACAAAATCTAGTGCCTTCCTCCTTAAGGATTCCCTCAACTTCCTCTTCCACTTCATTTGTGATTTCCAAGGCAGCGAATCGAGTTTCCAACTTGAGTTGGAAATGTTCTGATCCAACGGGCAGGTTGGGTGGGAGCGTAGACTTCACCATCATCTTTTTGGAATTAGCATGCTTTTGTTCTACTACGTAGCAGCCTATAAGAACAGAAGAAGAGCAGAGAAGAACGTTCAAGCGAATACTGTGAATTTCATTTGTCGAGATATGAGTTGAGTTGGAAGTGATATTGTGAACTGTGGTAACATGAACAATTAAAAAAACGATCGCGTGAGGGTTGTCCCTTTTTTCTGCTGGTAGAAAATAAAAAAGCAGGTAAGGCTGTGTCGGGGTGCACGGCCGTTTGTGCGCCCCGTTTGTCTACGCCACGTACAAATCGCGAGCTATACCGAATTAAAGATCACAAAAAAAAAAACAATTTTGCGGGATTCTGGTCGGGGGCTTTGCCGACGTGGCCATTTCTCTGGGTTAAAGTAACCTATGAGCCTAATCTTTATTTGAGTACGGACTTTCCAGTCACTGCAGCCCCTTTTGTGAATTTTACTTTTCTTCCATCCCTTTTTTTTATTTACTTAGGCCTAAGTAGACTTTTTGTAAACTATTTCATATTGAATCGAACGTGCGCAACGACATCTTTACAACAACACCCAAATCAATATACTACTCTATCTAAATCGCGCATTGTAATGAATAATGATCATAACAACTTCAATTTGTATGTTTCCGTTCCGTATGTTTCGAATTGATTTTAAAGACGTTTCACACAATAACATGTACCCGAATTTACTTCAGTTTATCCATGATAATGGCGCTTGCAACAGAATAGTGCTGTCATTACTGAAACACAAACCAAAAGAAATACATAGTATATATCATATTTCTGAAAATTGTTGCAATATGTGAATTGTGTACATTCAGACATTCAACAAAATCTTTGCAACCAAACACTACGCTGCGCAAAACAAATAATAATCGTGACTATCTGTCTGTTTGTCTGTATGTTTGTTCGCGCATCACGTTAAATCTACTGGACCGATTGTGATGCGGTTTTCACTGTTGATTTAAAAACTGGGGTACATAGTATCTCAATCCGATGAGTAGAAGCCGAGCAATCAATAAAAATATTTTTGACGCCTGAAGAAATTTTGATCAAAATATTGGTATTTTAGGTCCTGGAATATCACATATAGAACTTTTCAGTTCCCTCTAGGTATGACCACGCGTGCGAAGCCGCGGGTGCAGCTAGTACTTATAATAAAGCAATAAGTACGAAAAAGTCTGTACAAAGAAGATAGTAAAAAATGGTCTAGGGTATATGTAAAAAATCGTGTCTGTCAGTCTGTTTGTTTGTTCGCGCATCACGTAAAAACTACTGGACTGATTGCGATGCGAATGATGTTGGATGAATGGATGTTGTTGAATAGTTTAGGGTTTGACTTAAGAACTGGTATACTTGGTATCTCAATCCGATGAGTAGAAGACGAGCAATCGATAAAAACTTTTTGTCGGCTGAAGGAATTTTGATTAAATTTTGGTATTTGGTCTTGGAATAATACATAATAGAATAGAATAGAATAAAAATTTATTTGTGACAAGGTTGTTAAACAACACAAAATAAAATAAAGATTTGCGTGAGAATGTTTGTCACAAATATAGTACTTTTAACCTAGAGAAATGACCACGCGTGCGAAGCCCGTACAGCTACTTGTGTATAAACGAGTGATCGCTGTAATCGAATGAAGCCGCTCTCGTCTCTTCCTAATAACGTCAACTCAGCGCTGTTACGTCAATGGCCGGCGCATAGAGGACTAAATTAAACGTGTATGGTTAAGGAACAGTAACCTTATGATGCGACAAACTTTTAGCGAGAGTCAGATATAGTTCATCATCATCACCATAGTTGGAAAACGTCATCCGCTAAAATTATATGAAGTTCTGCCACAAGCTTAGCCTGAGCTAAGCTAAGCTTGGTAATTGCAGTATAAGTTGATACTTACAGGTAAATGCTGCAATTCTTGGATTCTCAGCTAGAACCGTGAAAGTGGGGCGGAGAGGTTGCCAAATCCCCTAAAAATCAAACGGCGGGTGCCACACCCCCTCCAATTTTACTACCTGGTAAAAAAGATTTCTCTGTGCTATATACTTCAAAAAGTTTTGTTTTTTCTTAAATAATAATCGTTTGCCCGTAAGAAAAATTGCCCACATTGAGAGAAATGAACAAAATATGTAATCCGTCATTTTGTGGCGGCTACCATACCTACATATTGGATTTACAATGATACTGAACATACATAATTGTATTGTCATCAGAACTTAAGGTGTTTACCATATTTCAGATCAATTGGTAAACAGGAAGGAGTCACATTTCAACTACTACATTCACTAGATTTGACCCAAACCACAGAATAAATAATAGTAAAACCCAAACGAACAAATAAACAAACAAAAATCAATAATATTGATTTAGCTTGACCTGTGTCAAGCTAAATATAACCAGATCCATACCACAATAATGCTCAAACAGCTCATAACCTCTTAAACGTGGTCGTGGTCGTGGCCCGCTGTTTCGATATCTGTCTAGCTGATAATCCTGCTACCTTCGATGAAAGACACAAATAAAGATCAAGAACTTTATAACAAATACTCTAAATGCGATCACGTGATTATTTGTGGTGTGCATGTCGCGTGGTTTAGTGATATGTATGTGTGCTGCCCGGCTCAAAACTATGGATAGTAGCTTTTTATGATGATTAAGACCAGGCTCCACTTTTTATGGGTATTCCATAAATATGCTGGGTCAACCACAAACCTGATAAATGTGAAACTTAGCATATATGTTTTTGAGATATTTATCTCTCTATGACTAAGTCAAAAACATGATTAACAGAATTTCATTCGATACATTTTTATATCAAAAGTTATGTTATTTTCAGTAATATTTTCATTTTTTTACTCAACGGTTTAAGTTTTATCTCTAAAATAAATCTCACAGCAAGAAAATATAGTTTATTATCTACTGTTTAGACAAAATTTACCTTACTAAATTATTAGCCTGCCAATAAAATAAATATCTTATGAGACATACGTCATTTACTTCCGAGCTAAGATGTATGTTCAAACAGTGCTCGCGATATTCAACCTTGTGACGCAGGCACTTCAGTGGTTACTGCGTGTAGCGGGTGGCAGAGTGTATGTGGCAGGGGAATGGGGAGTGGAAAAATGTAACCTTGGAGCCTGGCCTTAAGTTTAGTTACCTATTGGCCAATTAAAGAAGCGGGCCATGCGCGGAGTTTTTGAATTGCGTGAAGTTTTGGTGGAACATGTATCGGGCGAACTTAGTGAATCCTTATTTGTTTCTTTCATCGAAGCTGCTACAAACTAACGATATTCCAACAAGAACCGTGTGGTCACCCGTTCATGTGATCGCTTTAATCGAATGAGCGTCGTCTTACATCTCACCCTGCCTTCCTAATTACATCAACTTAGCGCAATCTGCCCACAGGCCACGCTCATGCATTGGGAAAATTAACCACCTTTGCACATGGATGCTCACTAGCTTATTCTATTAACAGTCGCCCTATATGCCATAGTCTATGGTATACGGACATGGCAGGTTGTCTAACAATCTGCCATGTCGTTATAGATGTCTAACAAACTGCCATGTGTTCGATTTCTAACTGAAGAATTATTTTTAAACTATTTCCAAAAGGAGAAGGTAAACACATTGACAGAAAACACGTAGTGGCACCCAAAGGACCTCTAACAAATAAAGCTGGAGTGTTCAATCGGCGACTTTATCGCTAAGCTGCAAATGAGGTTTTCAATTGGACTTGTAAGTAATTAATTTCTTAACCAATTTGTATGACTTCTTCTTTTTATTTAAAATCAATTCCTGTGTAGAACCATATACATTTAATTAAAATTGATTTACTAGTTTTTACCAGACTGCGCAACGCAAAGGACAGTAATGTGTTTATCAGCCTATATGTATGTCTGTTCCTTTGTAGCGCTCTAGAGATCAAACTCGTGGGCCGATTTTGATGCTTCTTACGTCAATCGATTTGTATTAATATTGCGAGTGTTATTATAGACATGACATTAATCAAAATTCAATATGGCGACAAGCAGACACCATGTTGTGAAAAAGGAAAAAAACATAGTCGACGCACTATTTTAACGAGGGGTGGGGTATTGAATAGATATTAGGGTTTTTTTCGTCTTCAAATTTCTCTTATCATTTTTTATTACAAATGACCATTTAGATCTATAACGATTAAAAGTTGGTTAGCAACCATTATCACTTAATTTTTTGGCTCTTTT
Source organism: Alsophila aescularia (assembly GCA_946251855.1). Classification (NCBI taxonomy): domain Eukaryota; kingdom Metazoa; phylum Arthropoda; class Insecta; order Lepidoptera; family Geometridae; genus Alsophila; species Alsophila aescularia. The sequence continues at coordinate 59,229,442 of OX276378.1, read as the reverse complement.
TAATTTTGTTCGCAGTCTGTTTTTTTAGCAAATTCGATTATGTCTTGCTTATTAAATACATTTGAAGTAAATTTTATTAAACACTAGTTGCCCAGCGTTGATGATGATGGCAATGATGATAAAAATACGAATATCCAAGCTTCGAAACTTTCTTGTTTAACCGTGACATGTTTGAGGCCCGCTAGACTACCGCTAGAAGAAAGAATGCAAGTCAGTCATGGCGTCTTTTATTCTTGAACTAGCTGTGCCCGCGGCTTTGCCCGCGTGGTCATTTCATTTAAAATTAGCCCACACGTTTTATTCCAGGACTAAAAGCCAAACCACCACCAGACCAGTTGTAGGTTTGGTCCAGGTCCAGAGGACCAGGAGGACCAAGACCAAACCTACAAAGTACAATATTATACTACATTTCTTCAAAATTCGTTCAGCCGTCAAATAATCTGCTCTAAATCGATTGCTCGGCATCTAATCATCGGAATAAGACACTGCCTTGCCTTTTTATAACGCATATTCTGTGAAGTACGGCACTCCGTACTTCACAGAATATGCGTTATAACACACTTGCACTTATATGACACTTTAGAAGTGCACGTTTTGCAATGAAATAAACGCATATAATAAAATATGAAATAAACGCATATAATACAATGTGAAATAAACGCTAGAATAAACGCACCGCGTTCCACTGCAAGGCAGTGCGTGCAAGGCCTAAGATACCAAGTACCCCAGTTTTTAAATCAGTCGCAAGGGCTTGAGAGCAGGGCCTGGCTTCTGTATGACCACTCACGCCAATTCCACGCCACCTGCGTGGAATTAGGTAAGGTGGGTATTTACGCGACCAGGGTTTTAAACCAGGTTTTGGCTTGTAAGTACGCCGCCCTGGTGCGGACCCGCAATATTTGCAAGACTTTCAAAGTATTTTACTCACCAACTCGCTCTTTCGCCCCGTCCGCACCTACATACTCGTTGGTGGGTTCGGCATGGCTTCGGCTGAGTTCGGCCGCACTCGGCCAGCCGGTTCACAAGAAGCTAGGTGGCCGATACATCGCTCAAAAAACTTGCAAGGCTTCGAAGTTTTCTTAAGCAAACGCAATTGTGCTCTTTATTTACATAAGCGCACGAGTCAATTTCCTAAGCAAGTATTTTCTACTTTCAAGGTTTCTGTTTACAAAGCACTTGAAAGTATTTTGAACCCTGGTTTTTATAATGACATGAATGAGTTAAATTTATTTTTTTAATTAATAAATTACTATTTTACTATAAGTAATTCGCTTAATTTCGCTGCACGTTTTACAACTGAAGTCGACTTATTCTATCAAAAAACACAAAAACCATCTAAATACGTTTAAAAAGCCTTTAGGGGCCATAAGGTAAAAAAAGTAGAAAAAGAAAGAAAGAAAGAAAATACATTTATTCAACACACACACACAAAAATAAAAGATACAAATAATTAGAAAAATTAAGTAGGAACAATAGAAAAGGAAAACAAAGAAAAGGTAAAAGTAGATAATTAAAGTAGTGATGAATTGTGATGATTAGGCTGTTTGCCGAAGGCACGCAGCGCTGGTTTACAACTAAAGCCCAGAGGGAGCGGAAAAAAATAAACATAAGAGTATAAAAAATTAAATTTAATATGAATACATTTATAAATATATATAATAATAATTACATATAAGTTATTTAAATAAACATAGATAAATAAATAAATAAAAAAGTATATTTAAAATATAGCAACGACAAAGGAATCAAAACGAAAATGTGTTATTCGAGTTCATTCAACGTTCAAACCATTTCGTAACAAACCGCTTGCGTGTTTTAAGGGTAGACAACGCCATCTAGTTTAAATGAAGTAACTTGTTATCATGAACGTCTTGTTATTGAGTAGAAAAAATTATTATTAACGTAATACATATAATGTATAGACATACTCAGAAAACTTGCAGCGCTTCAAAGTATTTTTTACGCAAAAGCAATTGTGGTCTTTATTTATGCATACCCACGGATCAATTTCCTATGCAAGTATTTTTTTTTACTTTCATTTCAAGGCTTCAGAGTACTTTTCCACTCACACGATAGTGCTCCTTTTATATATAGAGACAAAGATCAAATTCCTATGCAAGTTCTTTCTACTTACAAGGCTTCCAAGTACTTTTATTTTGCAAACACGATAGTTCTCCTTATTTATATGACGGCAAAGATCAATTTCCTATGCAAGTATTTTCTACTTTCAAGGCTTTAATCCGTTTCTACAGAAAGCACTTGAAAGTATTTTGAACCCTGGTTTTTCGCCCTGGTGTTTGAAGATGAACGTACTTGAAAGCCATGGTGCTGCTGGATATTGCGAGTATGACCCATGCCTACGTGGAATTTGTTCGTGATTCCAAATTCCTCGCAGGCAGCAAGGAATTGGCGTCTTAAAATTAGAGAATTAGGCCCTGGAGGTCGTGCTAGTGCTAGTGTGGGGCGAATCCCAAACACCTGATAAATTTGAATTTAGCGGGACCCTTGGTTGCAGGAATGAAATGCTTGCGTGTTTTAAGGTCAATCAGCGCCATCTAGTTAAATCGGAGGGAGAACTTTGATGCCTTTGGTTTATTCACTTGAGTTGTTGATGCTATTGTGCTATCTATACTCGTACCAAACTCGTACTATACCATCTCGATTACCTCAGCTTGCAAACATAAAAAACCGCACCTAAGTCGGACCATTCGTTTAGATAGATCCCATTATATATCTTGTTTTCAAACAAAACTTGACGGTTTACTTCAGGAAATTACATAAGCCTTAAAAAAATCAAAGAAAATGTAAAAAAGGCACAAAATATGTAAATTCTTATAATTATTGAGGCAAAATATTCATAACAGCGCGTGGATTCGATCCATGTGCCTCTGGGTTGCAGGCCAGACACCGCTTTCACTGTGGAACTCTGACTTGTGGCATAGGAGCCGAATTTACGGTACCGTTTTATAAACGGATGTGCAATTATTATTCCTTTCAAATTAACATAACTTTAGACTCATATCCCGCAGGAATTTCGTATTTATTCGTGATTAAAAGTATCATTCATTTTAACACATACTATTGACTTTGACTGTGCCAAGTTAATTCAAAATCCGTACAGTAGTTTCAGCGTGATATGTGTTTTTTTTAAATAACTTTCAACCCCTATCCTGCGGGAACCATTGTTTTTTTCGGGATAAAAAGTATTCTAAATGTTAATCCATAACATAAGCTATGATTGTGCCAAGTTGCATCAAAATCCGTCGGGTAGTTTCAGCGTGATGCGTGTTCAAAGAGACAGACAGATAGACAGACAGACAAAAAAAACCTTTTTGCACTCCATATCGATTTTGAAGTTCATCTCAATTAAAATTTTCAAAAAATATTTAATGTACAGATTTAGCCCAGTTACAGTTTTATTATAGTATAAATTTCGAACAAAGAATCCAAGTTTGAGTGCAAACTTTGACTAACTTCCCATATAAAAAAGTCCGTTAAATTTTTCCAGAATTAGAAAAAAAGCCGAGTAAAGTTTTCAAATTTTCTTCCCATAAAAATCTAATTTGGACAATTAAGAACGTTTTATAACAAAAAATATCCAAATCGGTCCAGCCGTTCTCAAGTAATGAGCTTACCAATGAACAAATTTCATTTTTATTTTTATATAGATATAGCGTTATTGCGAATATATTTTCCTGGCAGTGCCAAATTAGATAACAAATGGTCAAAACTATTTTCACGTCACACGACTAAGGAAATCAGCTCTAACATTATGAATTATTTATATTGTTGGATATGTCTCTCAACCATAACTCCTAAGTTACATGAATATAAAGTTCCTAAAGTAGTTAAAGAACGGTTAACCTGAAAAATTAAGGCTGCCTTCATAACCGTTGATTAACCAAGTAGACTGTATTCTCCCAAATAACAAGAAATCTAAACCAAGCATTGATTAATTGCTAAAACCATGAAGAATGGACAACCGGTGGGGCAAACTAGTTCTAGAGTAGAGAACGCGTTTACGTTAAGGCAAACATAGCGTAGAGCCCCGCCCAGGTGAGTGATGACTTGTGTAAAACGTCTGGGAGAGAGAAAAAAGTGACTGGATGAGAATAGCCAAAGATCGGGCTCACTTGCGTTTACTAGGAGAGGCCTTTGTTGAGCAGAGGACGAAGATAGGCTGATGATGACGACGAATTCCCTAAATCAAAATCATTTCCAACAGCTAAACTTATAAGCAAATAAAAAAGTTTAACAAAGCCCGAGCTGATGAGGCGAAAATTGAGACCTAAACTAGGCTTATTACAAAAAAGCTGACGACAATGCAGACGCTTTTCTCACCAGCTAGTGGGACAATATACGAGAGGTAGGCTAACTACGAAGAAAACTTCTATAAAAGCCTACAACTACAGACATATTAAATCAGACAAGTCCCAAATAAACCCACATCAAAATTTAAACCGGCAAGATAGGAAAACGTAAATAGCTAAATGACGTCACAGCTTCAAACTGGCGAAGTTGCCGGCCCGCGAGCCGAAGTTACCGATTCGGTTCATAATTGATAGCTGGCAGTATTACGTGAGTCTATTGCTATGAGTTAACTTGCAATTATTATTCTAGCCTGAATGAAATGATGATAGTTATTATTATCATTCACTTAATTTATATTCTATCTTAGATTTAAGTTCTTTACAATATAGTTATTTATTAAAACAATATATACAAAAATACTTTTAAATATATATTATTATTATTATTATTATAAAAATTAGGAAGTTTCTTTTTACGTCGAAAATGTTTATTAGACTTACATTATTTGTCCTAACTTTTTGTTAATATTTTCTAATCAGGAACTATGATTACCAAACAGCTGTCATTGTACATTTGAAGATTAAGTTTCTTAGAAGCCAAATTCAAGTTTGAATTATCATATCCCAATCACATTAAACGTTATTGAGCTCATGAAAACGGCAATTTAATAATTATTTGTGAAAAGTGCAGGGCTCATCCGCCACCTAAAGTGAAAATGATGGAAAAATATGTGTTTTTATAAGGTTTGTATTTTTGTCTGCACTCTATAAATATTATTATTTCCCTCTTTCTAAATAATGTATGCATGTGATCTTCTTTTCGTGTCGATGCTTCAGATAAAATTTGTTTGGCTCAGAAGGAAGCCATTGTATTATTTTTACCGCACTGTATGTGCTTCCATTAAGTTTACAGGCAAGCAGGTGTAGGGGCTCGAAGGGCAAGAATTGATTGTGTGGGTTCTCCGCATACAAATTGGGCGTTTGAAACTGGTGCAAACCCCCACTTGCACATTTTACTCCTAATAAAAGTAATAAAAATTATGATATTTAGTAAAAAATAAATAATCATTTTAATAAAAATAATGGTTGCTATCTTGACACGTAACTAGATACCTTTATCAGATCACTAACCGAAGTATTCTTGAGTCGGGCTGCTCCTAAAAATTAAGTACCCTATACGATGAAATTGATCCCGAGGCCTCGTTCTTTAGTTATTTAAGGCTTAAAATGCGTGCAGTCTTTTCTAGTTCCGTTAAGATGACCCCGGAACTCTTGTAGTTTCATCATGTCTATGTGCTTGAGATATATAACTATGATTTGAAATGAGATGAAAATATGTATCAGTCATCGTGGCGTAGTGGTAAAATGGATTGGAGTACTCAATCCATTTCGCTACGAGAAACGGAGATTTGAGTCCCGCACTGAAAAAATATCTGCCAAGATAAAAATGCATCGATTTAAAAATGTAGTGAATAAGTTAGTACTCAGTTCTTTACATTCTAGATGACGAACGTCTGAGGATGGACGTCGTTAACGTCCGAACACCGGTCGAATTGTTCGACGAAATAACTCGTGAGTGACAGTCGTAACATATCTATATATAATGAATCACGCTCACGTTAGTTTATATACCAAATCTAGATACATTCATAGTCCTGATCAAGCCTGACCAAGTCTTCCAAAGGAAGAGGTTTTCAATTGAAATGGGTTTTTTCACTCATATTTTATATCTGGTAGCGTGAAATGATTAGGGGATCCCATAAAAAAAATATTGGATGGGATGTTTTTATAGTAATTCAATTTTTATTCAATTTATACTGTACATCTACATGTCACTGGCGATAACTTAACCCACTGTTTAATTAACTGCCTAGCCTTTTGATTGAATGGTGCCATTCAACTGATGGCCTGAATGATATACAACCATTTAATCAAACATCTAGGCAAATGTAACTTTTAAACTTTCGCGATTCGAACACATAGTTATATATTTAAACGGGACTTATCGCACTGAAAACTTAATTTTTATTTATCTCAACGTTTCGATCAAGTTGCATTGCTCGTGGTCACGAGAAGACTGAAAAAAGGGTGTCAGCATCGAGAAGGGCGACCGTTGTCTCCAACTACACGCATTTGGTTTTGTAAAAATTCAGAATTGTCAAACTCACATCGAACCTGAATGTTGAGTCTTACATTGAATCCAAAGCCAAGGTAGATGTATAGAAACTTGGTATTTTGTGTAAGGTTAGGCAGTACTTCACGCCGGGACAGCTTTGGAATCTTTACCAAGCACAGGTCCGATCTTGTATGGAGTACTGCTGCCACCTCTGGGACGGTTCTGCCAAGTATCAGCTCGAGGCTTTGGATTCAATTGAGAGACGAGCTATGAGGCTCATTGGAGATTACACTCTGGTAAAGAGTAAGTTTCAAAGTCTGGTGCATTGACGTGAGGTCGCAAGCCTGTCGGTATTCTACAGATTGCACTATGGATAGTGTGGACAAGAACTGCACAATGTAACCAATGATACCTGTGCCAAATTTCAATACTGTATATAATGTTAATTGTGTCTGATTAAAATTTCTGTGACATAAACACGAAAAAAAAACGAACGGATAGAGGACCGACGGACACAGCGAAACTGTAAAGGTTCCTTATTTGACCACGGAACCCTAAAAACACGTAATTAAACTTTTTTTTATATATATTTTTTAAGTTTGATGACCACTGACTACATTATAATTAGATTATAATAAGGCAGTTAGTAACAAAAAGTCTGTAAGTACAACGAAGATAATTAAAAGAATGTGGTCTAGGGACAAAGTAAGCTACTGAACAACAGACAGACACTGTCTGTTTTTTTGTTGTTGTAAAAACTACTGAACCGATTGCTATGTATGTGGTTTTCAAATGAATAGCTTAGAGTTGACTTAAAAACTGGTACTTGATATCTCAATATGATGTGTATATAGTATATTATTATAACGAGCGACTCCTGTTTCGTCCTGGAATAAAATAGAGGATACCTTTAACCCAGGAAAATGACCAAAGCTGCAGGCACAGTTAGTATTTTAATCGAATGTTCCCATACAAAATGTGAAAACATCTCACGAGGTTCGCTGTTCACGTAGTAACCACCGAAGTGGGAAAACCCTGTGACCTGTTTGTATATTCGAAAGATGGATTGGTGTGTCATATCAGAAGCATTAAATGCACAAAAAATATAATTCTTCTATTCGTCACGTTTATTACAATTTGTACTCGACCACGGCGAAGCAAAAAGAAGGGTTATGATTTTAAGCGGTATGTATGTATGTATGTATGTATGTATGTATGTGGGTGAGTATGTATGTATGTTCAGCTGTTCCCTCATAACTTCTAAAATGTTCATCATATAATTTAAGAAATGCATGAGGTATCGTTGAAAGCGTCTTCATTATCCGCTGGTAATCGGCTATGTAACGTCAGATTAAATAGAATATGACGCTCTCTACAGGGCATAATGACGTGAATTAAAAAGTTCAATACTATTTTTGGTATCAAATGAAAGGGCTTAATTAGCACATTTCGAAAATATATACCTAGTCCGGCCATAAGTTCTGTTACAAATGAAAATGCATTTTTTTTTTTATGAAGTAATGTAATATTACTAAAACTTATATGTTCATATTTATTTAAGTCTCAGCAAAAAATAAAAAAAATAACTATTCGAAATGGCCACCTTTGGCTTTTATACAGGCCTTTAATCTGTCTGGCCACCTATGGATTTACGCACTGTTTCCATGGGAAATTTCGCCACTCCAGACATTTTTTAAGAAACTCAATGTCGCCGTGTCGTTTAGAGCAGGCCATGTTCTCTAAAACTGACCATACCTTGTAGTCTAAAGGGTTCTAGATGAGGGCCAGTCTTCAGCTTATAAAGTCCGCAACGTTGGTTTCAAGCCAGGCTTGGGTAGTTTGTGCCTTGTGACCAGAGGCACAAACTACCCAAGGTACAGAGTCCTGCTGGAAAGTCCACGGTACATTTTTTAAAAGTGAATTGCTGAGAGGTTTCAAAACATGATCAAAGAATAATTTAAATCAAAATATAAGTTTAATAACTAAAACCTGACTACGGTCTTAGTGGACTAAAAAGTCACAAACAAATATATTCAAATGTTTTAGAAATTTAAAACTTTAGAGCCGTAGGAGTGCGATATAAATAGTATTTATAGTATTTTACCAAGTAGATAAAGCGCTCTCCCGCGGCTCTAAAGTTTTAAAATTCTAAAACGTTTGAATATTCTTGTTTGTGACTTTTTAGTCCACTATAAGTCCGGTTTTAGTTTTTGAACTTATATTTTTACGAAAACTATAAACGCCATTCGTCTCATAAGAATATACCTTAATGTAGTGTAGGGCAATACGGTAGGTTTCCCTTCGCGTTTTTACGAACGTTCCTTGCGATTTGTCATTAATAGTCGCGGCGCGTCTTTGTAGCGCGCGCTGATATGAACCTTAATTATACCTTAGTTAAGTTCGATATTTGTATCGAGACAGATCGAGAAACTTGTATCAATATGTGCTCAGATACCGATAATCGACTTATTTCAGAAACTTTTTGAAATAAAAAAAAAAAAAAAAAAAAAAAAAATGTTTATTTCAGATTAAAAATCCATAAATTTGTTAGTAACAATAATTATTCTTAAAAACCTATGTTAGTAATACAGAATTAACCTATGCGGTTCTGCCCGTGACTATGTCTATCCAGTATTTCTGGATGGGACAGTCGTAGCGTGATGCAATCATTTTCAGAACACTGTTGGAGCTACCTCGTAGACGGAGGAACATTGAGGCGACCTTTTTCCGTATTATAGCGTGGAAGCCGTCCACGCGTGCTTCCGCGAACATTCCAGACGCGCTACAACGCCATGGCAGTCCCAACAGTGCTCTGAAAGCATTGTTATATTGCACCCTAAGAGTGTTGTAGGCTCGTTGCGTATACTGAGCCCACAGGCTGCTCGAGTAGAAAGACTGACAGTACGCTCTAAATAGAGTTAATTTTACTTTATTTGTGCTTCGAGCAAACCTGCGAGCCAGCATATTGCTTCTTACCGCCAACGCCCTTCGCTCTCGTTCTATATCTAGATCGTCTTTCAGATCTTCTGTCAACATATGTCCAAGATATTTAAAACTGTTTACAACTTTTAGAGCAGTGCCATCAAGTGCAACTGGAGGTACATAAGTAGGCTTCAGATTACCCGCCATGAAAATAAGTATTTCGCTCTTCTTAGAGTTGTACTTGAGGCCATGATCAGCTGCGTAGCGCTCACAAATGCTAACAAGTTTTCTCAACGCGTTGATTGATGGAGCAAGCAGCACCATATCATCAGCATAACTGAAATTATTGACACAGGTTCCGTCTATGTAGCATCCGACATGGATACTGCTCAGTCCATCAATCAACTCATTGATATACAAATTAAACAAGCTTGGGGACGTCAAACCACCCTGACGGACTCCACATTCTAACCTGTACTCGTCAGATAGTGTATCAGACCACCTCACTTGATTTGTTTGGTTTTTGTACCAGTACCTCAGTAAAGAGACACCTTCAATCGGCATGCCTGTCTCGCTCAGCTTCTTCCAAAGAATATCATACGCCACTGAGTCAAAAGCTTTTGACAAATCGAGGAAACAAGCATACACAGGCGTCTTTTTCTGGGTATAGTACCTGACAGTAAAAATTAAAGTGAAATGATCATGTTACCGCTTTCTATACAAATCAATTTATATTTGTAACAAACAAAAAATATACAAACAACGTTTTTTTTTTGTTGTTGTAAATATGTTACTAAGATAAACTCTACGTTACAGTAACTAAAATCCAAATATAATCCAAATTTAAAACCAACTTCAAAGTTATCTCAAAGATTTTTCTGTTAGGACAACATTTATAATTTATTCATGTCTCAAGTCTTTCAAAGTTTCGGGTGAGCGGTTGCATTTTTATCATTCCCGCAAAAACTTGGGTGTTAATTTCAAGGGTTTGCGAACCAGAAAATTCAATGAAAAGTGTTCTTTGTAACGTTGTTGTACTTTAATTACGGTGTTTTATTTTATACAATCAACTTCGATCGCAATTTGGTTGCAACACCATCATCCATTCATCGTCCACCACACAAGTATGTTTAAGAAAGACGGATTCCACTTTTCCAAACAAACGAGTAAAACATAGCAAATGGTGGCTGCGAATGTGTATGTATGTGTGTGAGTGTATGTGGTGTATGTGGGTTGGTTAGTACACAATTTCATCACATGTTTTTTTTAATGAGAGCTTTTCAGAATTAATAGGACTAACAAGGACAAGATCTTGCTGCGATGTGGCGACCGATCGGCGTAATATGGTGTAAATGTGTGCATGAGGCTATGCGGATCGGCATATTTTAGAATAGAATAGAATAAAAGTTTATTTGTGACAAGTACGTAGGTACATTATAAACCAGCACAAAGAAATTAAAAATTTGCATGATAAGTCACGAATCGGCCCCAACTCAGTATAATGCTGGCAGCTAACCAGCGCTGGTCTTCCGTTGGAGCCGTTTCACATACACACAGTACAACTGCATAAAAAAATAAAGAAAATAATCATAATAAGAAAAAACAAACTACAGTACAACCAAACACATACACAAAAAATTTAAAAGGTTTTAACTACACATAAAAAAAAACTAAATTAAACAACTTGCAATTAAAAATTATACAATACAAACTTACAATTTAAATAAATTAGAAGTTAAGGTAAAAAAACGCAACAAATGTGCTATTATTATAGATAACTATAGTATGTATACCACTAGACGACACAACAGTTACTCGTGACGATAGAGGAAGTAAAAACAAAGTTAGAAGGATAATCTATTTTCTGGTAGGTATGGCTTATATTGCGCTCGTATCAAGTTTGAGAGCTTCCTGTCGCTGCTGATGTGTAGTAATAAAATATCTAAGTTTAACTATGAACATTTTGCAGGCTCCTCACCGGTGCTTACTCTCGATTTGGCGGTGTCAAAGCCGCCTTTTTTATAATTATTGCCATCACCCATGACTATAAGTCTGTCTGTGGCTCGAAGCATTTTATTTACTCTATGGTATTTAGCAATCACACCTGCTTAGTGACTTATGAGACTTTAAACGTATTATAATTTTTATAATTATTGCTATCACACAAGCCATCACACATGACTATAAGTCGGTCTGTGGCTCAAAGCTTTTTATTTACTCTATGATATTTAGCAATCACGCCTGCTTAGTGACTTATGAGATTTTAAACGTATTATAATTTTATAATTATTGCTATCACACAAGCCATCACAAATGACTAAGTCTGTCTGTTGCTTGAAGCTTTTTATTTACTTTATGATATTTAGCAATCACGCCTGCTTAGTGACTTATGAGACTTTAAACGTATTATAATTTTATAATTATTGCTATCACATAAGCCATCACAAATGATTATAAGTCTGTTTGTTGCTTGCAGCTTTTTATTTACTCTATGATATTTAGCAATCACGCCTGCTTAGTGACTTATGAGACTTTAAACGTATTATAATTTTATAATTATTGCTATCACACAAGCCATCACAAATGACTATAAGTCTGTCTGTTGCTTGCAGCTTTTTATTTACTCTATGATATTTAGCAATCACGCCTGCTTAGTGACTTATGAGACTTTAAACGTATTATAATTTTATAATTATTGCTATCACATAAGCCATCACAAATGATTATAAGTCTGTTTGTTGCTTGCAGCTTTTTATTTACTCTATGATATTTAGCAATCACGCCTGCTTAGTGACTTATGAGACTTTAAACGTATTATAATTTTATAATTATTGCTATCACACAAGCCATCACAAATGACTATAAGTCTGTCTGTTGCTTGAAGCTTTTTATTTACTCTATGATATTTAGCAATCACGCCTGCTTAGTGACTTATGGGACTTTAAACGTATAATAATTTTATAATTATTGCTATCACACAAGCCATCACAAATGACTATAAGTCTGTCTGTTGCTTGAAGCTTTTTATTTACTCTATGATATTTAGCAATCACGCCTGCTTAGTGACTTATGAGACTTTAAACGTATTATAATTTTATAATTATTGTTATCACACAAGCCATCACAAATGACTATAAGTCTGTCCGTTGCTTGAAGCTTTTTATTTACTCTATGATATTTAGCAATCACCCTGCTTAGTGACTTATGTGACTTTAAACGTATTTTAAGTCATGGATGGTGCGGATTAAAGTCCCGCACGAAATAAAAAAAACATTTAGAAAAATGATAAGCTACTTTAAAAAATTATGAATCGTTTTATTATTCTACTTTTTGTATTATATGCAATTTGGCTTACTGGAATTAATTACTATTTTTTTACAACAGTAAGCGTAATTCAAAATCATTGGCAGCAGTGTTTCTTGACCATAGACAACTGCATACTCACTAACTTGACAGACTTGTTTTTATTTCGTTTCCATGGCAACGTGATTTCCGTTCTTTATTTTTGGTACCTTGGGTTACATTATTACAATTTTCGAAGGGATTTCTAATTTTTTGAAAAATAAATACTGCTTTTATTACTCACTGATAATGTCGCTATCTATAAGCGAAAGATTTTTTGAAATCAGTTATGTATTTTTTGAGTTTATCCATTACAAAGATACAAACAAACAATCAAATCTTTCCGCATTATAATATTATTAGTGTAGATTACGGACTAGTCAATCGTTAGACCTCGGGCGGCCTGACAAAGGCCAGCACTACACTCATACGACAAACAAACAAATCGTTTGATCGAGGTCTCACCTGATTGAAAGCGACGATGTGGTCGAAGGTGTAGCACGCTTGCCTAGTAGATACTTCTAAACTTGAACACACCTGAGCTATAATTTACTGGGACCACTGACGAAGGTACAGCATTGCACTCCTTAGCAGTTGTTTGAGTAACATTCATTCGCAAAGTAGCAGCCTACAAATCCTTGCCACTCAAACTAAAGCCAAGCCACAATTCCTTTACAGCTAAAGCCAAGCCACAATTCCTTTAAAGATACTCACCGTTTTTAACAATTCAAAAAGTTGACACTCCACTCCCAGTGGTCGATAGTTACCCGTAACACCGCCGGTAGTTCGGAAGGGGGTTAATTAATAATAACGGTGTATGGGTGATTAATGAAACTGTACCCTTCCTAATTTATAGTTGGACTTAGCGCCCCGTCCCCCGCGCCACCGGCCCAAAGCAAACTAAATATCCAATACCTCGATGTTGAGTGGGGATTGAGAGATCTTGGTGCTCGGGATTTGACTAAACTGTACTGTAAATATTTTTTCCACTACTGAGATGCAGGCCTTCACTCTTGACCATTGTCTACAATCATTGTCAATTTATGTCCATGTCCACAAGTCCCGCTCAGTGCAGTGGGTGTTGGTGAATGATACACTTAAACTCGAGTTTTGAGATTTTTGGGTGTGATAGTTTTTTGGTCACGATATTTTCTTTACGTTTTCGATCAGTGAATAATCTGTACGTAATTGGTGCAGATACTAAGTTTCAACCGGAATTCATAGAACTACGAATTTTATAGTGTTCAGTTCTGTACAAACTGTTATCTACAAAGTTAATTGATAAACTGTTTCATAATTCACTCGGTACGGTGTTGACCTCAGTTTGTTCAACATCGTTACTTTATGACGATGCGTTTATACAGTACATTTATTAAATACATTTATTATTTAATTACTTATGTTCATAGTATACTGCGATGGAGTAGATGTTAATCAGTACACTTCTTAACTAGTCAAACCTATGATTCCATTATAACCCTGTAAGTTTAAAAAAAAAAAAAAATTTTTTGGTCCGTACTTCTTTAAAAACGATGCTGGCCAGAACGTCACAGTCAATGGTGATCGCTATAGAGCCATGATAACTGACTTTTTCGTTCATCAATTGAACAATCATGATGTGCAGGAGCTGTGGTTTCAACAAGACGGGGCAACATGTCATACAGCTCGTGCCACAATTGATTTATTGAAGGAAACGTTTGGTAACCACATAGTTTCACGTTTCGGACCCGTGAATTGGCCTCCAAGATCCTGCGATTTAACGCCGCTTGACTATTTTCTGTGGGGATATGTGAAGTCGCTAGTCTACGCCGATAAGCCCGAAACGATTGACCACTTGGAGGACAACATTCGCCGCGTTATTGCCGATATACGGCCACAAATGTTGGAAAATTCATCGAAAATTGGACCTCCAGATTGGATTACGTCCGAGCCAGCCGTGGCGGTCATATGCCAGAAGTCATATTTAAATTATAATGCCAGAAGATTATCTTTCGAATACAGTACATTTTATGTCAATTTAAAAAATCATCTTTGTTTTATTCCCATTCAAAGTTCTATACCGCTAAAAAAAAACACCCGTTATAACTGAGTAAAATATAATCATAATCCCAAGTTTTCAGTAAAAGTACCAAGACATCGTGATCGCACCACATTATTATGAAGACAAGTACGAGCAGTGTATTCGGACTTTGAAAATCTAATTACGTAGCCAGCACCCTTACCTCGCCTCGATCGTTCCTTCGCGCCCGCCCCACGCTGCCGCCCGCCCTCGGGTCCGTGCGGTACGGACTTTACTGTTCGGATAATGAGGTATAATGTTATGAAATAGTTATTTCTCGTCGAATTTGAGTAGTTCTGGGTTTTCAACCAGTATTTCCCGATTTTATTTGTTGATTTCGGGCTGACGTACACGTACGTGATAGTAGCACAGAATAAATAATTTTACTACATAGTAGGTCAGCTGGGAAAAATCAATAAAGTGTCACCATTTTTATCTGTTCAGTAGAGTGGGATGCCACTACCCTTACGACATTAACAAGATATTGACAGTGAAGTACGTGGCTTCATTAGTTCCTTGTTTTGTCACCTTTACCTTTCTTAACCTTGACCTTGAATTTGTATGTTGTCAAGTTTGGTTGACAAACCTCGCGCATCGGGAGTCTACTGCGCAGTAGTCAGTCGAACATCAGAAGTGAAAATTTTCACGTCAGAGTCTACTAATAGTATTTATGAGGAATATTCTGTAAAAAGTGATTATAATGTTATTTTTGATTAGTTTAAGGTTTGCATTCTACGGGGTCTTTCCGCCAAGTCTTTACAAGCAAGGAGAGGCCTAGCAATCTGAACCCGCAGATGTGTGTACATCATTTTTATGCGACGTAATTAATAAAACCAAATATTTATTTATTTTCCTCGCAATAAGTTAATTACACATTAATTACGATCAGAGAGAAGTAACAAAATAAACCTATCTTTGTGAAGAGATGGTGCCTGAAATAGGTTTTAAAAACCTTTAATACAGGTCACCATATAGATAGTAAACAAACATTTAGAGTTTCCGCATATATTTTTTTGTGTATGTGAATTTTTAATACCTACTATGTATTCAACCATTACACACGTAAACGAATTTACATGCTTGATCGAAACAAAGCTGCTGCGTACTTATAAGGCTATTCAGTGACTCATTGTACATATATTGGGTTTCAAGTATTGGTTAAGAAGTAAAAAAGCTCAATAATGCCTATTCGCCATATTTTTTTATTTTACGGTTGTTCAATTTCCACTTTCATCCAAATTGCCACTTCAGCTTACTATTTCTTATAGCAGGTCATTTTGATATTTACTCTTCGATGTCAATGGTATTTTTCAATTGTATGTTCAAAGGCACACTATATAACAGTAATTTACCTGAGCACATGATTTCTAAAATTCTCCCTCCGCATTGAAAATGTAACCAATTGGTAACAGGCAAGTTTGTCCAAGCTCACGAATTATACATGTTGTATTAATACGGTGTTCAACTCTACTATTGCTAGTGAAGTTTTAATTCGATAACCCACCGACTACAGCCACCCCACCCCACTGGGGTTGTAGCTCCCCGATATAATGTATTTATGGAAGATACCGCGGACCTAATGAGTGCGCGCCTCTTTATGCGGACGTTAGGCCTGAGGTCGGCTCAGGCACCGGAAGAACACTGTTCATCTGAGGATAGCATTAATCGAACACACTGTACATACATTGGGCCGCAAAGAAAGCAGGTCGGTAGCAAAAACCTCAATACATCCAAAATATTGGAACTAGCTTCAAGAAATTTATTATAAGACTGTGGTACAGACAATTTTATATTGCTTGAATAAAAGTCATAAAAGTTCAAGATTATGAATTTATTTTGTTTAATGTGTAATTTTTTCACGAAAAATGTGCTATTTTATCAAATACGCAATTTTCACTCCTTTTAGTATTTTGTATTGCCACCACGAGCTGTTAATACAGCTGTTATACGGTTTGACATGTTATCCACCAGATTTCTGAGACGATGCTAAATTATAAAAATCGTTGGTTTACAATACAATCACCAAAAAAAAAGTTTTACTTCTTTCTTTATTTATGACTAGCTGCGCCCCGCTGTTTCACCCGCATAAGGGATGTTGATGATGATGATGATGATAAAAAGTAGTAGTTATGTGTTATTCAAGGGTATAAGCTATCTCCGTTCCTAATTTCATCAAAATCCGTTCAGCCGTTTGAGACTGAAGTATGATTCTCATTTATTATTTATATGCTACTCTCGTCACTACTATAACAAAATAGCACTCTAACAAACATAAACATACACAAACTTTCTCATTTATTAATTATATGAAAATCAAAAAAAGCAAATAATGCCTCCTAGTTGCACCCCTAGGTCAAAGTGACAGGTGTCAACACACCTGTCACTTTGACACCTGTCATTGATACCTATTACTTTAATCTCCTGGTACTTAGCAATACTTTTTTTAAATATAATCACACTATTCAATATTCTTGGGGTACGTTCCCACTACACACACCACGTACTCACTTTTAATAACTTTATTTGTCAATGTCATATCTCCAACTTCTGAGGTGTTTCTGCTCTCCTGGTACTTTGAAATATTTTTTAATATAATCACACTATTTAATGTTCATGGGGAGGTATAATCACTTTTAATAACTTTATTTTTCAATGTCATATCTTCAACTTCTTATTTGTTTCTGCTCTCTTGGTACTTTGAAATATTTTTTAATATAATCACACTATTTAATGTTCATGGGGAGGTATACTCACTTTTAATAACTTTATTTTTCAATGTGTGTTTCTTTTCTCCTGGTACTTAGAAATATTTTTTTAAATATAATCAAACCATTTAATATAATCACACTATTTAATGTTCATGGGGAGGTATACTCACTTTTTTTTTCAATATTATGTCTCCAACATCTTAAGTGTTTCTGTTCTCCTGGTACTCAGAAATACTTTTTTTAATAAAATCACACCATTTAATGTTCATGGGGAGGTAAGTATATATATACTCACTTTTAATAACTTTATTTGTCAATTTTGTATCTCCAACTTCTTAAGTGCTTATGCTCTCCTGGTACTTAGAAATATTTTTTTGAATTTTTTTTTCGTTTTTTTTTTCAAGTCTTAAAAAAAACGATAATTATTTTTTCCTATTTCGGAGTAAGAAGTAACCTATGTGTTAATCAAGGGTATAAGCTACCTCCATACCAAATTTCATCCAAATCCGTTCTGTAGTTTTTGCGTGAAAGAGTAACAAAAATCCATACATACATCCATACTTACAAACTTTCGCGTTTATAATATTAGTAGGATAAAAGAAACTTTAATATAGTTTTTATTATACTTGGACTGCTCAAATGTTTTAAAAATAATCACAATTTTAAACGGTTTTATTTTTCACAACCGACCCGCTTTCTTTGTGGCCCAGTGTAGAATAGAGTTTGTGACTACAAAAATGTATAAGTGCTTGTGTCTTTAATTCAATTGAAACCTCATTGATATCTCTCTGTTATGAAAGTTAGACTGAGATGGAGGAACCTACTTTACTCTAGTACAAAAGTTATTCAACACTTGTTTGAACCACCGCTAACCAATTCCTTAACCATTATAGTTTCGATTTCATGCCTATTAGTTTTGGATAACTCCTTAAACTAACAATTGAGCGAGCTAATCTACTCAATTGGTAGAAGACAATCAGAAGTTTTAGGTACAAATTTTATCAATGTAAGCATTTTGATACATACTTTGATTGACCAAAGCCTTACCGATATTAAAATCCCGTTACTGAAAAAAAATACTACGCCTTTCACAGTTGCGTTCGCCAAATTGTATACTAACATAGACACCCATTGTTCGTGCTTTAATTACTTATTTGGCTGGTATATATACATTAAGAACCTGTGACGATGTCAAACCTCTTTCATAATAATACTCATTTGATCTCTTAATTCTTTAATAATCCACTTCATTCCATTTGATAGTTTGTCATTATTAATTCTAAATTCAAATAACCTGATTCCCATATTGTCATTGCATTAGTAAAACTGCAATTTTACGAAATAATATGTTATAAATTACCTAAATAAGTTTATTACAACTGGAGTCTTATAAATATATATGATAATACCTTCGTTAGTGGTTGTTTTGATCCATATTGTTGAAGCACAAAAAGTCTGTGATAATAATGCTCCTATTGTTCCTGTACTTTTGTGTCCACTGAGGATTGGTCCCTAGGCTAGTGGAACAAACCCCAGGACCGCCTCTTGACAAACCTAATTGAGTTTCTAATCTATTTTTAGATATTTTGCCATTATATGACATGTTATTTTACAACATCAACCAGTTTGTCTATAGAAGACTAATCGAACCTATTCGCGGCACCAGAAACCAGTGAAATTATACGAGTAGAATTTGTATAAAATAATAATTGATGATTAGATTATGATTTTGCTGAACAAGTTGCTGGCTTATTTTTTGCTCTAGTATTTGAAAACTAAATGTATCTCAACACAGATATTGTCTGTACTGACATGTTTGCTTTTAATTTACAAAAGAAAACTGACAAAAGATTGCAGAGCGATTCGTGCTTGTGGTTCTAATACAGTTTGGCGATTAGGGAAAGTGGCTAAATTAGAAACGGCGAAAGCAAACTCCATTTTCACTGTTCTGTCATTTAGAAGCCTACTCACTTTAGTACATTAGGTTATCGACCTCGGCCAGAGATGGAGTAGACAATAGATATCTTCTGAATTTAATTATAAGTAATAATTATTAAAGCCATCAGTAGCGCGACATCGGCTGACCTCCCGTCTCACACCCTTTTGTTGAATAATCGGGAGGGGGGCAAATAAGTGAGCTCGTGGATGTGACACTTACTCTTCATCTTTGACTCGGCCTCTGAAATTGTAACCTACTAATAGTGTTACTACATAGCGTTGAAACGGCTGAATGGATTTTTGTGAAATTTTGTTTGTTGTTTGGTACCACTTTGATGCCTGTTAGCTCAGCGATTTTTCTTCTTGTGCCAAGTGAAACAAATGTTCGACATTGGCAATGCTCGTCCACTCACAGATTCTGATGTTCCGCAACCAAGATTGTTCTTCTTGACAAGCGAGGTAGGTATCAATCGAAGCGTCTTTTTTGATAGAATAGGCTATTTTTTACCTGGGTTCGGTGTTGTAAGGGAAGGGTTATGTTCTCAAACTTACACCGATTTTGAGAATTGAGGTATCAATCGATTCGTCTTCATTGCACGAGTGTCATATGCTTTATTTACCCGACCTTAGTTTAGTTTTTAAACTTATGTCTTGTTTTGCCCGTCGTAATAAGTTAGAGCAGTTGACTTCTCTGAATTCTTAACACGTGACCAAGATATGAGGTCTGCAACAATTCACCACTTTTTATTATACGCGTTGGAGAATCATTCTTCACCTTGGTCCAGCTAATAAAGAGCATTTCTATAGTAATATAAATAAATAGGTCTACTTTCAGTCTCACCCTGCAAACGTGGCTGAGGCCATTTCCAATGTCTCCTCCAACCGAACAGCAAACCTAACTCTCTCCTCAAGGCGTCCACCGCACCCCACTACGAGTCGAACTTCCTATAATTAATTACCCTCATTATCATTATTGTTCGAAGGCAGTTTTGCTTCGATAATGAATTGTTCGCTCCATCATTAATTAGTTTATTATAATAAGAACTTTGTTGGAAGATTAATCAAGTTTTATCAGATACTGGTTGCGTTACGAATACTTCGCGAAAGTAGGCACCGGTTGTTTCCGTGGTTACGGTTTTGGACTGTTTCTGTAATTTAAGGAGACTCGGGGTTGTACAGCTTCGCTGTTTAGAATCACAGAATAAGTAAGAACGACGACTCATCATAATTTTGTTCAATAAACGAACCTGGGAGGGAAATGTAAACGTTGGATTGAACCATTTTAGTTAGTAAGTTAGGATGTTCTGTACAGTAAGTTAGACATTCGACGCGGATGAGTCTACGCGGACGCCCGCCCCGGACGTTAACATGTATAATATTAAGCTAATGCATTGAGAGCGAGGCGGACGCGGAAAGTAAAGATCTGAATGACAAATGACGTCATCCCTCATCGGCTTCAGACTGTCCGCGTCGCACTGTAGCAACTGGGACCACGAGATACTGGAGCCGCAGTTCCAATCAGTCCACTGGGACCACATGACCTAGTCGCCAGAAAAATCAAAGGGATAAAACAAAAAATAATAACGTAGTTAATATGGGTATGTAAAGGAAAAATTTGGAGTAGGTACAAAAATGTACTTGTTGACCCGAGGTCAGACCTAATTTTTATTCATAAACATTATAATTTGTTTTGTTTCTCTTTTCGTTTTTTATATACTTAACGGCTTATAATTAAACCAAAACTACCCAACACAGTTATTTTTTTTGCAAAGGAAATGGCTTTACAATGTTGATTAAACCCTTTCCTCATGAAGTTCAACGGTATAAAGCCAACATTAGTAACGGGATATTTATCATGCATATCTTTTCTTTCCAGTTTCTGATGTCTGGGTGGCTATGTAATAAGAACAGATGTAGAGCAGAGAATAACGTGCAAGAGCATACTGTGTGTTTCGTTTGTAGAGATGTGTTTCGAGTTGGAAGTGATATTGTGAACAGTGGTAACATTGACAATAACAAAAAACGAGCAAGCAAGAGGGTAAACCGTTTTGTCTGCTTGTAGAAATTAACACCCACCCGCATTTACTTCAGTTACCATTGCAACAGTGCCGAAATATCGGAAACTCAAAACAAAAGATTCGTCTAAGTTGATTTATAGACCATGACTCGCTCTGTCAATAAAGTGTGTATGTCGAAGTACCATTATATCTACAGTGTTCTTGCATTATTTTTTGATGAAACAACCAAATATACTTGTACTCGTATGTACATAATTATGAAGCAATATGGAAGACTTAACTCAACATTAGAAACGGTCATGACTTGTCTTGATTGATCATGGCACTTGCAACAATGCCGAAATATCGGAAACTCAAAACAAAATAAATATACAGTTGGTAATGTTGATAGAGACCATGCCAGTTTATAAAATAATGTTTTTAAAATATGGTAAAGATAATATTGAAGCATCTACTTGTATTTATAACTTAAACCATAAATAATTTATTCAACATTGACTTCAATGAGCTCGTCGTAATCTACTTTTGTAGAAACAAAGCTATTAGCAGCCATTAAATTAAAACAAGTACACGATTAAACGTAATTTATGATAATTATTCCGACAATGGGAGCTAAGTAGATTTAGTTGTGAACCAAATTTTTATGGCGGTGAGTGTTTCCATTATACCCAGATAAGCAGCTGCAGCTTGAGGCATTACCGTGGCGACGATTCAGTTGCGAACGTAGCAAGCGTTGTAAATAAGAAAGGATTTTGCGTCGCTGAACCGACGATTCAAATGAGAACGTCGGCAAGCGTTGTAAATAAGAAAGGATATTGCGTTGCTGATCCGACGATTCAAATGCGAACGTAGCAAGCGTTGTAAATAAGAAAGGATATTGCGTCGCTGATCCGACGATTCAAATGAGAACTTCAGCAAGCGTTGTAAATAAGAAAGGATATTGCGTTGCTGATCCGATAATTCAAATGCAAACGTAGCAAGCGTTGTAAATAAGAAAGGATATTGAGTCGCTGATTCGACGATTCAAATGAGAACTTCAGCAAGCGTTGTAAATAAGAAAGGATATTGCGTTGCTGATCCGACGATTCAAATGAGAACTTCAGCAAGCGTTGTAAATAAGAAAGGATATTGCGTTGCTGTTCCGATGATTCAAATGCGAACGTAGCAAGCGTTGTAAATAAGAAAGGATATTGCGTCGCTGATCCGACGATTCAAATGAGAACGTCAGAAAGCGTTGTAAATAAGCAGGCATATTACGTCGCTGATCTTCAACACTAATGTAATGGTACAGTCATCAACGTAAGTCGTAACATTTCCAGGCTTTATTTTTAATTAGGTACACCCAAAATGTTAAAGTAAAATATAAGCTTGGATATCTTGCTGACTGATCGAAACAGATCAAAGCTGGCATGACGAAACAGCGGTGTCAATCCATACCGACCTAGTACCTCACATAATAACTAGTGGCTCTGTGAGCTGTAGACCTCGCGCGTACAAACTTTTTTGCAAACAATTTAGCGGTGCACAACTAACAATAATAACCAAGATGCTCCATCAATCCCTACCTAATAGGTAAATTTACTGCCTTTTGAGGAACTATTCTGCTCATCACGCCCAAGATCCTCATCAGATCTTCACCAAATTTTTATGAGACTAACTTAAAGTTACTATCTTTCAAATAAAAAAAACCATTGAAATCGGTTTTATTGAGGCGGAGATATTCAGTAGCCCTTTTTTTACCCTTTTTTTAGGGGAAGTACCGCCGAAATCAAGAATTCCCGACGATTAAAAAATTCTAAAAGTTTGCTTTTATACTAAGTTTTGTCTTAGATCAGTGGAGAAATGCGATCTGTAGAGGAGAACAGAAATCCGGACATTCGGAAGGACATACGAAAGCATTTTTGCCCAAGCTGAAACGGAGACGCTTCGCTCGTGCTTCGCACTCCCTTGGTCAAAAAAATGAAATTTAAACTATTTTCAGTTTCATTAGTAGCAGACCGTAACGTAAGCAATTGCTTTGATTTATATTATTTCGGTTCAGCATACATACTTATTTTTCATGAATATACTTTTCTTTCCATCTCTGAAAATGAAGGTGTGTTCATGAAATGAATCGACGTCAGCGTTAGCGCCTTGCGCTGATCTATCGGCGTATAGAGGCTGATTTATACATAGGCGATGCTGACAAATCGCTCCGGACTTGATCTAACGTCGCGGGTGTGGTGGCGTCGGTGGTCTAGTGAACCTCAGTGCGTTTGAAAACAAACAGGAGCCAACAAGAATCGCGGGGGAGGGGGGGGGGGGGGGGGGTTGGTAAAAGTTTAATGTTGTTTTAGGTATATCTACGCTGCAACTACCTTGATCATTTTATCGATAGGTTGATGGTATAAGCGCCACGTGACAATTTCAGAATTCAAATTTAAATTTTCTTGAACCCACTCTAATTTCGCTTTCGTTCTAATAAACGTGCTCTACTTAGTATAAATAAAAATATTCATGGAGAGAAATAAAAAAATACTTTTTGTTTCAAAATTGCTAAAGAAAGTTTTAAAGTTTTGGGATTTTTAAAACTACTTTCAAAAGGTGGAATGGATCTCAAATGGACGGCTGAACTAACATCAAAATTGGTTGAAATAGTTTTTTTCAATAGATTATTATAAAAATACAATTAATGTAAGTAATTAACACTTATCTCGGTAGTAGTTCTAGATAACATGAACGGTAATTTTAATCTAAATATCAACGAAGCAGTATAAAATGTCGTGGAATGGCTGAATGCAAATAATCTGCGAGTAAATATTAATAAAATCAAATTAATCCAATTTAAAAATAAATGAGCAAAAAAGTAGACCTTGATGTTATTTATAATAACCAGCCTGTTGCAGAAACAAACAAAACATTTTTTTATTTTTTACCTATTGTGTCCCACTGCTGGGCAAAGGTCTCCCCATATCCTTTCATGCATCTCTATCCAGGGCTAGGTCTTGCCCACCAATTCTGTAAGCATTTAAGTCATCACGCCACCTTTTTCAAGGTCGACAACGACGTCGTCTACCATCTGCAGGCTCCCATTGTGTGCTGACTTTTGCCCATCTCGCCGGATGCATACGGGCCACATGTCCGGCCCAGTCCCACTTCAATCTAGCACTCTTAAAACCAGCATCGGTGATGCCAGTTTTCGAGCGCAGTGTAGTGTTCCGGACTCGATCTATCCTTTTCACTCCAAGTATGCTACGTTCCATGGCTCTCTGACAAACCTTGAGTTTGGACTTCGGCGCCTCAGCTAATAACCATGTTTGTGCACCGTAGGTTAAGACGGGCAGAATACACATGTCGATGAGATTGCGCTTCAGCGACAGAGGAAGCATAGGTGACATTATTAGCATGTAAAAATGTAAAGAACGATGGTGCCTAACGAATGCATGCCTAACGGTCCTATAGTGCAATTTAGAATCCAACGATACCGGGTTCAAAACCTAAGCTCCGTACCAATGACTTTTCTATGTGCGGTTTTTCATCGCTCCGTGCTTCGGAGGGCACGTGAAGCTGTCGGTCCCGGCTGTTATTGATTAATAGCAGTCGTTAAGCCATGTCAGAGGCCCTCGGGCAGCTTGACAAACTTTGACATGAAAGGCCAGCACTACCACATACGACAAACAAACAAACATGTAAAATTTTGCTTGCCAGCAATGGCTAATATGTTGGACTACTGTATTTAACTTTGACATCTTTATATACATGTTAATGCAACAAAGAATTGTATCATTGATGACATCACTCATTCTTACAGTTACCCACTTATTCTTACAGTTAATTTAAGTAATTCAAACATAAAATAGAAACATTGTAATGAAGCTGACTGTACAATAGCATTGAAATTTCTGAAAGCCGTGGCTTTCACGTCATATTTTTTGATCGACACTGCAGCTACAGTGGAAACACGCATAATGAGACATTAAACTTCCGTAATTAGACACCCGTGAAATTAATATGTTACCATAGATGTTACGACTTTTAATTGTTCTCTCTTCGCTTTGTTCGGTCACAGACGATATATTACAACTATAATGAGGTGTAATGTTAGTGTACGAGTATGGGATTTCATCGTGTGCTTACCGTAAATACGGTCATAATTAGATGTTGAGCTACGGATTCGTTCTACGCGTTATTTATTGCAGTAACGGTATGTTGAAGACAGCGATGAAAAAACAAAGTTAAGCCAGTGGATGAGTAATTGCGAATATTTTTATTTTGACCACCATTTTGTCGATGACGTGACCGAGATTTTTTAATGTTAGTAAATGTGTGATCTTATGGTATGACTGCACAACATTATAGTGTCTATTTGTAATTTATTGGAAAATAAATTAAAAGTATTCGGAATATTCATTTTCATTAATAGACTTTCGTAAAATTTCAATATACCTAAATAAAACAAAACTTACTCGACACAAATTAAATTGGGTTGAAAAAATTATTGTATTTAAAACCCGGTTTGCTGCAAAGGAGTGGAATGCTCTGCCATCGTCAGTGTTTCCGGTAAAATATAACCTAGGTGTGTTCGATCGAGTGGTTAATATTCTTGATTACGTGACATGATAAAGTGTGACGTTTAGACCAGTCTATAACTATTTAAGTACTATAATCAATAGCTAACTGGAAAAATAACACTTAATGTAATCTCCACTTAAGACAGAACTCAACTTTTTATTGAGTGATGTCACGCTCGCCGTTGAGGTATATTTCAGTCAGCTAAGCTACAGGAGACAAAAATATTATTTGTAATTGTTCCTATATACCTACTGAAAATAAAGTATATATATTGATAATACCTACTGTTTTACTTAAGGTTTTTAGTTAAATAATAAAGGTTCATTAAGAACTACATTTAAACATTAGTCCTTACGTCACACCACAATTTTTAGGGTTCCTTCTGAATACAATAACGGAAACTTTATAGAATCACTCGTGTGTCTGTCTGCCTGTCTGTCACAGCCAAGTTGAATTTTGTTGTACATATGAATTTCACGGTCGTGAAATGTACAAATTAATTTTGAATATGGCTTTTATTTTAATTTTCTAACTTGTCCCTCAAATTAGAAAATTTTAATAAAGTTTTGCAGACTGTACTTTTTTTTGCAGATTATCTCATAAAAGTGCTTGCTGTGAGGGTCTCAAAATGTATTTTATTTAAATTAAATTTTTGGTAAATAGTTTTAAAGGTATTTAAGAAAAGGTATGAAAATTATCCATTCCCAGCAAAGAGGGGCCCCTGCCCCTCTTTGCTCCGAAACAATTAATAATAAAATTTTGAAAAAATACTGATCCTATATGAAGTCTATGGTCATAAAGTAACATGGTAAATCTCTGAATATCGTGTGATGATACACCTATTCATCGAACGGAACCGCGGCACTTGATGCTGGTACACAAATCATGCTCGTGAACGGGTGATGCTTGTGAGGACTGGTCCAGCCTCGTAGAGTTATCCCAGTTTGGTGATTGTGTGAAATCTTCTTGGCACTTTTATCTATTGTATTAGACATTTACATGTGTATTATTATAATTTCTAGCGTTAAAAATATATATTTAGAATTGTCAAAAATGTAAAACAAGTAGCAAATGTAGATTGAAAAACGAAATTAAAACCACGTTTTTTTCATAGCATGCAGTTTTAGAATGCTTTGCCATCGGTTTGTGAGCTACCCTGAAAGTTTCAGCCGCATAGCTAATCGGGAAGTGCTCGTAATTTAAGTTGTAAGATTCCACCCGGAACGACAAGCAAACAAGAAAATGAATTAATTAAAAAAATACATGCATACATTCGAACATATTATTATAACTGTCTCCCTTTGTGAAGTCGATTAAAAACGTGGTAGAATGATTTCTGGTAGAGATTCTTAGTGCTCTCTTCTCTACTGGTCGTACCTCTACGTAAGCACTGGTAGAGTCCGAAGAGTATTTCCTTTTCCTTTGCGAGATTCAACTCTAAGTTAGAACATGAAAGGGAAATTTCTTTTCAAACTCAACGCATACTTAGTTTACCTTATTTTGTTCATCATCATCAGCCTGTGTTCGTCTACTGCTGGACATAGGCCACTCCCAATGAACGCCACAGAGCATGATCTTCGGCTCTTCTCATCCAGTTTCTGTCAGCCGCCTTCCGCAGGTCGTCACTCCACCTGACCGCTGGGCGTCCTACACTACGTTTGCCAAGAAACAGTCTCCACTCGAGGACACGTCTACCCCAGCGGTTGTCCGTCCTTTGAGAAATATGACCAGCCCATTGCCACTTCAGCTTGCTAATCCTTTGCGATATGTCGGTGACTTTGGTTCTATGTCGGATAATCCCGTATCGGATTATATTTCCTTATTTTATTGGTTTGATCTATTTAATATATTTTATGTTTCCCCATGTTAAGTTTTGACTTGTAAAAGTGATATTATTTTGCATACTTACAATATTTTATTATTCCGGTTTTTGAAGGCAAGTGCCTTTATTATTTATCTTCTACAGAATAAATCATTTACATCACAATAATTATAGTGCCATTCAGAACTATGGTTTGTAAACACTTTTTACAGCTATTCTATACCAGAATACGTCACTCCTTGAAATTACCAGCAAGGTTATTTTCAGGAAACGGTACACTTTTAAATTATAATATGGAATAAAACAATCATACAATCTTAATTTGTTTGTTTGTTTGTTGCGCTTTCATGCATTAACTATTCAACCGATCATTATGAAATTTGGCACACACGTTGTCAGAAAAGGACATAGAAACGTAGACAGTAAAAGACATTTCATCAAAATTTTGGAAAAAACTTTTAGTGTGTAATTCTAAATTGTTTATTTTGTATGGGGATTGCCACATTGGTGCCAAAGTTACAAGAGACAAAGTGACAGGTGTCAAAGTTACAGGCTCCAAAGTGACAGGAGTCAACGCGATAACTTGTAGTCTGTGTGGCCGTAGTCGCGTTGAAAAGCTAGAAACAAATATAACATCTTAATAATGATATAATTTGCAATACAAAACAAATTAAACCCTGCTTTGAAAACGAGCCAGTGTCAAAAGTAGACAGATACCATTGTAATGCATACCTCAAAACAGGCTGAGAATATGCTTTACGTACGTAAGCGGTTGCAAGGAGCTGTAGCGAACTATCTGCTGACCACCCTTATAAATAATAGCGGCAAGCGGCTGACCCCCCAACCCTACCCCTTAAGGGTATACAGTCGCAATGTAGGCGGGAGGCAGTGAATGAGGTTGGTTCGAATGGCCCGACAGTTACGCATACCAATACGCTTGCTTATAACGACACACATATTCTAAACTAGCTGCGCCCGGTGAAGGATGATGATGATGATGAAAGTATCCTATGTGCTATTCCAGGGTATAAGCTATCTCCACTCTAAATTTCATCAAAATCCGTTCAGCCGTTTGAGAATGAAGTATGGTGATGATGATGATGAAAAGTATCCTATTTGTTATTCCAGGGTACAAGCTATCTCCACTCTAAATTTCGTCAAATTCCGTTATTCGTTATCCGTTAGCTGTTATCGCATGTAAGCTCCCCTAATAAACAAACAAACAGACAACGTTTCACTTTTATATATTGGTCTAGATGAGCTAGTAGTTCGTACGTGAATTTATATTTGATAAATAAAAAACCTCTCTGTTTTACCCAAATTTGTGGAGGGAATTGTCTTCATCAGCCTATGTATGTATTTATGTATGCATGTATGTATGTATGTATGTCTGTTCCTTTGTGGCAGTATATAGACCAAACGCGTGGACCGATTTTGATGATTCTTACGTCACTCCATTTTTCTTAATCTTGCGAGTGTCACTAAACACATGACATTAATCAAAATTCAATATGGCGACAATCAAACACCATATTGTGAAAAAGAAAATAACGAAAGTCGATGAACGAGTTTCTCTTATTATTTTTCATTTCGAATATTTTTATAGCAACCATAATTTTTTTTTTTTTCTCATTTATGTTTTTTAACACTTTCGATTACGTCTTGTAACCCAGCAGCTCACTGACCCTTTGGAAATGCAGATGCGCTTGAGTGTGTGAACCCACTCTTTGCTCATGTACGAGTATATCTAATAACAACACTCAAAATCTCGGGAAAAAACACAAATCGAAGAGTGCTGGTGGTGGACAACGTTGCCAAGACAAATAGCTTTGATTGGATGTTGGATTTATTTGAAGTCACGTTTCTTTAATAAATAGTTCAATAAAAAATTGGATTCAGTAAAGTTAATTTAAAAAAAAGTACATATTAAATAAAAAATAAATAAAAAAGTTTTATCTTGGAATCCCTTTTGGAAGTTGATTAAAACTACCTATAAGAATTCTACACTGAAAATTAAGTAAACGTAGTGGTAGAAGACTAACATAATTAAATTGTTGTTTAATTAGTGTATTAGTCAGAAGACTATAATGTAGAGTAGATTAGAGATATGAAATGGAAGTAAGTGAAGTTGGAACGCTCAATTACTAACTAACTACTGACTTCACTAGTTTTGCTACTGTCCTATCAAATACATTGCAATATAGCTACACTCCTGATCTCATTTCCAAATTGCATTTCGAAACTTAATCTCGCCTTTCAAGCCGTATTACACCAAACCAATGTATGCCTTAATTTAAATCAATAAAGCTTAGTTTAGCCCACAGCTTGTTAAGACTAAAGCTGGTTTTGTATAGACCTGATCTAAGAAGGGGGGCTAGCACTAACTCCTATAATGAGATATGATAATAAACGTTTCACTTGAATATTGATGGGGACGAGTTTGGAATGCACTCGGAGTGTTTACTTTATTGCTTAGGAATTATGAATTTAGTATCTATTAGTCAGATTTGTTAGTTGAAACCCTTATTAACAGCTCTGAAATGGATGAGTTGTTTTGAATCAAAGGAAGCATTCGGTTTAGCGCAGAGGACGGATGACGTCATGTGACCATCAAGATAGGTTTCGTTTTCAACTTCAGCTACAGGGCACAGTTTTCGGGCGCTCGAGTAGTTTTCACACGAGATAACATCACATCTAGTACAGCACAAAATTTTCGAAGGTTAGGAGATATGACGTAATTCTTGATTTATTTTATTTTTCACAATTCAAACTGTACAACAGCATATGTTAATAGGAATGTCTTCTTGAGTTAATTGGGTCAAAGCTAAAGCCACGTTAGGGTAATGAACATGGTCCAAAAGATGCCAAAATGGAATCACGTGGTTTATAAACGTCCCTTAAATGGTTATCTTACCCAAATTTGTATAAGATCAGCATGATTAAAGGTGACTAACTATTTTAGCCGACTATTTATCTCACTAATCATCGTCCCCCAGGATGTGATCTTCCGTGGCCAGTCTGGAAGTCCATCAACCAACTTGTAGACAGAGTTTGTGCAAATGGGGCAATCGTGACCCCACTTAAACTCAATGTGACTGCGGGGTCCAAACGATGTCCCATTTTCTCACCTGTTCCTTGTGCCCTACCCCTACGCCCTACCACCTGCACAAGTGAAGACGATGGGGTGAAGGTGGCAGGGTTTTGGTGTATTCAAACCACATCTAAAATAATAATATTTATTTTGTTGTGCCACTGACACGTAAGAAGAAAAAGATAACACTAATTTAAGTTTTCATCTATTTAGATTGAAAATATCCCGTCTGTCTTAGCTGTTAGGTGGTTAGTCGTAATAATTGTCCCAATTAAAATGTATGCGCACTCACAATTTTAGCCTATTTTTGTTTGATTTACATTAACGTCTATCTTCATTTAGGAAATTAATATCAATCTCCATGATTATTCCATGACATCACTAATTCATCTCATAGAGGAATAGGCTTTAAGGCTTTTATACACTGCGACTTTTCCAAATCAATGATTCAATCTTATAACAATGCTTAAGGCTCCAAGGTTACATTTTTCCCACTCCGCACTCCCCTGCCACCTACCCTACACTCTGCCATACCCGCAATAAGCACTGAAGTGCCTGCGTAACAAGGTTGAATATCGTGAGCGCTGTTTGAACACACAATTTAGCTCGGAACTAAATGACGTATGTCTCAAAAGTTATTTATTTTATTGGCAGGCTAATAATGTAGTTAGGTAAATTTCGTCTTAGCCTTAGATAATAAACTATATTTTCTTGCCGTGAGATTTATTTTAGAGATAAAACTTAACCCGTTGAGTAGAAAAATGTAAACATTACCGAAAATAACGTAATTTTTGATAAGAAAATGTATCAAAGGAAATTTTGTTAATCGTGTTTTTGTCTTAGTCTTAGAGAGATAAAGATCTCAAAAACATATATGCTAAGTTTCACATTTATCAGGATGTGGTTGACCCAGCATATTTATGCAAAAAACCCTTAAAAAGCAGAGCCTGGTCTTAAGTCGTTATGTCCTACCCCGAAACAAAGTCTGCACTGGATGGCAATAAGCGGGCTGATTCCGCCCTCATGTCGTCCCGCCTCATTTTATTTGGCGAATAATCGTGATCGGGTCTGAAACTTTTATCTTTCAACGCTATGTAATGTTGCTGTATTTATTTATTTTAATGTTTATTATACCTAAGTAGTGTAATGTAATTTGTGTGTATTTATTCATCATCATCACCATGCCAGCCTTTAGAAGTCCACTGCTGAACATAGGCCTCCCCCAAAGAGCGCCTTGACGAGCGATCTTGTGCCACCTCTATCCACAAACTTCCTGCGATGGCTACAATGTCGTCAGACCCCACACTTCGCTTACTTGTTCGTGGTCTCCATTCGAGAACCTTTATTCCCAACGGTTGTCCGTTCTGTGAACTATATGGCCTGCCCATTGCCACTTCAACTAGAAAACTCGGAGAGCAATGTCGGTAAATTTATTTATTATATATATATATATTATTTATTTTAATTTTATATACATATTATACTTTTTATGTCATATTTTATCATATTTACATTCTATTTACATTCTATATGTCATATTTTATCATATTTACATTCTAAATACAAAAAAAAGTTTTCAGTAAATGTATACTCACACTATCGTTCATTAATGTTCATGTTCTCGCTTTCTAATCTTAGGTTGCCTGGAAGAGATCACTGCTTAGTGATAAGGCCACCGATTGTACTTATTTTAAGGTAAATGTTGACGTGCTATAATCAAAGATTTTTAGTGCAATAAATATCTATCCATTATGATGTTGCGTCACTTACCAAGCTATTATCGGCCACAGTGTGTACAAGCCTTAGTACCAAGATGAGTCACGTCACCCGGCGATAGATATGCTGCGGAATTATTGACCGCACCTAGTTCTTACACCAATTAATTGTTATGACACCTTGTTACAGGATACGCTGAAACTACAGACAGTTCCTGCTGAACATTATTTATACCCGAATATTTTGATTACGGCTTACGGACGTTAAAGGCTCAGTCAAATGCTGCTCAAAGAGGATTGAAAGTTTGGCAAAATGACATTGAATTTAGTAGCCACTTCAGCTATTTACCGCAGAGTAAAAAACAGGCCAATTGCGAGTCGGACTCCGCACTGACGGTCCCGCACAAACTTGTAGGTATGTAAATAGTTCGTACATCACGGGAATCGAGGCGAGTCTTATTTGTGTAGCTACTTGTTCACGGTTTTTGTTTTTTCCCGTTTACTTGTGCTATAAAACATTGCTTCTTACCTTACATCTAGGTTCACGGGAAGTATCGTATAGGAGTAGGATAGTATTGGGCATTCTACTCCAGGCCTTACGTTTGCTTAGCTCACAGCAGGACGTTCGCTTTCGATCACTCCTGGGCAGTAGAATTCCCAAATTACCGCTGTGCATTCAATCGTTTAAAACGTTGGCTAACGTGGATGACAGGCGATGCGTTCGCGAAGTTAATGAGTGTGAGGTTTGTTTCGATCGATATGTCTAAGCAAAATAATCATTACATTTAATTTAGGTACTTACATTTGTGACTTGCAGATTTAGACTCGCATGCTATGAAATGATTTTAAGATCATTTCATCGCATGCTAGTCTAAATCTGAATTCTACTCCCAGGAGTGAGCGGAAGCGAACGTCCTGCAGTGAGCGAAGCGAACGTAAGGCCTGGAGTAGAATGCCTAATATTATCCTACTTATAGATTTTGATTACCTTGCGAGCGTGTCGAAAATGTCGAAATATGAAGCCTAAATGGCCGTATCTTTTGGTTGCGGTTTGTTTTTTCACAGCTCCAAGGGATTGCAGACTTGAAATTTGATAATTATTTCAACTTGATACCTTAAAAAGGTATGGACAGACAGACGGACGGACAAACGGATGGACAAAAAAGAGATCCTCTAAGGGTTACATTTTTCGTTTTAAGGTACGGAACCCTAAAAATACGTAGTACTTGAAAACAAGCCTTAATTCTCTCACAATAAGTGTGTTTCGAGATCAGTTCAGCATACTCACGCTGACCCAGTAGGTACTAGTTTGTGGATCTCACCAAAAGGCATTAACCTACAAACAACGAGCCTATCAATTCAAGGTTCACAGTACAAGGGGATGAATTTGCGCATCAGCTTTCGAATTTAATATCCACACCAATATATAAAAGTGAAACGTTGTCTGTTTGTTTGTTTGTTTCTTTAGGAACTTCTATGCGATAACGGTGGACGGATTTTGATGTAATTTGGAATGGAGATAACTTATACCCTGGAATAATACAAAGAATACTTTTCATCATCATCATCCATCATGCTCAAACGGCTGGACGGATTTTGATGAAATTTGGAATTGAGGTAGCTTGTACCTTTGAATAAATACAAAGGATACTTTTCATCATCAACATCATCATCCATCACGCTCAAACGGCTGAACAGATTTTGATGAAATCTGTATTGGAGATAGGTAACCTGTAATAACTCATATGATACTTTTCATCATCATCATCATCATCATCCCTCTCGCGGGTGAAACCGCGGGGTAGCAGCTAGTTTGTCATAAAATCTTAGAAAATTAGCTTCACATATATATATCACAATATTCTGCAAGATTGTATACAATTAAGTAATCGAGATATATCTAGTTCGTTCCTATATTGTTAAGACAATGGCGTCTAAGCATGCAATTAACGCTTTTATAGCGGCGTCTAAATGCGGTTGTGACGATATGTTGCCATTGTGACCGTTCTCTTTAAGGATTGATTCGACAAATTAGAGCTTTATTCAGAGGTGCGTGAGTCATGATTGCTAAGATGTTTTGCTATTAAGATAATTGTTTAAAATTAAAGCCTAATTACCCAAGAAGGTTTAAAAAAAGATAGAGTCTACACCACTCGTACGCACAAGCCTCACGCATGCACACCATGTTAAGCCGATTGACTGCCACATCGTAGCAAGGTGTCGACCTTGTTACTCGTGTTAATTCTGTCAAGTTCCCAAGGCAAAAAAAAGCAGTCTTTTGTGATGAAATTGTGTATCGGCCACTAATTATACGATCACACATATGCTGTCTCCATTTGCTATGCTTCAATCGTTTGATTGACGGTGTAGACTCCGACTTTTTTAAAAAACCTAAGTTAATAGCGCATAACTATGCATAAGTCAATACGATGTGTCAATATCGAGTGCCATGAGGTGTAGTCAAAAAGCTCAAATAGTATTTACTTCTGATGCACTTTAGTCAATACATACTACGAAACCCTACTACGAAATCAAAGGGTCGTCGGTTCAAATCCCACAAGGTGCAATCATTTGTGTGATGAGCAGTGTTAAAGAATCCTCCCCCCCCCCCCCGGCTCTCTTATTGAAAATTGGAAACTTGAGAGATTATAGTAAAACCATCGACCCTATTAAGCAAAGGAGGACTAGGGACCAACTACTCAGCATGGACCTCGTATATTATGTGCAACGCACACAATTGGCCTCAGTCGTAATCGGAGTTGCGTTGGTGT
This sequence comes from Alsophila aescularia, assembly GCA_946251855.1. Taxonomy (NCBI): domain Eukaryota; kingdom Metazoa; phylum Arthropoda; class Insecta; order Lepidoptera; family Geometridae; genus Alsophila; species Alsophila aescularia. The sequence goes on along the minus strand of OX276378.1, from coordinate 59,194,079 downwards.
AACACGTGCGTGTACTTTACCACATATTATTCGGAATTCGCAGCAAAAATGCCTTCCTGTTCTTTTATAAGGCGCACAAATAGCTCAAGAACCAAAAATAAGTTGCACTGCATTACTTTTTACTCGTATGTACTATAAATAAAAATTAAAAATTAAATTGTAAATCATAATTTTCTTTAAGATTCTACTGATTGATATTGTTTGAAAAAAAGAGTGCGACAAGACAAACGGCGTATAAAAGTTTGTCAGTCAACCTATAGAAATGTCGTACATTTTTGTTATATAAAACGCAGGTTTTGCGTACTCAACTGACATTTGTAGGTTTATTATGATTTGTCGCTTTATGAAATAGGGCCCAGATCTCTTTGAACTGTCAGGAAGAAAAAAAAATACATATGTGTTAGAAATGATTTTATTCACTTAAAAATTGCATTATTTTTTTTAATCTACCTACTACTTACGTACGTAGTAAATACATTAGTTCCGTGGACGCTCACGACTGCCAAAGTACTGCTATCAGCGCCAACAGCGCCAAAGTGGCGATAATCAAATGAGCTAATTGCGACGTTCGTCAATAGTCTGTCTAGAGTACTAGTAATATGCAGTTGTCTATGGGGAAGAGCCAGATTGGCTACCCAATAATAACAGTTGATTATATTCATACACTTCAAATCAGAACATATGTGCACAACTCACAAAGGATATAGGAAGATATTAAAAAGCGCAGGTCCATATTTTTGGGTAGGTGATATGTACTTACCTATATTAAAAAGTAAAGAGCATATTACCTTATTGACATACCTAAACAGCAGCGAATTTGAAAAAAAATGGCGATTTCTTGGTCATTAATGAGTTCGTGTCAATAGACAAGAAAAAATATAGGTATCATCTTAAAGTGTATTAATAAACTGCCTAAGTGATATAGTTTTTGAGATATTTGAGGTCTGATGAAATTAATGTCACAAACAACTAATTTAACATGCGCCATCCCATAATTGCACGACATATTAATATTGCCGTGAAGTTGGACGAAAAATAAACCCAAACATGTCTTAAAATATATCACGATTTTTTCATAGAACACTTTTTGTTTCTTATAATTTGCCCTATCAAATCAAATCAAATCAATATCACTGGACACTAGTTTCATTTATGGCCAAGAAATCGAGTTTTTTTTTCAAATGTTCATCATAGTCTTAACAGCAGTCCGAGCGTGATTGTGTAACATAAAAACAAACTTTCGTAAATGGTATTATTGGACGAAAAAATGTTCAAATATTGTTAATCAAGCACACACTAAAACCGCTGTTTTTAGTACCTACTACAAAAAACTACCCAACTTAAATATTTTTTTTACATTGGTGATCAAAACCGCGGTAGAAGCTAATTTTATTTTATTTCATTGAAATTTATATGCTGACGGTTCCTTACATTACTTTATGTTTACGGACTAAGACGAACTTACCCGATACCTGAATCGTATTTGGTTCGAGAATTAATGTTGTTATCTTTTCTGCGTATGTCTCTTTGTTGTTGGTGCATGAAGTGTACGACAGTGCAAATTTCGCTGTGTGGGTGTGTTTGCCTGTAGTTGTATCTAGTCCGGGTGTAGTTTACATGAAGTTCTAGGTTGCCCCGTCCTCTTTTGTTTAATAGGGTCGATGAGTAAAACAGTATTTTTAATATTCTGTTCGTATCTTTTATTTTTCACTTCACAAAACACAATGTCAACTCTGACAGGTAAAACGAAAAAACGAATCTCTATTTTTAAATACTAAAAAGGTTGTTTCGCTAACAAACAGAAATGATTGTTTCCGAGTTATGGATGTAATTTTTGTATCCTAGTTTAGGGCTAGGTAATTGGTGTGAATTGTCCCGAATATATTTATTTACTATATTCAGAAAGCTGAAATAGTATTTACTACTAATGCACTTTCTTCTTATTCCACCTCTTCAAATTTTCTCTTGCATATTTTTATCATTTTTTTTTTGTTTTTTTTTGTTTTGTTCTCCAATCCATCCATTTTAGTCTTGTGAGAGTTTCATCCATTGTTTTTATTGTAGGCCTCTAACCAGAATCTTCTTTCTATCTTCTTTATTTTTAGGGTTCTGTACATCCGAATGAAAAAAGGAACCATTATAGGATTGTGAACCACTTGTGTGTCTGTCTGTCCATCTGTCACAGCTAATTTGCTCCGTATCTAGTGGACTGATTAAGTTGAAAGTTGGTTCATTTGGTACATATGAATTTCAGTGACCCAAACACAGACATGTAAAGTAAATAAACGATTTTTTAATATGGGGGTCACATTTGGGGGGCAAATTTGGAGGGAGGGGGAACTGTACTTGGGCTTGTTATGAGGAACTCAATGTTTTTTATGTTTTTAATATAAATAGTTCACATCAACAAAGTTTAGTAGAAAAAGTGACCAGAACATCTTTGTGAAAACCAACAAAAATTGCAAAAATTTACGGCACGCGAAAACCTAAGAGGTTATATTAATAAAAAAAAAAATTGGTGTAAATAATCTTTTAGAGGAGGGAAACACAAATTCGATGATAAATGCGGGATTACATTTAAATCGGTAAATTAAACTTAAATTCCGTATTCATTTAAGGTCGCTACAGCAACCAAGGGGGATCGGGCACTAGGGGATTTGGTCGATAGAGCGACGTAGGGGGGTTTAGCGGTTAGGTTATTTAAGCAAAATAATCATTATATTGTGTTTCCCTCCTCTAAAATAGATGAGAATCGACATTTCCTTTTGAAAATATACAGAAATATGTTCTTTACTTATAGATTACCGGAAAATCAATAAAAAGTCTATGGTCTTAAAAAACTCGGTAAATCTGACAATACTGTGAGATATTATATTCAACTTTCAGAACCCTCTCTAGGCGAGTTCAACGCACACTTGTCCGTTTTTTTTTTTTAAAACACACTAGAACTCTGCCAACGGTCCTACAATTAATCGATTCAATATTATATTTATTATATAATAGCTTGCCCGCCCGCGACTTTGTCCACGCGGACTACAGTTTATCGCGAAAAAAGGTCCTACTTACGTTCTTCTAGGATATTAAAATCCAATGCAAAAGTAGACTTAGACTTCTTGGTTATGGCCTCCGTGTCTTGTTGACTTAATCTGTGGCACCAACGCTCTTGATTTTTGACGGACTTGTTATATCGTTTCCATGCCAACCGTTCTTTACAGCGAGTATTCAACATGTTCTAGTTTTCCCGTAGAAACTTCCACGGAATTCGTGGAATTTTCCGGGATAAAAGTATCCTATGTTTTATTCTAGGGTATAAGCTATCTCCATTCCAAATTTCATTGAAATCCGTCCAGCGGTTATCGCGTGAAAGCTCCCCAAACAAACAAACAAACAAACAAACAAACAGACAACGTCTCACTTTTATATATCGGTATGGACTAGCTTTTCCGCCCGCGACTTCGTCCGCGCGGACTACAGTTTATCGCCTTCTAGGATATCAAAAACCAATGCAAAAGTAGGTATAGCACCAACGCTCTTGGTGTTTTTTGACTGACTTGTTATTTCGTTTCCATGGCAACCGTTTCTTACAGCGAGTAGTCAACATCTTTCCAGTTTTTCCAGGTTCAACTTTCAATTTTCCGGGATAAAAGTATGCTATGTTTTATTCCAGGGAATAAGCTATCTCCATTCCAAATTTCATCAAAATCCGTCCAGCCGCTATCGTGAAAGTTCCCCAAATAAACAAAACAAACAAACAAACAAACATAACGTTTCTCTTTTATATATTGGTATGGATAATTTTATTTTCCCACTTGCAAAACGAAAGATGTTCTTCAGACAAAAATCTAAGAACGATCGTTATAAGTAACAAAATTTTTACCAAAAATGTTAACAAAACATTCGATCCAAGACTCGACCGAGTTTAATTCTCTTTACATAGGACAGTGTTCATTACTGGTGCCAACAGGCGTCATATTATTGTTGTTTTTGTTAGTTTATATGTCTGATGCGCACAATTAAGCGATACCGGCTTACAGCTTCGCCCTCTCGTAAAATCTGCATAAGAAGCTAGCCTCGGGCTGACGTCTTGCGGTCGGGCCATCTACAGTGGGCCAACATTTTGGTAGAATTAATTCTTTAAGTTCAAAAATTAAACCCGAATACAGTCGGGTGAAAAATAACCTATGACACTGTTGCGATGAAGACGAATCGATTGATACCTCGCTTGTCAAAATAGGACCAAGTTTTTAGTTTAACACATAACCCTTCACAAACAAATACCCACGTTAAACAAATAGCTTATGACTACGTAGTATTATTAGGGATTCTGTGCTATGACTATGACACTCTATACAAAAGACGAATCGATTGATACCTCGCTTGTCAAAATAGGACCAAGTTTTTAGTTTGAACACATAACCCTTCACAAACAAACACCCACGTAAAACAAATAGCCTATGACTACGTAGTATTATTAGAGATTCTGTGCTATGACTATGTCACTCTAATACTAAAGACGAATCGATTGATACCTCGCTTGTCAAAATCGGACCTAGTTTTTAGTTTGAACACATAACCCTTCACAAACAAATACCCACTTTAAACAAATAGCCTATTACTACGTAGTATTATTAGAGATTCTGTGCTATGACTATGTCACTCTATACTAAAGACGAATCGATTGATACCTCGCTTGTCAAAATCGGACCTAGTTTTTAGTTTGAACACATAACCCTTCACAAACAAATACCCACTTTAAACAAATAGCCTATTACTACGTAGTATTATTAGGGATTCTGTGCTATGACTATGGCACTCTATACAAAAGACGAATCGATTGATACCTCGCTTGTCAAAATCGGACCTAGTTTTTAGTTTGAACACATAACCCTTCACAAACAAATACCCACTTTAAACAAATAGCCTATTACTACGTAGTATTATTAGGGATTCTGTGCTATGACTATGACACTTTATACAAAAGACGAATCGATTGATACCTCGCTTGTCAAAATCGGACCTAGTTTTTAGTTTGAACACATAACCCTTCACAAACAAATACCCACGTAAAACAAATAGCCAATGAGTACGTAGTATTATTAGGGATTCTGTGCTATGACTATGACACTCTATACTAAAGACGAATCGATTAATACCTCGCTTGTCAAAATCGGACCTAGTTTTTAGTTTGAACACATAACCCTTCACAAACAAACACCCACGTAAAACAAATAGCCTATGACTACGTAGTATTATTAGAGATTCTGTGCTATGACTATGTCACTCTAATACTAAAGACGAATCGATTGATACCTCGCTTGTCAAAATCGGACCTAGTTTTTAGTTTGAACACATAACCCTTCACAAACAAATACCCACTTTAAATAAATAGCCTATTACTACGTAGTATTATTAGGGATTCTGTGCTATGACTATGACACTTTATACAAAAGACGAATCGATTGATACCTCGCTTGTCAAAATCGGACCTAGTTTTTAGTTTGAACACATAACCCTTCACAAACAAATACCCACGTTAAACAAATAGCCTAAGACTACGTAGTATTATTAGGGATTCTGTGCTATGACTATGACACTCTATACAAAAGACAAATCGATTGATACCTCGCTTGTCAAAATCGGACCTAGTTTTTAGTTTAAACACATAACCCTTCACAAACAGATACCCACGTTAAACATATAGCCTATGACTACGTGGTATTATTAGAGATTCTGTGCTATGACTATGACACTCTATACAAAAGACGAATCAATTGATACCTCGCTTGTCAAAATCGGACCTAGTTTTTAGTTTGAACACATAACCCTTCACAAACAAATACCCACGTTAAACAAATAGCCTAAGACTACGTAGTATTATTAGGGATTCTGTGCTATGACTATGACACTCTATACAAAAGACAAATCGATTGATACCTCGCTTGTCAAAATCGGACCTAGTTTTTAGTTTAAATACATAACCCTTCACAAACAAATACCCACGTTAAACAAATAGCCTATGACTACGTGGTATTATTAGAGATTCTGTGCTATGACTATGACACTCTATACAAAAGACGAATCAATTGATACCTCGCTTGTCAAAATCGGACCTAGTTTTTAGTTTGAACACATAACCCTTCACAAACAAATACCCACGTTAAACAAATAGCCTAAGACTACGTAGTATTATTAGGGATTCTGTGCTATGACTATGGCACTCTATACAAAAGACGAATCGATTGATACCTCGCTTGTCAAAATCGGACCTAGTTTTTAGTTTGAACACATAACCCTTCACAAACAAATACCCACTTTAAACAAATAGCCTATTACTACGTAGTATTATTAGGGATTCTGTGCTATGACTATGACACTTTATACAAAAGACGAATCGATTGATACCTCGCTTGTCAAAATCGGACCTAGTTTTTAGTTTAAACACATAACCCTTCACAAACAAATACCCACGTAAAACAAATAGCCAATGAGTACGTAGTATTATTAGGGATTCTGTGCTATGACTATGACACTCTATACTAAAGACGAATCGATTAATACCTCGCTTGTCAAAATCGGACCTAGTTTTTAGTTTGAACACATAACCCTTCACAAACAAACACCCACGTAAAACAAATAGCCTATGACTACGTAGTATTATTAGAGATTCTGTGCTATGACTATGTCACTCTAATACTAAAGACGAATCGATTGATACCTCGCTTGCCAAAATCGGACCTAGTTTTTAGTTTGAACACATAACCCTTCACAAACAAATACCCACTTTAAATAAATAGCCTATTACTACGTAGTATTATTAGGGATTCTGTGCTATGACTTTGACACTTTATACAAAAGACGAATCGATTGATACCTCGCTTGTCAAAATCGGACCTAGTTTTTAGTTTGAACGCATAACCCTTCACAAACAAATACCCACGTTAAACAATTAGCCTAAGACTACGTAGTATTATTAGGGATTCTGTGCTATGACTATGACACTCTATACAAAAGACAAATCGATTGATACCTCGCTTGTCAAAATCGGACCTAGTTTTTAGTTTAAACACATAACCCTTCACAAACAAATACCCACGTTAAACAAATAGCCTATGACTACGTAGTATTATTAGAGATTCTGTGCTATGACTATGACACTCTATACAAAAGACGAATCAATTGATACCTCGCTTGTCAAAATTGGACCTAGTTTTTAGTTTGAACACATAACCCTTCACAAACAAATACCCACGTTAAACAAATAGCCTATGACTACGTAGTATTATTAGGGATTCTGTGCTATGACTATGACACTATACTAAAGACGAATCGATTGATACCTCGCTTGTCAACATTGGACCAATAGGGGCGAAGCACACATAATATACACACATAAATACAAACATAGACTGTTAAACTCATTACCTTACACTTGCTTTGTCGTACTCGGGTAAAAATACGGTGTTTGAAGGGCGTATGAAGGTTCGGAGTTATACTTACATAGGATCGTAAACTAACGACTGCCCGCTGTAAATAAACATTTTGCGGGATAAAAAATATCCTATGTAGGTCTGTATATTGTATACAGTATCTATTTACAAAATTTCATCAAAATCGGTTCAGCCGTTTTGACGTGAAAGCTCCCTAAACGAACAAATAAACCAACAAATAGACAACGTTTCACTTTTATATACCTATTAGTGTGGATTTATCCACCAATTATATACATAGGTAGTAGGTACTTACAAGTATATGTCAAAGTGACAGTTCATCTTAAAACGAACCGTTTTCGCTTACGTCCGTTGTCCGTCCGCTTTTGACATAAACGCCATACAAAAAACGTCAAAAAGTAACGAGACGTTGGAAAAACGACTCGTTTCATTTTTATAGGAATGGGGGGGAGGGTAAGTTGGCCTAGTGAACACACTTATCATCATCATCATCTTCATCAGCCCTAAGATGTCCACAACTAAACATTCGCCTCCCCGATATAAAAGAGCGGTTTTCCCAATCACCTCACATGGCGTCTTGGTGATCGCATTCGTTGGTGATAATACACAGGAAAATGCTGTTGTAATTTTCCTGGATTCCCGTTGCTAGTCTTCACAGCATCCGCGGGTTGAGAAGTGGTGGTCATATATCATTCGTCTATTCCCGTTGTCCCCCAATTTTGCCCACCACTGAGGGACAATGGGAATGAGTTTGTATTGACTTCAAATACCATCACTACCAAGAAATCCGCGAAAAAGCACCGGAAATAAATGGTAGGTTATAACACAGTGCTAGTTACAAACTACCTAAAATAAATGGTAGGTTATAACACAGTGCTAGTTACAAACTACCTAAAATATATGGTAGGTTATAACACAGTCTTCTTCTTCCATCCCTTAATCCCAGTTTATCTGGGGTCGGGTCTTCTTGTACGGTGGCGCCAGGACGCTCTATCCTGGGTAGTCATAGGAGTTAGGTTTTGCGCTTTCATCTCCCTCTCGATACTGGACCACCATGTAGCGGGGGGTCTTCCTCTTCCAATGCGTTTCGTAGGGATGTTCAAGGCTGTTTTTACTGAGAAACTATCACCTCGTCTCATTATGTGGCCGTACCATCTAAGCCTACTTTCTTTTAGTTTGTCAGTTATTGGGGCCACTCCGAACGATCCTCTCACATGCTCATTGCGTATTCTATCCAAACGTGTTACACCACCCGCCCAGCGCAGCATCTTCATTTCAGCTGTGTGCAATTGCTGTTCGTGCTTTTTTGCTGTTGTCCAGCACTCCGCTCCGTACAACATAGCGGGTCGAACAGCCGTCTTGTAGATTTTGCCCTTAGTTCGTACTGGCATTCGGGTGTCACAGAGTACTCCAGTTAGGGATCGCCATTTCAGCCATGCGGTGTGAACTCTATGGCTAACATCTGCGTCGACGTGGGCATCGGTCGTAAGAACAGAGCCAAGGTCCTTAAAGTGGGTGAGTCGGGGTAGCGTAGTATTATCAATGTTAATGTTACAACATGTCTGTTCATCACCACCGAAGTCACACTCCATATACTCCGTCTTTGAGCGGCTGACCCGTAGGCCGTGCCCTTCCAGCTCATTCACCCATTTACTGAACGTCTCCTGCAGATCCGTCGCACTCTTCGCGATGAGGATAATGTCGTCCGCGTATAACATGCACCATGGTATTTTGCACTGCAAATTTTTGGTTACGTAATCCATGGTAAGATTGAAGATCAAGGGGCTAAGTGACAATCCTTGGTGGACACCCACACCGATTTTCGGGTCGCTAATACCTGCAGGGCCTTTAATCTGGGTCTTAGCATCCAAGTACATATCTTGAACGATGGTGATGTTCAGGTACATTTTGGGCGCGCAGAGCCTGCCATACTAGCTTTCTGGGAACCCTATCGAAAGCCTTCTCTAGGTCGACAAATACCATGTAGAGGTTTTCCTTATTGATGCGGCATTTTTCCATTAAAACTCGAACTGTCTGTATGGCTTCTGTTGTTCCTCTATCAGCTGTGAAACCAAATTGGTTTTCAGTTATGCTGGTCAGCCTTGACAGTCGCGCACCAGTCACTCTCTCCCACAGTTTCAGGGTGTGTGATGTAAGCTTTATGCCTCTGTAATTGTTGCACTGTGAGACATCCCCTTTGTTCTTGTAGATAGGACATAGGTAACTCGAGCGCCACGAATGGGGTATCTTGCCTCGGGATAAAATGTTGTTAAATATTTCTGTGAGCCAGAGTATTGCATCATCTTTCAGCAGTTTCCATATATCAGCTGGTATGTTGTCGGGTCCGAGAGCCTTATGATAGTCCATCTTTTTTAATGCAATGTTTATTTCTGCAGGGCTTATGCAGTCGAGAGGTCCTTCTGTGAGTGGTGATCTCGGAAGCTCTTCGCTGGGGAATTCCTCATTCAGGAGTTTTTTGTAGTACTCCACCCATCTGCCATTGATTGCCCCATTTGAAGTGAGCAGAGTTCCCTGTTCATTCTTAATGTACTTATTAGCCTTCGTGTCGAGAGTCGATTTGTGGCGTTGTTTAGCAACTTTGTAGATTGTATTTTCATTCGGGGCATTCTCTAATTTCTCATAAAAACTATAGCGGGAGATTGCTCTTGCTTGTGCAACTGCGGCTTTTGTTACAGTCTTCATAGACTTATACAGATTGCGCTCTTCGTCCGACTTAGTTTTCTGCCAAAGCTTAAATGCTTCCCGCTTTGCCCTGAATATTTCTTTTATGTCGTCATTCCACCAGGTCGGGTCTTTGTTCGTGGGAAAGCAGCCTCTGGATATGCCTAATTTTTGCCTGGCTTCATTTTGACAGTGATATTCAAAGTCTTGCCACATTTCTTCAGTTGATTTATTCACTTTTAGATCATTTTGTATATAGGCCTTTATACTATCAACGAGTGAAGTACATTTATTGGAGTGAACTTCTTTCCATTTTATACGCTCAGTCCTATCTATGCGTACCTTAATCGGCTTAGGCAGGTTCATGATGGCAATAAGCAGTCGATGTTGAGATGTAATAGGTTCCCCCGGGATAACTTTGCAGTCTTTATACAGTTTGAGCATAGAGTCTTTGGCAATAATATAGTCAATCTGTGTCATGGCTCTCGCACTTTTATAGGTAATAATGTGTTCCTCATTTTTCTTAAATTGTGTATTAATAATTTTATAACTAAATTTGGTTGCAAAATTTAGAATATCTATCCCCTCTTGGTTTACTGTTCTGTATCCATATCCCCCATGTACCGCCTTGTACAGGTCACTCTGCGTCCCTACATGTCCGTTTAGGTCTGCTCCGATATGCACAAGTTCTTCTGATGGGATGTTGAGTAGAATGTCATCGAGATCTTCACAGAAAGCGGCTTTTTCAGTAACTGGGCACCCAAACTGAGGTGCATAGGCTGAGATGATATTAAGTACAGGTTGTTTGTCCATAGCTAACTTGACGGCTATTATTCGGTCACTTCTCCGGTCCACATTGATAATTATCTGATTTAGTTCTCTATCTAGAGCGATAGCAACACCGTTACGTTTTGAGTCAACGCTATGGTAGATGAGCTGGTATCCATGTCCAATATGTCGAGACTTTGAGCCTTTCCACTTTGTTTCTTGGCTGCAACAACCGCTGATGTTTCTTTTATTAAGAATGTCGCTAAGTTCTGCACTGCGTCCTGTCATGTTCCCCAGATTCCATGTTCCCAATCTTAGTTTAACTATGCTATATTGCGAATGTTGGTTCTTGTCACTGTCGTCGCTTACGGGTGACGCCCTAGCTTTTATCGTTTTATCCTTATGTTGTGCTATCATTGTACAAGAAGAATTTTTGTCTGACCATATTGTTTTACGGCTGGTTGCCACCTAACGCCAAGGCTTTCATCTTCTCAAGATGTAGGCGCCGCCGTTGGCCCTACTGTACTCAATCGCCGCCATCCCTTATGTGTGCTCTAGCCCAAACGCACAGCACTCCAATGAACTTAACTCCGAAGATGTCGTAGCAGCCCGCTGGAGGGGTTTTGTGACGGAGTTACCTTCTCCAGCCTGTTTGGTCCGCGGGAGGTATTTAATTTCCCTCCTATCCTGCATATCTGCCGAGCTTTTCCCTATCCGCCACCTGGGCCACGCGTTCCCTAGGGGTGAGGCTCCCCCGAGAAAAGATAGGTTATAACACAGTGCTAGTTACAAACTACCTAAAACCAACTACTACGGAAAACTTTTCCAATTTTTTTTCGGACTATTACGAACATTTTATAATAAATAGCCAAATCGGTCCAGGCGTACAAACAGCATTTCATTTTTATATATATATATAGATTATAAGCTGCGCCCCGAGGCTTTGCCTGCGTTCAAAATCTGCCACCCCTTTACTCCCTCAGAGATAGAATCTTAAAAAATCTTTCATTATTGCACCTCTAGGATACTCAAGGAACATATAGATACTCTTGTTTAGGCTGTGCGTTGTCTGTCAGTAGGTTAGTATGTCACGGTACTGTTTTATAGGTATAGACAATATATTTTCTTCATCTTTTTAATCTAATATTGTTTCAATTAAATTAAATTTGTCTCAAACTCGCGCACACTGTATACCGGGTTGGCCCGCCGACTCATTACAGTTCCAGATTATTGTTTCAAGTCCACACAATGGGACGGGACACAAGTTCGCGCCCCGTCTCCGCGTGTCCCACTTGAGTCGACACAGAGTATGTCGTTTGTCGACACAGACATAGATTGTATTGTTTGTTGACACCTTCATGTTTCATTATTATGTTGATTGTAATATGATACGCATGTTTCTAAATAGCTTACCGGCGAAAATAATCATATTTTTATGTTTTTTTATAGCAGTTAACGCCTGCTTAGCGTAAATATATATAATAATTTTCTAATGGAAAAATTTGGATCCCGGTAGAGATTCGAACTCGCACACTGTGCCTCAGCGGAGCACATGCCTTTACCAATTCGGCCACCGAGACTAAAATAATCATCATTATAATAATCTCAGCTTCCCCCCAGAACACCACAACGAGCGGTTACTTGCTATCCTGCATCCAGTGTCTTCTCGCAACTCTCATCAGATCGCCCTACCGTCGGGTCGACTCCGTCTTTCGGTCAGCGGTCACCATTCAACAACAATATGCAACAATAATATGGCTATTGGCTACAAAACTATGGCTGAAGAATATTCAACACCATACATGAAATAAATATCAAATATCATTATATAAATTTGCATTTGCAATAATTATAATTATGATTATTCAGGACAATTCCTCACCAATGACCTAGCCCCAAACTAGGATACCCTGTACTATGGGCACTGGATAACGGATAAACATACATAGATACAAATATTACACCCATGACCCGGAAACAATCATTTCTGCTTATCACACAAATAATTGCACCTTGCAGGATTCGAACCCGCGACCGTTCGATTTCATACCTAGGTTCTCTAGCCAGCTGACCGTCATAATCTTAATGATGACTAATATAATTTAAACTACTATTTATTATTGAAAAAAAACGTTCACAATACTGTTTAGGTAATGCACAGAGCAATCTCACAGCTAAGCTGATGTCGGGACCAACGGACAAGCACAAACTATTCGCTGATGCGCCATTCGGCGACAGTAAGTAATTTACGGGCGTGCTACATTGTATCTGTAAGAGTAATGTGTTGGTTTATTACGCATCTTGCTTTAATGAGGTCTACGTGTGTCTACGGTACGTAGACTACGTTTGTAATAATGCCGCTGCTAGTAAAATTTTGATGGCAAGACGTGACACGGCCGGGGCAACGAAAATGTAGCGAATATTGGCGCGGGGACATAAACTCTGGAACATTTCTGGGATAATTGATAAACAGGAACAATATATTTAACATTAAATTACCATGTAATCTAGTCATAGTTTCTAATTCCAAGATTAGTACAGAAAATCCTAGATTTCATTATAATTATGTAGATGTTACCATTAGAATGTGAAAACCGATGAATTACAATTTAACGGATCCTAATTTGGATTCTAGTCCTTGAGGTCGTGTCGATGTGAATGATCTCGAGATCATTTGCAATTGACTGACTGTTTAATTTTTAACTCTTTAGTGATAAACACGAGACTGACCAAACAGGAGCAGGTTTACAATTTGACTAGAGCGATAGAATCACCGAAATCGGATAAATTGTAAAACTGGGCACTGATTGATTTTGACCTCCGTAGACGCCCACGACGCCAAGGTACTGGTGGCGATGGCCTCGCCCAATCTACCGCTACCTCATCTGGCAACCAGGAGGAATTGACACACTTAGACACAGACACCGACCTCGCCGGTGTGGTCGAAGGTCCCGTACCTCATAGTCAGTTATTATTTACCTTCGAGTTTCTTGACGATTCTTCTCAAAGTTGTATTACGAATTGGCGGTCAGTTTTATAATTCAATCAAAAGGCTCCTAGCCATTTTTTTAAGGGCCCCCTCAATCACTACTAACACTAGCAAACCAGCGGAGTTTAATCCACCCCTCGTAATCAAGACGACCGTCCAAGCCGAGGTCCGTACCCCCTGGATGTCCATGTGCCGGTCGTCAAAAAAATGTAACTTTGGCGTGCGCCTTCTGCGTCACGCATTGAGGCGGAGCGCTCTAGCGAACGGTTCAAGCTATAGACGCCGGCGGCAAATATAATTCCTAAATAAAATAAAATAAACTGATTGTTCGGTAATATTCGATCATGCATGTAATTTTTTATTTTATGAATTAGAATCCGTCACATTGTAATCTATCAGTTCTTATAATAAACCGGTGACCGAAACATAATTCTTGCTTTAACTTTAAAAATAAACTGATAGCTATCTTCAAAACAAAATTAAATCAGTTTTCTCAAAAACAAAGGAACTGCTTAGAACCTAACTATAACCACAGTACATAATATAGTCCTTTCTATAGGGACTATATGCTATAACCACAGTACATAATATAGTCCTTTCTATAGGGACTATATGCTATAACTACCTAATATGAGCTTTAATAAAATACAAGTATACAAAGTCCTTCTGACGAACATTAAATTCTTTCAAACAGCAACAAATGAACAATAACATCTACTCTTCAAATAAAAACAAAAGACTACCGCTACCGTAACAAGTCGGACAAGATTACCAACTCTCGATCGTGTAAAACTATAAAGGATCACTGAAGGTGGTACATTACGATGTAGACAGAGCCCCGTGATATATGGGACCACCGGACTTAACAACGCCCGTCTGGGGCTTACACCTCTATAGAGCGGATTGACTATGACAAGATGTTGTTATAGTATGTATGCACATAAATAAAAACACAAAATATTAGCTGCATTGAAAACTATTTAAATCGAGGTAAGCATTTTTGCGCCAAATGAGACACTGGTAGATAGTTAGGATAATTTAAAAGTAAAGTAAAACAGTTAAAAGCAGAATGATACTGAATTTCTTTCAAGAAGGGATAATTCGTTAATCTCATTATATCTAGATTTATTTATTGTTCTGCAATAGCATGACATTAAAAAGATACTCATTTTTACTAGTGTAAAAGTGTTAATTCAAACTTCAAAATAAAACTTTCATTTATATTTGTGCAAATTGTTTCCGTTGTTTGCTTTTCTTCAGACTATGAGTAATTTTAAATTATCTAAAACTTATGTTTTTTATTGATGTTATCCGAGACTCCCATAATATAATCTTAGCCAGTCGCTTACCGCGACACTAAGGGTAGTAACAGCTTTAAACACGTCCCGTTTTTCTACAAATTAAATAATCGTTTTTCGTTTTTTTTTCGATGATGATTTTAATTTCGATTCAAGCGATGATTCTACTGGCTTGGAGTACCAGTTCGGTCTTAATGCGACTTCCACCTACCGATGTCGATGTCGGTCTATAATGTCCTATAGGACTTTTTGCCTCACCATTTATTTCAGTCCTTCGCTAATATACTATTTTTTTAATGTACAAAATTAAGCTTATTACCCGACTGACGGAGGATATTGTGTGTATTAAGTATGTTCCTTTGTAGCACTACACAGACCAAACGTGTTGACCGATTTTGATGATTCTTACGTCAATCGATTTGCCTTAATATTGCAAGTGCTGCTTAATACATGAAAGTAATCAAAATTCAACAGACGCCATAATGTGAAAAGTAAACAATGAAAGTCAAGGAAGTATCTTAATAGGTATTTGAAAATTATCTTAAGGTTTCTCTTATTCTTTCTCATTTCGAATAAACCTTTTGGATCTCAACATGGTTTTTAAATTTCAAGACTTAAAATTCAAGATATGGTATATAAACATCCCGTTTTCTACCAAACTCATTTACGGTTTATTTTTCGACCGAGCGATGTGTCCACTACCGGTGCAGTATGCCGGTAAAAATTTTCAAAACTAATCTTTCTTAAAAATGTTAAGTCAAGCTTATCAAGGTAGAAATTCTAACACTAGATCTTTAATCAAAACTTTTACGGTATTAGCATCTCTATACAATTCCAGTTTTCTACCAAACTCTTTCACGTTTTCTTTTTCGTTTCGCGACCGAGCGATGTTTCCACTACCGGCGCAGTGTCACAGAATAAATAATAGTACTAACAGTGTGCCGGTTTGAGTCGGTCGTCTTTATGCGACCTTCACCTACCGATGTCGGTCTGTGTCCCGTCTGCCTTTTTGTCTGACCCCTTTTGTGGCACGTGCTTAGGAGCTTGTTTTCAATCGGAAGGACGAAAGTTTGTATGAAAAGTAAGTTTATGTAGTAGTGGAGGAAGCAGTTTCTTTTCGTTGTCCGTTTTATGTACATTAAGCTGTTAGTCCCGGGAGTAATGGGTTCTTTTTCTTCGTGTCGATGGTACATTTATTTATTGTTTTTATATCCACTTGGACCAGTAAGTGGCGATGTCTATGGCATTACCAGTGCACTGACACAGTTCTTCCAGTGTGTAGCGGTAAGGACATGAAGGACACTCCAGCAAGTGTGACACGGTTGGGAAGGCACCGCAGTCACACTGCATTCTTGACTGGTCAATCATGCCCCACCTACATAGGTTGTTCCTGCAGCGTCCAACCTGGGTACGGAGTCTGTTTAAGGTTTTCCACACTAGCCAAGGTTGTTCATGACCAGATGGTAGCCCCTCCATTGGTGGTATGAAATCATCAGGCGGTTTATGCCTCCTGGTCTACAGATTAAGTCGGTTTAATTGATTAATAGCAGTCGTTAATCCATGACAGAGGCCCTCGGGCGGCCTGACAAACTCTGATACCAGCAGAGGCCAGCACTACCTCGTATAACAAGCAAGCAAGGTGCTCTTTAAAGTTAGTGTTTTTTTAACAAATTAAATAAACCGTTCGTCTAATTTGTAAGCATTACTCCTGGCTTGGTCTGAATAAATGCACTGCCATTAAAGCATATTTATACAACAAGCAACTAGATTTTTCTGCTCGTGCACATTAGAACATTAGAAGTAGATAGAGCATAATTGCGTTAGTCTTTCTTACCAAAAGAACATTAATTATTGCAATTATTGTCGTACATAACTCCATCTATGCACCTCAACATGAGCCCAATACAAAAAATAAACTACAGATATACCCATTAGTTATTAAGACGCTTTCCAACTCATAATAAATCTAAAAACAAAACCGACGAAAATAGTCAAGAATAGTAATTTACAATTGACTTCAAGTTACAATTTGCACTAAATTTATCATACAATAACATTTGTATCTGAAAATTATTATTCAAATCAAGTTGCATTAATCAACGCGTCGATAAAAGAAAATGCGCGAGGCGATGCTTCTTTGTAAGTAGTGATGTGACGTGGATGTATCGATGGTGAACAAATTAGCTTCAGAATATCATCATCATCATCAACAACCTATAAATTAGTCCACTGCTGGCCTCTCCCAAGGCACGCCACTGAGCATGATCTTCGGCCCTTCTCTTCCAATACTGCCAGCTACATTGCGCAGATTGACACTCCATCTAGCCGGAGGGCGTCCTACACTACATTTGCCAATTCGCGGTCTCCACTCTAGAACTCGTCTACCCCAACGGTTATCGGTTCTGCGACAAATTTGACCAGTCCATTGCCACTTCAGCTGGCTAATTCTCTGAGCTATGTCGTTTACCTTAGTTCTCTGCCGAATCTCCTCGTTTCGGAATCGATCTCTCAGAGAAACTGCGAGCATAGCTCGTTCCATAGCTCGCTGAGCGACCTTAAACTAGTTGACCAGTTTCACAGTCAGTGTTCACGTTTCGGCCCCGTCCGTATGTCATTACGGGTAGAACGCACTGGTTGAAGACTGTTGTCTTCAGACATTGTGAAATGAGCAATTCTGATAGCTTCAGAATATGTTAGTCTGTATTTAAAGTAAGTTTTCACAATAAAAAATCGGGGTGATTTTGATGAGATGTCTGCCCAGAAAGACTCTTTTCTTTTCTTTTTTTTTTATTTATTTCAAGTACGTTTAATATATCTCTGAAAAAATACATTTATCCCTAAGTTGTCATTTTGCCCAAGATGTACCTATATTATGAACGTGAATAATGCTTTCCATGCATAACGTAATATTGATCGAGTTGTCGATACGCTTAAGCCGGATTGTTGGTAGGTACTAGGTATGGGTAGTACATTTTTGAAAACATTTTTATTGTAACTGCGCTAAGATCTCATATGATGAGCAAGATATAGTGTTTATCGATAGCAAAATCATATTGATACAATTCGACTAAACTTAATGAATACATCGATAACATCCTTTTTCGAACATCCGCCACTATTTCGACATTGCGTGCTTACAGATGTGTGCGTGAGGTGCCCGCGAGATAATGAAGTATCTGCACTAATATATTATAAAGTTCATTATAAACAATTATTTATTGTTAGTGCATGTTTATTAATAAGGCGAGCCGATATCTGCTACTGGGCCTGTGTTGGTGGTGATTAGGGTTACCAATGATGATCGGGGCTACAGAATTAATTTGTCGTTTTGCTGAGAACTCTAGTGAACTTGAAAATAATTCTGACATTAATTACTAAGCAAACAACGGTAAAAAAATGGACTGGAAAAAAACGAAAGTATTTTTGTTGTTTGTTTGTCGTATGAGGTAGTGCTGGCCTCTGGTGTCTGAGTTTGTCAAGCCGCCTGAGGGCCTCTGACATGGCTTAACGACTGTTATTAGTCAGTAACAGCCGGGACCGACAGCTTAACGTGCCCTCCGAAGCACGGAGCGATGGAAAACCGCACATAACTTAGAAAAGTCATTGGTTCGGAGCCTAGGTTTTGAACCCGGTATCGTTGGATTCTAAATTGCACTATAGGACCGTTAGGTCACCATTGCTCTAAAAAAACGAAAGTAAAATACTCGTATAACACAGTGGAAGTAACCAAAATGTAGAATATGGTATGTCATCGTATGTTGTACCTAGGACAAATGCTTTTATGTGTTTGTTTGTTATGAGGTAGTGCTAGCCTCTGGTGTCAGACTTTGTCAGGCCGCCCGAGGGTCTCTGTGGCATGCCAGGGCCGACAGCTTAACGTATCCCCCGAAGCACGGAACGATGGAAAGCCCCATATAACTTATCAAAGTCACTGGTGCGGAGCCGGAGGACCGAACCCGATATCGTTGGATTCTAAGTTGCACTATTGAACCGTTAGGCTACCATCGCTCTTTTATCTATGAAATAGCTATGCCCACGCGGTAATTTTTCTGAGATCCTGGATCCTGTATTGTTCCAATGTCTGTCTGTCATTGTACAGACTTTTTGTTACTTGCTGCTTTATTATAAGTGTAGATAGATAGATATTGATAGATTGCAAAGAGTACATAGATCATATTGTACATTATGAGCTGCTAAACGCCCAATGCTGAACTTGAGCCTTCCCCATATTACCCAAACGGAGGGGTCCGCATTAGGGAGGGGTTTCGCATTAATCACCACGTTTGGAGGCGTCTTGGAGATTGCAGTAGTCAGTGATAAGTCACAGGGAAATTGTGCTTTATTCCTTTTTCTGGTCCACAGGATGAAAAAGGGTGGTCTTGGTCGTCTCGCTTATAAAACTCTGTAATTATAAGCTCCAGAGTTGTAATTTTGGTGTAATTTTTTAGCTCTTATAGTCAGCTCGATGATGTAATATTTATTTTTTGTCTAAAGGCATAAGGGAGGGGGCAGGGGGCAGACAAAAACCCAGCAAAATTGATGTTTTTGTGATTTTAATTCGGTATATCTCGCGATTTAGATAAGGTAGCGTATTGACTTGGCTGTGGTTTTAAAGATCTTGTTGAGAACATTTTATACAACATAAAAAAAAGTTTACAAAAAGTCTACGTAAATAAGAAAAGGGGTGGAAAAAAGTTTAAATCATGAAAGTGGCTGGAAAGTCCACACTAAAACAAAGATTAGGTACATTGTTAGAAAGTTAACGTTCTGGAGCTCACAACGTTATACTAAATTCCAGCACAGGGCGATCGAGAGGGTTCCAGGACCGGGTCAAATTGGCGTAGACGTTTCACGACAAATAAACGGCCGTCACACCGCCCCACCCGTTTTTTTTATTCTAACTACGATAATCAACATCATGGAGATTTTTGTCGTTTTTTCATTGCAGGAGTTAGTATAATTAAATCGCCCGGCACCCCTAGGAGCCCTTTAGCTGCCAATTCTTAGAATGAAAGTGAGCGAGCCGCTGGACTAGATTGCATGTAAATGTTACTTGGATTGGATATGATAGTTTCAATGAACTTGGCAGGATAGGATAAGGCATTAAGTTGTTTTTAGGATTCCGTATATCAAGAGGAAATAACTAACTTAAAAGCTAAAAAAACATACCCGCCCTGCCAAAAAAGAGCTTTTGCCAATAAATTATATACTGTTGGAATGTGCGTATCAAGGCCTTCAATTTGATACCCATCATGTAAATTTCGAAGAAAAACTTTTTTTGTATTTTAAAATGGAGCCATACTGCCACCATATTGAATGTTTTCATAAAAATATATAGCCTATGTTATTCGGAGGGATGTAAGGATTCTAACGATACCCCATACGTCTAAATCTCTAAATCTATTTTGGCATTTAAAAGTTATGGTGGAATAAATAAACTTACATACACACACGAATGCTAAAAACAATACACTCCTTTTTTGGGCAGTCGTGTAAAAAGTAACCCTTATAGGATCACTTCGATGTCCATCTGTCTGTCTGTCTGTAAGGACCCTTTTTCTCAGGAACGCTTGGAGGTATCAAGTTGAAATTAATATCAAATAATCAAGTCTGCAATCCCTTGGAGCTGTGAAAAAGTCAAACTTCTAAGTCAACGCAATCAAAAGATACGGCCGTTTATGCCGAATCCAAATCTAGGTATTTAAGAGAAAAATCCGAAAAACGTAAATTTGTAGTCAGAACACAAAAAAAACGATTTTGTACTTATTTGCCATTGTTAAACTGACTGCAACTTATGTCAATGTATGGGGACATTTTCCAGCGCAAAGTAAAGTTTGTCCCTCAATCCAGTTTATCCTTTCGTTAGAGCAATGTTCGGTGCTTTCATACTTAATGAACTTCAGTCATAATCATCAAGCAGCCCATCTCGTAATCCATTCTTGGACATAGGCCTCTCCCCTTCGTCTCCATTCCCGGCAGTCCTGTGCCTGCTGCATCCAATCCTGACCTGCGTGTCATCTAATGTCGTCGACCCAGCGCTGAGGTGGTCGGCCTCGCCTTCTGGTATGGGCCCTGAGTCTCCGCTCAAGAACTCTTCTCGTCCAACGGCTCGTTTCTATTTGTGCAATGTGTCCCGCCCATGCCCATTTCTTCCAGTTCTTACCCACCGTCCACCTCCTGAGACCACCTGGGTAAACCGTTGGAATGCTTTTTTTACAACGGCTCACCTCTCAGATAAAACTTATAATATCTATGGATGTTCAATGTTGAACAACAAATGTCCATAAAACATTTAAAATAGACCATTAAATTATAATCATAATCTCTATGCACTTCAAATCTGAGTTTTGATAACAAGGTGGACGGTGGAAACTAAATATTTCCCAAGAAACACCCAGGTGGACAAAGGTGTGCCGTTGTAAAAAAAAACTTTCCACGGTTCACTTACCTTCGTTGATTACGAGAAAGCGTTTGATTCAGTGGAGTGGTGGGTTGTGGAGCGAGCTTTAGCCAGGTGCCGGATTGATGAACTGAACTTCAGTCATGTTACCTAATTATTTTAGGGAATACTCGTGTAGCCGTATAGTACGGAACCTTGGTGCGCGAATCCAACACTTGGCCGGTTTTTTATTATTGACTAGCCTAGAAACATATCATTATAAAGATTTTTGGCTTTTTACCGAAATCCCCACTAGTGTTCATGGTGAGGCTTTTCCTATTATTAGGACTATTCAATATTCGGCAATAAGCCCGTTTGACCACTGATTATAAGTGGTCTTAAGCACGCTATAAGCTTAGCATGGGACTTTACCTCTACCCTCAAGAGCTACTGCTGAAACATTCCGAAAAGTGTTTCGCGGCAAACTTCCAGTACAATGGACAATAATTAGATTTTTATAACAATGTTCTTCACCGAAAGCTTATACTCATTTTACACGGTTAGTTGGTTTCGAATCCACGCTATGGCACGGCGTGGCTCCGACCACATAACCACCTGCGCAATTATCGTGAAATAATAGCAGTATCAGAATGGCTGGCGGCAGTTGGAATGGAAGAGCCGAAGATCGGGCCCAGCAGCAATGCATTGTATCAGATGAGAGTTGACGATATCAAATGGGTACTAATGTGTCGTTTACGTGTTAAAGTTGTATTTTAACAATTATCCATCCAGACCAATATATAAAAGTGAAACGTTGTCTGTTTATTTGGGAAGCTTTCACACGATAAAGGCTGGACGGATTTTGATGAAATTTGGGATGAAGATAGCTAATACCCTAGAATAAAAAAAACCCCGGAAAATTGAAAGTTTTTACGGGAAAACTGGAAAATGTTGATTGCAAATCACAAGTCTGTCAAAAAACTTTAAGAGCATTGGTGCTAAACCTCTTTTGCATTGATTTTTAATATCCTAGAAGAACATAGGGTGCTTTTTTTGCAATAAACAGTAGTCCACACGGACGAAGTCGCGGGTGGGAAAGCTAGTTTACTACTAAAATACCTCATCACTACGACTGACGTTCAATCCATCTATTCGTGTCATAATTTAGTAACCCAGAAGGTTTAAAAAAAGACGAAGACCAACACTAACAAGCAAACGAGTGAAGCACCGCAAATGGCGGCTGCGTATGTATGCGTGAGTGTATAATTTGAGGTTTATAAACAATACCAGGGCGGTCGCACTCCGCAACAAGTACAAATAAATTCGAGGACCCAATATTCGGGTCCGTTCAGTCGAGTGTCAAGCGTGCGCTCGATGAGTCGCGCGCCTTGTACTTAGCGATAGAGCACCTACTTACGTAAAGTTATTGACAAACTTTATTCTGTTTTAATTATGAGTACCAAGAAGAAAGCTAGAAAGTACTGCATAGCATTCGGCTGTTTGAATAGTGATAGAAATGACGAATTGTCATTCTTTACGCTTCCAAAGGATATTGAAAGGTAATAAATTGTAATACCTATAATAGGTCCTAGTTATGTAGTTAGATATTGATATTTTTTTATTACGTAGGTTCCTATAGTTTTATGTTATTTCATTTGTGTTCCATACCGAAGCTACGCATATTTAAGGTTTTTCCGCGCAGAAATAAAGTCGTTTATTAAATCGATCAACGTAATTTTATAATTGATTATAGTAAGTATTGTTGATCGGAAAATAAATTACTGTGCTGACTTAGTAAGTAGCCTACAACTAATTAGGACTAATTACCTATCATTAAATAAATCAAACGAGTGATATAGTCTGAGAGCTGACGTAAAATTATTATGAAGTGCTATGAGCTATTCTTGTTTACTAGGTAGATAACTACTACTTATTTTTTGCAGCAAACCTCAAAATTTCTTTACAGTGCTTAACCTGCTTTAAGCTGGATTTTCAATTGTTGACCATACTCGACTTCTAGTGATTATAATAGAAAGTATTACTAGTAGTACTGGTGATCATAATAATGCTATTTTAAGTTCATAAAAATATCGAAGTAAATTCATGCTGTCGGTTCTTGGGCTAACTATATATGGACGCCAAGAAATGTCCTTTTGTCTTCAATTATCGTTTTCAAGGATGTTCGATAATTATTATACAATTTGCGATTTCTTGTATATTTTCAGGCGCAGTAAGTGGTTAGCGTTACTTGATAGAGAAGATTTATTAATCAAAGAGAATTTGAAACCCCACAGTTATTCAGTATGCTCGGAACATTTTAAAGATTCATCGCTAAAAAAGGGCCTTAAAATGGGTTCAGTTCCAATTAAAGTTAACGTTTCAACTGATCAGTCGCAAGAAAACTCATTTAACACAGACGCACAGACCAGCGCACAAAGCAAACCTAAAATCAAAATTATATCCAATGCACAACTTCAAAAAGCATATACTGCCTCAGCCGAAATTCAGACAGAATCTATAGAACAATCAGAAAAGGAAACACAGACATCTAAATTATTGTCAGCTCAAACTCCTCGGAAACGTAGACTTTCAGAAGAATTACGGAGTTCTCAACATAAATGCAGGCGTTTAGATCGTGAAATAACAAAAATACAAAAGTAATTAGAAGGCAAGAATACAGCCATTACAAGCGAGCATCCTGATGACGAAGTCAGTAAAAGATTCCATAAGTTGATTGAGTGGCAGAACAATTAAAAAGCAGATTTAAAGGCAATCGATACGAATTAGAATACAAAGTTTTTGCACTAAATTTATACTATGCAAGTCCCAAGATTATTACAAACAATTTTAAAACTACCAAATAAAGCTACTATTAATAGATTTAAAATTGATATTCCACCAAAATTTGATGATCGAGTAATCAAAAGTTTGGAATTTAAAATTAAATCTCTCCCTGATGCTGCGAAATACTGCACAATTTGTGTGGATGAGATGACCCTTAAAAGAAACTTGTATTACAATAGAAAAACAGATGAAGTGATTGGTTTTCACAATATTAATGGAAAGATATCACCAGAAATTGCTAGTAATGCTTATACCATAATGCTTCAAGGTATCCACTTAAAATGGAAACAACCGATTGCTTACGCTTTGCTAGCATCTGCAAAGCATTATGGCGAGCTTGATTTATGGTTGGAGGAAGTAATTTCCAAACTTCTTGCAATAGGAATTAAAGTAAAAGCTATTACTTCTGATCAAGGATCGAACTTCGGCAAATTCGCAAAAGATATAAAAAATGTAACAGTAGATAAACCTTACTTCATATATGATGATCAAAAGATCTTTTATATGTTCGACATCGTGCATTCGCAATAATCTAATCACCAGTGATTTACATTATGATGACTGGAAATTCATAAAAGAACTTTACTACCACCAAAAAGACAGAAATTTAAGGCTTATCCCTAAAATAACTGAAGCTCACATAAATCCTAATAACTTCAAAAAAATGCGAGTGAAATACGCAGTGCAAATATTTAGTCACACAGTTTCTGCTGTTCTTCATACCTACATAGACTTGGGAATTGTTTCCAATTTTGTGGAATCCATAAATAACTTATTTGACTTTTTAAATTCTAGCAGAATAAATTGTAAAAACAAGTATCAAAGTGACTTCAGAAAATGTGATTATCAAAAGAAAGTACTCGATGATGCCTTAGAAATATTTTCCAAAATTAAGGCCATTAATAAAAAAACAGGAAAAAATAATACGGGTCACATGAAATCATTCATATATACACAGATATCAATACAATCCATTCAAATGCTTTATGAAGATTTAAAAAAGAAGGATTCAAATATATATTCACTCGAAGATTTAATCAAGACAACTTGGTTTTTTTTTTTGGTTCAGTTAGGCAGCAAAGCGGTTCTTGCACAGAGCCTACACCAATTCAATTACAAAGAGCTTTTTCAAAGCTATTCG
This sequence comes from Alsophila aescularia, assembly GCA_946251855.1. NCBI lineage: Eukaryota > Metazoa > Arthropoda > Insecta > Lepidoptera > Geometridae > Alsophila > Alsophila aescularia. Next base: position 59,168,530 of record OX276378.1, on the reverse strand, counting down.
TATGTAACATGCTGAAAAGTTCACCAAATGCTAACTGCGAGACGGATATTTATGACATTTTGCTCCAATCAATTGGATGTCCAATTGGATGTTATGAAAACGTTTAATTTGTTTACCCCTCCATCGGCAGAAATATCAGTTGTGTGCTTAAATGGTGAAACTGATCACCATATGGATGTGCCTGAAGAAAATGCCCTAACTTATGTTTCAGGATACTTACTTTTCAAGTGTATGGGTAAACACAAATGCCATAACATTGATGGAGCATTGAAGTCGATTCCAGATTTGGGAGAAACGAACTTATTCACAAAATATAAAGCCTTCAACAAAAAATCTGGATTCTATGGCTCACTGAAAATGCTGCCTAAAGAATTTATCCAGTACATCCAAAATTTGGAAGACGTCTTCACAAAAACATTTGAAAAGGAATACAAGGGAAACCAGGTACAAAACTTTACGAACTGCTGCAAGCTGTATCTGTATTTCCAGAGACACCGTGTGCCTGTTTTCCTTTAAATTACCTTTTAAAATTGTTCATTCGGTTACGCATATTCGCCACTCTAAGATTCAATAATCGAAAATTTAAAGACGGGAAAAAGGATATCAAAAAATATATAAAAGTTAAACATTTGTAAGTAATAATTATAAAAATATCCAGTTCCTAATCCTATTGTCTATTTTGTGCTATTACTATAATATACACATACTTTATTATTTATTGTTCATTTATTATTATTTCATAGACATTCAATCTGGATACAATAATTGTTTTCCAATCTAACACTAGGTAAGTACCTACTTACATTTATTTTTCACTGCCAAAATCGCTCCTTTGCTCCCGAACTATAATAGCCGCGCGTCGCGTTGCTACACGTCGTACGGTCACAATCACCGCGCGCCCAGATTCGGCAAGTCGTGGCAAGTCTTCATGCACCATGACGGATGACAGGTCTCGTATAATACCTACCTACTTTTAATACCTTTTATTACGTAGGTAGCAATTTATTTTTCACTCGTTAAAAAGCATGGAATTCAGACAAGCACCTTTATTCATCAAAGTGGAATACCTATAGGATATAATCATAATCAACCAACGACACGTAGGTAGGTATCTCACTAAACTTATCGGCGTTCTGAAAACGGGATAGGTAGGTTGTAAAAATGAGGTAGTAGGTCTATTCTGATAAGAATGTCATTGTATGTAATAAAACTATTTTAATTTATAATAATAAGTAATAACATAATATATTATTACTTATTTATTCTGTTACAATATCTAAGTCATAACATATCACAGAATAATTAGTAGTACAAGTACCTAGTCATATCTTAATACAAACCTACCGAGCGAAAAAGGGACAGAGCGATTCTGAAACGGTTAGAGAACGAAGTATAAACATTAGACACGGGATATTTGCCATGGATTGCTACCATTGATTTACCATGTTAGTTTTAAACCATATATTTCATCACAAAAGTTTGCATTGTTTTTCCGCGAGAACTTGACAAAAAGAGACTAATAAGGTTGAGGTCTTGTTGGGACGTGGCGGTCGATCGGTGTAAGTGTGTGCTTGAGGCATGTGCGTACGAGCGGATCGACACATCTTGGATGCTTCACTTTCTATTTGGCGGTGTGGTCTCCATCTTTTTTTAAAACCTTCTTGTTTGAAACATTATTGTTTTTCTATGATAAATAATCAGATCATAATCAGAAAAACTGATATAGGGTGACTTCTCTCGGAGCAGAGTAGGTATCGATGGAACATAGCCCAGTGCTTGTTGGATGCCATCATAGAAAGGTTTTGCTAAGCCACAATCTTCTATACTTATAATTAAGCAATAAGTACCACAAAAATTGTACAAATAAGATAATTAACAAAAATGATCTAGGGTACTTAAAATAATCTATAGAATAACATGTAACAATTTTTAAATTGTGTCTTTCTGTTTGTCTGATTGTGTTTGTTCACGCATTACTTACTTAAAACTGGACAGATTGCGATGCGATTTTCACTGATGGATAGCTTAAGGCTTGACTTAAAAACTGGTGTAGGTACTTGGTATTTCAATCCGAGCAATAGATTAAAAACGATTTGATGGCTGAACGAAATTTGATATTTTGTATTCTTTATGTACTTTTATCCCTGGATTACCACTTAGGTAACTTTAAACCCAGATAAATGACCCAGTATAATTTATATAATGACCTCATATCGGGCCAAGTCGCTTCCAAGAGCTTTGTGTTAGTTGCATGTTAAGAAAAAAAAAAAAAAAAATTTGAATAATTAATTTTAACATTTATTTTATTAGTTATTGTAAGAATACTATTAACACGTAAACGACACATAAGTACCCAAAAACTTTTCTAATCATCAAGCTTTGTCAAATAATTGTTGTATAATTGATGTTTGTTTGTAGTCTGAGGTAGTGCTGGCCTCTGTTGTCAGAGTTTGTCAGGCCACTCGAGGGCCTCTGACGAGGCTTAACGACTGCTTTTAATCAATAACAGCCAGGATTGACAGCTTACTTACAGCTTTGCTTATTGGTGCGGAGCCTACGATCGAACCCGGTATCGTTGGATTCTAAATTGCACTATTGAACCGTTAGGCTACCATCTCAAATAATAGGTAGGTATATACGCAGTCGCGACGCATAGTTTTCCCGGAACACTGACATTTCAACCCTATGGAGCGAAATAGTCCATTCGTGCCGTTCGATAAAAAAATAAGTCCAAAAAAGTTGCGTGCCACCCCTAGGCTCAGCGGGAAAAAAACAGATAAAAATGGGCCGGCCTCGTAATTTAAGCTCGTACCAGTTGTCGATAACTGGTGGCACCAATCCGAAAATGCTTTTGCATAATATTGTGACCTAGTAGAATACGGGGAGGGTGACAAGAATGCAACATGCTTATTTTGATTAATTAATTAGGAATCAGATCAGTTAAAATTGTCTTACTTATTGAAATTTAAGTGTCAATTTCGTATATTGTTGTGATACTCCGCAGCAGCGCCACCATAATCAATAGAGATCGCTCTTAGCCGTAGAGAGAGTATTGATACTCTCGTGGGAGTATTGTGAGAGAGTATAATCTCTCTACGGTCCTAGCGGAAAGTAATGTACGTTGAACGTACATTATGGACGTAAGCTTCTAATGACTGTCACAGATAAATAATCTGTTACTGTATACGTCCTTCCTCCTGCTGAAACAAAGAGGTTGAATAACATTTATAGTACGTACGAGAGTAATAATGAATTTGTCGTTGTCTATTTCGTGAATCTTAATATCTAAATACTTAATAGTTTGGTTCTAGATGTTAAAATCTGCAAGTTTTTCAACTTTTTTCTTAAAACAACGTTTCTGTCTTCTTCATTCACCATTAATTTACAAAGCATACATAAATATATATAAAATAGCAATAACTGCATGCACTTTGCCACCACATATTATTATTTTCCCTACAACCTAAAATACTTTCGTTGAAAATGACCCCTCTCCGACAAAAAAGGTTTGCAACATTTCCGATGGGGGTACAGTTACGTAGTACTATCATTTATCCTGTAGAACAGTGCACATAATTTATAGTGTAGGCACTCCTGAAGCTGACTGTCATAGTCATAGTATGATTTGGCCGTATTGATAAATTGAATACTACGTTATACTAACGACTAGGATTAATAAAAAGGTGACCAGTGATTACCGAAAAGCGGATTTTGTATTTTATAATCAGACGTTCGCTCGCCGCTTAAACCTGTTACTATCTTCATAAGTACCTCCCTAATACGTAGATTTGCCAGTTCCAAGGAAAGGACCAGTTTTTCCAATAACCTCAAAATTGAAGGACTTAAACGACATTCGTCAAAAGAATAAATTAATAAGAATAAAAATAATTTATTGCCAATAAACTTACAACGACTTAACACAAAACTTACATGACACACACAACAAATCTATGAGTGCTCATTAGGCGCGTTGTCTGTGATCCATGTTAAGTCACGGTTAACAACCCGCACGGACAAATAAGGTCTGATCAAATCTTCTTAACAAAGTAGCATTTTCAGAGACCACCAATTTAAGGACATTGCCTTTAATCGCAATAGCACTTGAGACATGGGAATAGTTTAGTAAATATATTATGATCCATATAATATATATCTTTTATGAATGTCCATCTTGGATCGCATCAACGGATTGAAGTAAAAACATGAACGGTGTGAGTGAACATTGAACGGAGGCCTTTATAGCCCTCAATCACAGAGCCGCAGGAACTTGATGAGGTAAAAAAGTAATCAAAATAAAGCTGCCAAAATGCACTCCAACATCCTCAGCTGCCAGCATCCGCAGAATATTCCCATGCCAATGATAAAATATTCCACTGCAAATCACCTCATTCCGCCCACTTATCGTATCAACATTCGCATATGCTGACCCAATAATACAGTCGCATAAGTGGATGGAATAGTCGTCGTTACAAGCACCTATCCTGCAGGATCTCTAAACATAGTCACAATGGCTGTGGTCATCATTCAATTGTAGCGGTGGAAATGGCCCGGTTAACTACAATAGAGCGATCATGTGTTGCATTTTTAAGTATTTTTTCATATCTGTGGCAGGTGTAATGTTTTTGCTTCGTAAGCACACACTGTTCTTCTTAGTTTGGATTTCGTCAGAACCCTCGCTCTCACTACTGCGTTCGGAGTTTCCCATCGCCTCAGGTCAGTCGTGGCATGGGTCGTGGTAACTTGATTTGATACCGTATTTTCTGCTGCTGCGACATTTGTGTTGTGATTCATTCGTAGCTTGGACTGTCCCATTTCTGAGATAATGCCTCCCCTTGATTTTTCCACTCTGCGGTCTGTCAGTTTTTACACGACTGCCAAAACAAGAGGTTAATGTTTTCAGGATGCATGTATGTGAGTTTCTTTGTTCCACCATAACTTTTAAATACATGAACAGTTTTGGATGTATGGGCTATCATTAGAATTCTTAAATTATCCCGAGTGACATAAGCTATAACTTTTTAGAAAAGTGTTGTTTTTTCTCTTATTTTGATGATTATTTTGACGACAAGTAATGTCGTCAAATGCCTCAAGTCGTCCCACCGTCTCTTGCATGGTCTGCTGCGACGCCATATTTCCTTGCTGCTCTTCATAGTGGTTACCTTGGCCCATATCATCTCGGGCATACAGCTGTCGTGGCCGGCCCATTCACACGTTATTTTGACGACTTTCTGGGATTGGTTCTAGAGCGTAGCTCCGTATTTTAGTCAGCAAAAATTCTGCAAAGCATAAATACTGCACCTTAGAAACATTAATTAGCAAAAATTAATCTATCTATATATATATATACTTATAATAAAACTGTAACGGGTCCAATTCTGTACATTGAAGATATTTTGAATTTGTTTTTTGGACCGTACTCTAGATTCGATACTGAAGCCAAAACTATTTTTTTTTTTCTTTTTTGTCTGTCTGTCTGTCTGTCTGTCTGTCTGTCTGTATCTTGGCTAGGCATCACGCCGAAACTACTGAATGAATTTAAATGAAACTTGGTATGATTTGAGTTTATACTACGAGGTAGGACATAGGCTACTTTTCATCCCGAAAAATGAAAGGAGGATAGGATCCCGCAGGATAGGGGTTGTAAGTTATTTCTAAAAACACTTACCACTCTTAAACTACTAGACGAATTTTGATGCAACTTGGCACATTCATAGTTTATATGATAGATTAAAATTGAGAATACTTTTTATCCCGAAAAAATAGAGAGTTCCTGCGGGATAATGTCCCCAATTCTGTAAATTAAAAATATTTTAATTTACAGAATAAAAATATTTGGGGTCCGTTCTATGTTCAATACTAAAGCCAAAACAGTTAATTTTTTATTTTTGTCTATCTGTCAATCTGTCTGTTTGTACCTTGGAAGTGCATCACGAAATACTCAATGAATTCAAATGAAATTTAGTATGATTTGAGTTCATCCTTCGAAGTAGGACATTGGATACTTTTCATCCCGAAAAATTAATGGGTTCCTGCAGGATAGGCGTTGAAAGTTATTTAAAAGAACACGTTCACGCTGAAACTACTCGACGGATTTTGTCGAAACTTGGCACAGTCATAGTTTATATAATGGATAAAAATAGAGGATACTTTTATCCCGAAAAAGAAAGTGTTCTTGCGAGATAAGTGTACCGATTCGGTTGGCACGAACTAGACTAAACTACACAAAAATTAAGTTTAGTCCTGTTCCAAGCCGATAACAATGCACTAAACTAAATATTAGTTTGACACACCTAAATTGATTTTAATTTCTCAGTTTAGTGGTATTTTTCTATTCTGGGCCGTTATTCTCTATTGCCACTCGGCCACGTAACGCGCCGCGTTAAGATATCTGCGTGGAATTGTTCGTGCATATTCGAAAATTGCCGTACTTTTCTGAACGATTCCACAGCACGACGTGTTGCGCGTGTGACTGTTCATAGAGAATAATGGCCCTGTCGTACGTCAGTTTACGTATAAAGGTGCCTCCACACAACCCTCGTGCCGAAAACTCTCAACAAGAAATGAAAACCATAGACAAAAAGCGTGGTCTGTGTCAGGGCGCACGGCCGCTTGTTTGTCATGAAACGTTTACTCCAAGTACAAATCGCGAGTTTACCGAATTAAAGATCACAATAACGTAAACTTTGCTGATTATGAACGGGACACCCGCGGCTTTGCCCGCGTGGTCATTTCTCTGGGTTAGAAGTAACCTATGTGTTATGTTAGGACCAAAAGTACCTTTAAGGTATAAAATAACAAATTTCACTCATCCGTCAAATATGTTTTATCAATTGCTCGGCTTCTATTCACCGGACTGAAATACCAAGTACACCAAAACCTTTAACACCAAAACCTTTTTTAATTCTAAACCTAGTTTTTACGTGATGCGCAAACAGCCGAAAAGACAGACATGATTTTGAAAAATGTTAAGTATATTCGTTTATTTAAAGTTCATTCGCTTATTTAAAGTCCACTAGACCATTTTATATTATTACCTTCTTTGTACAGACCTTTTGTTACTCACTGCTTTATTATACAATCTTTATTACCTCCGAACTTGATTATAGAGGGGGGGTTATAAGTTTAGGGTGTGTGTGTGTGTGTGTGTGTGTATGTATGTATCCGTGTGGCTGGCTGTGGCATCGTAGCTCGCAAACGAATGGACCTATTTTGATGCGGTTTTTCTGTTTGAAACTTATGTGATTGAGATGCGCATGCGTGACCGTTAAAGTAAACATGTATTCATGTATGTCACACTCCAAAGATTAAATTTAGAACTTTTCAACAGCCCTTATGCGCATGCGTGACCGTCGAAACATAACCAGATTTCCGTTTCATAAATGTACTAGTTTCTTTGAAAAAACAGATGACTGTGTTGGGGTGCATGGCCGTTTGCTTGGCGTGATACGTCAACGCCACGTACAATTTGATCCGGTCCTGAAAACCTTTCGTTTGCTCTATGGTGGAGTTCAAATTGTGTATAGTCTTTATTTTAGTACGGACTTACCGGGTGCTGCAGCCACTTTTGTATTAGACCCCATTTTTTTTTATTTGTTAGACTTTTTGCAAACTTTTTCATATTGAATCGATTATTTTCTCAACGAGATCTTTACCAAAACACCGGAATCAATATGCTTACTAAATTTCGAGTTATACCGAATTATAAATCACAATAACATAAATTTCGCTGATTTGGCTCCATGCGTCCTGCCTCCCCCCGTATTGCTTAGTATTTGTCTTTTGACAAATATTAACATTACAACATCGAGCTGACAATAGAGGGCAAAAATAGTTCTTTTTGTAATTACTTTTTGTGACGAGACGGTCAAGTCGCTCGCCTGATGGTAAGCGTCACGCCAGCCCATAACAGTTGCAGTGCCACCCAGAAAAATTACACCTATATTGGATCTCTGGAGCTTATATAGTTACAAAGTAATAAAGGCGAGAAGATATAGCCTATTTCGTGATGGTCAACTTTTAGAACCTGGTACCCCTATGTTTCAGAGTGATTTTATTGACGTTTCATTTCAAAACCCCCACTTGAAACATTCGATTGCGCATGCGCATAGCGGCTTATGAAAAAATCTATACAAATGTCTCCCTAACACAGATAATAAACAACAATTTATGATTACATTCGTTCATTATTTAAATGTGGGCAACACTAGCAGTTAAATTTAGTCGCTGTCAAAATCAAATTAGTCCTGTCACAATGATGTCTTAGTTTAGTTGAAATCAACAACTAATAAAATTTTAGGAATCACTAAAATAAGTTAAATTTAGCTTTAGGTTAGTTTAGTTTAGTGAGTTGCTCAACAGAATTGGCGTCAATGTCCAAAGTGCAGGATAGGAGTGGAAAATTATTTAAAAGAAACACGTAGCACGCTGAAACTATTGGACGGATGTTGATGCAACTTGGCACAGGCATAGTTTATAAGTTGGGTGAAAATTATGGATACATTATGTACCGAAAAAATAAATGGTTCCTGTGGGATATGGCTCCAAATTCTATACATTAAAGATATAGTTTTTTTTTTGGAAGTTACTCTATATTCGATAATGAAGCCTAAACTGTATGTTTTTTCATTTTTGTCTGTTTGTCTGTCAGTCTATCTTAGCCACGCATCACGCCGCCGGAACTACTGGATGAATTCAAATGAAACTTGGTATGATTCGAGTTTATACTACGAGGTGGGACATAGGATACTTTACATCTCGAAAAATTTATGGGTGGAGGATAGGGGTTGAAACTTATTTAAAAGAACACGTACCACGGTGAAACTAATGGACGGGTTTTGATACAACTTGGCACTACACACTACTTTACACTTTACTTTGTTACTTGATACTTTACACTTACTATCTTAAGTTATATGATGGGTTAAAATTGAGGACAGGTTTTATCCCGAAAAAGTAAATGGTTACTGCGGGATATGGGTCCAAAGTTATGTTAATATTTAAGTAATAAAAAATATTTTTTGGATGGTTCTCTATATTCGATACTGAAGCCAAACTTTTTTACTTTTTAATTTTGTCTGTTTGTCCGTATCTTGACCACGCATCGCACCCATAACTATGAACTAAATGAATTCAAATGAAAAACATGCTCTTGAGTGCTTAATAAAGGTATTGAACAACTTTTTTTTTTGTTTTCGTGTGTTTCTTTCTGTTTGTCTGTATGTTTGTTTGTTCACGCATCACGTAAAAGCTACTGGACGGATTGCAATGCGGTTTTCATTGTTAGATAGCTTAGGGTTTGATTTAAATCTCAATCTGGTGTAATTGGTATCTCAATCCGGTGAGTTAGAAGCCGAGCAATTGATAAAAGTATTTTTGACGGCTGAAGAAATTTTGTTCATTTGAGGACCAATGAACAAAAAAAAATGAAATTTGTTTGCATATTGTTCCTTGAATAGCACATTATGGTACTTTGAACCTAAAGAAAAGACCACGCGTGCGAAGCCGCGGGTACAGCTAGTAAATAATACTTAAATGTATTTAAGAACTGTATTGTATACTAGATAAGACCACGCTTTGCCCGCGTTCTCATTTCTCTGGGTTAAGAGTAACCTATGTGTTATTCCAGGACCAGTAATAGTATAATATACTATAATTTCATTATTTTTTTTTACTTTGTCTCGGCGTCTATTTCTCCGATTGAGATACGAAGAATAGCAGATTTAAGTCAAAACCTAAGCTATCCATCAGTGAAAACTGCACTTCAATTGGCCCAGTAGTTTTTACAATGCGCGAACAGATACCATTTTTATGATTGTGTCTCATGAACTACTACCGGAATACTATGAAAAGAGGTGGGCCTAAAATATTTTTTCTTCGTTTCCCTTTGCCTCGGAAAATCATAATAAAGATCCCTATTGATATTACAATGTAGTCTGAATTAGGCTTATAAGTAATTTGAATTTGATTTTAAGTTTTAAAATGTCGTAATTAAAATGTGTTTAATAGCACTTTTCTTACTAAGGCTTTTATTAAGGCGAAGATACTATGTTCATGTGTTCTTTGTCAGTGCAAATGCTACCGACACTCATCACTAACTATACTGCCCTAAACTCTACTACTTCATTAGTCATAAGCATTTATTTATAACATAGCTACACATGGAACACTTGATCATGACTATAGCAAACGTTCCAATATAAATAACTTACCAGTAGGTGTAGTAAAATTGCAAGGGAAAATTGTGCGGCACGGCAGTACAGAGGCGCTGTCAAACAATGTTAATAAATGTCAATACGCAGTGCCTACAAGTTATTGAGTATCCACTGTAAAGGAGCTTTGTCAGAAGTAAAAAAGGCCCTTGTCATGGTTCACACATATTGTTAGCAGCTGTACAGGACTTTGTCAAATACCCACCTAACTTTGCACAGAGCTAGACGATCTCCAAGCATCTTTGTTATCAATGTAATCTTTATAATAAAACTAATTGCGCTCCCACGTGGATGATGATGATGAAGATGAAAAGTACCCTGTGTTATTCCAGTACCTAAAGTATATATATGCCAAAGTCCATCAAAATCCGTTGAACCGTGTGCATTTCAGTGTGAAGACCAAACACACAAACTTTCGCATTTATATATAGTTACTAGGTTCGCCCCCGCGACTTCGTCCGCGCGGACTACAGATTATCGCGAAAAAAAGTATTATTACGTTTCCATGGAAACCGTTGCTTACAGCGAGTGTAATCAATATTTCCCAGTTTTCCCGTGGTGACTTACAATTTTCCGGGATAAAAAGTACCTATCCTATGTTTTATTCCAGGGTATACGCTATCTCTATCCCAAATTTCATCAAAATCCATCCTGGCGTTATCGCGTGAAAGCTCCCCAAACAAACAAACAGATAACATTTCACTTATACATATTGGTATGGATGGATTATAGGATGCCTTTTTCATTAAACAGTTTTATTTAAATTGTTTTTTTTAACTGAGTGTCATTTTAGTCCAATATACGTTTCGGTATTTTATTAACCTTAATGAAAACTCTTTTAATTTGCTCAACCAGATTTAATAATGTTCTGGCAATATGCGAACATATGCTGTGATAAAACATATCATTAAAATAAATAATATACGAAATAAATTATGGCCATTTATAAAGATATGAAGCATATATCTTCATTACAATCATTCAGGAACAGTCAGAAGGTCAGGTGGAAAATCATAGCGGCCTCATTAAGTCGCTGATGAGTTATGATTCCTTAATGTTCACGGGAATATGGTTCTTTAAGATTGAACCAAGAATATATAAAAAATATAGATTCAACACCACCAAATATAAAGTAAAGCACCCAAGTTATGCCGATCCGTTTGTACGCACAAGCCTCACGCTCACACAAACACCGAGCTATGCCGATCGGCCGCCACATCGCAGCAAGTCTCTCCCTTGTTAGCTGTGTTAATTCTGTACAGTTCTTACGAAAAAAAAAACAATGCAGTGCTTTGTGTATCATGAACCACCACTAATTATTGACTCACACACGCATACTCAGGCTCCATTTTATATGCTTCCTCGTTTTTTTAGCGTTTTAGACTAAAAAAACAAAGTCCGAGAGACCGTCTTCGATTGAACGTTATTAGTTTGACTTTGCTGTATGATCATTGAGGTACTATACAAAGAGTATACAAATACTACGTACTTTGTACTAAATGGGTTCGTACCTATAGGTATAATGATCGCATCTCATCTGATTTATCCATACTTATAATAAAGCTGTTAGTAGCAAAAAGTCTGTGCACAGAAGAGAAATAAAAGAAAACATCTACTTAAAATATTCTAAACAAATTTTTTTTAAATCGTTTCTGTTTTTTGTCAATACACGCATCACGTAAAAACTACTGGACCGATTGCGCTGAGCTTTGTCGTCACTGTTGGATAGCTTAGGTTTTGACTTAAAATCTGGTGTACATATATAATGAGTAGAAGCCGAGCAATCGATAAAAAGTATTTGACAACTGAACAAATTTTGAGATCGATAAATTGTACTTTGTAGGTGCTTTTGGTCCTGGAACAACACATAGGTTACTTTTAACCCAAATAAATGACCACACGGGAAAAGCCGCGGGCACGGCTAGTTATAATAGTCATCCACGTCGTCAGTCAGATGCTCAGGAAATACAGGATCCATCACTCGAATGTAACTAATTGAAAATGTTGTTATTTTGTCAATTGGCATACAATTTATCAAATTTTCAGGGTAATGCTAGAAAATGTACGTTTCAGGGAAAAACCACACACCAGGATGTGACTGCACAATTTCTGCCAGAACAAGAATCTGTCGTAAAAATAATCTGTTCTACCCAGAATCTGTCGTTAAACGACTCAGCCCTAACGCGAATAAGCGTTACTGTTCACCTTTATATATAATACAGTATACACCTTTGATATTTGATGTCCTGGTTGATAGCCAGCATCTCTCTAGGAAAAGCACCGTTGTTGACTTAGGTTTAATGCTGGATTCTAAATTACTTTATGATAACCATTAATAAATAATATCTGTTTTAATAAATAATTTATTGGGCTTCTTTTTTTGCATTACCAAGCATTTCAAGTCTGCTAAGTCGCTCAAAGTACTGTACTTGTTCTCTTGTCAACTTATATAAACCAGATTGAAAATATCCAGAAAAAGATTCGAGTTATCTTAACACAAATTAAAAATGTATATCAGTTTTCAAACATAAAAACCGCATCAAAATCAGTCCATTCGCTTGGAAGCTACGATCCTCACCCCCATTCCCCCCTCCCCCATTATAGCTAAGAACCATCTAGTTTACTTCAGCTTTGAAACATTAAAAACCGCAGCTAAATTGGTCCATTCCTTTTCTCTTTTTTCAACTCTCCCCCTCCCCCATATAGCTAAGAACTATCTTGATCACATCAGTTTTCAAACATAAAAAACCACATCAAAATCGGTCCATTCCAGAAACTACGATTCTCACCCCCCTTTTCTCACATCCCCCCACCATTTCCTATATATCTAAAAATAAGAACTATCTCGTTTACCCCAGCTTTCAAACATAAAAACCCGCAGCTAAATCGGTCCATTCTTTTGGAAGCTATGATTCTCACCTCCCCACCTCTCCTCCCATCTCCCATATATCTAAGAACCATCTCGATCACATCAGCTTTAAAACAGAAAAAGCCGCATCAAAATCGGTGCATTTGTTTGAGAGCTACGATGCCACAGACAGACACACACACAGTGACACAGTGATACATACCCTAAACTTATAACACCCGTCTCTTTGTTCGGGGGCTAAAAATTAGACTGCCTACAAGTGACTACCTTGTAAACTGCAAACATCATCACTTGTTACCTTTAGAAGCAATGTGAAGCTGCAAATCTGTAATTCTTATACAATTCTAGCTTTCCCGCCCGCGACTTCGTACACGCGGACTACAGTTTATCGCGAAAAAAGCATTCTACATATGTTCTTCTAGAATATTAAAAACCAAAGCAAAAGTAGGTATAGCACCAATGATCTTGAAGTTTTTTGACAAACCTGTTATTTCTTTTCCATGGCAACCGTTCCTTACAGCGAGTAATTTTCCAGTTTACCCGTGAAAACTTTCAATTTTCCGGGATGAAAAGTATGCCATGTTTTATTCCAGGGCATCAGCACCATTCCAAATTTCATCAAATCCGTCCAGCCGTTATCGCGTGAAAGCTTCCCAAACAAACAGACAACGTTTTACTTTTATATATTGGTATGGATACTTAACTACCTTAGAGTAAATACACCCATGCTACTGTCTTATATACCTTGACCTTGAGGTTCTCAAAAGAACATTACATAGGCGTAATTATCTTCATCTTCGTATTCCTTCTTGTCGCACAAAAATAAACATGAGTGTAATAAAAAAAATGCAGTAGCCATGTAATGTCACGAGAAATAACGTGTACGCCAAATATCAACCCGATAGCTTCAGTGGAAGTTGATGAAATATTGATTGCAAAATATCAACCCGATAGCTTTAGTGGAACTTGATGAAATATTGATTGCAAAATATCAACCCGATAGCTTCAGTGGAAGTTGATGAAATATTGATTGCAAAATATCAACCCCATAGCTTTAGTGGAAGTTGATGAAATATTGATTGCAAAATATCAACCCGATAGCTTTAGTGGAAGTTGATGAAATATTGATTGCAAAATATCAACCAGATAGCTTCAGTGGAAGTTGATGAAATATTGATTGCAAAATATCAACCCGATAGCTTTTGTGGAAGTTGATGAAATATTGATTGCAAAATATCAACCCGATAGCTTCAGTGGAAGTTGGTAAAATATTGATCGCAATATTCACATACAAATGAAGCTAATTAAAAGCTTTAAAAACTCATATGAGGTACCCGTGGATATAAGAAATTTAACTGTTCTTACTGTAAAGACATTATTTAATGGATGCATATAACAGGCATCCATTACATAATGTTCAACCTTCCCCCAACAGACTTAAAAGCCGACACAGTTTCCTGAGAACAGTAACGCCTGTTACTCCAAGCGAACTAAAAGAAACCCGACTTAACCTGTGGACCACAAGGCATAAACCACCTGATGATTTCATAACACCAAAGGAGGGGTTACCACCTGGTTATGAACAACCTTGGTCAGTGTGGAAAACCTTAAACAGACTCCGTACACAGGTTGGACGCTGCAGGAGCAACCTATGCAGGTGGGGCATGATTGACCAGTCAAGAATGCAGTGCGACTGCGGTGCACCCGTGCAAACCATGCCACACTTGCTGGAGTGTCCTTCATGTCCCTACCGCTGCACACTGCAGGAACTTTGTCAGTGCACTGGTAATTCCATGGACTTCGCCGCTTACTGGTCCAAGTGGATATAAATTTAAATAAAAAAAAACAAAATGTACTGTCGACACGAAGAAGTAGAAGAAGAAGAAGAAGTTTTCAAAACTTTTATGATGTTTCCATCGGCAGCCGGCACTGATGGCAATGATTAAAGCTATTTTTATTTTTTTATTTATTGCTTTCGGTTACAGTTACAGTCAGACTGTGGTGTCCCAATGTTGAGCAAAGGCCTCCCCCCACAACTTCCAGGCTTCGCGATCTTGGGCTGTGAATGACCAGTAGTCACTGAAGGTGTCAAGTTCGTCCCGCCATCTCCTGCGTGGTCTCCCGCGACGCCGCCACGCTGTATTGGGACGCCACATGGTGGTGGTCACAGAGAAACTATAGTGGTGGTTAACTAAAAAAATATACTAATCCTAAATTTAAAATTTGTTGAGAAGAATCGGCATTGTACTACTTACTCAAGATTCTGTATATGTATTTATATCTTTCTATTTAACTTAAAACTTATTGTCTGTGTACTTTATTACCCATAGGTAATAAAGGATGCTTGTTTATCCATAGTTATTATCCTAAGTACCATCCGTGGCTGTAATTTTCCTAAGAAAATAGCATCGAGTCTTCCGACAACGGCATAGCTCGCTGCACGAAGTTAGGTTTTTGTGGGATTCGGTCTTATTCCCGACGAAGCGCTACTTTCCGCGTATCCACACTTTCATATTGTTCAGCGCTAGAGCTTTCCAACAATAGTTACTTTTGATTTTCCAGACAAATACAAGGCAATCACACTATTGCGTTTAACCAACGTTTAACATCCTTATTAAACACTAGCATTCGCCCGCGGCTTCGTCCGCGCGGACATAATTTATCGCGAAAAAAACATCCTATGTTCTTCTACGATATTAAAAACCAATGCAAAAGTATAGCACCAATGCTCTTGATGTTTTTTGACTGACTTGGTATTATTATTTCGTTTCCATGGCAACCGTTCCTTACAGCGAGTAGTTAATGATCATTTTCCAGTTCTCCCGTGGAAACTTACCATTTTCCATTCTTCTTTCCAAATTTCATCAAAATCCGTCCAGCCGTTATCGCGTGAAAGCTCCCAAACAAACAAACAGACAACGTTTCACTTTTATGTATTGGTGTGAATTTTCTTTTCAATTTTGTGTCAGTTTGCAAGCAAGAAAGCAATCTTGCGTTCTTTTGCCGCGCTGTCATTAAAGTTAGGGCTACATTATCGCGCGATAATTCGTGTCGCGTTGTCGCGATAAAAACATCTTGTACGGTTATCGGCGATGTTGCGGTGGAATTGCTTGGCCAGACTTGTCGCGACAGCGCAAATCTTCGCGTTATCGTGTGGCCGCAGCATTAAGTAGTCTAAATGTTGCAGTAGTATGAAGTATTCGAGTGCACACAGATACACTCTCCCGCCTGTACTCCTCTTGATCCAATGGAATGGAAACCGCTGCGATTGGAGAGAAGCTGGATGCAGTTTCTAGCCAATACGGTAACTTATAACGACTCCTACTGCCGCCCTTGGCCTTCAACTATGGCATTTCTATCTTGCTGCCGTTGTTGTCTTGTGCTGTCTCGCCAGACTCACCAACATCAATCGCTTAGGTTTCAGCTGTTGAATTGCCTTCACCACCGAGACAGATTTATGCACAGTACGGGTATATATTTGCTAGAATCCGCTATTCCCCGCCAGCCATGTTTAGCCCACGAGTCTTCGGGTTGCCGCTGCGTGCTTAGTAACTTGTTGGAGCCACTGACGAGAGATTGCTGTTTATAGCTGGTTTAGTTCATGATGTTTATGGTGAAAACCGACTAGAAGAACTAAGTAATTACCATCTCTGACACGATACACCGCAGATACTTTATAATACGTTAAAAAAATGTCTAAATTGCCTTCCTACAGGAACGTAAAGGAATCAGGGACGCTGCGAGAGATATTCATTACAAAAATTATAGTCTGTACGTAACTACTAGCTAGCTATGTACTAGGTATGTATATTGAATACTCGGGAAAATTTGAAAAAAGATCTGCCAAAAAACAAATTATTTTTATTTTATTTATACCTGCATCACAAATTTACCAATAACCCAACATATATGTACCTATATCTACTAGGTTTCACCTTTCCTAACGGTAAACACGACACGAACTCACGAAACAGCCACACCGATATCGAATCGTCCACACATCGGCATCCCTGAATTTTTAATCGACCATTTTTATCTCGCCCTATCATTTCGCGTTACCAAAATAAGCTCATTTATAACACGCGGGGGCTGAACAAAAACAAAAATTTGAATAAGGAGCGCATTATTTATCGCCGCCCCAATGAAGGCCGTTAATGTGATTTTTTAATAAAAAAAATACACGAGCCAGCCAAACGAGGATCATGTATCATCGCGTTTTTCGGACAGTCATTGTCGGTGTTTTTTTTTTCGTATTTACCTAACTGGCACAAACAAGTAGTAGGTGTTAATCAAATTAATTGCCGAGTTAATTGCCCAGGGAGCGATCGTTATGTTAAATAGTTTGTATTATCTGACCTTTGTTTCAATTCAAGGGTGACACGACATTGAACCTCTACAAATACTCGTAATCAGCTCAGTCGATTCAGCGTGCCATGTTTGAAATTAAAAAAAAAATGCTTGCTACACCTTTTGATGACTTTACCCTTGCCTAATTAAAAAAATATCGCTCCCTCAGAACGCGTTGTCACGTTCCATATTCGCGCGTTAATTACACGTCATTCTTTTTCAAAAAGCGCGCCAATGACGTGCACAATTAAAGCGTGTACAGACAACGGGAAGACGCGACATAAAGCCGGCATACACAATGCGTCCTCAGTGAAATTCGCCGCAGGGCTAGCGAAATTAACAAGGCGATTTACACTTGACGCTAGGCGCCTGGCTTTTCCACTACTCTTTTCGACCCAGTGCGCGTTGTTGTTACATGCACTTTATTTTCAAAACGGTTGCATGCAAAGAGGGTTTACAACGCCAACTTTGTTAGCTGCTAAAGTTAATTTATAAACTCGTATGTTTTTTTTACTCTGTGGCGCGGTTGGAAAAAAGGTGGCGATGCGTGAATGTTCATAACTCTGCTCCTCCACATATCGCAGTAATTGTGTGAAATAAAGAGCTTTGTATCATTATTCTTCTGTTTTATTTTTCACAAGTGTTCTGCTTTTGTGCGTGTTGTTAATGATGTTTATGATTGTTTGTGTTGTGTCATATCTTTGTAGAGATAGATTCTCTTTGTTATCAGATGTATCTATAGCCCAGTAAGTAGACAAGTTTGCCTTGCAAAAGGTGGTGTAGTAATGATTATCAAATATGTTATTAAGGTATAAACTCTGATGACAAATCCAAGTTTTCGACCTTGGGGGAGGGGAGCGCAAGCTGCCATCTAGGATTAAAGGTGTGAAAAATTGGTTTAATCAAAATAATTCGCCAACGGTTCATTTTACGACATAAATGTCAAAGGCAAAGTTAAAGAAGGTAAAATTATTTTCATTTTTGTATAAACACCTTTTTTGTAAGTCAGATAACTAATTAGGTACAGTGGCGAAAATATTTTTACCATAAACCATTTTTATCATATTTTTATTTTTGAAGGAATATATAATTGCAATAAACTGCCAGAAATGATGTGAGGAAAATACCTAGTATAGGGTTATTCGCAAATGTAAATAATTTAACCTTCTTTAACTTTCCGTTTGAATTTTTTACCGTAAAATGAACCGTTGCCGATTTAATTTGATTTAAAAAAAACACATCTTTAATCCAGGATGGCGGCTTGCACTCCTCTCCCCCAAGGCCGAATACTTGGATTTTTCATCAGAGTCTAGACCTGAACAACATACGTGAAAATCGTTACTTCACCACCTTTTGCATGGCAAAGGCCTTTTTGTCTCTACTTACTGGCGCACTAGGCAAACTTATGATGACATTAAACATCTTTTTATGTCTCTACTTACTGGCGCACTAGGCAAACTTATGATGACATTAAACATCTTTTTATGTCTCTACTTACTGACGCACTAGGCAAACTTATGATGACATTAAACATCTTTTTATGTCTCTACTTACTGGCGCACTAGGCAAACTTATGATGACATTAAACATCTTTTTATGTCTCTACTTACTGGCGCACTAGGCAAACTTATGATGACATTAAACATCTTTTTATGTCTCTACTTACTGGCGCACTAGGCAAACTTATGATGACATTAAACATCTTTTTATGTCTCTACTTACTGGCGCACTAGGCAAACTTATGATGACATTAAACATCTTTTTATGTCTCTACGTACTAGCGCACTAGGCAAACTTATGATGACATTAAACATCTTGGTCTAAATTTTAGGAGATTTTTAAATTGACATATTGAACTGGTCAGGGTGATTTGCATAGGGGATTTTTTTAACCCCCGAACTCCAAAAGAGTGGGGTGTTATAAGTTTAAGGTGTGTATCTTTGTATGTATATGTCTGTTTTTATGTATCCGTGTGTCTATCTGTGGCATCGTAGCTCCCAAACGAATGTACCGATTTTGATGCAGTTTTTTCTACTTGAAAGCAGATGTGATCGAGATGGTTCTTAGCAATAATAGAGGGATGTGGGATGAGGATCTTAGCTCCGAAACGAATGTACCGATTTTGATGCGGTTTTTTTATGTTTGAAAGATGATGTAATCGAGATGGTTCTTAGCTATATAATGTGCGGGTGGGTGAAGAGTTTTTTATTTTATTTTACCTGGTAACCATTTTTCAGTGAGAGAACAACAATGTACAATCCTCTTACAAGCAAGGTACCTACTGTTGACTTACAGTTAGACGTGCAGTCTCCTAGAATTAGTTATGAAGATGCAAAGACCTCGTCGCTTGGAAGGAAAGCTGAGGAATAGCCGCAGGGTACAAAGATAGAGCGTTTTGTGAGAAAAATGTTAGTTGACATCAAAGCATAACTGTTATACAATTGCAAGTAGGGTAGACCATTAGGATCACTTTTATTTTATGGTTGAAAAACTGTTTTTTTTTTAATTTAGTCTTTATTTTTTTAGTCTTTACTTTACTATAAAAATAGACAATGCTAGCGATTCTGACATCCCCTGAACAAAACTTAATTTCTTCAAATGTAATATAAACCTTGTTGGCTTCGTAACAAGGTATTTTTTCCCTGGCATCTAATCCTCACTCACTAAACTATCACTAAAGCCTGTCAGCGTAAAATCGACTTTGTTTCCACGCGACGAGAGTCCCGATTTGTCCAAACGCTGTCTCAAAACGTGTCCGAATTTATCCAAACGCTTTTAGACAGCGTGTTAAGAACCTGTTTTAATTACGTTATTTTAAGCGGTGCAACTTAAATTGACGTAAGTTTAGAATAGATGCCAGGGGCAAAAATACCTTGTTACAAGGTCGACAAGGTTAAAATTACACATAAATAAATTTAGTCTAGTTTAGTTTAAAGAGTAAAATGACCAAATTGCTGCCAATGTCATTATTATAGAACGAACTCAAAACATTAAACCATGAATCATACTTAAAGAAACAATTATATAATCAAAAACCAAAAAAAAAAACTTTTTGACCCCATTTGTTGAGGTGAATCAGCATAATATCATATGACAACTCTGAATTATTTATTATCCTTTTTATATTAAAATGGCTTTAGTTTGCGGTGATGTCAAATGTATGGCCGATTTTGTGGTGTATCGAGGATTTTAGCGCGGATCTACGCTTAATGACCTTATTAGCTGCATCCATAATATTTTCAAAAGATCACTTGCCTGGAGATGTCTTCTTTCTGTATGTGCAGATTATCAAAACAAACAAACAAACACAATTATGGCAAACATGTTATAAATTTACTAAAATTTGTGTTTCGATTCGCCCCAAAAGAGCTGATCCGATTAGCCCCATATCATAGGTTTTCAAAGCTGATACCGATAATAAAATACCCTTGAAATTAACCTTATAGTGTAACTCATATCAATCCCGTTAGTGCGATAAATACTGTACGCTTAGTCGCTATGGGAAAAAAGTTTCATATTGTAATAGAATACCAATTTTGTCACCTCAATGATAGCAGCAAGACATATTCACGGAAATATCTGTGGTTGTAACTCTTACTGGCCCGTTATATTTTAACCCCCGAACAAAGAGACGGGTGTTATATGTTTAGGGGGTGTATTACTGTGTGTGTCTGTCTGTGGTATCGTAGCTCCCAAACGAATGGACCGATTTTGATGCGGTTTTTTCTGTTTGAAAGCTGATGTGACGGAGATAGTTCTTAGCTAGAAGGGGGAAGGGGTGGGCGGAGAATCGTAGCTTCCAAATGAATGGATCGATTTAGAAGCGGTTTTGTATGTTTCAAAGCTAAGGTAATCGAGGCAGTTCTTAGTTATAATGAGGGAAGGGGCGGGGAGGGGGGGGGGAGTGAGGATCGTAGCTTCCAAATTAATAGACCGATTTAGCTGCGATTTTTTATGTTCGAAAGCTCAGCAAACGAGATGGTTCTTAGCTATAATGTGGGGAATGGGGGGAGGATCGTATCTCCCAAACGAATGGACCGATTTTGATGCAGTTTTATGTTCAAAAACTGATGTGATTGTGTTTTTTTGTATTTGTGCTTATTCATAGCAAATTCATTAAAAAAAAATAGCCTCGTTCAAGGATTTCTGCAATTTCAACAAACCTTCATTAAAATGCATCAACGATCCCCAAAAACTATTTCAAATGACAATGAACTTACTTAGTTTCACATTTAGTTATCACACAAGTTATTCAATTCCAAACTAAAGGATTATTCACCAAACGTGGTACAGGGATTCCAATGTGAAAACATAAACAAACTTGAACAATTATGCAGATTTTATGTCACCCCTAATTGCCAACTTATTTAAAGAGGTTTCTGTTAATTTCCTTCGGGGAAGCAACCCTCTAAAAAGATTTTCTTTCTTTGAATCACATTTTCTTTTCTAGAAAGCGCATGTAAATTTTATTAGGGAAATTATCGATGGGGTTCCTGGCGGAGACGTAATAAAAAACGTAATTAACATCTTAAAAAGATTCCACGGGATGACACGGCACAGACAAGGTCTTTAATATTTTTAATTTTAATAATAATTGCGTTTTATGAGTTAAAAAAGTTAAGTACATATAAAGTATTCTTTATTTAAAATAGTGACTGCCAGTTAACCGAAATGCTTTTGCATATTTGCAACTTTTTTTTTCTTCTAATTTAATATTAATCTGAGTTTCTTATGTACTTAAAAACATAAATGTTGGCCCAGGTACTTTAAATACGAAGCTGCCAGCGAACTTAAAATTATTTTAGCTTAATACCTAAACGAGTTATTATTACGTTTGTTTGTCTGTCTGTTAGTCCACCATCCATCTGCTAGGGAGTAAATTAAACAGTTGTGTAGGTAATAATTCGAGTTATAAATTCATTACATTTTCACCATAAAATTAAACATATAAAGACATTTTTTTTGTTTCTTTCTTTTTTTTTACTTTTTTTTACGTGGAGGAGGGTAATGTGTACATCAGCCTATGTATGTATGTCTTTTCCTTTGTGGCGCTCTGGAGACGAAACGCTTGGCCCTTTTTTGATGTTTCTTACATCAACCAATTTGTCTTAATCTTGCGCATGTCAATAAAGACATGGACATTAATCAAAATTCAATATGGCGACAATCAGACGCCATATTATGAAAAAGAAAAAAATGAAAGTGGACGAACTTTGTTAAGTGGGGTATCATTGTATAGGTATTTAAAATCATCTTTAGGTTTCTCTTTTCATTTTTCATTTCGAATGACCCTTTAGGATTAATATGGAAATAAAATTCGCAGTCGGGTTTTTCATTGTGCGTAAATGTTCTTTTTTAAATCATTTAATCCAATAATTACAAGATATTTACTGCACAGCAATATTAAAAACCTCAATTCGAGCGCTAAATTCTAAAATCAAAACTATCGAATTAACCGAACAGCGAGAACTCCGGTCACATATAAAGGAGTAATGATTACGTTTATTTGTTTGTCTGTCTGTTAGTGTACCTTCCATCTGCAACTAGAGTATACATTTTACAGTTGTGTAGGTCATAATTAGAGTGCGTTATAAGTACCTTATTCTTTCACCGAATTTTAAAATCTTTTAATCCAATGATTACAAAACTGCTCAGCAACACTAAAAACCTCAATTCGAACGCTAAATTCTAAATTCGAAACTATCGAATTAACCGAACGGTGGGGACTCGGTAAGGTCAGGGGTACACCACCCCGCCCGCTTGATCATTTATAATGCCAAAATGTTTTAATTAAGATGCTGTAAAATGTAATTTACATGCAAATTCGGTTTATGTTAATGTGCCGCGTATATCTGTTTGGGTGCGTGCTTGCTATCTAATTTTGCGACAGTGTGTACCGTCATTATCTTGGCTCTAATGAGAAATCTGGCGACGGCTTGATGTTTGCATAATTAAACTTGTGGCCGGGGTTCGTTTTGATTGTTGTAACGATAAAACGCACGCTTCTAATTC
This sequence comes from Alsophila aescularia, assembly GCA_946251855.1. Classification (NCBI taxonomy): domain Eukaryota; kingdom Metazoa; phylum Arthropoda; class Insecta; order Lepidoptera; family Geometridae; genus Alsophila; species Alsophila aescularia. The sequence continues at coordinate 59,145,094 of OX276378.1, read as the reverse complement.
TTCTAGCACTTGATTACAGCAGTTTTAAATGTCGTGGCGGAGTTTCGTTTTGTTTCAAAAAGGATTTTGGTTGTCGTAAATAATGTTTGTGTACTTATCACACGTTTTTGTGTGAATCAAACCAAAGAGAAATACTTTTTGGTCTGGCTGGTAAGAATGTTTTTTTTTAAACCTTGCTGGTTGGATAGAGAATTGATTAGTTGAGATAATAACACACATGTTCATTCCCTCACCTGTATCTCACATTAAATACATAAAACGCCGATTCGCACAAGTTGACTTGGAGACGTCTTTAAAAAAACAATGACAATCATCTTCAGCTTATCTATCCAATGGACATAGCCCTCTCCTTGTAGAATATCGCCCCCAAATTTGGAGATAAGTCAAAACACCCCTCAACACTACATAAAGCAGTCGTCAAGGGGTTAAGGGGGTCGAAGGGGGTTGTTATTCGTTTTTATTGGAATAAATTAGCGGAATTGTCCCCGGTCCGTGCCTAATGAATGTCTTGTGGACGGGTTGTCGTCTACTGAGTTTACTTTAATTAATTGATTTAATGAGAATTCGGAGTTTATAGCCTATTTTATGTAGCGTCGAATTTTGAACAAGTTTCCTGGCGTCATTAAGGGTAATAGAATCTATCCTATCTATCTATCTATCCTATCTATACCTACGCGTTTGCAAGAGAAACTTCTCTCGTAGACCTTGTAGGAGATAATAATACACTAAAAAGTAACAACAACATTCAACATTATCACGGTAGGTACCTAAGTACTATACATATATGTGTCGCTTAATTCCAAATTCAGTTAACTCCACTATACATATATAGTAGAGTGTTAAGTCCACTATATTATGTATAGTGGGGTTAACTGAGTTTGAAATTAGGCAACACATTTATTACCATTTAAGAATATAGTTGTGTAAAGCGTGTTCAAACTAAAAACTTGGTCCAGTTTTGACAAGCGAGGTATCAATCGATTCCTTTTCATCGCAAGAGTGATATAGGCTATTTAGCTGGTTTTAGTTATTGAACTTGTGGCTTGCTATTTTAATACATTTGTAATACTAATTATAATTTTGCTAAAGTGACATTACTGTTCAAGACAGGAATTACGCTTACCATAAGAAGATCAACCTGCTCGTCTCTTCAGTCGTCACGCAATTATAAATAGCAACCATGTTCATGTTTAATTTCTGATTTAGGTTACAGAATATGAAGAGAAACTCTTTGTTAATACAATTTGCTAAATAAACCTCTGATGTGCTAGTTAAATGAGTGTCAAGTCGGCGGCGGCGGTGAGCACACTTCTGCACCTCACACCGAGAATCTTATAAGAATGAGGGTACTGAAGGAAAAAGTGGGTAAGTGTGAAATATACTTTTTTCAGAGTTTAATCAATTAAGTAGAGAGACGAGAAGGTAGGTATCCTGATGGTAAGCCTGCCCGTTATAACTACGTGTGAACCCCTAAATTATTTATTGTAGCCGTTCATTGTACAGGAAAATTATGAAGAGAAACTCATTGATACAATTTGCTAAATAGACCTCTAATTTGCAAGAAGTACCAAGTCGGCGGTGAGGGAACTGCAAATATTTTTGAGTTTCATAGAAGATTGGGCAAGAAATAAAAAACGTGGATAATTTTAGGATGAACCATTTTGTAAATAAAACTGTTGTTTCCTGAATTTGGTTTTATAATATACTTAGCTATAATACCCGAGTGAATATACAACAATTTTGTTTAAAGCTCAAAGCGAGCGCCCGTGCAGAACCAGTTTTTTGTATAGTGTAATGGTAACCAGAGCTTCCGCACGAATTTAGCATTTTTTAATGCAAAATGGAACAATTTTCTGCTTTCCTTTCGTCTTAACTGTGTATCAAACTAACTTTCATCACAATTTCATCAGTAATTTAAATTATGTACTAGAACTATTTAAAACCTGTAGGTCGAACATATCGCTCATATCGCTCGAAATAATGATAAAATCAACAAAAAAACTATTAAGTACCTACCTCTACTAACAACAAGAAGATGAGTGAAAGGAACGCAACTTTATTTGTGGACGAGCAAAAAAAGCAAGAACCAACAAGGTTCTTGCTTTTTTTAATTATGCAATACATATAAAGCAGAAAAAATAACAAATGGAAATCTCAAAATATCGAAGAATTTCACTTACCTCACTTGCAATATGAGTGACAAAGACAAAAGTAGGCGCCCTCCCTGAAACGAATAGGCCGGGCGGGCGGCGAGCTTTTCTCACTCTCTTAAATGCTCTCACCGGATGTAGTGCGACTGGTCTGCTTTGATACTCGAAAAAGCGGTCAAGTATAGACACTATGGGTGTATATAGATTTATTTACCAAAATACATATAATTATACATTTCAAATATAAAAAAGCAAATTATATATTATAGCTGTACCCGCGGCTTCGCACGCGTGGTCTTTTCTTTAGGTTCAAAGTACCATAATGTGCTATTCCAGGACCAATATGCCAACATTTGATCAAAATTTCTTTAGCCGTCAAAAATACTTTTATCAATTGCTCGGCTTCTAACTCACCAGATTGAGATACCAATTACACCAGTTTTTAAATCAAACCAGCTATCTAACAATGAAAACCACATTGCAATCGGTCCAATAGTTTTTACATGATGCGTGAACAAACAAACATACAGACAAACAGACAGAGGGACACGATTAAAAAAAACATGTTCAATACCCTTTTTAAGCACCCAATCGCATTTTTTATCTTCTTTTTATAACCTTTTTCGTACCTATTGCTTTATTATAAGTAAGAATAGATATATGACTGTGTCAATTTGCATCCAAAAATCTGTCCAGTAGTTTCAGCGTGATACGTTTTCTTTTTAATAACTTTCAACACTTATATTGTGGAAACAACCTATATTACAAAAATTGAAGGAATTCATTAGTTTCGCGCAGAAACTACTGAATTCATTAAAAACTTTCTAATAAATAAAAAGTAAAACAATAAGTAAGTTACTTAAATAAAAAATATTTTGGCTTCAGTAGGTATCGAAATAGAGAACCATGCAAAAAATATTATTTCTTACTTAAATATTAATATAACTTTGGACCCATATCCCGCAGAAGCCCCTCTTTTACGGGATAAAAAGTATCCATAATTTTCACCCATCTTATAAACTATGTCTGTGCCAAGTTGCATCAACATCCATCCAATAGTTTCAGCGTGCTAAGTGTTCTTTGAAATAATTTAATTAATTAATTTAATTTAATAATTTTTCACTCTTATCCTGCAGGAACTCTTTAATTTTTCGGGATGAAAAGTATCCAATGCCCTACCTCGAAGTATGAACTCAAATCATACCAAATTTTATTTGAATTATGTGAGTATTTTCAGCGTGATGCGCTGCCAAGGTACAGATACACAAACGGATAGACAGACAGACAGACAAAAATTTACAAAAAAGTTACAAAATATCTTCAATTTACAGAATTTGGGACATTATCCAGCAGGAACTCTTAATTTTTTCGGGATAAAAATTGTCCTCAATTTTGTAAACTACGACTGTGCCAAGTTGAAACAAAATCCTTCCAGTAGTTTCAGCGTGATACGTATTCTTTTAAATAAATTTCAACGCCTATCCTGCGGAAACCCTTTAATTTTTCGGGATTAAATAATATGTCCTACCTCGTAGTATGAACTCAAATCATACCAAGTTTCATTTAAATTCATTCAGTAGTTTCGGTGTGATGCCTAGCTAAGATACAGACAGACAGATAGACAAAAATGAAAAAAAAAAACAGTTTTGGCTTCAGAATCGAATATAGTACCCTCCAAAAGAAAATTTCAAAATATCTTCTATGTACAGAATTGGACCCGTTACAATTTTATTATAAGTATAGATATGCGCAGAGTAATTTGATATCAACCGGACAGTAGGCAATTCAGCAGACAGACAACTTCCAGTCGCAAGGATTTGAGAGCTGGATGTCGTGCTGAGGCAAAGCGCTAAAGCTAGTGTGAGCCAAATTCGAAAAGTTATTTCAGATTTGAATTTAGCGCAACGCTAGGTTGCAGTGAATGAAATGCTTGCGTGTTTTAAGGACAATCAGCGCCATCTAGTTAAATCGGAGGCAGAACTTTGATTCGTTTTATTTATGCGCTGGAGTTGTTGATGCTGGCAAAGATTTGATGCTGGCTTTCTAATAATCTTTGATGCTGGTAAATTATGTAGTGTTTTTTTTGTTCTTATTGCTTTATTATAAGTACAGATACTACGCTCTCTTGTGTAGAGGTTCTACAATAAAAATACTTACGCCGTGTTAAGTAAGTAGGATACTCCATTGTGCTATACCTACTCGTTCCTTAATATCTAAGAACCATCCCGATTACCTCAGCTTTCAATCAAAAAAAAATCGCACCTAAATCAAACCATTCATTTGGAAGCTACGATTCTCACCACTTTTTCTCATCTCCACCCTCCCCCTCCCCATATAGCTAAGAACCATCACAATCACATTAGCTTTCAACAACAGTGATACACACCCTAAACTTATAACACCCTTATCTTTGTTCGGGGGTTAAAAATGTAAAAACAACGTATAAAATATGTAAACGCTATTAATTATGGAACAACAAAAAAAACTAAAACCGTTCGGCCACTCGCTACGTGACGCGGACAACGAAATTTGGTACCGTTCTTTAAACGGATGTTTTATTACTTTAATTTAACATAAACTTTGGACCCTTATCCCTTAAAAATCCTTTATTTTTCGGGAGTAAAAGTATTCTAAATTTTAACAGATAATATAAACTTTGACTATGCCCAGTTACATCAAAATCCGTCTAGTAGTTTGAGCGTGATACGTCTTCTTTTAAATAACTTACAACCCTTATTCTGCAGGAACCCTTTATTTTTTCGGGATAAAAAGTATTCTAAATGTTAATCCATAACATCAGCTATGATTCTGCCAAGTTGTATCAAAATCCATCTGGTAGTTGCACTCCATACTGATTTTGAAGTTTATCTCAATTAAAATTTTCAAAAAATATTTAATGTACAGATTTAGCCCAGTTACAGTTTTATTATAGTATAGATATAGATAGATTTATTTATTGCAAAGCTTTGCATATAATTGTGTACATGGGGTAACTTAATGCTAAATATCAGTCATTTAAGGAATAAGAATTATTAAAAAAAACCTGTAAGTAAAGCTTCTTTAGAAATATCGACAGATACACCTAAACATTATTTGTACTAACAAAGTTTACTGACAAAAGGTTTGACAAATATTTTGGATAAAAATCGTCCAACCTATCAGCATCGTTTACTCGTTGGTTAATAACTCATTGTGACCAGAGTTCGTGGAAGTGGCATTTAAAAAAATCATAAAATACAAATTTTCAGTCAAGTATCAAAATAGGCAGTGCAGCGTAGAAGCGACAAGTGTCGCTCGAGAGTTGCCCCCGCGACATGCTATTGTTGCTGCACCTACTAATATAATAATGGATATACATACATATCATGCCTTCATTATGGCTTTGTCGTATGCAACGAACTTAACCGAGAAAAGAACTGAAAGAAGATAACGATTTTCCGTGCAAGGCTGTTATTAGACTACACGATATATGGCTATGGATTGAAGCAATAACTTGAAGTTACATTACCTTAGTTAAAAAGCATCAAATATAGATTAAAACTAATCTAAAAATCCATGTTTTTTTAGAATGCTTTGTCTTAGAGCTGTGAGCTACCCTGAAAGTTTCAGCCCGATACCTAATCTCGGTGCTCGAAGTTTGAGTTGGAAGATTCCACCCGGAACGACAGACAGACAAACAAGAAAGTGAGTTAAAAAAACGTGCAAATAATAAATATTATGTTGAAAACGATCCTAACAAAGTCGAAGTCAAAGTATTTTATTGTAAAATGGCAATATAGTAGCACTTTTACAAGTTAAAATTTATAATATTTAGATTAAATCAACAAAATTAGGGAAAATATATACGTGTACTTTGAGTTTGAAAAGGAAATCATTAATAACGTAACTGATCCTTAATTTAGACATGTTTTTTTTTCCAATAAGTTACAAACTTTTAACTAATGATATTAAGGTAGCTAAGCTAAAATACGTTCATAATGAGCACGAAAAGATTACATTACCTTTTCCTGAATATTTTATGATCTGGGCCGTTCTGCCTATAGATCCGACAGACAACAATGAGCTTTTTCACATATCACAATCGTCCAGAAAAGATAGTCTATACTTATTAAAGTAACGCAATAACAACACAATTGACTTAAAAGTATTCCAGATTCAAAACCCAAATTCCCCGCTCCGGCGAGCAGAACCAACCCTTCAATAGGCAAATGATTCAAAATTACAGTTAAAAAAAGAGAATAAAAAGCTCCGAACTCCATTAGAAACAAAAATAAATTGAATTACAACTCGATCGACATTTTCGATTTGGAGCCCTAACTCAATTAGATGGGAGAGCGCTGATGGAAAAATAAAATAAATACGAGGAACAAAAAAAATTAAAACAAAAAAGAGTCCAGATATAATTTGAAATATCTCGGTAAATGCAAAGTGCGAGTGCTGTTATTTTATTCAAATGAGGGCGAACTTTTTTTTCAACCCTTTTCTCGTCGCGCCATCAAAGTGGCCTGATATTCAATTAAAAAAAGAAGAGCGGTCCGCGACTGAAAATTAATCAGAAAAAATGCTTTTAACTAGATCTACATTTTAATGAAATTATTATTGACGAGTATTATTGTACGAATAAATGGAAGTGCCCTTTGGTCGAGATTGCGTTACTAAGTGTCGCAAAGAGGTGTTTTCTTTTCAGTTGGAATGCTGCTCCTCTTTTTATGTTACTTAGGTAGGTATCTACTTATGTTACCTATTGATCTAAAAATATATTTATTTATGATCTCTCTTAGTATGATGATAGGAAGTGACCTGTTTGTGAGGTTATTATAGTTGTAGGCCTCTTACGCAAGAGTCCGTCTAGAAAATTCCACACCTTAGTCAGATTTTCAACCACCTAGTTTAGTGTGTAAACATTTCTGTGTTTCGATTTGAACGGCAATGTTTCCTGAGAAATTACTGGGCAATGAGACTTTAAGACTAATGTCGTAGGCTGACCAGCACAGAGTAGAGACGCGCAAGATTTTGCAACCAAAGTTCTGGGCGGCACTGCAACTGTGGGCAGGCGTGACTTTTACCATCAGGCGAGCAACCTGTTCGACTGGTCAATCAAATGAGAATAAAAAAAAAATGAGAAGAAACTGGAAGAGATCGCTTTTAACGATAAGACCGCATACCGTGCCTATTTTGAAAATACATTCATGTGCATATTTTTCCTAATTCTGGTGCAATAAAGTGTTTATTATTATTATGAGTAACAAAAACTGAGGTAAATGCCGTTTTTAACGCCATGACAGTATACTTCATTCATTTTTTTCTCATGAGTCTCTCTACAGAGCATTATAAAAATATATAAACATATTCGGGTTAACTTACTTCAATTAGGAATCCCGGTACTTCAAAATGGGCACTAGATAACGGATAAACATACATGGATAGAAATATTACATCCATGACTCGGAAACAAACACTTCTGCCACACAAATGATTGCACCTTGCAGGATTCCGACCCGCGACCGTTTGATTTCGTAGTTAGAATCACTAGCCACTAAACCAACTGGTCGTCGAATATTATTTTCTCATCATAAAAGTGCCCACGGCTGGGACTCGGGCTTTCTCTCAGAGAGTGAGGATGAGCCATATCAACCACGCAGCCCGAGTGCGAGTTGGTTGAGTTCTTTGAGTTTCCTGGACATGCCAGTTTCTTCAAGAATTTTCCTTCAGTTATGAAGCTCTTCTGTAGACGTCAATTAACTTTTAACTAGCATTAAATCATTAGTTTTGTGTGGGGTTTGACAGATGCTAATGCTAATTACCGTTAATTGATGTCTACAGGTGCGGCAGTAATACAGTTTTAGTCGTACGAAGAGCAGACGCTATATTTTATGAGTCAAATTTTCTTTCAAAGAATTTAAACTAATCAAGCATTTTGAAGTCTTTAAGATTTTCATGAATTACAATAAAATACCAGGTATTCAGATCGGTTGAAAATGTGCTCTGTTAGAGAAATCAAATGCGATCCGTATTTGTATGTTTCAAATTTGTATTTTGTCTTTGTCTGTGTTAAATAATGCAGATATTCCGAAAATATCTTGCGTAATCGCATAGCATTATTCTGGTATGCATATGAGGTCATGAAAAGTGCTTTTCCTGATACAGATATAGAAATTAATTGTTGATCTCCATACAGGAGGGCGCCTGTTACACCGTAGTATTATATTATTTAGACGATGTGCGTTTTGGTAGATTAAAATACCATAGAAGGCATTTGCCCGAACGCTTTTAGAATCGTAAGGATCGAAATATTATATATTATATAATATTATACTTTGAGTTTGAAAAGGAAATTTCTCTTCTTACAAGTGCCGACTCAAAGTTAAATCTCACACAGGAAAGGGAACTACCCCTGTGACTCTACCGGTGCTTCGGAAATACGCCCGATAGATAAGAGAGCACCAAGTAACTCTACAGTGATGTCATTTTCTCCATTGTTGACAATTCTTTATATATATATTTTTATATGACAGAAATTATAATAATACACATGTAAATGAGAAATACAAAATATAAAAGTGCCAATGAAACGTCCAATCTGATATCATCAAAGTGATAAAAATACAAGTGACTAATAAGAAACCCAAAAACGTTAAAACACCATTGGTCGTCCCAAAAACGATGACCAATGGCGAGGATTAAGAAAAGTATGAGAAAGGTCGTGAGGAGAAAAGTATGAGAAAGTTCGTGAGGTAACAAGAAAAGTTTGATCGTAATGAAGTAGTCTCGAAAATTCTACGAAGAAGTAAGGTCAGTTAAGAAGGGATACCAACCAGCAGCACAGATATTGGAAGATGACAATGGCAATCTAGTGACGGATAACAAACAGATTAAAAGCAATGTGAAGACAATATTTTGAAAACCTACTTAATTGCCTGTCACCACAGGAGAGAGTAGAGACATTGCCTGAAATTCAAGAAGACGAAGTTGAACCACCAAATTTTGAAGAAGTGCGGAACGCCATCATTAGACTTAAAAACAATAAGGCATTGATAAGTTACCATCGGAACTCTAGAAATGTGGTGGTGGGGTGATACAAACCAAAATGTACGAGCTTATCCGAAAAATATGGGAATTAGATAATACAGTGTAACATGGGAATCATATGCCCAATTCATAAAAAAGGGAGCCGAAAGAAATGTAGCAACTACAGAGGAATAGCTCTGTTACCGTCAGCGTACAAGGTATTAACTTACATGCTGCTACGAAGATTAGAGCCATACTCAGAAAGCGTCCTACTAGTACGCACAGAGCATCCATTCAGTCTTTGTAGATTTTGCTATGGCTTATTATGACAGCATTGATAGACATGCATTGCACGAAATTTTAATGAATTTTTAAATCCCACATAAGCTGGTACGTATGGTGGAGGTTGCAACTGGAGAGAGTAGCTTGGTGATTAGGGTGGTGGTGGAGCTCACTGAAGAGTATGCCGTGATAAGTGGACTGAAACAGAGGGATGCCCTGTCACCTATGCTGTTTAATCTTGCACTCGAACACGTTATAGGGAAAGTTAACACACTAAACGGCGGAGTGCAAATAAATGGACCGCATAAGGTGATAGGGTATGCTGATGACCTCGCTCTGTTAGGAGAACGAAGGAAATCTGAGGCAGACGCCGTTAGCTTTCTCTAGGTAGAGGCGGCCAAAATTGATCTCAGTATAAACCACGGAAAAAACGGAGTATCTTCACATAAGTCCTTATAAAAACAGGAGACAAAAACAAGTTGATCTAGCTGTCTAGGGGAATACTACCTACAAAGGCGTTCATAAATTCCGATACCTTGGCTGAGTACAGCATGAAAACTGAGTTGCAGTAGTAACAGAAACTAACAATAGAGAGGACGAAGTAGAAATACGCGCTCAAAATACCCTCCGTTGCAGTGCGGCCCTTCATAGTATCCTGACATCAAAATTACTTAGCATCGGCCTAATGTATGGATGTGAAGCATGGATTCTCACTCAGAAAGAAGAGAATAAACTCTTAGTTACTGAGAGAAAGGTACTCCGGAAAATACTGGAACCAATCTGCAGAGATGACGGCAGTTTGAGAGTACGGAAAAACAAGGAAGTGGAGGAGCTGTTCGCCGAGCCAAACATCATTGGCGAAACGAAGGCACATTGGTTTCGATGGCTCGGACATGTCGCGCGGATGGGAGACGATCGTGCTGTGAAGCGAGCGTACTTGGAACGACCGACAGGACGTCGCCCGGTTGGACGTCCCAGGTACCGCTGGTCAGATGAGGTGGAGAAGGATCTGCGCGTACTCCAGCTGCCTGATTGGCAAGAGGCTGCGCAAAACAAAGAGCGATGGCGTCTTTTGTTGTCGGAGGCCAAGACCCACTTTGGGGTCAGCACGCCATCATAGTAGTAGTAGTAGTAGTAGTAGTAGTAGTAGTAGTAGTAGTAGTAGTAGTAGTAGTAGTAGTAGTAGTAGTAGTAGTAAGTAGTAGTAATAAAACACCAGGCTGGCAAGAACAAATAATAGTACATCGATTACATTTTTTGACAATTACGAATACCACTACGTACGTATACGTCGAATTTGCAAAGTCAACCAAGTTCCATAAAGTTGGGCAAGTATCTATCTTCTATACTTATAATAAAGCGGTAAGAATGAAAAAGTCTGTTGTACAGACTTTTTTGACAAGATAATTAAAAATAAAGTCCAGGTTACTTAAAAAAATTTTTATATTGTTTCCTTCTGTTTGTTTTTTTGTCTGTATGTTTGTTCGCATCTCATAAAAGCTACTGGAACAATTGCAATGCGATTGTTTACTGTTGAATAGCTTAGGGTTTGACTTAAAAACTGGGGTAGTTGGTATCTTAATCCGTTGATTAAATGACGAGCAATAGATAAAAAAAACATTTAACGGCTGAACGAATTTTAAAGAAATACGTTGTTTTTTGTCCAGGAATAACAGGTATGGGCTATTTTTAAAAGAAATAACCACGCGGGCAAAGCCGTGGGCATAGCTAGTCACTAATTAATGACAAAGTTTCGTCATCGAATGCAGATCCTGACAAACTGTACTTTATCAAGAAACTCGTAGTAATGAAGATCACTGCCAAAGTAATGCTGATTTTCGCGTATCCAGATGTGTCTTTATGTATAATTTTTATTCTAGACTAATCTATTGCCATTGATTTTAATACAAACGATGTACGTATGAAAATAATAATGCCTGGATTGAACCTTCTCTTTACTAGGTAATATTGATAATATCTCCAAACCATTACAAATCTAATCGTTACACTCCGGTGTGACAGTCGGCCTCTGTAAAATAATTCTAAGCGGGCTTCGAACACATTATTATTTACCAACGGGACGAAATGAATTATGTGTATGAAAATAATAATGCCTGGATTCAACCTTCTCTTCGCCAGGTAATTTTAGATCAAGTCTCCAAACAATTACAAATCTAATTCTTACACTCCAGTGTGACAGTCAGCCTATGTAATTCAAAGCGGGCTTCGAACACATTATATTTACTGACGACAGGAAGAAATGTATTATGTTTATGAAAATAATAATGCCTGGATTCAACCTTTTATTCGCCAGGTAATTTTTGATCAAGTCTCCAAACAATTACAAATCTAATCATACACTCCGGTGTGACAGTTGGCCTCTGTAATTCAAAGCGGGCTTCGAACACATTATTATTCACCGACGGGATGAAATGTATTCGTTTTTATTCAAACGCCAGATGATATAATTAAAATTTGAATACAAGATTAACTCGAGAAAAATTCAATACTAAATTCTGTATCGTGAATTTCGTGATCATGATTTGTGGAAAAGGATTGGGTAAAAATGTCTGATTGGGAAAATGTAAATTAATTCAATATACCTATGTAGATTATAAGTGGGGACTTTTATAGGAGTTTTTATGATTGCTCAGTTGGTTGTGTGTTCGGCCGCCGCGCCGTAGATCGTGGGTTCGAACAACAAACTATGTAAAAATGAGAAGGATTGAGCTTTTGGTGAAGGAAAAAAGTACCTTAATGGTAGACTATCCTCAAGCAGAATACCTATTTTACACACTTTTTTACGATTATTCATTTTAACACTGGATAACTCAAATATCATGAAACATGACATAAGTTCTAAAACTTATGTCAAAAACCCGACATTGGTAGAGTAAAAATATCCGATGACACTCTATACCTGAAGACAAATCGATTGACACATCGTTTTTCAAAATTGGACCAATAGGAGTAGCGCTATGGTGGAACATCCACATATATACATACATACATACATACATACATAGACTGTTAAAATCATTACCTTACTTCGCCGTAGTCGGGTAAATAGACACGCGCTAAGAATCCCTAAAGCTAAGCCGAAAGTAAAAATAAGTACACTCAAGCTATATTACCAATAGCACCAAAAGTAATATAGCTATATAACCAAAAACAATATAGCTTGACCGATTTTGATGATTTTGAGGTCAATCGATTTCTCTCAATCTTGCGAGTGCTACTAAAGACATGACAGTACCTAATCAAAATTCAATATGGCGACAACCAGACGCCATATTGTGAAAAAGAACACATCAAAGTAGACGATCACATTAAATACATATTTGAAAATCATGTTTCTCTTATGATGTTTCATTTCGTGACCATTTAGGATCTATAACGATTTAAAGTTGGTTAGCAACCGAATGGTTGCTAACCAACTTTAAATCGTCACTTTTAATTTTTGTTTCGTTTTAGTTTTGTTCTCGGTCGGGTTTTTTAGCAGTTTCGATTATTATTTATGCGTCTTGGGGTTTCTAGCTACGTCTAGCATAGTCAAATACATTCAATCAAAAATCACATCAAACCATATTCCACAAATATTTCACCCGATCTTCTAGATTCGTCCCTAAATCACGGGAACACATTACGTCTAGCAACACTCAGCACTAAACAACACTTAGGTATGTCCGCTACTCTGCTTAATATTCGTGTATAGTTAAATGACGTCACAGCCCCCACAGCCGTCAAACGGACAGGCACACATAAATCGAGATCGTCCCCCATAATAGCTGGCTCACTCAAATCTAAGCCAAAGCCCAAAAGCCGGATTTCTAGCCGTAATACACTTAAAACGGCTGAGCTTAAATCATCGTCATCGTTTGTTGAACAAGACTCTCCGGTCACATATCAGGCCAGCGTCAGCCCCCCTGTCAAGGGGGTAACCCCTACCCCCCAATAATTTTCAGGCTAGCCTCTGTAGGCATAGATTTCTAGTCTCAACGTACAAGGCGTGTGTTCTGTGATGGGTACGTAGGTACAACGTAAATACAGAGAAGGGTGTTCTGTGTATATTTGATCATTTATACAAGGGTCGAGCGTGTTCGATAATGTACATTGTATGGGCATAGACGGATGCTTTCTTGGTAGCTGGTGCAAAATGATGGTACGTTATACTTCATGATAATATTCGCATAAGTGTAGACTGTTCGACAGATGAAACGTAAAGGGAAACTGTCTAAGATTTGTCTTTGATTAGAACGTCGAACAGTAAATTGCAAGCAGAATGTTTTACGATTTGAAGGATTCAATCAGTGATTCAGGATCTTAGATAAAATAAATCGCTGCGTACTCGTTTATGTGGCGCTATAAAAATCAAACACGTGAACCGATTTTGATGATTCTTACGTCAATCGATTTGTCTTAATCTAGCGAATGCTACTAAGGACATAACAAAAACACACATGTATTGTTTATTTTTAACAATATGGCGTCTGGTTGTCGCCATATAGTAAAAAATACAAAATTAGTTGTCGAACTATGTTAAGTAGGGCATTGAATAGGTATTTGAAAATCATCTTTAGTTTTCTCATATAATTTTTCATTTCCGATGACCATTTAGGATCTATAACGATTTAAAGTTGGTTAGGCAACATTCTCACTTAAAGGAGGATGCCAGCTTTCGGCTTCCAAGACTTTTAAATGTTAAATGCCGCGGACACGAAATCTATCCACATTATTGACTATATCAAATAATTTAATTCATTCTTATTAAAACAATAACATTCTGGAACTGTTATTAAAATAAAAACAATTAATATGAATAGAAATGACCGGAAATAGCTGTGCAAGACTTTTAAAAGTTAAATGCTGCGAACACGAAATCTATCCACATTATTGACCATATAAAATAATGTAATTAATTCTAATTAAAACAATAACTTTCGGGAACGGTTATTAAAAAAAATAGGAATTAAAAAGAATAGAAATGACCGGAAATTGCTGTAAACTGATACTAATTACGAATCATAGTGTTCACTATAACTCGTAATTAGTGCCATTAAACTATTAATAAATCGATAAACAAAATAGATTTATAAAAATCTACAGGATATCTTAGTTTATTCTAATAGAAATCATTTCAGTATATTATTTTATGATATTAGAAATAAACAAAAATGAACGCATACGTATTTTTTTATCTTGCTTATACGTTAATTCAGTATTTGTTGTACAAATGTTTCAGTGGTTTAGGTACCAAGCTCATGACAAGAGCCGAGAAGGCCCAGGGTTCGATTCTCAGATTGAGTACCTAAGTGCCTACTACTATAGCAGGTATAGGTAGGTAATAATACTTTATAAATGATATTAAACATGATCGTAAAGTGTAGGTACCTACATAATACATCAGTTTTATATTAGATTTCAATAATTATGTTGGCTATATTATTCTATTGACCATAAACCGTGTCATAATGTAACGAAAGTCACATAACCACAAAAGTTAACTTTATTTCCTCATAACTTATTTTTGAATAGTTCCCAGAAAAAACTAATAACACACAAAAGCTTTTAACATAATGCTTTAAAAATAAAAATACTGTTCATTTGTGTCCGCGATAATTTTACATCGAGCCTACGTCACTTTGGAGATCTGGCATAGTCCTTTCTGCCTCATTTTAGTTTTAATTCACCTTCGATTATTGTATAAAACGGTGTCTATGTCTACTTTGAATGAAAAGTCAAAATACCGCATCACTCCGTGGCAATCTTAACTATTAAAACTAAATCCGACAAAAATCTAACTTCATCACACAATATCTCACATCAGCCGGTATACCTACTAACTATTAAACCACTGCTGATCATCGACTTTCTCCATAGAAAACGAGTGGCAGTTCAGTATTACCACACTACATGTACTGTGCTATATATGTGGTAGTACTACACAGTACATTACATAGTCCGTAAAGACTATATATGTATTGTGGTATGGTACTTGTGGCATTACTTTCATGAGGGGTGGTACCAAGGAAAACCTTGGAAGGCATCATGGCGCAGAATAAATAATATTACATGGTCTTGGTGATCGCAGTCACCACGAATTACTGCTGTCAATTTCCTGAATTTCTGGTACACACAGCACCCGCAGGTTGAGAACCATACGGACAAATCAAATTGCGGCAATCTTGCCCCAGAAATTAAGCGTTTGGATCTTACGTTAATAGTGTAGATCGCATTATCTTTACTTATAATACAGCGGGTGATACTTTTTTCTTTATTTTTTATTGTTTGGCTCCGCACGACTAGTGCATTTAGGTACTACTACTACTATTACTAGATGTAATACGTATAATTAAGCAGTAAGTACCAAAAAGTCTGTACAATGAAAAATTGGTCTGGGGTACTTAAACAAAGCTACTGAGCAAGAAAATACCATTTTGAAATCTTGTCTGTCTGCTTGTTAGGACATCGCGTAAAAACTACTGGACCGATTGTGATGTGGTTTTCATTGTTGAATAGATTAGGTTCGGACTTAAAAACTGGTATACTTGGTATCTCAATCGGAGGAGAAGAAGCCGAGGAATCGATAAAACAATATTTGACAGCTGAACGAAATTTGCTATATTGTACTTTATAGGTACTTTTGGTCCTGGAATAACACATTGGAACTTAAACAGATAAATGACCACGCGGGAAAATTCGCGGGAACAGCTAGTATTTTTATTATTGACCGAGCGAGAGCGCAGCGCGAGCGAAGCGTCTCCGTTTCAGCTTGGGCAAAAATACTTTCGTGTGTCCGGATGTCTGTTCTGCTCTACTGATCGCATTTCTCAACCGATCTAGACGAAACTTAGTATATACAGTAAAAATTCATTTAACCTATATATATATATATATGTTAAATGTTTTTTTTTTTATTTTTATGTCTTGGAGGATTTTTGATTGGTAGGGTTCACCCCCAAAAAAGGGCAATAACTGAATATCTCCGCCTTATTGGATCGGATTTCGAAGGTTATTTTTATTTGAAAGTTAGTAATTTTAAATCGGTCTCATAAAAATTTGGTGAAGATCTGATATGGATCTTCGGCGTGATGACCAGAATAGCTCCTCAAAATGCAGTAAATTTCTCACTTTTAGTTTTCTACCAGTGGAATCAGCCCTTTACCCACTAGGTAGGGATTGATGGAGCACCTTGGTTATTAATGTTTACAATAAGGTTTTACAATAACTAAATGGCGCTATTGTGCACCGCAAGATTGTTTGCAAAAAAAATTGTACTTGTACGCGCGAGTTCTACAGCTCACAGAGCGACTAGTTAGTATTATTATTAGCTAGTATTAGTATTGTTTGTTATTAACCGTGTGTCAATCAAATTTTATTGTATTGTATTGAATTGTATAAACTCTCAGTAGGTAGGTAAGTAGGTACTAGGATGTTGCTTATGTTGAAAATATAATGTTTTTGAAAAGATTTGGATCATTCATCGGTCATAAATATCAAAAACTGCTCGGAGGGTTATGTTTGCTTGTTTGTACATTTCTTAGACGTGTCCTACAGCCTTAAAGGTTTGATGGGTTTTGATAAATGAGATATCATTGGATTCGTCTTGAACACAAGAGCTATTAGGATAAATGAAGTGTCAAGAAAATAAATATGGCGGCTTACAGCTGCCATATTGTATTTCCAACGCAACAAAAAATTCATACCTACTTTCCTACCGATCATTACCTACCGAGAGAGGTATCAAAATAAAGGTCTTTAACAGACCATTTTAATAATTATTTGTTATGCAAGGCTGCAAAGTGATTTTTTGGCGAGAGTATGCTACTCGCTTCGCTCGTGATTCAATCCTAGAATCCTTCGCTTGCTCTGGTTTCATACTCTCGCCAAAAAATCACTTTGCAGCCTTGCATAACAAATAACTATTAAAATGGTCTGTTAAAGACCTTTATTTTTTCAAATATAGAATCCTGAGCGTAGCGAGCGTTTCAAAAGTACGAGGCGCCAAATAACTTTGCTGCACAAAACTTTTCACCTCACTACAGCGAGGAAAATGCTAGGTGCAAGAAAAACAGCTAAAATAATATATTAAATTAGTGTTTTATAATAATATATATATATAATAAAAAAAAGGCCGTCGCGGGATGCCTGGCAGATGTGTAAACATAGAGTCGAGAAGAGTCGAGTAGAGTCGAGTAAATTTGAATAGAGTCAAGTAGAGTCGAGTAGAGTAGAACAGAGTAGAACAGAGTAGAACAGAGTAGAACAGAGTAGAACAGAGTAGAACAGAGTAGAACAGAGTAGAACAGAGTAGAACAGAGTAGAACAGAGTAGAACAGAGTAGAACAGAGTAGAACAGAGTAGAACAGAGTAGAACAGAGTAGAGAGAGTAGAGAGAGTATAATAGAGTAGAACAGAGTAGAACAGAGTAGAACAGAGTAGAGAGAGTAGAATAGAGTAGAACAGAGTAGAACAAAGTAGAACAGAGTAGAACAGAGTAGAACAGAGTAGAACAGAGTAGAATAGAATTGAAAATGAAAAGAGACGAATAGAGTCGAGTACAACCGATTAGAGTCGACTAGAGTTGATTAGGGACGAGTAGAGTCGAGTAGAGTCGAGTAGAGTCGAGTATAGTCAAAAAGAGGCGAATAGAGACGAATAGAATAAAGAAGAGTAGAATCGAATTTGATAATAATATAATATAAATTAGTAATAAAGTATTTTCAGGGAATTGTCGGTATAGAAAATTATTGAATAGAAAGGTTCGAATATTAAAAACTCTTTCCACGCTAGCGGGTAAAATGCACTTTTACACTCCGATTTTGAATGACAATCAGAATCTTTCCGAGCTTGTGAGGTGAAAAAATATTTAACCTTACAACTAAACAGTAGCAATTATTATTTAAGGTTCTTAAAAAAATACAATTGTACTATTAGTCTATAGTCTAATGTGTAATGTATTAGTCTATAGTCTAATGTGTAATGTATTAGACTATAGTCTAATGTTGCAATTGCTTCTATTATATTAAAGTAAAATATTTAAATAAGAAACATAAAAATTATATATTTAATACTAGCTGCGCCCCGCGGTTTCACTCGCGTGGAACCGTGCATTTTTCCGGGATGAAAAGTAGCCTTTGTGTTAATCTAGGGTATAAGCTCATCCAAATCCGTTCCGTCGTTTATGCGTAAATTAACAAACACACACACTTAGATACAAACTTTCGCCTTTATCATATTACTGTGGTTATTTTTGCGGGCGGTCGCTCGTATTCAATCATTTTGTTCGCAGTCTGTTTTTTTTGTATTTTTATAATAATTTGTCTAGTTAGACTATAGAATAGAAAAAAAATACAAAAAGTGATTGCAAACTTTTACCAAAGCTGGTGAAGTCGCGAGCATTTATTTCTATAATAATTTCCTCCTGTTAATAAATAAAATAAACAAATAATAAAGCACTATGAGAAACCACGGTTATGCGTGTGCGCGTCGATGGAGAGTCTATACAGATTTATGTTAGAAATTCGCGTGCTGCACCGGTTTAGCTCCATTTTTGTACGTAACTGGATTTCTTAGGGCTGTGGAATTTTCATTATTATCCATAACAGGGTTAATTAATTACCCACTTTCAGATAATTTTCACGCTATACTTTCTGAAGATTACGTGGAGTTAAGCATCTACAAATGCCTACCAAAACATGAATAAAACGCCCAAGTTCTAGTTTCTGAAAATTAAACACTAAGCAAGAATTCCAGAAACAACCAGAAAAATCCCCTAAAATCCAAATAACACCCCTCTGAGCTGCTGTCACCGAAACAAACAACTCCGCGAAATAAATCTCCAGTTTTTTCATGTTGGCAGCCCTGGGCCAGTGCCCAACTATCGGCCGTAGATTTATTCTGCCAGCGTCGTGATTTGCGAGACATTATGATAAGTGGCTGGACGCCACTGGAGCAATTAGAACGGGGCATATACAGCGAATTAAATATATTAACGCCGCGACAAAGTTACTGCGTCTGGTTGCGTTTGTGGCCGTGTTGTGATTTTAAGTGTTGGTTAATTAAATTGCTTTCAGAGTTCGTAAACTGGCCACTCTCAATGTCAAAGTATTTTATTTGTAAATAAGCAAAATAATATAACTTTTACAAGTCAAAATTAACTTCTCATGAACAAGGAGAAAATCATAAAATGTTATAAATAGATCAAATAAATAATATTAGGTAAACTAAGTATGCTTTGAGTTTGAAAAGGAAATTTCCCTTCCATGTGCCGACTGAGATGAATCTCACACTGGAAAAAGGAAACCCTTCTGACTCTACCGGTGCTTCGGAAATACGCCCGTTAGAAAAGAGAGCACCAAGAAACTATACAGTGATGTCATTTTTCCATATTTAATAATTTTTTATAATTTTTTCAAATTTCGGAAATTATAATTAACCATATTTAGATTACAAATATAAAAGAAAGAAGTTACAAGGCGTTGACGAATTCGTTTACACAAGACTGACTATACCTACAACTATGTCTGTCCAAGTTTGTCGAGGTAGACCGAAGAATTGAACTTCGATGGGCAGCATTCGGGAAGTTTCGTTTTGCTCGTCCAAAATACCACAGAGCCTGAAGACTAAAGCTTCAACCAGTGTGTTGCTAGTGGAACTTGATCGCTTACTGGACTCATTAAAAGGCTCAAAGTTGGGTAACTTTGAGCAAGTTAGGGAGGGAGATATGCTTGGAGTTTTTCTGCGCCATATGATTCAAAATGAGGAACTCCACCAAAGAACTAAAGTTACCGAGATAGCTCTCAGAACTAGCAAGTCGAAGTGGCACTGGGCAGGCCAAATTTGCACGAAAAACTCGTAGGGAAGAAAGGTTCTCCAGAGGCGATTTCGGACTGGAAAAAAGAGGCCCACGAAGTGGAAGATCTGGTGAGAGTCGCGAGGAGCCGTTGGGTACAAACGAGAAGAAGAAGAAAGAAGAATAAGAAAGGGTTCTATGGGGGACAACTATGTTCAGCATGGAGGTCTACTTACTGATGATAAGTTTGTTAACGTCAATACATTCAATTTTATACATACTTACATATATTTTTTACATTAGACTACAAGAAGGTTTGAAATAGACGGATTCTACACCGTTTAACAAATGATTGAAGCATTGCAAAAGGCGGCTGCGTATGTCTGCGTGATTGGATAATTTGTGGTGTTTTGTGGTTGTCACACAATTTCCTCACAAAAGACTACATTGTCTTTTATTTTCCGTGAGAACTTGACAGAATTAACACGACTAACAAGGTCGAGATCTTGCTGCGATGTGGCGGCCGATCGGCATAACATGGTGGGAGTGCGTGAGGCATATCTTGGGTGCTTTACCTTCGATTTGGGGTGTGTAATACTTTTTTTTTTAATAATTTATAGTAGACACATGAAGTATGTGAGTTGGGTTTAAATGAGCCCTTTTAAATTAGGTAGTATTCATTTCGCGATCATTTTAAAATCAAAGTTGTTCATTTTGAACGCCTCATCGTTATGGTATCATCATATTATTATTCAACATATTACTATGAACTACCGTTATACTACTATTAACTACTATTATATACATATTATTATGAACTAAACATACCTTTAGCGTATAGGTGGAAATACCTACCTATAGAATCTTAACTCTCTTCCGCACGCTCTATTTTTAACCCCCGAAAAAAGAGACGGGTGTATCACTGTGTGGTGTGTGTGTGCGCGTGTGTGTGTTTGTGTTTCTGACTGTGGCATCATAGCTCCCAAATGAATTTGATGAAACGATTTTGATGCGTTCTTTTCTGTTTGAAAGCTGATGTGATCGAGATGGTTCTTAGACGGTTCACTATAGTGGGGAACGCGGGGAGCGGGAGAGGTGAGAAAAGGGGCCCCCCCCTTTTCTCACCTCTCCCGCTCCCCGCGTGGGTGAGAATCATAGCTTCCAAACGAATGGATCGATTTAGCTGCTGTTTTTAATGCTCCAAAGCTCAGGTAAACGAGATAGTCCTTAACTATAATAGAGGAGGAAGGGCGGGAGAATGGGGGTGAGGATCGTAGTTCACAAACGGATGAACCGATTTTGATGCGGTTTTATGTTTGAAAACTGATGTGATCGAGATGCTTCAACATATTACTATGAACTACCGTTATACTACTATTACTACTATTATATACATATTATTATGAACTAAACATACATTTAGCGTATAGGTGGAAATACGCATATATGTTAATGGTATAATGGGGTCGGGGGGTTATATATTTTTTTTAATTTGTGCTTGTCATCTAAATGTCTACAATAACACTTTATTAGGTTATATGTAGAAACGCAACACGCAAAATACAATCGTCGTTAAGTTTCTAACATAATTAATAATTTATGATTGATTTATTCTAAACCTTGATGTAAATTGTTACACGGCAAAACATGATATTAAGTAAACGTTAGCCAATGTGGCTTTGGTTCTGAATGAGTGTTGCAAGTCGTGCTTTACGAAATCTAAATTAAGGTTCTAGAATGTACTGGATCCAGAACAACGTAGTTACGGTAACAATCTGTCTGTATGATACGAGGGAGTTGTTCTCCTGGTTAAAGGTGCCTTTTATGCCTAGCGGCACGTAAGTCTAGCGGTGAACGAAACGTGGCGGGGATCTTGGCACAGTTAAAGTTTATGTTGTGTTAAAATGTTGAATACTTATTATCCCGAAAACTGACTGTGCCAAGATCCCCGCCATGTTTCGTTCACCGCTAGACTTAAGTGCCGCTAGCTATAACTGTCAAACTACCACTCAGGTCCAATTAACACTACATTTCATTAAACTCTGCCAAAATCTAAACAAAAAGAGCGGTTTAATACTTGATTAGGGTTAACTGACGTTAAAGAGTGAGGCAGATAGTGTCTTAAAACAAGACCCAAAGTTCAAAATATAAAACCCGACTACGGTCCGAAAAACAAATAGCCTACGATACTCTTGCGGGTAAGACGAATCCATTGATAACTCGCTTGTCAAAATCAAACTAAGTTTTTTGTTTGAACACATAACCCTTACTTAGCTTCATCGTAGTTGGGTAACTAAAAATAGCCTATGACGCTATACCTGAAAACGAATCGATTGATACCTCACTTGACAAAATTGGACCAATAGGGGCGATGCTATAGTAGAACATACACATAACCACATAGAAACATATATACCTACATCCTCACATAGATTGATACTCTTCGGTCTTCTGTATAATCTGCCGGAGCTTATGGATGTGGTCTACGGTGCTAAAGCCTTTCCGGAATCCAGCTTGTTCGGGAGGCTGAAAGTCGTCAAACCTACGAGCGAGACGGTTTGTAACTACTCTCGAAAACAGCTTATAGACGTGGCTCAGCAGCGAAATGGGCCTATTATTCTTCAAGATGGTTTTATCACCTTTCTTAAAGAACAAAACCACTACGCTCCTGTGCCATGCCTCTGGCGTAGTACCCTCGAGGATGACGGAGTTAAACAGCTTCTGAAGGTCTTTAAGTACCGGTGTTCCACCCGCTTTCAGTAGCTCTGTCGTTATTCCGTCCTCCCTTGTTGCTCTTAAGCTGTTTAAGAGACATTCTGATCTCGTATAGGCTGACGTCCGGGATATCTTTGGTATAATATCGGGTCAAACGGGCTCTTGCATCGCTAGTCCTGCTAGGAGGACTACACGATGAGGTGTATAATTGTCCAAAGAACTTCTCGAGCTCACTCAAAATCTCTGGCTTTGACAAAACGATGCTGCCACTGTCGGTTTTCAGCTTCGTCAACAGGCTTTGCCCAATAGACAAATCTCTTGCGAACACTTTGGAGCCCTTGTTCCGCTCTATTGCGTTCTTAATACAAGTAGTATTATAGGAACGCAAATCATGTCGCATTGACTTGGAGATCTGTTTATTAAGCAAGCAGTAACTCGACATATACACTGAAGACTGCAGCCTCATCTCGCCTCGTTCTGTCATAAGTTTGAGTGTATGCTCTGAGAGTTTCTGTGTTCTTTTTTTGCGGAGAGTCTTAAAGAACTCCGACCCGACCGCGTGGACAATTTCCACCAGCCCGTTGTTTAGTTCGTCCATTGTATCGCATTGGGTAAGGATTTGGAAGCGATTGAATGAGAATGAGCCTCTTACCATCTAATAATCTTCTTAATCATCTTAATAATTTTTAGTTCAGCTATATATTTAGCTATTTTAATCTTTTGTTCAACTATTTTAGTCTCTGTCTGTAATCCATTTATATTGTAAAACAGTGTAAATACAATGAATTTTCGGTAAAAAGTTTACCTGACGCCTACGTAGCGAAAAATGGTGTCAGTTTTTTTTCGAAGTACATGAATCTTCCACGATAACTTGTCTCGCGACAACTAGTTTAACTATCCAAGAAATACTACAGATAAAGCTAACAACAACAAGACTTAAAATCAAAAACCAAAACTCGACTTCAGTCGGGTAAAAATAGCCTATGACACTATACATGAAGACGAATGGATTGATACTCGTACCTCGCTTGTCAAAATCGGACCAATAGGGGCGACGCTATGGTGGAACATCAACATAATTATAGACAGTTAAACTCATTGCCCTTCCCTTGTTTCACCATAGTCGGGTAAAAAAAGATTGGTTTCTAGGTTTCGAACCTATAAAAGCATTATGAATGAAACTTAGTGGAGTGGTCCATTAAGTGACCGTCAAGCAGACACTTTAGTAGATAGATGCATTCCTTTAAGAACCGCGTTCACGTTATCGCGGTAATATCTTCTATATGATATTGAGCTTGTTTGTTGTACAACTAGGTACAATACTATCCAAATATTTCCCTTATTTTTCTGAATCCGTCTTCCATCTCGGTGGCTGAAATGATAGAAGCATATGCCGCGCAGAGATGATGCGGTTCCAAGTACCGTCCGTGGTTAAAATATGTCTCAGACAACTGCCATTTTTTGATATGGCAATATTTTTGTTCAGTAGCTTAGGTATTTGGCCATATTGTGAAAAAGAAAAAACTGAATGTCGAGGAACTATGTCAAATGGGGTATCATTGAATAGGTAATAAAAATCATCTTTAGGTTTCTCAGATCATTTTGAAGGACCATTTAGGATCTCTATCGATTTAAAGGTAAATATGTATGTCTGTTCCTTGTGGCACTATATAGACCCTCGCGCTCTTTGAAGTTTAAGCGTTTTGAACATTTTTCGAAATGGGTGAAATATGTTTTTTTACCTTTTCAACCCCCATATCTCCACCATTTAAAAAAAAACGATAGTCTGAATAGACGTAAAAAAACATATAATTGTCGAACCAGCTCTCAAAATATCACGAGAACTGGTTGAGAAATGCGACCTGTAGAGGAAAACAGCCGGACATCCGCCAGCGAAAGCATTTTGCCCAAGTTGAAACGGAGACGCTCCGCTTTCGCTTCACGTTCGCTCGGTCAATAAGTCATCGTCATTTCAGCCTTTAGAAGTCCACAGCTGAACATAGGCCTCCCCCAAAGAGCCATAACGAGCGATCTTGTGCCACCTCCATCCACCGACTTCCTGCGATGGCTACAATGTCGTCGTTCCATCGGTCAATAAGTATGGATGAAAATCTAACTCAAAAAATTACGGTAACTATCAAAGTCAAAAAATACGTGAGTCATTAGACAACCTATCACACATCAGGGCAATCATTGCTGAAAAACAAAATTTGTAATTCTAGGTACCTTTAGCTCCATATTTCTCTCACCAAAAATCTATTATGCATTAATCCTTATCAGATCCAAAACAAGAGCGCTGTAATCAAGAGTTTCGCAGTGATAAATGAACAGTTTAAAATAACAAGTACAGACCATAATGTATACCGCGTCAATAGCTACCGGTTGATTCATTACAGTGCAATTAAGGTGCAGATAAGAGTTGTAATTACGTATGCTAATCGCGGACTTAATTCGCTGCACTTGGGGTTAGGTCGCGTCCACACGCGTAGCTACGTAGCTGCGTTAAACCACAGAATAAATAATAGTACAAGAACCTTAAAAATGCGACCGAGCGAGCGCGGAGCGTCTCCTGTTCATCTTGGGAAAAAATGCTTTCTCCTCCACCGGTCGCATTTCTCAAAAGATTCTTGTGAAATTTTGTGGGCAGGTTCGATAATTATATCGTTTTTTTTTTGTCGATTCTGTATTTCGAAATTTTTCAAAACAGGCGGAGATATGAGGGTTGAAAACGTATAAAATAATATATTTCAGCCATTTCGAAAAATAATCTGCACATTTATTTAGTTTTAAGCTATGCAAAGCTCACACACAGCTCCACAGCTCACAGAGCCACTAATGTTTTATTTTAGCCACAGTAAAGATTGTGTGATGGCAGGAAAGTAGCAACTAACGTATAATAGTCGCCCTCCACGCTAACCAAGGCTACAAAGTTTTCTGGTATTTAGGGACAATAAATGGTTATCAGTGAATGTGAAGTTGCGACGTAGAATCGATGCATAGCACTAAACGTTTCTTACACCAACACTAACAATAATAAATTAGCACGTCTCATGTCAAATCTAGAATATTTTGTTCATTTTTAGCTGTTATCTAATTGTTGATAACAAATATCTTATCTGAAGGAAGAACTATCAGTGCAAAAGACTTTATCCTACTACAATTTCGTGTCTCCGTATTGTAGAGTAGTCACTTGTTTTTTAGGGTTCCGTACCTCAAAAGGAACCTTTATAGGATGACTTCGTTGTCCATCTGTCTGTCTGTCTGTCTGTCAAGACAATTATTCTCAGGAACGCGTGGAGGTATCAAGTTGAAATTAATATCAAATGCTCAAATCTGCAATCCCTTGGAGATGTAAAAAAATAAACTTCTAAGTCAAAAGATTCGGCCGTTTATCCAAGGGAATCGAAACCTAATGGGTACTTTCCGTTGACCTAGAATCATGAAATTTTAGCACAAAGCAATGTTTTATAGCACAAATAAAGGGGAAATCCGAAAACTGTATATTTGTACACATATCACCAACAAAAAACACTATATCAACTGTGTATTTACATACCTACAAGTTAGTACAGAACACTCGATGCGCGAATCCGACTTGACTTGGTCGGTTTTTTTGTCAATAAAGTTTGATTCTATTTATTTTTTCAGTATCCTTAATCTGTTGGTTTTAACTTTCTCATTCATCTCTTTCAGAATAATATTCTCAAATTCGCCAACTGTTATACATTTCGTATGAAAGTGCCCTTACCCGCTGTTACCCAGAGCCGGTGTATCGAACGCCGGCGGCCCTTGTTTGCATTACAGGTATATTATCGGGATATTTATACCTAATTATAAATTAATATCACATTTTGTACCTGTTGCACGGGCTGCCGCAAAAATGTGACGCCCAGGGAAAATTCCATGATGGATTGACATTTAATTGAATATCTTCTTTGAACAAAACATTACTCATATTGTATGGGTAGAACTAAAATGAACCTCCACTTAGGCCACGTTTGGATTGGTTTGAGGGCGTTTTAGGCAGTTTCGATATGTTAATTTTTAGCAAGCATTTTTTTTTAGGTTCGTTTTATTTCAACACTTGCAATTTTTGTTACTAACGATCCTTCCCAAATCGGACGAAAAGTCTTTATACCCTACGATATAAAGTAGCATTTCCGATATCATTTACAACTTTAATGTCATTTTGACATGCAAAACGAACGGTGATCAAATGATTTCTGGACGCGTTTCGGCCACAAATTTCAAAACAGAACCAATGGTTGGCCAAAGGATCATCTAATGTGTTTCTAACTGTTATTTATTAAAAAAACTAGTTTTCCCGCCCGCGACTTCGTCCGCGCGGACTACAGTTTATCGCGAAAAAAGCATCCTATATTCTTCTAGGATATTAAAAACCAATGCAAAAGTAGGTATAGCACCATTCTTGATGTTTTTTGACAGACTTGTTAATTCGTTTCCATGGCAACCACAGAGCATTCTGTGATGGCAACCATTCCTTACAGCAAGTAATCAACATTTTCCAGTTTTCCCGTGGAAACTTACAACTTTCCGGGATAAAAAGTATCTTATGGTTTATTCCAGGGTAAAAGCTATCTCCATTTCAAATTTCATCAAAATCCGTCCAGCCGTTATCGCGTGAAAGCTCCCCAACAAACAAACAGTTTCACTTTTATATATTGGTATGGATGAGTAAAATTATATGCCCTACTACAGCTTTTATATTGGGTACCTATTTAATTACTTCAGTTTATTGTTATTTAAGGCCAGGCTCCAAGGTTACATTTTCCCACTCCGCACTCCCCTGCCATCTACCCTACACTCTGCCACCCACTACCCGCAATAAGCACTGAAGTGCCTGCGTAACAAGGTTGAATATCACGAGCGCTGTTTGAACTCACAATTTAGCTCGGAACTAAATGACGTATGTCTCAAAAGTTATTTATTTTATTGGCAGGCTAATAATTTAGTTCGGTAAATTTTGTCTTAGCCTTAGATAATAAACTATATTTTCTTGCTGTGAGATTTATTTTATGGATAAAACTTAACCCGTTGAGTAGAAAAATGTAAACATTACTGAAAATAACGTAATTTTCGTAAGAAAATGTATCGAATGAAATTTTGTTAATCATGTTTTTGTCTTAGTCTTAGAGAGATAAAGATCTCAAAAACATATATGTTAAGTTTCACATTTATCAGGTTTGTGGTTGACCCAGCATATTTATGCAAAAAACCCTTAAAAAGCAGAGCCTGGTCTTAAAGAATAATACTATTTTCTATTCTGTGTTGAATTTTAAACTGCAACTTCCTGTAGAAATTTACAAATTTTACATGATGTTTACATATATGATTGGTATTTTTTTTATATTGTGTATATGGCCACACCTTCATAGTGTTGTTCAACTAGTACTCTGTGAAGTCGATCAAACCCGAATGCAATTACAATTTCGATTTTGTTCAAGAGTGCTAACTAAGAGTCTATTGGGATTGAAACTGATTCAGATTAGATTTAAACTGATTCATGAGTAAGCCAGCTGCACAGCTTCCCAGCAATTAGTAGATACAATATACAAACGTGTGAAAGAAATAAACAATCGGCTAAAAATACTTCATCATCAGCCCGTATTCATTCACTGCTGGACGTAGACCTCTCCTTGTGAACGCCACTCTTCAGCTCTCCTCATCCAGTCGCTACCGACCGTCTTTCGCAAGTCGTCACTCCACCTGGCCGGCGGGCTACACTACGTTTGCCTAAACGCGGTCTCCACTCTAGAACTCGTTTACCCCAACGGTTGTCGGTTCTTCGAGTTATGTGAATTATTTGAGCTATATCGGTTACCTTAGTTCTCCTCATTTCGGATTCTGCCCTTGAGAGAATCTCCGAGCTTAGCTCTCTCCATAGCTCGCTGAGCGACTAAATTTGTGGACCAGCCCCACCGTGAGTGTCCACGTTATGGTTCCGAAATAAAAAACCTTACTCCGAAATAAATGTGTAAAGAAAATATAGAGTAATTAATAGGTCCCTGAGTGCTGCCAAAGTGTAATTTACTTTACGTTAGTCGTAGAGAAATCGGGTCCAAACGTGAGTACTCTCTCACAATGGGCACTAAATGAACTAAACAACGTAATAAAACAACTGCTGACTCCTAAATACCTAACCCAGATACCTACATTAGATATATTTAATTAGCATTAGCTTCCTGCCTCGATAAGTCTAATTGCGTCATTATAAACTGTTAATAGAAAATTTAAATGCGGTTGTATCTGCGTATAAACATTATGCTAAGCAATTTGTATTATGCAGGTATCACAGGTATTATACGAGTAATAATTAAAGTATTATACAATGCTTATACAATATGTTTTGTTATATATTTGTTCAGCCATGCACCTCAATAAATATAGCTATATAGCTTTTTCTAACATGTCAGACTATAACTTTTACTTTTTTTTTTTTATTGTCTATGCGCTTTTAAAGTTTTTTTATCTATTTTCATTTATATATTTTTTTTATTATTTTGTCATCGGTTTGCGAGCTACCCTGAATGATTCAGCCGGATAACTAAACGGGAAGTTCTCGAAATTTGAATTGCAAGATTCCAGGACAGACAGATATACATACAGATACATAGATACAAGTGAAGTTAAATAAAAGCTTTTAAATGAAATGACCGATTGCCACAAGTTAATTAAAAAAAAACTCGTCTCCTCTTTGACTATTTATAGTTTTAACCGTAACCACTCAATTGAATATTGATGTCACCAGCTCAAAGCTAACTAATTGACACGAGGAAAGCCGTACAAAATATACGAATATTATTGACATGACAATATACGGTGGAAGTTAAGTCGGATACGGGATCCATTTAAAATCAAACGTTAAGGGTCCGGCGGAGGATGAACTGTCCAACAAACGTAATACCGAAAGCATTTGTAAATTAAGCATATTTTCCATAGTAAGACATTATTCGGATTCGGTTAGTAGGTTCCCATTTGTATTTATTATCAAAATACTTACCTGAAACGAAATCTAAGCGAAAGTAGTTCGTAGTGAAAACAGCACATTTTGAAGAAAACATTTGGGAAACCTAGATAAATACTATCCAAATTCGAATAATATCATAATATCAAGAATATGCTTTAAAAACATTACACTCCTTTTTAGGGCAGTCATGTAATTATAAATGCTTTTAGTATTACGTTTGTATGGACTTTCTTCCTCCGCCGGACCCTTAAGCTGTTTATTTAATCGACTTCATAAAACGAGGATGTTCTCAAGTCGTCTGTTTTTTTATGTTTGTTACCTCATATCTCTAAAATTTCTGAACCGAATTGGATAAATCTTTTTTTATTTGAAAGTGTAGGACTATGGCCCATTTTTTGTATCAAAATTGCCTCAGTAGTTTTTTATTAGATTAGATTAATTCTTGGATTATTTAGAAGGGTAGACTTTCATTGTAGTTCCATATCAATTTCATCTTAAATGGTTTTGTTTTTTTATATGTTAATTCTGGTGTTAATATTCTCTCATATTTTCGGGATTTCTGAACTGAATTTGCTAACTATTTTTTACTTTAAAGAATAAACCTACAGTGTGGTTCTGTTTAAAATTGATCAAAATTAGATCTAATGATTTCCTGAATATTGGCTCTTAATGCAGTTTTATTAACGCTCAAAGCTAGCTTGCACTAACACAATAATCAGAAAAAACATCAGAATGCTCAGAGAAATTATAATTTTACTGAATTATGTTGTGACTACAATTATAATTTCACTGAGTCAGGTTGTGACTACAATTATAATTTCACTGAGTCAGGTTGTGACTACAATTATAATTTCACTGAGTCAGGTTGTGACTACAATTATAATTTCACTGAGTCAGGTTGTGACTACAATTTCTGCGAAAACTTTGCACTATTATTTATTCTGAGTCGTAACTAGAATCTATCGTAAAAGGAACCCGAACAAGGGTTAGTAAGATTGGGACGAAACTTGCAAGTGAATTTTGAACTACTTAACGACGTCCAATGAAGCTGACCTTTTCATCACTTGTGTTCTGTTGTTGTATTTATTTCTTCTCCATCCAAAGGTTGTCTGGAAGAGATCGCGTGTTAGTGATATGACCGCCCATTGTACAATAATATTTCTTAGTTTTAGTTCATTTGTATTCATTAATTGTTGATGTACAATAAAGAGTTGTCTATCTATATATCTATGATACAGTATTATGGTACCATTGAGCTGGCCTGATGATGGAGCAGGAAGGTAGTCATAGGAACTCAACAATCAAATTAATGATGAAACCCCTTCAAGTTTGCGCTCATTCGATTTGTCTCGCTGAGTTCTCTAGTTTAAATAATAGGTACTGGTGATGGCTTCCAAAACTAATTCAAGCAAGCAATCTGTACCACTATTACGAGTTGCAGTAGTAATCGCTCTTGACGTTACAACTCAAGTAAAAGTATCTACGCGACTGGACCGGTAAGACAATACAGTGGGTAGAGTCCGACTTACGAAAGAAGTCTCACAGACGCGGCGCTAGTTTCCTTGTAAAAGCGAAAAATGTTCAAGCGTTCAACGTTAGTTCCTCTTATCGCCGCTACTTCTTTCGTGAGACAGATTCTCAGTTTGCATGTTTTGGTATTATGGGTCACTATTTCGACAATCGCTATCTCTATCTATCAGTCTTTCTACACTACACATTTACATTATTTTTCGACTCTAAAAAAATTTCAATTTCTTTCATCGAAAACGCCAATGAGCTACAAAATAGCATGACGTGTGTTCACTCAACGCCAAAACGTGTATCAAAGCAATTGACACGAAGAAACCACTGGCACTGCTGCAGTAGTTACGTCACTCACTGCCATTTATCATCGTGAGTGAGTGGGTCTGGGTTCCTTTATTACAATTTTCGTAGGGATTGATAATTTTTTGTCAAATAAAATACAGATACCATGTTACTCGCTGATTATGTAGCTTTATATAGGTGAAAGAATGTTTAAAATCGGTTCAATATTTATTGAGTCTACTCATTATATTTTTGTCACTATAAACGTATTTTACTTATAGATTTGATTTTTTGTCTTTGACAAACAAACAAAAAATAAAATAAATAATAATTACTCTAAAATGGAAAACACAATCGCTTGCTCGATGAAGGCTCTTACAACTCCATCTAGCTGGATTCGGGTGGACCATAATGACAATGCGTTTGCTAGCAGCTGTTTTGTCTCTATATTTTTCACATATTTAGAAACAGACAAATGCTAAGAAGGCGCCAGCATGGCAGCGTAATATCTACAGTTCCTCACGTATTGTCGATTTCTATTGAAGTAGAGTTAGCCAAACTCATAATAGAGCTAAAGATGTATAGTGACAAATAGTTCCAGTAGTTGCGCTAGATTTCATACAAAAATGTTACGATTCACGTTAGCAAGTACAGTTTTGAGCGTTTGATTGAACTCATATTAGAGTTACTGATAAAAAGTATCTTAGCTCACGTATATACCTTCCGATGTTTGCTTAGGCCTCTCAAAAGTATCTTAGCACACGTATATACCTTCCGATGTTTGCTTAGGCCTCTCAAAAGTATCTTAGCTCACGTATATACCTTCCGATGTTTGCTTAGGCCTCTCAAAAGTATCTTAGCTCACGTATATACCTTCCGATGTTTGCTTAGGCCTCTCAAAAGTATCTTAGCTCACGTATATACCTTCCGATGTTTGCTTAGGCCTCTCAAAAGTATCTTAGCTCACGTATATACCTTCCGATGTTTGCTTAGGCCTCTCAAAATCAAGAAATATAAATATTTTTCTAAAAAAACTACTTCATATTCAAAATATTTTTTAGTATACTTACACTAAAAAGAATAAAATACTTATATATTTTTTTTTCATTTTTATGTAGATAATTAGTTTAATAACTTATTAAACTATAATTTACACTAGCACATCATCAGCCTATATCTGTCCACTGCTGGACGTAGGCCAAACGCAATGTAGCACGCCTTTTGGCCAGGTGGAGTGACGACATGCGAATGGCGGCCGGAAGAGAATGGATGAGGGGAGCTGAAGACCAAGCTCAGTGGCGTGTCACTTAAATTTTAAGCGTGGTCTCCACTCGAGACCTCGTGACAACGGGGTTCTTCGGGAAATGTGACCAGCCCACTGCCACTTTAGCTTGCTTATCCTAAGAGCTATGTCGGTTACCTTGGTTCTCCGTCGGATATATTCATTACGAATCTTGTCCTTCAGAGAAACTCAAAGCATAGCTCTCTATAGCTCGCTGGGCGACCTTAAATCTGTGGACTAGTTTAACGTGAGTGCTCCTTGTTTCCACGTCTCTGAAACGTGGATACACAAGCACGTCACCTTTTAAATACCTAACCTCAAGCTTAGTTAAAACTACGGCTCGCTTTGGCATCGCCTTCAAAAAACTCTTATATTGTTGTATTTTTTTGTATTGGCATTACATTTTTAATTTTGATGAAGTGATCTTTTTCCGGTTCAATTACAATTATTTTATTCTGTTTACAAAAAACATTTAGAATACAATGGCGTTTTTTTTTTTAATATTTTGCCCTTTTTTGGGGTAAGTCCCAATCAAAAATTCTAAAAATTCGTTAAACCTACCAAGCTAAACTTACCAAGTTTCGTCTAGATCGGTTGAGAAATGCGACCAGTAGAGAACAGCTGGATATTCGGTCATACGAATGAATTATTTACCAAGCTGAAACGGAGACGCTTCGCTCGCGCTTCGCGCTCGCTCGGTCAGTTAACAACTACTATATCTACTGGCTGCGACCCATGGCTTAACACGCATTTTTACACGACTGCCCAAAAAAAGGAGTGTTATGTTTTTAGCATTCATGTATGTTTATATGTGAGTTTTTTTATTCCACCATACCTTTTAAATGCCATGACAGATTAAGATGTCCTATACATCGTTAGAATTCTTACATCCGCCCGAGTAACATAGGCTATTTTTTTTTTTTAAATTTCATGATGGTGGCAGTATAGCACCATTTTCAAACACAAAATAATATTTTTTCTTCGAAATTTACAATATGGGTATCAAATTGAAGGTATTGATAAGCCCATTCCAACAATATATTTTTTTTTGGCAAAATCTCTTTTTTGGCAGGGCAGGCGTGTTTTTTTAGCTTATAAGCTAGAAAAACAAGATTTATGATTTTATATACTCATAAATTCTTTGCGTTTTCGCGTAAAAGCGGTTTATGCGTTCTGCGACATAAATTATAATTGTTTTAAAAAAGCCAGCTGTGTAAATGGTAGATCCCATATATAACTAAAAAAAACATTTAAAAAAACCTGCAGGACCTCAAATTACACTTAAACCCATTATAAACATTCCAGCACAGGAACAATGTCTTCCACAGCCGGCGGTGCAGCATCTTAGTATGTACAAATTGAGTCATCATCATCATCATGGAGGCCTTCTCGTAATCCATTCTTGGATATAGGCCTCTCCCCTTCGTCTCCATTCCCGGCGATCTTGTGCTTGCTGCATCCAATCCTGACTCGTACTACTATGTATATAAAATACTTTCTTGCTAAATATTGGGGTGATTCT
Source organism: Alsophila aescularia (assembly GCA_946251855.1). Lineage (NCBI taxonomy): Eukaryota > Metazoa > Arthropoda > Insecta > Lepidoptera > Geometridae > Alsophila > Alsophila aescularia. Next base: position 59,110,546 of record OX276378.1, on the reverse strand, counting down.
CGGGCGCTTGAGATTAGCTTTCATACGAGATGACGTCACGTCTAGTAGGAGAAGCCCCTTCACTGTACTTAACGACTGGAGCGTAATAAAACGGATTAATAGAATGGATTAATAATGTCAATTTTATAACGCTCCAGTAATATTTTGTAAAAGTAATACTTTTATAATCTCAAAACTAGTACGACTCGCACTTGGGCGTATTTTTTATGTTGTTTTTTTATTACTAATATTATATAGAAAACGTGTGACGTCATTACGACTATTCAAGGACAATTCCTCGAAGATTTCGAAACCCTGTTTGGCAGATCTATATTCTTTACGATAGAAAAGAAGGTAAAAAGATCGATTCTCACTACGGTTATTTTTCAGAAGTTCAATAATAAACATCGATTTTATGAAATTATTCTTTGATCAATCCTGTGTCCCGCCGAATGGAATTGACGTTTTTTGGTTTCATACTTAATTATTTACAAAATATTGAATAAGTGCGGCGGCTGGACTCCGGGTGGATAGCGGTGCAGGGATTCACTGTGGTTGTGGTTTGATTCTTGACGTTCAACATGCAATAATTATCTTTCTTTTGTTTAAAAAAAACTCGCAATGCTTGTTGCAAATAGTTTCCGGCAAGCGTTTGCTGATTAGAGACCTGTTTGTGACAACCATAGACAATGCACATAGCTGTGGTGACAACATACATCTTTGATTGTGAACCTTTTTCGTTTGTATTTTTTAATGTTGTCATCTTAATGTTGTGTGTTGTCTTGAATCATTGTAATATTTTGTGTCTGTTATAATTTTTCATAACATTGCACATACATTGTTATTTTCAATAACAGTTAAATGTAAAAAAAAACATATTACCATAATTATTTGTCATAAGTTCATCACACAAGACATAAGTACATCACACAAGACATAAGTTCATCACACAAGACATAAGTTCATCACACAAGACATAAGTTCAAAAATTAAAACCTCCTTTGACATTCTATAAATGAAGACGAATCGATTAATTGACAAAATCGGACCAATAGGGGCAACGCTATGATGTAACATCCACATACCCACATACATAGTTTTTTAAAACTCATTACCCTTCCCTTGCTTCGCCGTACTCGGGTAAATAAGTTTTTTCCTTTTGCAAATGTAAGGAACTTGAAATACTATTTTATATTCATACCCTATTCTTAATACCTCCAAAGTACCTAAATATTTCAGACCTTTTCACAACATTTCAGTTTGTTTGTACTTATATCAAATATGAGGTACCGCCGACATCTGGTCTATTATTTATTCTGTGGTCTGTTGACAGATTGGCAGGCTGCCCAAGGTCCTCTGTGGCTTCACAAACCCTATCAAAAATTTTAGGAACTGTGACCAAAGGCTTTATGTATGTACCCCTTCGAAGCATGGTGGCCGATCCACATAATAGTCTTAGATATTAAGTCATTAGTGCGTCGAGTGTTGAACCCGGTGTCATTTTATTGTAAAGCACGCGTGGCCACCATCGCTTATACTTCTTGAGATAAAGTGTAGCTACGATTGTAAACATGATTGTAGCGCAAATGAATGATAGTTATTTTATTTTTCGATTGTCCGCTGCGGTCCGACGGGCCGGTCGTCCGTCCAAGAATTAATCACGGACCATCCGCGCGTCCGTCCGCCCAGCCGAGCCCGAAACCGCGACAATCTGCGTTCTTTTTGAGTCGCAAAAAAATATATTTTTCGCATTTTTTTCTATTCAGCGCCAATAGTTTTTTGCGGTCGATGACTGTTGCCACTTTTATGAATACAATTCTGTTTTTAATGGGCCGCGATGGGGCTGGTTTGTCGGGGATGGTCTGAACTTTGAAGTGGTATTGCATTGCTATATGCCTTTATTTTTGAAAAGCGGCTTGCAATTTTGTGTTCCTTTCCATAACTCGAGCGACAATGGGACAGCTTGCGAGTCAGCTTATAATTTTTGATTACTTCCCTACATATATGTTTTCCTTTCCTTAACAGTACATTCATAATACAGGCCGTAAGCCAACCGGTAAGTTACCGACATAGTCAAGGGGTTTAAAAAAAGGTAGTCTACATCACCAAACAAACGTTGGTGACGTGAAGCGTAGCGAATGTGTGCGTTTATGACGTTTTGTGGTTGATACACCATTTCACACAATTGATTTTCCATGAGAACTTGACAGAATTAACACAACCAACAAGGTCAACTATCTTGCTGCGATGTGGGGGGATTGGCATAGCTTGGTGGGTGTGCGTGAGGCTTGTGCGTGCGAGCGAATCGGCATATATTGGGTTCTTCACTTTCAATTTGGCGGTTTAGACTCCGTCTTAATTAAACCTTAGTCATAGCTATCGGAATAGTCAAACGGAAGTGGCATGGACAGAGCTCGTAGAATTGATACCTGCATGGGGAAGAAAGGTTCTCGAATGGCGACCACGGACTGGAAGACGGAGCGAATGTTGGTACCGCATGAGGTTGACGAATTGCTTGTTGTGGTGCAGACCTATGTTTAGCAGTGGACCTCTTACGGCTGAAAAATATGACGGCAGAACATCAGGGTGCCATAGTCTATCGCACTTTCTGTTTGTAAATGTCACTTCTTTGAATTTCAACCTATTCTTAACCAAAGAAAACAAAGTGAATATAATCAGCTCTCTCTGTCCATATTGTAATCTTCCGCCCCACGCGCGCACTAAATACAATTTCGTGTAAACCTGAATAAAACGGTACGCGGTAAGTGCACTGATTATAATGAATTATTCAAACGGCGAATATCTCTAACATGCTCCAGGACCAGTGTTAGGGTGCCTGCAGACTTGCTGGTTTCCTCTCGATGTTTTGTCAGTCATTTAGGTACCGATAAACGGTATCTGAGTGGTCGCATCCGAGCGAGGTAATACGGCAGAGAACGAAAGTCATCGGCTTAGCTCAAAGAATTAGCAAACTGAGGTGGCAAAAGCCTGGACTGGTCACATATGTCGAAGAACCGATAGCCGATGGGGCAGGTGAGTTCTGAAGTGGAGACCGCGTGTAGGCAATCGTAGTGTAGGAGACCCTCCGGACAGATGGAGCGAAGATTTATTTTAAGCGCGTATTAAGAGAGGCCTATTTCCTGCAGTGAACTAATGCAGGCTGTTGGTGATGATGATGACGATAAGCAGTATATCTAAATGACTGTTTACTTACACTGTACACGGTATACTTACCTAAATAAATGACAGAACACGGTATATTTACCTAAATGACTGACAGAACACGGTATATTTACCTAAATGACTGACAAAACACGGTATACTTACCTTACTTTTCTATGTATGTTTATCCGTTATCTAGTGCCCATAGTACAGGGTATCCTAGTTTGGGGCTTTATTTCAAATCTCTCTTAGCCAGGCCTTAATACCCGCAGGTACCTTACAAGAATAATTGACAGTGATCAGATCAGTTATAATTTTTTTATTGCTTTTACTGACGTATTGAATAAAAAGTGTAACTCCTGTGTAAAAGTACTTACCACTGGCATTTTTTTTACCGTGGGCAAAATATTATTGCCCGAGGTTGACATGGAAATATGGTAAGTTATTTTTTCAATTATGTACCAGGTCAACATAATACTCAAATAAAGGAGCCTGAAAGAAATACAATCACACACAATTTAATAATAAAATAAAAATTTACCTATTGTGACCTAATTACACGTTTGTGCATCTATGTATCATCTAAGAGACACACGGGACTTTAAGGAATTAAAATCCCAGTAGTCCAGTTAAAGGAACCTCAGCAAAGAAAAATCCACAAAAATGCGGAACTACCTAATAACGGGACTACTGGGAATACACCAAGTCTAGACATCAACCAGCCGCCGCCTAGCCGTAAGCGAGGCGTACGCCCCGCCCCGTAGCCGTGTGGATCCCTCCCCCCACCCCCGCCGAAGCACAGCCGCCTAGCCTTAAGCGCGCTGTATCGCAGGTTGACAACTCGGCAATGCGGCACCGGTATCCGGTGCCGAGGCGTTAGGTAGGCGGAAACCTTTATGCATCAATGTGTGATAATTATATCAAAATTTCTCTCCATTTTGACAATTGAATGTCAATCGTTTGCAAAATATGTGATCGCAAGTTTCGATCTCGAAAAGTCGAACAATTTTGCAGGCGCCTTTACGCATTGCGTGGGTCTTATTCAAATTCAGGCTTATTAAAGTTATCTTTACTTTTGAATTAATTAAGTTAACTATCACTAATTAAGGCTTCGTATCAAACCCTATAGTTGTTGTTTTAGGACTACGGTAGCAAAAGGCTGCAATGGCAAAGTCGGTTCCATTTGGAGTTTGGAGCAATTAGATCCGACGTGACAGAAAATTTTGGACTTCAAAGAGTTAAATAGCTAGTTATAAAAATATGTGGCGGAAGAAACATTGGAGAGTTACTCAAAATCTAAACTTATAATAAAGCAGTCAGTAACAAAAGGTTACACAAAGACAATAAAAAAAAACACAGGTCTGTGAAAAAATGGTCTAGGGGACTTAAGATACTTTACAATATAACATTGCTTTAAATGGTGTCTGTCTGTATGTTTGTTTGATCGCGCATAACGTCAAAACTACTGACCGATTGAACTGGGTTTCACTGTTGAATAGCTTAGGTTTTGATATAAAAACTGGTGTAGGTACTTTATATCTAAATTCGATGAATAGAAGCCAAGCAATCGATAAAAACCTATTGATGGCTGAACAAAAGTACCTATGATTATTGTACTCTATAGATAGTTTTGGTCCATGAATAACACATACCTAGGATACACACACAGAAAAATAACCACGCGGGCAAAGCCGCGGGCGCAGCAGCTAGTTTTAAAATAAAAATGTATGAGGGAACTAAAAAGTTATACCTATATATATTTTACTCAGAAAGAATATTAAGACCGGAACTAGATTAAGTTTTATTAATCTGTGCTGTCCAGAAAAAAAAATGGCAAAGATTCTTTCACCTAAGCATTCCTTGTACTCACAAGCGATCTCTCAATCCAGCAGAAGCATTCAGATCCTCAATTTGCTTGGTTTACCTCACAGAGGCGTTGTGATTTATTTTCGTTCCTCTTTAATTCTTCCATTACAAATATTCCAACCATCCAAACCCATTAATCAACAAGTAAAAACGAAATCAGAGCCAATCCATCAAGCAGCAAAGCTCTAGTTCCAGGGCTAGAGCACGGTAGAGCCGCGTAGAGCCGAGATAGCCCGAGAGCTGCTCATTAAAATATGTAAATGTCGCGCAGACATTACGCAGATAGGTGCTTCTGACTTATTGACTGGACCGCCGTATGCAACGCTTAGCAAGCTGCGATTAGACAAAGTGGGAACCTATGGGACTACACTTTACCTTACCGGGCCATGGGTACTTAACCTTATGGCTTAGTTAAGATGTACATTGAATAGAATAGAATTATATTGATTTGCATAAAATGTTGGTAACAGATGAAATGGTTATTACCTAGCTATACAGTGCCAAGAACTCTGCCGCATTGCAACGCGCAAACGCGCATTGTACAACGCGGGCAACGCGCATTTCAAAACATGCTAATTACAAAATTAAATCATTTAAGTATGCTTTAGTAAAATAATATATTTAGTTATTTTTATCATCAGTGTCAAATACTTATACTAAATTATATAACAAAATTCGTAAATTAAATCAATTCATAACAATCACATAAAAAATTCAAACATTCAGGCATTTAAATGTTATGGTAAAATAAAGAAACTCACATACATACATACATACATACATACATGAACCCTAAAAACATTAGGTACACTCTTTTTTTGGGCAGTCGTGTAATAATAGCACTACCTAGATTAAATTTTATTTGCAAGCTGTGGTTGAGAAAAATATTATGTCCAAACATAAAAATATAATGATGCAAGAAATTGGTAGGTACGTACCTGCTACAAATCAAACAATAAACAAACAAAAATAAATCAATCAGAAGATTTATAAGTCAACATTAGAAACGGTTGATATTTTGTACTTCAGTTAACAATAAATTACAGAATCAAAAAACTTACTTAAATAAGAACAATTAACGATCTTATCACTAATCAGCAATCTTTTACAGTCAAAATAGACATCATACCATATACTAGGCTAGGAAAGAAGTGTAGGTACAGAATTATTTATTCAAATAAAAATAGGACCTTACATAATATAAACAGTTAAAATTGATTAATTATTTTGAATATTTATTCTAAGTGACTTCTGTGATTACAGTGAAATAAAAATACGTTACTTGCTGAATGTATATAGCCACTGTACTGCGTTAATTGTCAAAGCGCGTAGTACCAAGTGTTTAAACTAGATGGCGCTGTCCCATTTATTGTCTTTTTCTTTGTTAGAGGCGCGCTAATGTACGGGATTCTGCATCGCGCAAACGAACTTTTTATTGCCACTCTGCTTGTATAAAATTAGTGTTAAGTTACGAGTGTACTTGCTTCGGCAGTACATAAACTAAAATTGGAACGATACAGAGAAGATTAGCATGGCCCCTGCGCAAGGATGACACGCAAAATCGTGAAGCGTTCCACATTTTTTGAACATATTTTACCACTACATTTATGCTTTAGTGATTAGAATAAAGTATGAATGAGACTTGGCTTGGGGGTTTTTGATTTATTTGTATTTACTTAGCATATAATATATAACTTAATGGTATTCTTGACTCTTTAAGCTTGTTTAGGGTCCCGTACCCACTTCACTGCCTAAACTCAGAAAATTACTTTTGATAACATTACACAGGAAACTTAAATTAACTTACGTAACAAAAAAACATTTTTGGGACTTACGCAATATTAAGAATTATAAAAACGTTTATTGGCACAAGACACTATAAAAAGAACAAATAAAAACGAATATTATGTACTAAAAATAATATTAAGTACATGAATGAATTTATAGCTTGTACCAAAGGGGCCTGCACTCAGCAAAAATGACCAGTGGACGCTGTTTTTTTTTTATTACGGACTAGGCAATCGTTTCACCACGATCTCACCTGATGGAAAGCGATGATGTGGTCGAAGGTGTAGCACGCTTGCCTAGTAGATACCTATTCACTCTTGACTTGAACACACTGGGGTTATAATTTACCGGAAACACTGACGAGGGCAGGGCATTCCACTCCTTTGCAGTTCTTATAATAAATGAAGAAGCATAACGCTTCGTTCTTGTGCGAGTTATTTCAACCATGAAAGAGTGGCGCTTTGCTGATCGTCTAGTCGTACGGTGATGGAAAGGTGATGGGAGAATCAGGTTGTGCAGTTCTTGTTCACACTCTCCATAGTGCAATCTGTAGAATACCGCCAGGCTTGCTACCTCACGTCGATGCGCCAGACTTTGAAGCTTACTCTTTACCAGAGTGTCATCCCCAATGAGCCTGATAGCACGCCTCTCAATTGAATCCAAAGACTCGAGCTGATACTTGGCAGAACCGTCCCAGAGGTGGCAGCTGTACTCCATACAAGATCGGACCTGTGCTTGATAAAGATTCAAAAGCTGTCCCGGTGTGAAGTACTGCCTAACCTTAGACAAAATACCAAGTTTTTTTGCAGCTACCTTGGCTTTGGATTCAATATAAGACCCAAAATTCAGGTTTGATGTGAGTTCGACACCCAAAAGCTCCAAATGGTCGCCTATTGGTATTCAGGTAAACCCCGCGGGTGATGTTAAAGGTGCAAATTATTGTATAAATACATAGATAAATGCAACATACATAATATAATAATAATATAAATAGATACAAGCATATTTAAAGATAATATATAAATAAGAAAATACACAATAGTTAAAAATAGGACATAAATATCACTAAAATACATAATGTAGATTACTATTTATTAATAATTTTTTTTACATAATATATATTGTTATTGTTTCTGTGTACATAAAAAATAGTACATAGAAACAATAACCATAATTCCAACAATACAACATTAGAATTAATTTCCCTGTGGCAATCTTTCCACCAAACAGACGAAAATACGTTACATCACGTCAACACCACGGCATGGCAGACTACGCTTGTTTAACATAATGAGGGTACCTATATTAGTGCAGATATTAGTGGGTATAATATTAATAGAATCGATCAAAATGGTGGACCTAAATAATATTAATTATTTTACGGTGTCTGACAGATTTTCTAAAGGCATAAAACCTACATAGATAGCTGATGTTGATAATATATGGAGGTAAACTTTTTTCAAGAGATTATGCATACCACCATCCAAAAGGCGAGTTGTGAACGCATTACTTGTTTGCAGGGCACCTACCGCGCGCAACTATTTAGTATCATTACAAATGTACTCGAGACCGCGTGTCCGTCTGTCTGTCTGTGTGTGTGTGTGCTACCGTTTCTTATTAATAAGGAGTAATGGTTGCTTGGTAAGGGTGGAGAAGGCTTATGCAAGAAAACATTTTTATAACATAAATGTCGTTTCTGTTGGGGACCGTCTGGTGTTCGGGAATAATCCTATGGAGGCAAGGGCGCCGCCAAGGGGTGGGCAGCGGGGGCAGCTGCCCCCCCTAGAGATTCAAAAAAAGGTAGCCAAATGCAGAGAAGCCAATGTATGTCCTAAGCAAGTCGTTTGACTGATTATTTTCCATTTGATTTTCATTCCATTCCAAGTGCCATCCGCTCTGCTACAGTCTAGGTATTGTTAAACTCTTACAAGTTCAAGCCTATACGCGCGCCTAAAACCTGTGTGACGGGTTAGCGGTAACCTGCAGTTGTCCGGGTTGTACCGGGTTCCCATGTTCTAATTACGTATCTTCCTACTGAAAGCTTACGATTATAATGTTTTGAGTTTCTATTCTAGAAAGCCATAAAAATTATCAATAAGATTAAGTGATCATAATATCACATAAATAATAATATTATTAATTACAGCTGCTTGATTCGAAAAAAACCTTAATAAAACTGTCATTTTTGAAAATAAATTATCTTTACTATAAACAAACACAATTCTTTCAATTTTGATTGTTCTCGTTTTTTTAAACCATTTCAAATAAGTAAAAAAATATATGCAATCATTATAATAATTCTAATATCACCACCCAAAGATATTGGCGGGAGCTCACCGAACAAAACTTATTTTTGTGAATAGCTTATTACAATAAGTGACATAATGTATTATAGTTATTATACCATTATAGATAAAACAATAAAGAACCTCGAAAAAATACTAAACAGTAATAAAGCTATCTAAAAATATACTCACGTACGAAAACATCTCGCCAAAACGGCTCCGCACTTTGTTTACTAGTTTTAGTTGTCAAGAGCTTCAATTGTTTATTTAATATTATTAATTTTTTACAGTTAAAAATAGCTCTTCTTTTAGGAACTTTTCGAATTTCTATGCAGATATTAGTAGCTCAACATTTTCGCAATCTCTCTAAATACCTATTATAGTTTTTTTTTCATTATTTTCCTGAAAAATTATGAATTGTAGGTTCAGTCAAGAACACATGAAGCTTTACAAAGGCGTAGCGTGAGTTTCTGCCGCCCGGGGCTGAACCGGAATTTGCCACCCCCTATTTTCTTTAATTCCAAATCTATTGATATATTGAAATGATAAAAGACAAGAGCGGAGCGATCGGATATATGATGAGCTATTTCTCTTAGTGTGGAAAACGACATCTAAATATTGAACCACATTGAAAAATGAAAATAAACGCGAGCGAAGCGAGCGCGAAATTTTTGAACTATTTGTATCAATGCTGCAATTAAATGATAATAAACAGAATCATAAAATTAAATGTATGGACAAGCACAAAAGGCACGAACGAGCGAAGCGAGCGCGAAATTTGAGTTATTTCTATCAATAATTTAATTAAAATATAGTTCCGATTCCAAAAAATATGTATGCACTGGAATAAGTAATAAAAAGCACGAGCGCAGTGAGCGCGAAAAATTTGGACTTTTTTCTTTCAATTACAAAACGAAACATCTTTCTCCATATAATATCAAATTGCCCATAGTTACATAGGTAGCTACAGGCGCGGTGCGAAGTGACAACATCAAAGACGCCGCCGACCTTGAAATTTCAAGTACCTACAGACTACTGCTAGTATATACGAGTACATACGAATACCTTCTGGATCCTTCTGTCACGGTATATATAGGGCGGGCATCGGCCGCCTGGGCAGTCTTGCCTTGGCATTCGGAACGAAACGATCAAAGTGATTCGAAACGAGTATTCAGTGATAATTGATTAGTGTGTACCACGTGTTTACAGTTGAATTAAAGAGTGTTTGAGTGTTATTTGTCGGTAATTTTTTTTTGTGGTTTTTCGAATAAATTTGTTATTTTTTTATTTAATTGGTATACATTAATTTTATCCGAACCCCAGCTCGTAACAGTATGTTTAACCGTTGTCTAGTACCCATAATAAAGGGTAACCTAGTTTATGGCTAGGGATTTGGTGTGAATTGTCTCGAATATATATATATATATATATACATATATATATACATATATATATACATATATATATACATATATATATACATATATATATATATACATATATATATATATATATATATATTATATTACTTCTCCGGAAAAATGTAGATTCCGTGCCATAAAGGCCATAGGCTAGAGCAGCATAAGATATAGATAAGATGTCACGCCTCCCACCTTTAGGTTATTCTTATTACCTACTTGCCTAGAACAAGATGCTGATGGGTAAAATGCCTAATGTTGGGGCCACATTAACGGGAAACGCCATTAATTATCGCGATGATATACGTTTAATGTCGGTGTAGCCACGACTTTTAGCGAAAATTTTACTGTAGTGGCGGTACATCAAAAGATATTTCGCGATAATTAATGCGTTGAAGCGGCCACCCCGTGTTTTTCATGCCATTGTGCACCGTGAGTGCGACGGGATCCACGTGCGTGTTTGTCTTCGATAATATACGAAGTGGACTAACGTCATTGTTTCTCGAAATTCTGTAAATAGAGCCATGTTTGTGAGATCTGAGGCACAAAAGTTACGAGAATCGTGCATCACAAAATGATGCTTGGCGACGAATACTGCAATTATTACCATTTAAAACAATAATCGATTTATATAATAAAAAAATACATCATGAAATACAGTGTAGTAGCATCAAGCGGCGTATCTTGCTTGAAATTTAAGGACCGTTAATGCTAATTGATTGGCATTTATTTATTATTTATTTATACTTTATTGAACAATTAATAGAGTACAAATGGCGGACTTAATACTAAAAGTATTGACATTGATGTTGACCGTTAAAGTGTGGCCACTTCATTTAACTCGTTAAATATTAACGCAATATTTATCGCGATGATGGGCGTTGATAGATGATGGACGTTTCCCTTTAGTGTGGCACTAGCATAACGATATATCCCTCAGATTTGTACAGGAAGCTCTTTCCATGCTAACCGTCCATACATTCGTTCCCCCGCCCCGCCCCGTCCCGCTGAGGTAAGCAAGTGTTGTTTTGTTCCACGGTCCCGGGTCCCCGTCATTACGTACCTTTCAGCTCATTACTGGCAACAGATCACTCGCTTAATTTGTGCATTTCCGATCCAAAGATATTCAAATTTCAACCCTAATGACGTACGGGAAATGCTAATAAAATGTTAATAAGGCGAAAGCGGGTATCTACCTGGCCATAAGTGACAGATTTGCTTGACAGACGTGGGTTGTTCGTATCGCTGCATGAATAAGTCACGATTTAGTTTTTATGCGAATGTTCTATTATAAATAATAGGTTTTGAAGTTGCGAGGGCATTTTGTGGTTAAGTTATGACAGGGGAATACTGAATGTGGGAACTTTTGCAGTTCCGCAACTGAAGAGGTTTGCATTTTGTTCTGCAACTTAAGTACCTACGTAGGCACGTGAAGTTCGCTTAGATAGTTTTTCTCCGCATTCACGTCATCAACCCCATGTCCACTTCTGGACATGGGCCATCACCATAAAGGTCTGCGCACACATAATGCTCCGGGACCGGAAACTCACATCTGGAAAAGTTTGCGGTGCGTGGACAACTCGCCGTCCGCGTCACCGTGCTTACGTCTCGTGGTCGTTGCGGCTACGACTCGCGGGCGCCCCGCTTGGTCCTCGCGGCCTGCTCACCCTTCTACAGGGATGTGTATTCCCTGTAGTCGCGCTTAAGGCCGGGTGTCAGTAAATTTTATTTCCCTCTCATCCGTGATCAAGTAGAGCGAGAAAGATGATACATCTCGGAAGTAAAATTTAAGGTTTTTATTTATTTGTGGGAAAACTAAATCTTTGAATTAAAAAGTGTCTAGCCATTTTCTCAATCATAATAAGCTCTTTCTTTTGGTATATCTTTGATGTCATTTAGTGACGGGGTCTCTTTCCAATCAATGTTCTAAGCATAAAGTAGTTTTACCTTTGATTTTAATTTCTATCGAGTGAATTCATACTAATCATGTTTCTATGTTTACAAAGTACAAGATAATATGTAAAATTTTGTTGTGATACCAATTTCATAGTTCTGGGTTAATTATAAAACAAGATATAGACGTTCAAAAATGATTGAAAAGTGCTAGAACCAGGCCTTAAGTTGTTCCGTGATTACGAGACTACTGGAATTTCTCTTCCCAGTGGTTCAGTGGCACTTAAGATTACCTACTTACATTCCCGAACCTTTTTTTTTGTCTTAGACCTCCATGATGGACTAAGAAATGAAACAATTATACTGGAAATGCGGTTTTCGTTCGCCGTTTTCTCGTGAACCTATTTGTATTGGAACCACTGGCATTTTTCCCGTAGTCCAAAAATATTATTGCCCGTAAATGACCTGAAAAATGTGTGTGTGATCTTTTTGATCATAAATTTATTTTCATTTAGGGTCACAATCTGGTTCTCACAGCACATGCTCTGAGAGTGAACCTATTTAGGTACCTCTTATATTGGGCTCACACGACGTACCACACATTACCGCCCGTGAAAAGACTAAGGTTGAAAATATAGATAATTATATCATAATTGGACAAGAAAATACAAGGTCTAATGCAAACTTTATACTTAATTATCTTTTTGATTGACCGGTAGTGTAGTGCTATGAATTACGGTATTGTTATCTTACTTATATAGGTACTAACTGAACCTACGTTCGTCCATTCTACGATGACCATTCGTCGCATTATCTATTTCGTCACTATCCCTGATAGGTCACATTAATACATCACTTTGTGCATCTAGTCAGTTTCCTTTACTCGTTTCTTGCTGTATTTCGACTCTTTCCCAAACATCTAATCCTTACCCCATAGGTACAATAACAAAAAATATAAAGTACTTAATTGTCTCTGTATGCAGAGTATTGCAGAGGCAGATTAGCAGTCTTGACCGCCCTAGGCCGTGTAGGATCAGCCGCCCCTTCTCAGCTTCAATACTGAACTAAAATATACGGATTTACTAGCTGTTGTTCGTTACTTTGTCTCCATGCTTAATTGGGATGATAATTTTGACATGTGTCTCTAGACGCAGTAACATTGAGTAAATTGTGTCGGAATCTCATCTTAATGATTCATCATTCATCACCATCATGCCAGCCTTTACAAGTCCACTGCTGAACATAGGCCTCCCCCAAAGAGCGCCATGATCTTGTGCCACCTCCATCCAACTACTTCCTGCGAAGACTACAATATCGTCGGTCCATCGTGTGGGGGGTCTCCCTACACTTCGTTTGCGTGTTCGTGGTCGCCATTTGAGAACCTTTATTTCCTAGCGGTCGTCGGTTCTGCGAACTATGTGGCCTGCCCATTGCCACTTCAACTTCAAACTCTGAGAGCTGTGTAACCTTGGTTCTTCTACGGATATCCTCGTTACGGATTCTATCACGTAGTGAAACACTGAGCACAGCTCCCTCCATTGTACGCTGCGCGACTTTCAGCTTGTGTATGAGACCAATAGTTAGCGAGCACGTCTGTGCCGTGTCATCTTAATGATTGGCCGCTCCTGAATCTAGCCGCCCCTAGGCCCGGGTCTACTAGGCCTATATGCAAAACTGCCCCTGTCTGTATGTATGTTACCTTTTCACGACTAAACGGCTTAAGTGTTCGGCGGAGGATGAATTTTCCATACAAACGTAATATATTAAAATAATTTGTAATTGGAGCATTTTTCCTCGTCAGTGTTTCCGGTAAATTATAACCCCGGTGTGTTCAAGTCAAGAGTGAATAGGTATCTACTAGGCAAGCGTGCTACACCTTCGACCACATCATCACTTTCCATCAGGTGAGATCGTGGTCAAACGATTGCCTAGTCCGTAATAAAAAAAAAAAAAAAAACACAGTGTTACGATATTATTCGGATTCGGATAGTGTTTACTCGTATCTGGGTTACCAGCTGTATTTTGTTTTCAAAATGCTTACCTAAAACAAAAAGCAAATATTGTATTTTCCTTATTTATATGCAAAATGTAATTTTCGTTTATATTTCGTTTCAGATAACTAACTATTTTGTAAACAAAATACTGTTGGGAAGCTAGATAAATACTATCCGAATCTGAATAATATTATAAACACATGTGGAAATGTGTTCCAAATGAAAAATTATTGTGGTATTACGTTTGTATGGAAAATTCATCCTCCGCCGACCCTTTAACCTATCTTGATGAAATTGGGTATGGACATATTATGATACTTTTTAATCGTGATAATCTGTAGTCCGTGCGGACGAAGTCGCGGACAAAAACTAGTTTAACAATAATGAAGCTTTATTTTGTATTGACGTGACAATCATTGTAAATTGAGATTGTTCTAGTTATAACATAGTGGTCACTGAATTAGACAGTGTGAATCATAATGATCGAGCTATTCAAACCCCAGTCCAGAATACTCACACTTTATACGAGAATACATTATGGAAAGGCTATACGCGGCATTGAAGTTCTCTCTTCATCCTGAGATATCAGCATTATATTGTATTAGATTTAAATCGATGAACAGGGCCCTGTTAAAAGCCCTGTTCATCATTTCCAAGTCAGTCGCCTTCCACATGTCACTTAATTTCCCGAATGCTTACATGAAATTCATTAACAAACCTGCCTAATAACTTCCCCCTACAACCACCCTTGTGGCGTCCAAAAGGGGGGAGGGGGTAGGATGACAAACAGCCCCCTTGTAATGTGCTACTGTTGAATTGCAAAAATCTCATTATGCTCTAACTGTCGTTATAGGAGTAATTAACTACCTGGGCTTAAAGAGGCATAGAGTCGTGTTAGTTGTAGAGTTTTTTGTGAGTTCACTGGCAGAAGTCCAGCAGTTTATGTAGGATTCAAATGTTTTTTACTAGCTGCTGCAGGCCAACTCAATACCAGGACACAATTGGTGTAAATTTTACAGTTGAACACATTCACTGCTGAAAACACAAACGATGAGTTATTTAAAGTACGACGCCTGTGCGTCAAAACATCACAATGCGTTATAAACGTAATTTTAGCCCAGCGCGCGTTTAGTCTCCCCTTCGAAGCTCAAAGCGATGGGTTTTTCCTACTAACTAGGCTAGGATACTATCGTTCTTAAGTCGATTGTAGATTATCGGCGAGGCTTATTTGGCAAAATGGGCAGAGTCCTAAACTACAATATCATATCCATGTGTTATAGTGGATAATCACAGAGTAATCTATCTATACTTATAATAAAACAGTAAGTAACAAAAAGTCTGTACAATGAAGATAAAAAAGGTCTAGGGGACTTAATAAGCTACTAAACAAGTTTCATTTTTTTTAATTGATGTCAGTTTATTCATGCTTCTAAAAAACCACTGGACCGATTGCGATGCAATTCACTGTTGGATGATTAGGTTTTATATAAAAACTGGAGTACTTGGAATTTTAATACGATGATCATAAGCCGAGCAAACGATAACAAAAACTGACGGCTGAATAAAATTTGGTATTTTCTACTTTATTAGGTACTTTTGTCCTGGAATAACACATAGGTTTCACTTAACCCAGAGAAATTATCACACTTGTACATCTTGTACATAACATTTTACCTTCCACTTACCATCTTTAGTATACTCCACTCCTTTCTCTGTTTACCAGTAATTGTGTTTGGTTGTAACGAGTTTTTTGGCGGCGACAGGCGCGCGCGGACATTCTGTACTGTGCATTCTCTCTGCCTGTTTATCTGCGCTTAGATTTACATTCGCCTTTTGTTTTTATAAATTAAATCGCATATATACTGCTGTCTCTTCAAGTGCACAGTTATTTATTGCCACTGTAGTAATCTGGGCAGGACACTTGGCAAGGTGTAGTGTGGAGTAAGTCCCTGAGGGAATGGTGGCCACGTTAGGGTAAGCGTAGGCGCGGATGACCGATGCATCGATGACATCGAAAAGCACGCTAGAAAGACCTGGACCAGATTGGCTCAAACCAGAGATGATAGCGTAAGAGAAAGGATTCTTATGCCCTGCAGTGGACTTAATATGCTGTTAATGGTGTTGATTACGGGTTTTAATCTGCAAAAGGATTATTCTAAAATACTGTCTGTTCATTTATTTGTGTTCAAAAGTAGTAGGACGTCACTCCACAGCCATTCTTCATAAAAGATGTAATTTTTGAGAAGATAATTTTCTTATTGACCGAGGGAGCGCGAAGCGTCTCAGTTCCAGCTTGGGCAACTGAGACGCTTCGCGCTTCGCGCGCTTCGTTCTCTGTTCGTCGCATTTCAAGCGATCAAGACGAAACTTGGTATACTAGTTAAACGAATTTTTTGATTTTTTAGTCGTCGGTGTTTTTTGATTAGGGGGTACTTCTCCCAAAAAGGGGCAAACTGAGGGCTACTGAATATCTCCCCTTTATTAGATCCGTTTTCGATATTATTAATTTTTATTTAAAAGGCAGTAACTTTAATTTGGTGTCATAAAAAAATGGTGTCTGATGAGAATCTTCGTGATGAGCAGAATAGTTTCCCAAAATGCAGTAAATTGCTCACTTTTAGGTATCTACCAGTTGAATCAGCCCTTTACCTACCGGGTAGGGATTGATGGGGCATTAATGTTAGTTTAACAATAAGGTAACTAGATGGCGCTACTGTGCACTGCTAGATTGTTTGCAAAAAAGTTTGTACTCGCGAGGACTACAGCTCAAAGAGCCACTATAATAAATAAAACAACAGAGTAAGAAAATTGAAGTACAAGCTTCACACATCTATAACTCCAGATAGAGTTAATATGTTTGCAATAATGTGCCCATGAAGAGAACACATTGTAAAATTCTCTTTAGAATCAGTTAAAAGTGTAAAATGTGTATGGACTTTACCCAAACAAGGACAGTATTGTTTGTAAAAAAGTACATCGGGCCTCCGATTTATGAAATTATCAATTTTATTCACAACTCCTATTTTCAGGGGTAACAACTACTTCATTTGATACTAGGAAATGAATTGATAAAGAGGTTGGTAGGTTGGCTTTGACATACGGACGAACATAGTTTTCAGTATAATCATTATGAAATGAAATTGAAGTGCAAAATGTGGACGTATTGTTAATAATTTAAGATATGTAATCTACTATTTAATTAACACTGTTTAATTTCAAACGTATGTACACTATACACTAGGATGCTTCTCTCATTCGGAGACTTGAGATTCAAGAGCATCTTCGAACACCTCGGGTTCCTTAGCCACTTCGTAAACACGGACTCGCTTTAGCTGAGAGATTTCTTCAGTTTCCGCAGTTCGCTGGCGTTTCCCTTCGTTCCGCGCTTCGTCTTCGTTTGGGGCAACCCCTTCGTTGTAGGGGTCACGATCGCTGCTCTCATACTCAATGGGCTGCCATAAGCGACTGAAGTCTAAGTACTTTAGGAGTGGACGCTGAAACAAGAAATAAATTCAATTCAATTTCATTTATTTGCAAGAACGTAGTGTTAACATAGGGCAATTATATCAAAAGGTCCAGCTACCATGGTAATTGCGGTGTGCAAATATTATATAATCATTAAAAAAAAACTTAAAAATATGCAATTAAAATATTATAAAAATCAGCCTGTTTGAGATTTTAGTAAAAATGATTTGAACATAATTATTTAAAAAGTTGTGTTTATTTTTTATTTGGTGGTAGGTAATTATTACGTATCAGTATCCTGCACTATTATTTATTCTGTGTAATCAGTTGACAGACATGAGTTTTAAAAAATACGTGATCATCAGCCTATTACATTCCCACAGCTGGGACACACACTTAGTACTTGTTTTATAGAGAGAGAGAGAGTTTTTTGTATTCATTTGACTGACGAGTCGAGTCGGTCGCTCGCCTGATGGTAAGCGTCACGCCTGCCCATAACAGTTGCAGTGCCACCCAGAACCTTGGTTGCAAAATCTTGCGCGTCACTGCACTGCGTTCGTCACCCTGAGACATTAGTAATAACTAATGTGTTGTCTAATTTATTAAGAGGATGGTCCTATTTTAAGTAGGTATTTAGTAAATGTATTGCTATCTCACCTCCTCGGATCCCCTATACGAGCGATAAAGACAGTTGCTGCTCGTGAGTTTTAGTAGTACAGATTTTGATAAAATTTGTATTGGGGAAAGCACTTTCCATCCCCTAAATTGTGCTGAAAACTTCTGATATTATTGTCAATCGCTTGAATAGAATATAGTCTACGTTGACATGTTTAATTTTTATAAAGAAAGCTCTTCGTTTTTGAAAACGAGCTTATTTATTTTGACATATTTTCAGCGCAGAAAACCGCCAGTTATATGGTCAAGTGGGCTTTAGGTATTGAGTTTTCGCCAGATGTGGGTATACCTACAAAATATAGTAGTATAGGGTTGACCTTTTCATTACTTTACAACCAGACACACAATATTCCGTATAATCACGTATTAATTAGTCGATCCGGCGTCAATTAGGCATATTAATTACAAAATGAAGACTGCAATTGCACGAGTAAAACTTCCAACACGCGGCTACTCGTATTTAAAGATTCAGAATCGAGTTAAAATTGAACGCCTTGTTGGTGCCGGATTCTTCAAAAAGTATTATAAATGATAGGCATTCTTAGGTGGGTGTAAATTTTCTTTCCGTATTGGGCAAAGACAATCGAAAGGAACAAAATCCTTTCGATTGTCTTTGGTATTGGGAATAGAACCCACAACTATGGTAGCAGCTTCATTATACTTTCATGATTTGTTCGGGCGCCATCTGTCATCTGCGGGCCGAACTACTTGTGGATTTTAGTTTAGGTACTCTGATGTAACTTCGCTGTAAAATCACGAAAAGTACAAAGCGAAATAGTAATGTAACGCCTTCCAAACAGTGCAGCAATAATCCAAGCCTTACAAGCCTAGAACATCCTCTCAGAGAATGAAGGGTAATATTATAAAGAGATATTTTTGGCTTATATTGATTTAACAATGAAAGAGTATGTAGGAATGTAGGTACCTACCTACCCTATCTACTTACCTACTAAAGACCATTTGGCCTAAGTATGATTAAAATAATGAACTAAAAATAATTAATTAAATTTCTTACAATTGGATGGTTCCTATACCGCTTCCACGCAGGATGGCCAACCGGAAAACGCTGCGCGAAACTGTAATATCCGAAACATTTGAATTAAGAATTAGATCTTTTTTATGGTAACCTTTCCTCTCGCTTTCCTGAAATCTAAGGGCATGATTTCGTGAGAAATGTAACATGTGATACAAGTGTAACACTGAAACAGTTGACCAATGAGCGCGCGCGGTGCTAGAGTGAGCCGAGTGATGATAAAACAGAGCTTCGGGTTTCCTGATAAAACAGGGCTTGATGTTACACGTCATACTGTAACGATCGCTCGTTTTTTTTTAAATCACAAGCACAATTTAAAAAATGATTCGCATTCCTTTTTTCTCCCTCTTGCCTACTTACCCCAATTATAGCTAAGAACCATCTGTTTATCCCAGCTTTCAAACATAAAAAACCGCAGCTAAATCGGCCCATTCGTTTGGAAGCTACGATGCCACAGACAGACAGACAGACACACATACACACATAGTGATACACACACGTATAACTACGGTCTCTTTGTTAAAAATACAATGGAGGATTTTGCCGACACCGACAACTTGCTTGCAACTTGCAGCCTCCCAAACGGAACAAGACGTGATGTCACGCCAAGCGACTCTTATCGAATAATAAAAATCTCTATCACTATCATAATATTCTGGCACGATGCTCAAGAACGGTTAAGCTACGCCAACTTGACCATTACCACAGAAATAATAATAGTACAAGGACCATTACCGAGAATATTGTTCCGGATTATTGAGAAAACATCTTCTTCATCAGAAGAGGTACCTCATAATTACTTATTTTCATTGCAACATACAAATGGCTGAAAATACGATACGAGGTGGTGTAAGTAGTAGTAATAGAAAAATTACGTACCGGACTACTTTCTCAATCTCGTTTGTGATGATTTCGATTTTAAAGAAAAATATGTCCAGCCACATGTCCATCGTCTATGAAAATTTGATGATTGTGGTTCAATAAAAGCGGGAGCTCCCAAGCAGGGTTCTCTGAAATTTTGAAGTCTATAATTTTATTTAGCCTGTTGCTCGTATTAAACTTTGATTATAGCGACATCTGTGATACGTTGATGGAACTTTTAAGGGGATCACATAATATCTAACTTACGGTACTCTATTACGTTCTGTGCTAAAGTACAAACTTGTATACTGTTTCTAAATATACTCAATAGATGACGCTTTACACGGCGTGTTTTAGCTCTGATGAAAAACATTAATAGGATCAATGACAAAAATACCAATAATCGAAATAAAAAAAAGTAACCTGGACATGGACGTACTACCACAGAATAAATAATAGGTACTACGTATGTATGTTTGTATACGTCCATGAATCGTGATCAAAGTTAGCAATAACCTCTACGAGGTAGCATTTTGTAAAACATACTTGTATATAAACTTAACTTATGGTGCAACATTTTTGTTTTACACGTTTTCTAGACCGCTTGTTTGTAGCCTGTATAGTAGCTATGTCAAATAATGTATGACTTCTGCATACAAACATTTTGCTATAGGAAACTCCTAAGTACGACATGATTGATGACTAGTAGGTACTAAATTTAATTTTTACCTACTAGTCTAACTTTTTTTAACCTGTATTGCCCCACTGCTGGGCAAAGGTCTCCCCTATTTCCTTCCAGACATCCCGGTCCCTTACAATCTGTGACCATCCCTCCTGGAAGGCCCCTTCCCCCCCGATCATGGATAGTACTATTAATTAATTAAAAGTTTTTTAATCGAGCTGTATCTATTCTTCCGATTCCTAAACCGATACACACGTATTGGTTTTGTTTTTCAAGAACAAACGCGGGTAGCTGGCAACAAACAACGCCGCCGCGCCGCAGCCGTGACGCGCCTCTAACGACGCTGATACCGCATTCTTTAGACTTTTCGGTCAATGCCACTTGATCGATACCACAGTTTAGATTGCAACATGTCTAAGACAAGCTCACGCGACGCTTTAGTCGTAATGGCGACCAATTGGTTATGTAAACGATTATTATTTGACATTCAAGTCTTATAATTAAACGTTATACATATGCCGCGTTCCACCTATAAATGCTATACCATTTGTGTTAACACGAATGACTAGCGCTCAATCAGCGTTTCTCTTACGAAAAACCAGCAATGTTAGCACGGTTGACATCTACAAGTGAAACGTGTTGCTGCTCAACACAACTGTGGCCGTATTACAGAACTTGGTTTCAATCAGATTGTCACTTTCTTCATAGCAATTTCGACTCTATCGCAACGCGATAGTGATATTGAAAATCGGATTGAAACCAAGATAGATAATAGCACTACTGTTTTATTTATTTTGTACACCATTCCCTCATCGCAATTAATTTAAATCTAGGAAATTAAAATAATTATCGAAAATCTTACACTTATACCGCAAGCCCAAGCAAAACAATGTTTTTTTTATTTATAATTACGACTGCCGCTAAATTTTGACACTTTCAAGAAGTAGCATTTCGAACATGGGTCTGACGATGCTAGTTTCCGAAGCTAGAAATGTTAACATTTTGCATTGTGGAACGTTTGACGTTTGTTATTTGTGATAGCATCGGAGGGCTTGTGGAACGACATTGCTAGCATTTTGCTCTAAGTGGAACGCGCCTATAATAGTACACGACGAATAAAATGCAATGATAATATAATGGTTTTAGTTTAAACTTCTATTGAATAATATTCAATAGCATATTATGCTGTATGACCAAGCGCGGATCCAGGGAGGGGGGGGGGGGGGGGGTCCTCGGTCGGCCTAAATAATAACAAAAAGAAACTACTGATCCAAGTTTGATACAGTTTGTAGGGGACCAACCTGAAGGTCTAAATAGTCATATAAAAAGAAACTAAAAGAAATCGGGTGAACATCCATAAAAAATACATACAGTCGAACACAGAACCTCCTACTCCTTTTGTGAAGTCAATTAAAAATGTAGGTGTAGGTACTTGGATCATGATACACATTTTTAGGATCACAAAATTCTAAAACAAAACCTACCTTCTTTCAGTCCGTTGGTTTCTGATTAATGTTCGCACAAAGATCCACGGTGAACTAATAATTACTGACGTATGATAGATAATACACCGCTAAAAGGTACTTAGAGAACAACCTATACTTGACTTTGTGACATATACAAAGAATAACTACATATACACAGCTGTACACTGTCTGTCCAAGTATGTCTGTGAAAACAAAATAGCTACAAACAGCAGCTGACCAGATAGGGTTGCCAATTGTCACGCGCAACATTAAAAAAAGAAAATCATGTATCTACGTGAAGAACACGGTAGGCACGTTTTTATAGTAACTTATGTAGGTAGTTGTTGAATATTATAATGACAATGTAATTAGTAATTATTAAGTACCTAACATCATTATTACAAAGGGCGTCGCCAGGGAGAAATATGAATTAAAGGTAAGATAGATAAGAATTGTATAAAAAAGATGTATAAAAAAATACTCTGGGTTTCGAGCTCAAGATTTCTATAGACACTTAATCATTACTATGCTGAATATGGATGTGTAAACTGGTAAACATAAAATTATTATAATTCTAGTAGTTAGCAGTAGGATGGCAACATTAGAAACGAGATATTTACCACGTTTCATTCCACGTAAATTACGGGCAGCAATGCGAAAAAAATTGCACCAATTGTTGTCAGTCTTTGAAATTTGACAAATTTACCTATTTTTTAACCTATCTGCTGTGCAAGGAAGGAGAAGCAAGATTGCGAATGTATGTCTGAATGCATTTGTGGTGTTCGTTGCCATTGTTAAAACAACTGAGAAGCATTGATAATAATAATAAGTCAATATTTGGCGCATACACGCCTAAGTATTAGTAACAAAGCGCCCCACCGAGCGCGCCTGGAACTAAAGTTGACATTGTTTCATTTTCTGACGTTAGTCACAGAATAAATAATAGTACAAGTTTGTACGTTAAATCCGTAGACCAAAGAGTATACAAACCCGTAGATCATCAAACTACTGCCATCAGCGCCAAAATGGTGAGAATTAAATGCTCTCATTGCGACGTTCGTCAATAGCCTGTCAATAGAGTACAGAGTAATGTGCAGTTGTTTAAGTGTGGTTGGTCACGTACATATACTTAAACGTAATACTTGTACTTACCTAAAAGGTAATAGGCACATCTATACTTATAATAAAGGAATAAGTTATATAAAGTCTGTATTACGGAGATAATAAAAAAACTAGGAAGGTACTTAACATGAATATAACTTAACAAGAAAATTAGCTATTGATCAAGAATATAACAAAAAAGTCTGTCTGTCTATCGTTTGTCTGTTCACGCATCACGACTATAAACTCCTGGACCGATTGCGAAGCGGTTTTCACTGTTGGATAGCTTCAGTTGTGACTTAGAAACTCGTGTACTAGATATCTCAATCCGAAAAGTAGACGCCGAGTAATCGATAAAAAACTATTTGAGGGCTGAACGAAGTTTTATGAAATTTGGCATAATGGTACTTTTGGTTTTAGAATAAAACATAGGATCCTATCCCAGAAAAATGACAAAGCGGGCAAAGCCGCGGGCATAGCTAGGTACTTACATAAAAGTTGCGTTTGTATGAGCTTCGTGTTATCCGTGTACCACTATTGTTGTTGAATCAAATAATTTAATTTTTAAAGTTAGCAGCAAAATAAATATGACATTTAGTGGCAATACAGCAATAGCATTGAGCACAATTACCTATTCTGCGTTAGAGGTGAGTAGTATTCAAGGAGGTCAGTGAAGTGAAACGAAGAGCATTCAAGTAAAAAAGTTGAGCATTGTTGACATTGGTACTTCCTTATCTAATTTGTATACAAAACAAACTCTTTATGAGCTTGACCACCTGACATACATTGAGATAACTTTTAAACAAGTGGGTACCTACTGGCTTCGACCAATATAAATTTGTCATGTTGACTCGTTATTATTGTGCAAGTTGTACGGACATGGCCCGTCTATTAATTTTATATTGGTCGAAGCATACAAGTGTTTATTCATTGCAGTATGTATTCTTTTTGTACTTGTGTTCTGTTTAGTAACTATTGTGCTATTACCAGCACATAGGTATTAGAAATTAGATCAATGGCCGTATCCTCAGGCTTGTTTAAACCTTCAATAGCGCTGGCGCTGAAAGGACGCGGGCCGCTTCACGGATTTTATGAGGCGGACCTATGTTACGTTCGGATTGGCATGAGGCCGTTTTGGGCATTTTCCAAAACCACCAAACGTCCCAAGCCGAAAGACAAAAAGCCTATTCCCTATGGTATAAAGTGGCATTTCCGGTATCATTTTTAAGACCATGCTCCAATATTTAGGGGTTTTTTTCCATAAATATGCTGGGTCAACAAAACTGATAATTATGAAACAACATAATGTACGAGTATATGTTTTGAGATCTTTATCTCTCCGTGACCAAGACAAAAACGTGATTAACAGAATTTCATTCGATACATTTTCTTATCAAAAATCACGTTATTTACAGAAATATTTTCATTTTTCTAAGCTAGGCATAAGCTAGGCTTAAGTTTTATCTAAAAGCAAGAAAATATAGTTTATTATCTACTGTCAAGACCAAATTTACGTAAATAAATTAATAGCCTGCCAATAAAATAAACTATTGAGACTTAAATAATTTAGTTCCGAGCTATTGTGTGTTCAAACAGCGTTCGCGATATTCAACCTTGTTACGCAGTCACTTCAGTGCTTGTTGCGGGTAGCGGGTAGCAGAGTGTAGAGGCGGAGCTTGCGTGAGAAAATGTAATAATAGAGCCTGGCCTTCACAGTCAATTTCATTTCTATGCGAAACAAACGGCGATCGAAAATATTTCAGTATTATAATTCCAAACCGAACGCCAAAGGTGATCATACTTGAATTTAGCATTTTTAATTGTTATATAAGCCATTTGATTCAAAACGAACGCCTTAGTAGTGGCCACAGTGCAGCATAAATCAGCTGCTGATTTATCTTCAATCAGTTAAGGCATCGCGGAGGTCCGTTATTCAAAGGTGAGATCAATAGCCGCATCCATGTCAAGATTTGGTCCTTCTGTAGAACAAGTAGTAGACATAGTGAATTCAAGAGGTCGGGCTCGCTTGGCCGTACTCGCTGCTGCGGGTGAAGTGGGTACGGGGCGGCGGCGTTTGACCGGCTCTTTTGTGGATGAGACTGGCAACTTCAAGGAGTTTATACGGTCGGTCTGAAATATGAACAAAAAGAGCCAAATGTTACTTGAATTTTCGCGATTCAAACAACACCTACAATTACTTTAGCCAAGTTAACTTACTTTACCTTGTCACGAGGCGGTCCTTGGGTTTGTTCCACTAACTAGGCCAGGGACCAAACCTCAGTGGACAACATAAAAGTACAGAAACAATTAGGAGCACTCGTGTGTTCATAAACAGAGATCTTGCACTCGACTATTATATTCAGTCTTCTCCCAATTTAATATATTTGGTAAGAGTGTACCCTTGGGGCTCTAGTATTGTTAATAGCACAGACTTTTCGTGCTTCAACAATACGGATCAAAACAACCACGAACGAAAGTACTATCATATATATTTAAAGGACTCCAGATGTAATAAACTTATTTAGGTACATATTTTATAACATATTATTTCGAAAAATATTCCAGTTTTTGCTAATCCCATGACAATGTGGGAATGACAGGTTATTTGAATTTAGAATTAATATAGACAAACTATCAAATGGGTGTATGGTTATGATGAAGAGGTTTGACATCGTCACAAGCTGAGTAAAAGAATGAGTCTTACTCCTTCAAAGATTATTGGATAATGTTTGTCCAGCATTACCTCATACGACAAACAAACTGGTTTCCGTTTGTCAGGCCGCCCGAGGGCCTCTGACATGGCTAACGACTGCTATTATCCAATACAAACCGGGATAAAAAAAAGAAAAAAAATATACGACTGCCATGCCAAAAATAAGTTATGCCAATAAATTATTTAACGTTGGAATAAAATAAATCAAAATTCAATTTAATAAGTACCTATATTGTAAAATTCGAAATATTTCCTTTCGCCCTTGTTGTATTTCGGCAATATGGATATTAGGGCCGAAAAATTAAAAACAAATAAAAAAAATAAGGCCTCGGGGTGATGTAAGGATTCTAACAATACCCCATACATTCAAATCTAATCAGGCATTTAAAGTTATGGTGGAAACTCAAATACATACACACATACATGAACACTGAAAACAATACACTCCTTTTACTCATACTATTATTTATTCTGTGTTTGTACGTAGGTACTAGGGCGATTTGTTTAATGCGAGTTCTAGTTTCTTTTAATTAATTGTAAACACAAGGGAAAGCGTAAAAAACTTGGCCTGACTAATAAGTGTGTTCATCTGTATTTTTTTCATTTCAAGGTATAACTGAAGGTCACAAAAACGTCAAGAGGTCATAAGTAGGTCCTACTTACCAATGCTTGGTTCCTGCGTGTGAGCAACCGACAGTCATCGCTGGTTATCGTAGAACGCTTGGCATGTCTGGAAAACATAAATGGGTACTTACTAATAAATTAACTAAAGATTCGTCTTAAAAATGCCAGGGACCGAACTAGCCTCAATCCTATTTGGCCTTTGATTATTGTCTCTGCCTATTCTAGGGTCCCACGAGTATGAGCGTGGGCGGCAAACATCTTTACAGAAAGGGGACCTTACATTATTTAAAGAACCTTGGCGTAGCCATAAGTGAAAATACCGAAATGTCGCGACCACTGATCAATTCTTAATAACTCGATAGAGGACTTCAATGCAAACAAGAAATGTTAGAACACTGTATCCTAAAGTGTCACGTTCCTGTAATATTTGAGCTCAAAGACAGCGTATCTGAGGTATTAAATACAGAATGTAACAGTACCTCAGATATACAGGGATGTAACAGCAACAGCACGGTGTAGCAATACTGAAAGGTAAGTATCATGTGTACATACATCCAGTGATTTATCAGATGATTACTGATTATGATGACCTACAAGGATATAATACCTAAAATCAGAAATAGATTTCTCCATACAACATTTAAAAAAAAAAAAAAAATTTTGTCAACCCTATTGACATAATGCTCCACGATAGGTAAGTACTTAACGGTCAAGAAAGTTCGACCGTATGTGTGTATGTTATGATTTTATATGCTATCTTTGAACTCCAATATCTCAGAAATGCGACTCTTACTTTAACATTTTTTGTTTGCATTGAAGTCTTCTATCGATTTATTAAGATGTGATCAGTGGCTGCGCCATTTTGGTATTTTCACTTGTAGCTATGCCACAAAGGTTAGAAGGCCTTCTTCATGCATGGTGGAAGGAGGTAAGCTATTTGGTCTGAGGAAGTAAGTAATGTAACTTACTTAATTTATTACTAGTGGCTCTGTGAGCTGTAGACCTCGCGCATACAAACTGTTTTGCAATCTAGCGGAGCACAGTAACGCCATCTAGCTACCTTACTGTAAAACTAACATTATTAACCAAGGTGCTTCATCAATCCCTACCTAGTGGGTAAAGGGATGATTTCACTAGTAGAAACCTAAAAGTGAGAAATTTACTACATTTTGAGGAGCTATTCTCCTCATCACGCCGAAGATTCTCATTGGATCTTCACCACATTTTTATGAGATTAATTTAAAGTTACTAACTTTCAAATAAACAAACAACAAACGATAGAAAACGGATCTAATAAGGCGGAGATATTCAGTAGCCCCCTTTTTGGGAGAAGTAAATCAAAACCCCTAGACTAAAAAATTCTAAAAATGTGTTTATTCTGTAAATCAAGTTTCGTCTAGATCGGTTGAGAATCGCGACGAGTAGAGGAGAACAGAGATCCGGACATACGAAAGCATTTTTGCCCAAGCTGAAACTCGCGCTTCGCACTCGCTCGGTCAATGAAGCGAACAAGTACAATAGTTACAACGGATCTGTGTGAAAGAAATTTCGATCGGAAGTTGCATCTAACAGCGCAAATTGCTATTTTTCTGGCGCAATCCTAATGTTGAAGGTGAAGACAGAATTGTATTAACTGCCTCGCTCCCTCGCTTACGTTTTTCGCATCAACGTTTTATCCTCACAACTGTGCCTGCGCAATCGTTCACAGATCTTAACTTCACAGTCACAAAGATCCGTTGCAACTAATCTAGTTACGTAGTATAGGTTTGTATATTATATAGGTACTTACTTAGCAAATCTTTCCAAATCATCTGCGTAGCAAGTCATTTTGTGGAAAAATATGTCCAACAGGAGATCCATTGCAGGTTTTGTGATATTCAGTCCCAGGAAATGACAAGCTTCTGTACACAAAGATTGCACATCACGTTGAACTGATACACGAACTCTCTGAAATTTCGAAAAACTAAATATAATATTGGTAGGTCTACAGTACTATGTAATGTAATAGGCAAAGATTTTGAATTACGCTTACTGATGTACTCCCGGTACCTCTACGGTATAGGTAAATAGAATGTTATTTTTTTGGTAAGTGCAAGGAAGTTCTATGTACTTACAATAGGTACGTAGTTGAACCGTGAACGCGTGTTGAACGTAAGTACATAGAACTTCCTTGGGTAAGTGGTATGGTATCGAAACAATTGATTTTAGTGACATCTGTAGGAAAAACAAGGAACTTCAAACGCACAAAGCTTAAGAATATTACTGCTCTAAAAGTTCTGTTTTTTCCAACAGATGTCACTAAAATTAATTGATACGGTTACGAATAAATTCATCAAAGGTCATTTTGAATTAAATTTTTGTTGTATCTACTTATGTACTACTTCAATTATTGGTAAATGAAAGTAAATACGGCTAGGTTATCTACCTGTTCTTTATCCAGTGCCACAAATGTTGTCATTTTGTTTTGTGAAGTCCTTTGCCAAATATACGTAGGTACTTTGGTAGGTATTCGATTATTTCCAGTATTGATAGAGGTAGGTACCAAATGAATACAAACAAATGAAACATATACGCCGAAAATCTCAATTCACAAATTAACAACCGTTTTAATTTGACATAAATTTATAAAATCTGTTAATCTGTCATATAAATATAACCTTGAAATTAGGGATGCCCGATCTGAATCGATACCTACTATGCATTACGATCTTAGTTTTTTTAATCGATTCACTATGCGATCTTTCCCCAGATCGAATCGAACGCCTAGCAGATCAGATGAAAACATTCGAATGATTATTATAGTAAAGCTCTCGTATGTGTAATGTTCTTATATCATAGATCAAAACATAAACATTTTTGGGACAAGGAATTATATTTTTGGAGATCTTTTGGGTACTTCATTTATTGTAAACTATCTCTGCGGCCTTAGGTGAAGATATTTCGTTTATATTATCCATAAAAAATAATACTAAGTAAGACTAATCTCGCGTTAAAATTATGTAAGAAGTAGTATAATTTTATTATATTTTGTATGAAAAAAGGAATTTAACCTGTGAACACCACAATCAGTTGTGTTGTTTCTGAACTTAAAGCTAAAACTCTGCGAAATTAATAAACGCATAAAGAATATCGAAAAAGTACACATTATAGCGATTTCTACCATACTAGACACCGGATTAAAAACAATACATATATCAATACGATCTCTGTGAGATCGATTCAAACACATGCGATCCAGATCAAGGATCGATTCATTGGTTAACGATCCATTGCGATTCAAAAGATCGGGCATCCTTACTCAAATGTAATTCAAAATGTAAACTTTATACAGCTGACTGGCTAGGGTTGCCCGCTCCTGTGTTAAATTTTCCATAGATCTGCAGACTAAGATTAGACTAAGAGACATTTGGGGTTATTAATTAAGCTTTTATTTAACTTGCAATGTATGTTTATGTCAATCTGTCAAAGCTGAATTTAAAACCACCTTCTAGCCTGCAGAGTTGAATTTTAACATGTTCGTTCAGTTCCGATGACAATGCATTTTTATGGTAAGCATGATCTGAATCGATATCCAGAATTACTCCAGATTAAGGAACTCTTCAATGGATAACAGCAGTGTGATTCCGTATCTTGGTTTCAATCAGATTGTTACTTGTTTCAATGAAATTTTTCTTGTTTCAATCAGATTGTTACTTTCTTCATAGCAAATTCGACTCTTTCGCAACGCATTAATGAATTTGACAGATTGAAAACGATATCCATACCAATATATAAAAGTGAAACGTTGTCTGTTTGTTTGTTCGTTTGGGGAGCTTTCACGCGATAACGGCTAGACGAATTTTGAAGAAATTTTGAATGGAGACAGCTTATACCCTAGAATAAAACATAGGATACTTTTTATCCCGGAAAATTGAAAGCTTCCGCGGGAAAAATGGAAAATGTTGATTACTGACTGTAAGGAATGGTCTGTGGTTGCCATGTAAACGAAATAACAAGTCTGTCAAAAAACATCAAGAGCATTGGGTGAGATACCTACTTTTGCATAGGTTTTTAATATCCTAGAAGAAAATAGGATGCTTTTTTTCGCGATAAACAGTAGTCTGCGCGTACGAAGTCGCAGGCGGGACAACTAGTGATCAATATTGCGTAATAGCACTGTAGTACAGACACAAAATGTTGTGCCTACGTATTTTATTATGATAGCCGGTTTTAAGTTTTACTATGACGTGGTCGCTGTACTCAGGGTTGGGCCCTGACTAACGGTGCCCTGACTAACATTCCGATTCACGATATCGCGCTCATGACAGTTGAGTGCTGCAGTTGATTCGGAATCGGAACGCTCGTGTGCATCAGGCAGGTACTTTTTTAGTATTAAAAAATCATAGAAAAATGTTGTCTAAGAGATACCTACGTTAGTTCATTATTGTAGTATTATCAAGTATGAAATGTACTTAGAGGGAAAAAAATAACAAATTATAACACCGAATATAATATTTCAAGCGTGAATCATAAAATCGTAAAGTAAAAAATGATCGTTACCTGGTCAAAAACCACGTCCAGCACATTACTCACTCTCACGGTGCCTCGAACGCAACTGACCAATCACAAGCCAAACGGCGTGGTCTAGTCAGCATATCATAGCATGCGCTATAATATAGTGTGTATAGGTAGTTTTAGAGAAATTCGCTTGATAATACTTACCTACCTGTTAATTGTTGACCAGGCCTCCCCTACCAGCCTTTATTCAAAGTTTTTTTTTTTTTTCTTTGAGTGACGAGTCGAGCAGGTCGCTCGCCTGATGGTAAACGTCACGCCTTCCCATAACAGTTGCAATGCCACCCCCAGGGGCGCGTTCACTTACTACGTTCGAGGACGCACGGATAACCCGCGCGATCACTCGAAATCGTTTACGGCGTCGTCGAAAATAGTAGGGGAGGGGAGGAATAGTATGAAACTGACACTTGATAGTTGTCAGTTCTATGTGGACGTCCAAAGTCGTTCACTAACTCCGGCGGCCCTATTACAGAACTTGGTTACAATCGGATTATCACTTTTTTCATAGCAATTTCGACTCTATCGCAAGGCATTAGTGATAGCGATATTGACAATCTGATTGAAGCCAAGTTCTGTGGTCGGGGCGCGAAACTTTGTAAGTAGGTATTGCAATATCTTGCGTGGCATTGCACTGCGCTTGTCACCCTGAGACAATTGTTTTAAAGGGGATAGTACCTTGACGACCTCTTCGCAATAGATATCTTCGAAGTAAGTAGGTCGGTTTTAGTCTGTGATTTAGTCCATGTATTGCTATCTCCAGCAGTGCGATTACGTAATGTTGATCATATCGGTTTCAAGCCGTCAAATTCATTAGTGCCTTGCAATAGAGTCAATTTTGCTATGAAAAAAGTGACAATCTGATTGAAGCCAAGTTCTGTGGTCGGGCCCCTGTACCTACTGCTGTTTGTATGTATGTATGTGGACGCGTTCCACCACAGCGTCGCCCCTATTTGGTCGAATTTTGACAAGCGAGGTATTTATTAATCAATTCGATTAATACCTTGATTATCGATCGATTTAACCTGTGGACGAGAGAAATTTTGGAGTTCTTGGGCTATTTTTTAAATATAGAATGATTAAAAGGTTTGCCATACAAAAAATCTGTATTTACGGAAGGTAAATGAACCAAAAAAATATTATGAAGCGAAGAAGGGTAGGTTATGTTTTCAAAATAAAAACTTGACCAGATTTTGACAAGTGAGGTATGAATCGATCGTCTTCATGGTATCGTGGTATGGTTTGAGTGGTCCGTTAGTAATTATCAACTTAAAGTAAGCACCAGACGGTAGGCTGTTATGAGCGTGAGTTTACATTCTATAGTATTCTATGATTATGCGGTCGCTAGAAACATTGGCCTTCAAACCGTGACACAGTAATGTTTGCACATTACTGCTTGCCGGTGGCTATCTGGCTAAGGTCAGGCCCCAGGCGGATTCTTGAAGAAGGGCCCAAACAAATTATAGTTGATGAATATAGTGTAAACTGACCAAACGCTGCCCCCCCCCCCCCCCCCCCCCAAATATTGGCATCGTCACCGAATATAAACTTTTTGAAGCGATAGGTATTTACAATGTTGTGCCAACATTTGGACGTTTACCAGCACCTAACTTTATTTTTTGATATTCCTTTTTTCTAATCAAGACCAGCCACTGAGTCTAATATTACGATTTGGTAAGTGCCCAAACCGACTAAAGTAAGTACAGTGCCACCAACTTATTTGTGAACTGAATGGCGTGAGTGTTCCGGTCAATCGATAAGTAGACCAACAAGTGCTGAACAAAATACAATAGTACAAAGAAACGACTTCAAATGGATTAACCAATAACAAAAAAACTACAATGTGGTTAAATTTTATATGGGACTACACTGAAACTCTAACCTTTTGAATAAAACAACAACCATCCAAATCGGTTTAGTAATCTTAGAGATTTAAAGCAATGTAAACACAAAATCAAATGGATTTACTAAAAACTATTTATTATCGAAAAACTACTGAACCAATTTTAATACAATTATTTATATGGGACCACCTGGAGAGTATAACCTTTCAAACAAAAATAATTTTCATATTTTGCCCGTAATTGACGGAGAACTCGGTGTACATACACCAAAAAATACAGTCGAATATATAACCGTCTCCTTTAGTCAAAAACCTGCAAAAATACAGAAAATATGAACTTCATTCGTGGCGGCTGTAGTTCCTTTTATTGCCACTTCACAGATAAGTTGCAGTGCAACCGCACTGTAACACTTACCTGACACCCGCATGCCACAGACCACAAAAAAAAAACAACAAATTTCTTTCTTTTAAGTTTTATATGAATGGAAATCGTTTTTTCCCAAATTTGTTTTTATATCTTTCTTTTTAGTTTCGTTAAGTGGGCCAGCGTAATTCAAAATCTTTGAGTTAGGTAAAATTCCAAAAGTTTCTCCGTATTATGTCAAAAAAATATGAATCGCCAAAATGATGTTTAGTCGATTAGTCGTCTAACTGATCTGTGGTACAGTCACAGTTGCCATTTTTTAAATCGATAAACTCACTACATGTTATCGAATTGATACATTTTTACCGAGGAAGAAGATCCATGCTACCGAATTTTGATAAAATCGATCTTTATCGATCTATAAGATCCATGCTTGCACTGCTGAGTAGGTAAATGAAGAACTTATTCAGTTGAAAAGCCATACTAGAAACAGTTAACAGTCCATATATCTCAAACAACCGATTTTGATAAAACTTAAACTATTACCTTACCTTAGTTGAAGGAGACAAACTATTACAAAAAGAATTATTGCAATCGGAGTTGTAGTTTCCGAGAAACACGTGGACAAACATACATACATTCATTTACGAAATTTGCCACTATTTTTAAATTACCAAAAAAAAAAAAAGTGCTGTGCAGAAGTGGCATTGCAATCCAAATATGCAGTCAGAACTTTTGAATATTTAACAGTGTAGAATTTATTAAAACCTGAAGTTTTCGGAAATCCTACCTAAAATTATGGACACATACTAAAAATACTATGCAATTAATAAGAATGAAATCACATAGTGTTCGTGAGTAGTGAAAACTATCTCTGTCCTACTCTTTCTCGCATTTTCTCGCGCGTATAATTACCTCGACTATCACGCTAGCTACCATTTTATCAATAACAAAATAAAGTAGGTGTCTCCGGTGGGTTGGGAAGTAGGTACCTACACCTACATACGAAATAAAATATGAAATGTAGAATAAAAATACTTTATTTGATTAATTCTAACTTTCCTTCATACTTTTACGGGCTTAGGACCGGCAAAATTACTTTATTTATTGAGTAGGTAGGTGTTGAATTGTTTTAGATTAAAATACCAACACCTAAATATCACAATGAACCAAGTTAAATTTAAAAGTTATTAAGTTAGAAACAAAGGAATTTTGGCGTATTTAACAGTTTATAATCAGCTATTTACAACTATTGAAATTACACTACTTAAATTACTTATTAAAAATTACTATTACTTATTATTATTTTTTGAATTACTATTTATACTGCTTAGAAATTAACTTACAAGTATTTTAACAATTGTTCGAGGTGACCACCTTCATTATCAATACACAAGCGAGCACGTTTACACAGATTACTGCGTAATGACATTAAAATGTTTAGGCTTTTCACTTCGTCAAAAGCGTCTGATGCGCTGTCGTAACACTTGCAGTGTCCGGTTCACTCACATAAACACGCCGCTTTATTTCGCTCTATATAAAGAAGTCCCTATGTGTTAAATCCGGCGAACGCGCTGGCCACGGTATTGGTCTACCGCGACCAATCCAACGGTCTCCGAATTGATCGTTTAGGTATTCCCTAACCATTCTATGAAAATGCGGCGGGGCGCCGTCCTGTTGAAAAAACACACCTTGCAGATATGCCAGTGGAACTTCATCCAGCATCGAAGACACCGTCCGGAGAACCTCGTCCTTGTGCATGTGACGGGGTAAAAACCGAGCCGTGGTCCAGCATACGTTGGTAGACACTCGACATTGTAGCGAAGTTCGGTTGTCGAGCGTCAGGATACAAATCACGGTACATTCTGAGAGCTTCGCTCGTATTTTCCCCAGACAGGAAATATGCACGTAACATTAACGTGTATTCACGAGGTGAAAATTGATAAGCCATCGCGACGGTTATCAAGCGGCGTAGGAACGGCGTGTGCGATGCGACGCGACTAATTAGTAATTAGGAAAAAAGGAACCGCGGCGACCAATATGCCGATACGAAAGGGATAGACGCCGGCGGGGGTGGCGCGGGTGCGGGGCGGGGTGGAGGTTTGTGGCCAGCCGATTACATCCTTGAGCTTCGACTCGAGTGTATATGCACTATTATTTATTCTGTGGCGAGTGTTTATGAATCGCGCGCGCATATACCTAGTATTTATGAATGAATTAGCAAGAATTTATTTTAGGTGTGCGAATCTATGTAAACGTGACCAATTATTGACTGTTTTGTAGGATAATATTTACCTTTTTTTTTTTTTGTTTTTTTTTAGCCTAGATGTACTCAGTACCAGCAGTAGATACAGCTGTTTTTTTTTTGGTAATTTAAAAATAGTGGTGTATATGTTTGGTATATAGTCGGTTAAAAATGAAAGACCAAATCATTATTTTTACAAATGTAATATGAGCATTCTGTACAACATTTTGTGTATAACATCCCACTGTTCAACAAAAAACGGGGACACTGAATAACTTAGGAAATCACTCGTTGATAAAAAAAATACCCACACGTAGGTATTAAATTAGAGGAAATATCCAACAAATTTTACAAACAAAGCTCGAGCGACCATATTTAATTATACAAGATGTAATATAAATCATTATCTCAGTGAAAACCGCCATATTTATTAAACTTTTACAAAAACTGGTTTCATAAAATGAGGTATAGCTCGCGAGGCCTAAGCTGAGCTTTGCATTTGTGTGAGTATACAGTACCACAGAATAAATAATAGTACAAGTACAGAAGGCTAACTGAGTAAAGTCATTTAAATAAATAGCGACTCTCGCTACAACGCTATAAAGTGCAATTTAACTCGCACGGCGCTGCGAGCTTTCAATTACATTTACCTAGAAGGCACCCTCCCACCGCGTGCAGGCTAGAATGCACCGTATCACAACGCGCGAGAACTTCCATTGCTCTAACCGTTTCAGAATCGCTGTCCCTTTTTCGCTCGGTAGGGTTGCATTAAGATATGACTAGGTAATTGTACTACTAATTATTCTGTGATATGTTACGACTTAGATATTGTAACAGAATAAATAAGTAATAATGTATTATGTTATTACTTATTATTATAAATTAAAATAGTTCTATTACATACAATGACATTCTTATCAGAATAGACCTACTACCTCATTTTTTACTACCTACCTATCCCGTTTTCAGAACGCCGATAAGTTTAGTGAGATACCTACCTACGTGTCGTTGGTTGATTATGATTATATCCTATAGGTATTGCACTTTGATAAATAAAGGTGCCTGTCTGAATTCCATGCTTTTTAATGAGTGAAAAGTAAATTGCTAGCTACGTAATAAAAGGTATTAAAAGTAGTTAGGTATTATACGAGACATATATTATATAAATTCCTAATTAGTTGTAGGCTACTTACTAAGTCAGCACAGTAATTCATTTTCTGATCAACAATACCTACTAAAATCAATTATAAAATTACGTTGATCGATTTAATAAACGACTTTATTTCTGCGCGCAAAAAACCTTAAATATGCGTAGCTTCGGTATGGAACACAAATGAAATAACATAAAACTATAGGAACCTACGTAATAAAAAAATATCAATATCCAACTACATAACTAGGACCTATTATAGGTATTACAATTTATTACCTTTTAATATCCTTTGGAAGCGTAAAGAATGACAATTCGTCGTTTCTATCACTATTCAAACAGCCGAATGCTATGCAGTACTTTCTAGCTTTCTTCTTGGTACTCATAATTAAAACAGAATAAAGTTTGTCAATAACTTTACGTAAGTAGGTACTTTATCGCTAAGTACAAGGCGCGCGACTCATCGAGCGCACGCTTGACACTCGACTGAACGGACCCGAATATTGGGTCCTCGAATTTATTTGTACTTGTTGCGGAGTGCGACCGCCCTGACAGTACTTACGTCGCGCGAGGGACGCACCGCGCATCAGGCCGGTTGCCAAAACAGTTTAAACCAAGCAAAGGATGCACCGCGCCTCAGCCCGGTTATCACATCTACACTATCTATGTACACTCACACAAATGCAAAGCTCAGCTTACGCCTCGCGAGCCATACAAATCAAACTATATTATTAAAATTGCATCCAAATAAAATGGTTATTTCTTACGTTTAAGTAAATGCGAACTAATAATAACAAAGACTGAACGAAAATTGTTAGAACAAATACATTAGATTAACACTTTATTTTAACAGTAACAACGCAGTGAGTATCTGGTTCTGATACATTTAATAAGGCAATAACAATCGTGCGTACGCTAGCAAAACTATGGTTTTACGTTTTTTTCTGAGGCTTATTCACAATACAAATAGAAGCTGTGAAGAAACTGTTTGATTCAACGTACACACACTAACATACTCGTCCGTCTCATTAATCATCATCAACAGCCTGCATTAGTCCACTGCTGGACATAGGCCTTTCCTAATGCGCGCCACTGAGCCCGATCTTCGGCTCTTCTCATCTGCCAGCTACTGCGCATATCGTTTCTCCATCTGCAGTGCGAGCATGGATCTTATCGATCGATAAATTTACCGATTATTTTTAATCAAGTTCGACGTTAATATTCGATAATACGAGTTCGGTAGCACGAAACGTACTTTATCGACAACGACATAAATTCGATAAATCATATTTAATATATAGATTTATATCGACAAAAGGAACCATGAATCTTATTTTTGACAATTGTTGTCGATATAATGTCGGTAATTTTACCGAATTTTATCGGCTTTCCAAAGTTACACGTCAAACTTTAGGTTAGATTTAAGGAATATGCTACTTTATGGTAGTTAGGTAGAATTCCAAATGACAGAAGTTTCTCCGTAACAACTCAATATAAGAAAAAAAACTGCCAAATTGTGTCAAAAAAGATTTTTTAGACTATTAGTCGTCTATCTGATATATGTATAGTCCACGAGTTGCCATTTTTTTAAATCGATAAACTCACGACGTGTTATCGAATCAATAAAATTTACCGAGAGGCTAGATCCATGCTACCGCATTTTGATAAAATTGATAAAAAAAGAACTGTTTACCGATCGATAAATTTATCGAATTTTATCGATTGATAAAAGATCCATGCTCGCACTGCTGGCCGGAGAACGTCCTACACTGCCTATACGTGGTCTCCACTCAAGAACTCGTCTACCCCACCGGTTATCGGCTTATGTGACCGGCACATTGCCACTTCAGTTTGCTAATTCTTTGAGCTATATCGATGACTTTCGTTCTCTGGCGGATCACCTCGTTCCGTTTACGATCCCTTAGAGAAACCCCGAGCATAGCCCGTTCCATAGCTTAGAGGACGAGTTTCACAGTTAGTGTCCATGTTTCGGCTCCGTATGTAATTACAGTTAGGGCGCACTGATCAAAGACTTTCTTCTTTAGACACGGTGGGATGGGCGACGACAAGATATGACTCGTCCACTATATTATAAAGCCGGGTACACATTGTGTGCAACACAACATGCAACGCAATGCAACACCTTCCATGTATGCGCACGCACGCAAGGATGCTACTTCATTCGTAGCACATGCGCTTCTATGATTATGTAGAATGTCGTTTTTTTTTGTGCGATCACAACCGCACTTCGGTTGTGGAGGACATCAGGCCGTTTGTTGCCAGTATGTTGCCGCAGCAGCAACGTTTTTCGCCGCCGCGTGTCACCACAGGACCAGCAACTGAAATATTGTCTGGAAGAGATCGCTTTTAGCGATAAGACCGCCCACTGTGCCTGTTTTTTAAATTATTTCTTTTATTTTTTTCCCTTAGTTTTGATGCAATGAAGTGTTTATTATTATTAGTTGAGAACTACGGCAAACCCCTCGCCGCGAAGGAACCATACAAATCCAAGGGTGACTAACACAGCGGCACCGCGATGGTTGCGGTGCCACGTGTAATCGGCCTTATAAATGAACGTGTGCGCCCCTTACAAACATGGAATATTAAAGCGTATGAAAGCTGGGAAAAAACTCTTATTGATCTCATAATGTAAGTATACAAACAAAATAAATAAACAATACAATAAAAATAATCAGGAAATATGCAGACAACTTCCGAGCCATAAACTTCCGCTGCGACTACTGTCACAGCATAAATATTAGTACAAGCTACTGTATCTAGTTAGTCCAAAAGTTATTGTTATCTCTTTCGCGGTACGTACAAGCTACTGTATCTAGTTAGTCCAAAAGTTATTGTTATCTCTTTCGCGGTACAGTCTGCGTGCGTCTCTCTATCCTACTTGTCTTAATTTTTTTGCCCAGACTAGACACTAGCCCGGGGCTAAGACAGCTGTGCAAGTGTGCCTCAGAATACTAACACTCAGATCGAGACGACAAGATTTATCAAAAAATATTTATCCGAGAATAACAGATAGCGTTGTTGATTACTTTTTGGTTTGACATTTACGGTTTAAATATCAAACCAAAAAGTGATCATGGGCTCGCGAACAATGAATTCTCTGTGGGTCGTTCAGAAATCCTTTTCTTAAATTATGACTTCTGTGGCGGCACTGCCAGCAGTTTCGCCAACGTCAAGTTTTTAAATTTTATACGTATTGTCACGTCACAGTCAATTGTCAATATCCCGAATCAGTAAAATGGAGGAAGTTTTACTGAGGTCGGGGGGTTAAATTTGTGCTTGTTAGATGTCAGGACACACTGATCTGCATAGATTTGCTCTGCCTTACTTTCGTTTGTGCGATTCAAAGCGCCCCCACCGAGGCTCCATGGAACTAAAATTGTCAAAGTGCGTTAGTTCCGTGGGCGCTCACTACTGGCAAACTATCAGCGCCAAAATGGCGAGAGTCAAATGCTCTCTCTGCGACGTTCGCTAAAAGCTTGTCTAGAGAAAGGAGTAGTATGCAGTTGTCTATGACAGGACAGCACAATCTTTTTTTAAATTTGCATCTTTTAATCGATAATTTCATAATAAGAGCAATATATCTACTATACACGAAAAAAACATAGGCAACATGATCAACATTTTATACTCTGTAGGCAATTTATAGTTGACAGCGTAGATACTGCTTGGATGCGATGACCATTAGTCACATTAGCTATTTCTTCGCTATCCCTGATAGGTCACATTCATAATACGTCACTTTGCGCATCTAGTCAGTTTCCTTTACTCGTTTCATGCTGTGTTGCGACTCTTTCCCAACTCGTCCGACGCATGTTGTACAAAACAAAATAAAATGTTCCTTTTTTTTTATTATTTAATAAATCATTAAGTTATTACTACTTGATGATCTTATGACTGTTTGTCACACTAAGATGGCGACAAACAAACAAAATAATAAATGGATTGAAATGAGTTTTTATTTTTTTGCTTTATTGTACATGGAAAAAATGCGTCGGACGAGTTGGGAAAGAGTCGAAATACAGCATGAAACGAGTAAAGGAAACTGACTAGATGCACAAAGTGACGTATTATGTGACCCATCAGGGATAGCGACGAAATAGCTAATGTGACGAATAGTCATCGCATCCCTTTACAACATTACAACGCCATCTGTTTTGGGTGAAATAAATTACATTAAATTTATTTACCTACAGGAAAACGGCTCATTGACATACCAGAATTCCCATGCATGATTTGCCGTTACCAGAGGTCATTATGTTAAAACCCTTAGTGTTCAAAAAATCTATACCATAAATAGTCCTTCAGCCAAACTCAGAGATACCAATTAAAACTAATTAGCATTAAAATGCTAGATAAAAGTTAATTGACGCCTACGGGTATGGGAGGTAGATGTCAATTAACGCTAATCGGGCATAATACATATAACGAGTTTCACAAAGCGGCAATAGATTTAATAATGGAAAGTCCAAAGTTGTCAAGTGCCTAATTTTTGTCTGAGTTTCTGTACTAAATTATTTGTGTAAATGTGTATTAATTGTGAGTATGTGTTATTTGTTTGTTCAAAATTTTTATGGTGTACTTGCTCTTGATCCTTGGGTGGGTGAATTGGGAAACTGTAATGCCCACCCACAGGAATGTTAGAATAAATAAATAAATAATCATTTGTAATCCTTGATTAGTTAATTGACGGCTCTGAGTGCTGCGTGTGTTAATGGTACGTAATTCTAAAAGTAGTTTCCACAGGTCTTCTATTGTATATTGTATTGCTGCAAGTCTCTGATCACAAACCTTTTCTTTCGAATATTTGCTTCTATTTAAAAATATATTTTTCTATGTATACAGATACTCTTATTTTATGAGGATGTTCAATATATAAATATGATTATGGATGCAAATAGCTTAATCCGCCGTTCAATAAACTGCCTAACCTGTTTACTAAACGGCGCTGTTCAATTAACTGCCTGAATGGTAATCAGCCATTCAATTAAACAGCTAGGCAAATGATTTGGATCGATAACGTTTAACTACTTGCCTAGCCTTAGGCACCATTAAACTAGCGGCCTGAAAGATATTCAGCCATTCAATCAAATTTATAAATATTCGTCTGTTTGCATACTACTATGTTTGATAGAATTTCGCATAAAAAACTAGGTAGGTTAGTTAGGTTGAACATGAAAAATGTTCAAAAATATTTGTCTCTTTGCAAACTACTATGTTTGACAGAATTGCGTCTTTTTTTGTCACATGTTCACCCTATTGTATGAATATCCTAAGCAATAAGCCAATTCATTAAGGCCAATATCATGCAGGCCGTTAGTTGAACTGCGCCGTTCAATTAAAAGAGGCTAGCCTTTTAATTGAATGGCGGACTGAGCTATCTGCCAGCGACATATACATTTTATGTTCGGATCTGCTACACCTTCTTGACGATTTGGACGACATCCTCGTCGGCTAGCACGTGCTCGATGCCAACTTTCTGGGGCTGATGCTTCACTGAAGAACCCCATACCAAGGCACTGAAAAAAACAACATCGTAATTAGTCTATTGATCGCCAAGACTTCCTTCCAAGTCATGCTACGAAACCTTCGAACATCTTATAATTTATGAAGACCTATGACAGCCGAGTGGTATATATACTACTGCAAGTAAGAATACAACAATACCAGGTACGATCCTCGGCTCCGCACAAATGAATTTCCTAGGTTATGTGCGGATTTCCTTCGCTCCGTGCTAAAAAGGGGTTATTTATTAATAGCAGTCGCACAGCCGTAACAGATGCCCTCGGGCAGCTTGACAAAATCTGACACCAGAGACCAGCACTACCTCATTCGAGAAACAAACCGCCGAACTCGAAAAGAAAGGGGTGTTATAGGTTTGGGATGTGTATCCATCCGTGCGTCTGTCTGTGGCATCGTAGCTCCCAAAAGAATGAACCTATTTTGAAGCCTTTTTTCTGTTTGAATGCTGATTGATCGAGATGGTCAACATAGGGTGGGAATGGGATCGTAGCTCCCAAAGGAATGGACCGATTTTGTTGCAGTTTTTTATATTTGACAGCTGATGTGGTCAACAACATTCGAAATGGGTCTTAGATATAATCAGAGGGAGGGGGAGGAGTATTTTTTTAAATTTGTGTTAGTTTATGATTATCGTTTTGTTCATAGATTAAATTAAATTTTACTTTACCTCTATCTCTGTAGCATATATGACAGTTTAGAACGTATATTAGTAGTGTTATTAGTATATTCATTATTAGTAGTTTGGTAGTGGTAGGCCTCTTACACAAGAATCCGCCTGGGGTAGTATCACACCTTTGTCAGATATTCAACTGCCAAGCAGTGTGTAAACATTTCTGTTTCGGTTTGACGGGCAATGGAGAAATGACCAGCTCAGCTAGTCTTACTTCATCATCAATAGTATAAATTGAAGTCGCTTTCCGCGTCTGACTCTCTGTCTATTTGCCCGCTAACTCCTCCTAAACCACGCAATGGATTTTGATGCGGTTTTCACTATCAGTTAGATAATTTTTCACGGAAGGTTTATATAATACTAGCTGTGCCCGCGGCTTTGCCCGCGTGATCATTTCATTTAAAAGTAGCCCACACGTTTTATTCCAGGACCAAAAGCCAAATCACCACCAGACCAGTTGTAGGTTTGGTCCAGGTCCAGAGGACGAGGTGTAGGTTTGGTCCAGTTCCAGAGGACCAGGAGGAACAGGACCAAACCTACAAAGTACAATATTATACTACATTTCTTCAAAATTCGTTCATCCGTCAAATAGTTTTTTATCGATTGCTCGGCATCTAATCATCGGAATAAGGCACTGCCTTGCCTTTTTATAACGCATATTCTGTGAAGTACGGAGTGCCGTACTTCACAGAATATGCGTTATAACACACTTGCACTTATATGACACTTTAGAAGTGCACGTATTGCAA
This sequence comes from Alsophila aescularia, assembly GCA_946251855.1. Lineage (NCBI taxonomy): Eukaryota > Metazoa > Arthropoda > Insecta > Lepidoptera > Geometridae > Alsophila > Alsophila aescularia. The sequence continues at coordinate 59,066,428 of OX276378.1, read as the reverse complement.
TGAAATAAACGCATATAATAACATATGAAATAAACGCATATAATACAGTATGAAATAAACGCTAGAATAAACGCACCGCGTTCCACCGCAGGGCAGTGCGTGCAAGGCCTAAGATACCAAGTACCCCAGTTTTTAAATCAGTCGCAAGGGCTTGAGAGCAGGGCCTGGATTCTGTATGACCACTCACGCCAATTCCACGCCACCTGCGAGGAATTAGGGAAGGTGGGTATTTACGCGAGGTTTTTAAACCAGGTTTTGGCTTATAAGTACGCCGCCCTGGTGCGGACCCGCAATACTTGCAAGACTTTCAAAGTATTTTACTCACTAACTCGCTCTTTCGCCCCGTCCGCACCTACATACTCGGTGGCGGGTTCGGCATGGCTTCGGCTGAGTTCGGCCGCACTCGGCCAGCCGGGTCACAAGAAGCTAGGTATGGTTAGGCGGTACTTCACGCCGGGATAACTTTTGAAACTTTACCAAGCACAGGTCCGATCTTATATGGAGTAAGTACTGTAGCCACATCTGGGACGGTTCTGCCAAGTATCAGCTCGAGGCTTTGGATTCAACTGAGAGACGTGCTGTGAGGCTCATTAGGGACGACACTCTGGTAAAGAGTAAAGCTTCAATAACTGGCGCATCGACGTGAGGTCGCAAGCCTGTCGGTATTCTTCAGATTGCACTACGGAGAGTGTGCACAAGAACTGCACAATCTGCCGATCGCCTAGTCGTACGCGACTACGCGATCGGCAAAGCTCCACTCATAAATGGATGAAATACTTCGCACAAGAACGAAGCGTTACGCTTATTCATTTATTTTAAGACCTGCAAAGGACTGGAATGCCCTGCCCTCGTCAGTGTTTTCGCTTAATTATAATCCAGGTGTGTTCAAGTCAAGTCAAGAGTGAATAGGTATACTAGACGTTTATTTCGTATGTGTTTCCGGATGTCCAGCTGTTCTCCGCTACAGTTCGCATTTCTCAACCGATTTAGACAAAACTTGGTGACAGGTTAAAATAATTATTATAATTTTTTGTCGGGGGTACTTCCCCCAAAAAGGGGGCTACTGAATATTTCCGCCTTATTAGATCCGAGTTCGGTGGTTCTTTTTTTATTTGAAAGGTAAATTGTAAATTTGGTGTTGATCTGATGAGGATCTTCGGCGTGATGACTAGAATAACTCCTCAAAATTCAGTAAATTGCCCACTTTTAGGTTTCTACCAGTGGAATCATCCCGTTTTTTAGGGATTAATTGGTTATTAATGCTAGTTTTACAATAAGGTGACTAGATGGCGCTCTGTGCACCGCTAGTTGTTTGCAAAAAAGTTTGTGCTCGCGTTGTATACAGCTCACAGAGCCACTATTTTAAAAAGTAGTAACATAAAACTCACATTTTAAACTCCTTCACAATGGACCTGTGCAGCTTATTGCAGAAGTCTTCCACACTGGTCCTGTCCGCGTGCAGCACCACCGGCGAGTTGTAGTCGGGCAGTTGTCCCTTGGGCTTGGTGTATATTCTGATGAGCTTCAGGTACTCCCACATCTTTTCCAGAAGGTCGTCGAAGTTCCACCTGTGGTGGGCTGAGATGGGCACACAGTGCGGGATCTTGTAGATCACGTCAAGCTCTTCTATGCTGATTTGGTCTGAGGAGAAATGATACTAAATTAAAAAGGTACTTCATCATCATCAGCCTATATCTGTCCACTGCTGGACGTAGGCCTCTCCTAATGCACGCCACTGAGCTCGGTCTTCAGCTCTCCACATCCATTTTCTACCGCAGGTCGTCACTCCACCTGGCCACAGAGCGTCCTACGTTACGTTAGCCTAGACGTGGTCTCCACTCGAGAATTCTTCTACCCCAACGGTTATCGGTTCTTCGGGAAATGTGACCAGCTCACTGCCACTTCAGCTTGCTTACCCTCAGAGCTATGTCAGTTACTTGACATGGCTATAAGTATTTGCGAATTTGCGATACTTCTCGAATGATCTCCTTGCGTTGATTTTAGCAAATATATTTGGCTAGCTACTTATTTGTAAATAACTAGCTTAAAAGCTAAAAAAACACGCCTGCCCTGCCAAAAAAGAACTTATGCCAATAAATTATATAATGGAATGTATGAATGTACTTAACAAGGCCTTCAATTTGATACCCATACAGTTTTTTTGCTTTTCTTGTTTAATAATGAAGCCATACTGAGGCCAAAAAGAGGAAAAAAATATTTTCCAACAAAAATTGCCTATCTTACTCGGGGGGGATGTAAGGATTTTAACAATACCCCATACGTCTAAATCTGTTCAGGCATTTAAAAGTTATGGTGGAATAAAGAAACTCACATACATACATACAAACATACATGAATTCTAAAAACTGTAATCTTCTTTTTTTGGGCAGTGGTGTAAAATCATGTATTCGATCCCACGCGCTTTTTAGTTTTTCGACGCACTTTTTAAGAAGGCAAAAACGCAACCATTTTGAAAACAAGACATTTTCAAAAGTGCTAACATAAATCAAGGCGAAGAGAAGAAAAGGAATGAAAAACAAATTAAGTGACATTCTCACTTTTTTTTTCTGGTTCGCAGTCGGTTTTTAATTGCAGAACCTACTTTAATAGCAGAACCTACTTTAATTGCAGAACCTACTTTAATTCCAGAACCTACTTTAATTGCAGAACCTACTTTAATTGCAGAACCTACTTTAATTGCAGAACCTACTTTAATTGCAGAACCTACTTTAATTGCAGAACCTACTTTAAATCGTTATAAATCTTAAATGGTCATTCAAAATGAAAAATTATATGAGAAACCTAAAGATGATTTTCAAATATCTATTCAATAATACCCCACTTAAAATAGTTTGTCTACTTTATTTTTTTTATTTTTCACAATATGGCATCTGGTTGTCGCCATATTGAATTACTGAGTCTTAAGTAGCACTCGCAAGGTTAAGACAAATCAATTGACGTGACGACCCATTGAAATCGGTCCACGCGATTGGTCTACATAGTGCCACAAAGGAACCGACATACATACATACGTACACAATACCCTCACCTCAGTCGGGTAAAAAATGAAGCTTGCCTTACCGATCTTGTTAAGCAGATAGATACACGGCACGTATATCCTGTTGCCCTCGATAACGTCGATCAGGTCGTCGCTGGTGGCGTCGAACCTCAGCGTGATGTCAGCGTTGTGGATCTTGTACTCCGACAGGATCGTCTTTACAGTCTCATTGTCTAGTTCGGATTGTGGGCACTGGAATTTGGAAAGAGACATTTGTAATGGGTTTGTTCCTTAAATCTGACTAAGTCATTGCTTTAGGTGAGATCTGATAGCTTTTGAATCGACTTCACAAAAAGAAGGAGGTTCTATGTTCGACTGCATGTTTTTTATATCATCATCATCATCAGCCTATATCTGTCCACTACTGGACGTAGACCTCTCCTAATGCACCGTGCACGACCCTGAGCTCGGTCTTCAGCTCTCCTCATCCATTTTCTTCCGGCCGCTTTTCGCAGGTCGTCACTCCACCTGGCCACAGGGCATCCTACACTACGTTTGCCTAAACGTTTTTTTGCGTAACATACGCAAAAAAACGTTTAGGTACATACGTACGTTTTGTACATACGTACACAGAGTTCTCCGTCAAACGAGGACCTATTTTGAAAATTAGGTGATGGTAATTTTTTGGTCCGTCGTCGGATATACAATATGGCAGCTGTAAGCCGCCATATTAGTTTTATTGATACTTACATACATTATATCCTATGTACCTCTCGTTATTAAGACGAATCCAATGATGCCTCATTAATCAAAATCCATCAAGCCGTTTAGGCTATAGGCCGCGCCAAATCAACATACATACTCGTACATATATCCCAAAAACAAACCTCCACAGTCGGGTAAAAAAAATATGTCGAATCACGCTTTTGTACATCGCAGTAATAAAAAAAACAGCATAAGAGTTGTTCAAAGCGTTACCACAGAATGAATAAACCTCCAAATAAGTAATACGTAGCAATACTTCAGTGAAACCCGATTGCTACTCAATATGATCTACTAGTGACTCGCGCTGCTCGCTTCGCAAGGGTAGCTAAGTAATACGTAGTAATACTTCAGTGAAACCCGATTGCTACTCAATATGATCTACTAGTGACTCGCGCTGCTCGCTTCGCAAGGGTAGCTAAGTAATACGTAGCAATACTTCAGTGAAACCCGATTGCTACTCAATATGATCTACTAGTGACTCGCGCTGCTCGCTTCGCAAGGGTAGCTAAGTAATACGTAGCAATACTTCAGTGAAACACGATTGCTACTCAATATGATCTAATAGTGACTCGCGCTGCTCGCTTCGCAAGGGTAGCTAAGTAATACGTAGCAATACTTCAGTGAAACCCGATTGCTACTCAATATGATCTACTAGTCGCTGCTTGCTTCGCAAGGGTAGCTAAGTAATATGTAGCAATACTTCAGTGAAACCCGATTGCTACTCAATATGATCTACTAGTGACTCGCGCTGCTCGCTTCGCAAGGGTAGCTAAGTAATACGTAGCAATAATTCAGTGAAACCCGATTGCTACTCAATATGATCTACTAGTGACTCGCGCTGCTCGCTTCGCAAGGGTAGCTAAGTAATACGTAGCAATACTTCAGTGAAACACGATTGCTACTCAATATGATCTACTAGTGACTCGCGCTGCTCGCTTCGCAAGGGTAGCTAAGTAATACGTAGCAATACTTCAGTGAAACCCGATTGCTACTCAATATGATCTACTAGTGACTCGCGCTGCTCGCTTCGCAAGGGTAGCTAAGTAATACGTAGCAATACTTCAGTGAAACCCGATTGCTACTCAATATGATCTACTAGTGACTCGCGCTGCTCGCTTCGCAAGGGTAGCTAAGTAATACGTAGCAATACTTCAGTGAAACCCGATTGCTACTCAATATGATCTACTAGTGACTCGCGCTGCTCGCTTCGCAAGGGTAGCTAAGTAATACGTAGCAATACTTCAGTGAAACCCGATTGCTACTCAATATGATCTACTAGTGACTCGCGCTGCTCGCTTCGCAAGGGTAGCTAAGTAATACGTAGCAATACTTCAGTGAAACCCGATTGCTACTCAATATGATCTACTAGTGACTCGCGCTGCTCGCTTCGCAAGGGTAGCTAAGTAATACGTAGCAATACTTCAGTGAAACCCGATTGCTACTCAATATGATCTACTAGTGACTCGCGCTGCTCGCTTCGCAAGGGTAGCTAAGTAATACGTAGCAATACTTCAGTGAAACACGATTGCTACTCAATATGATCCACTAGTGACTCGCGCTGCTCGCTTCGCAAGGGTAGCTAAGGGTTTTTCTTAATTTTTACACAATTCTATCTGTTTTTTTGATTGACTAATATGAACAAAAACCTGGTAGGACTGTGTCGGGGTGCACGGCCGTTTGATTGTCGTGAAATGTCAACGCCACGTACAAATCGCGAGTTATACCGAATGAAAGATCACAATAACGTAAACGTTGCTGATTATGAGCGGGACACCCGCGGCTTTGCCCGCGTGGTCATTTCTCTGGGTTAGAAGTAACCTATGTGGTATTTTAGGACCAAAAGTACCTATAAGGTATAAAATATCAAATTTCACTCATCCGTTAAATATGTTTTATCAATTGCTCGGCTACTATACACCAAAACCTTTACCACTAAAACCTTTTTTAATTCAAAACCTAATTCTTACGTGATGCGCAAACAGACAAAAAGACAGACATGATTTTGAAAAATGTTAAGTATATTCGTTTATTTAAAGTTCATTCGCTTATTTAAAATCCACTAGGCCATTTTTTATTATTATGTTCTTTGTAAAGAGAGGGGGGTTATAAGTTTAGGGTGTGTGTGTGTGTGTGTGTGTGTGTGTGTGTGTGTGTGTTTGTTACTTCTTCACGCCTAAACGAAAACGAAACAAAACTTGGTAGGGAGGTAGCTTACTTATAACCTGGATTAACACAGGCTACTTTTTATCCCGGAAAAATGTATGGTTCCTGAGGGACGCGAGTGAAACCGCAGGCGGAGCTAGTATTTATATGAATTTAATAAAAAAAAACGTACTTATTTAACTTTACTTTAATAGTTGCAATTGCAACATTAAACTATAGTATTTACATTAACTTGAATAATGAAAATTAAATTTTGTATGAAGCTTAATCGAAAAATGCTCTGTTAAGTTATAAGAATTATATAATTTTGAAATGGTATTTTAGAGACCTGTATTTTGATACCTCGCTCGATAGGTTTTGGTCATTTCTTGTACCGTCTGAATAATATGGCAGCTGAAAGCCGCCATATTGGTTTTCTTGACACTTCATATATCCTATAGCACTCTCGTGATCAAGACGAATCCAATGATACCTCATTTATCAAAATCCATACTGCCGTTTAGGCAGGACCGTGTAGGACGCGCCTAAGAAACGTACAAACATACATACAACCCAAACACATAACCCTCCTCAGTCATGTAAAAACCAATGCAAAAGTATAGTAGCAACGCTCGTGGTGCTTTTTGACAAAGTTGTTATTATTTTGTTTCCATGGCAACATGTCATTCCGTTCTTTACAGCAAGTAATCAACATTTTTATTGGCAATTTTTTGACACAAGGTATCAAAAAATTGCCAATAAAAATGTTATGTATGTAATATGCGAGATTTAAATTCATTAATTTTTATATCAACATATGAGGGTAGTTATGTTTTGATTCTATGAAATAAATCAGTTTGCTTCTTGTACTCAACTATGGCGTATTTCTTACCTTGGGTTATAGTAATTTACGTAGGGATCTCTAGTTTATTGAAAAATAAAATGCTGCCCGTGTATAATGTAACTTTCTATAAAAGAAAGATTTTTTTAAATAGGTTTAGTATTTTTTGAGTTTAGCCATTACAAACAAACATACAAACATAAAAAAACATATCTTTCCTTTTTTAATATTAGTGTAGAAGTGTAGATAATGCTCTGCTAATCGAGCGATGGTGGCTGAGATAGATTCCAACAATACCAAGTTCGATCCTTAGCTCCGCACCAATGACTTTTCTAAGTAGTTCGGATTAAACCATGTCGAAGGCCCTCATGCGGCCTGACAAACTCTGACACCAGAGGCCAGAACTACCTCATTCCACTAGCATGCAAAGAAAGCGGGTTGGTTATATAGAATGCAATAACTTTTGAAACATTAGAGCAATCCTTTTAAAATAAAAACTAATTTAAAGTTTATTTCATAACAAATAAAGGAAGAAGAAAATCCTTTCTATTTCTTTTTGGTGATTGTATTAAAAACCATATATAAAAAAAATGGTTAATTTTTATTATTTAGCATCGTCTCAGATATCTAGTGGAAAGCATACCAAATCAGCTGTATAACAGCTGAGCATGAGCTGTTAATACAGCATAACCGCTGTATTAACAGCTCATGGTGACAATACAATATACTTAAATGTGTGAAAATTGTATATTTAGCATATTATTCGAAATCTAGTGAAAAATGTTCACCTTTTTCCACACCAGTAAATAAAAGTGAAACGTTGTCTGTTTGTTTGCTTGGGGAGTTTTAACGGAATAACGGCTGGACTGATTTTGATGAAATTTGGAATTGAGATAGCTTTTACCTTGGAATAACAGAAAGGATAATTTTTATCCCCGAAAAATGGTAAGTTTACACGGGAAAACTGGAAAATATTGATTACTCGCTGTAAGGAATGGTTGCCATGGAAACGAAACAATAACAAGTCTGTCAAAAAGCTACAAGGGCGTTGGTGCCAGAGAGAATAGAATACATTGGTGCTATACTTTTGCATTGGTTTTTAATATACTAGGAAAACATAGGACGCTTTTTTCGCGATATACTGACGGACGAAGTGGCGGGCGAAAGCTAGTTCAAAATAAACTTTATAATCTTGAACTTTTAACCACTATAAAATTGCCTATAATACAGTTTTTATTTCATAAAGCTTGTTCCAATATTTTGGAAGTTATTGAGGTTTTTGTAACAAATCCGCTTTCTTTGTGGCTTAGTGTAGTCAACAAAAGAGATTCATAAACTTACAGTAGTGTTCAAATTGATGCCGCCCTTGTCTTTTTTCCTAAAGTTTATATTGGGCGGCTGCTTGTTTAACCGCAGCCCGAAGCCTTCCAACTCGTGCTCCAGAAGTTTCTTGTGCTGCAGCGGCTTCAGCACGTCCAACACTATGAATATGAGGCTGCACGTGCGGGCTACCGCTATCACTTGACGACCTCGCCCCTTGCCGTCTTTGGCTCCTTCGATGATTCCCGGCAAGTCTAGAAGCTGTGGATAAGGATTGCTTGTATTAGAAACAAGTAAGTGTATACCACTGTATCATCATATCAGCCTTTAGAAGTCCACTGCTGAACATAGGCCTCCCCCAAAGAGCGCCATGACGAGCGATCATGTGCCACCTCCACCCAACAACTTCCTGCGATGGCTACAATGTCGTCAGTCCATCGTGTGGAGGGTGTCTCCCTACACTTTGCTTGCATTCAAACACCTTTATTTCCCAACGGTTGTCAGTTCTACGAACTATATGACCTGCCCATTGCCACTTCAACTTGCAAACTCTGAGAGCTATGCTCATAACATCAAACAATAAACTAATCCAGGCTCTTTCTATTTTCACACTTATTCGTTTTTTTTTGCGGAATACATTTTGGCTTTTTTAATCATAATTAGTAGTATCACCGGGAATGAATAAGTGTACGGGTAATCAGAATAGTGACATGGGAAAGGCTATTTTTACTATGGCACTACCAGTAGTGTCACGGGAGTAAGAAAACTCCTAGGGCACTACTGTTAGTACTGTTAGTACAAGCAGTAGTGTCACGGGGCATAAACAAATGAGAGTATTAACAGCGTAAATAAAAAACCCAGAATAGTGTCACGGGAAAAGCTATTTTTACCAAGGCACTGCTGGTAGTGTCACGGGGCATAAACAACTGAGAGTACTAACAGCGTAAATAAAAAACACGGAATAGTGTCACAGGAAAAGTTATTTTAACTAAGACACTACTGGTAGCGACAAGCAGTAGTGTCACGTGGCATAAACAACTGAGAGTACTAACAGCGTAAATAAAAAACACGGAATAGTGTCACAGGAAAAGTTATTTTAACTAAGACACTACTGGTAGCGACAAGCAGTAGTGTCACGTGGCATAAACAACTGAGAGTACTAACAGCGTAAATAAAAAACACGGAATAGTGTCACAGGAAAAGTTATTTTAACTAAGACACTACTGGTAGCGACAAGCAGTAGTGTCACGTGGCATAAACAACTGAGAGTACTAACAGCGTAAATAAAAAACACGGAATAGTGTCACAGGAAAAGTTATTTTAACTAAGACACTACTGGTAGCGACAAGCAGTAGTGTCACGGGGCATAAACAACTGAGAGTACTAACAGCGTAAATAAAAAACACGGAATAGTGTCACAGGAAAAGTTATTTTAACTAAGACACTACTGGTAGCGACAAGCAGTAGTGTCACGTGGCATAAACAACTGAGAGTACTAACAGCGTAAATAAAAAACACGGAATAGTGTCACAGGAAAAGTTATTTTAACTAAGACACTACTGGTAGCGACAAGCAGTAGTGTCACGGGGCATAAACAACTGAGAGTACTAACAGCTTAAATAAAAAACACGGAATAGTGTCACAGGAAAAGTTATTTTAACTAAGACACTACTGGTAGCGACAAGCAGTAGTGTCACGTGGCATAAACAACTGAGAGTACTAACAGCGTAAATAAGAAACTCAGAATAGTGTCACAGGAAAAGTTATTTTTACTAAGGCACTACTGGTAGCGCCAAGCAGTAGTGTCACGGGGCATAAACAACTGAGAGTACTAACAGCGTAAATAAAAAACACGGAATAGTGTCACAGGAAAAGTTATTTTTACTAAGGCACTACTGGTAGCGCCAAGCAGTAGTGTCACGGGGCATAAACAACTGAGAGTACTAACAGCGTAAATAAGAAACTCAGAATAGTGTCACAGGAAAAGTTATTTTAACTAAGACACTACTGGTAGCGACAAGCAGTAGTGTCACGTGGCATAAACAACTGAGAGTACTAACAGCGTAAATAAGAAACTCAGAATAGTGTCACAGGAAAAGTTATTTTTACTAAGGCACTACTGGTAGCGCCAAGCAGTAGTGTCACGGGGCATAAACAAATGAGAGTACTAACAGCGTAAATAAGAAACTCAGAATAGTGTCACGGGAAAAGCTATTTTTACTAAGGCACTACTGGTAGCGCCAAGCAGTAGTGTCACGTGGCATAAACAACTGAGAGTACTAACAGCGTAAATAAGAAACTCAGAATAGTGTCACAGGAAAAGTTATTTTAACTAAGACACTACTGGTAGCGACAAGCAGTAGTGTCACGTGGCATAAACAACTGAGAGTACTAACAGCGTAAATAAGAAACTCAGAATAGTGTCACAGGAAAAGTTATTTTAACTAAGACACTACTGGTAGCGACAAGCAGTAGTGTCACGTGGCATAAACAACTGAGAGTACTAACAGCGTAAATAAGAAACTCAGAATAGTGTCACAGGAAAAGTTATTTTAACTAAGACACTACTGGTAGCGACAAGCAGTAGTGTCACGTAGCATAAACAACTGAGAGTACTAACAGCGTAAATAAGAAACTCAGAATAGTGTCACAGGAAAAGTTATTTTAACTAAGACACTACTGGTAGCGACAAGCAGTAGTGTCACGTGGCATAAACAACTGAGAGTACTAACAGCGTAAATAAGAAACTCAGAATAGTGTCACAGGAAAAGTTATTTTTACTAAGGCACTACTGGTAGCGCCAAGCAGTAGTGTCACGGGGCATAAACAACTGAGAGTACTAACAGCGTAAATAAGAAACTCAGAATAGTGTCACAGGAAAAGTTATTTTTACTAAGACACTACTGGTAGCGCCAAGCAGTAGTGTCACGGGGCATAAACAACTGAGAGTACTAACAGCGTAAATAAGAAACTCAGAATAGTGTCACAGGAAAAGTTATTTTAACTAAGGCACTACTGGTAGCGCCAAGCAGTAGTGTCACGTGGCATAAACAACTGAGAGTACTAACAGCGTAAATAAGAAACTCAGAATAGTGTCACAGGAAAAGTTATTTTTACTAAGGCACTACTGGTAGCGCCAAGCAGTAGTGTCACGTGGCATAAACAACTGAGAGTACTAACAGCGTAAATAAGAAACTCAGAATAGTGTCACAGGAAAAGTTATTTTTACTAAGGCACTACTGGTAGCGCCAAGCAGTAGTGTCACGGGGCATAAACAACTGAGAGTACTAACAGCGTAAATAAGAAACACGGAATAGGTCACGGGAAAAGCTATTTTTACCATGCCACTACCAGTAGTGTCACTATTTGTAGTGTCAAGCAGTAGTGTCATGGGCCATAAACAATTGCGTGTACTAACAGCGGAAATAAAAAGCCCTGAATAGTGTCACGGGAAAAGCTATTTTTACCGAGGCACTACCAGTAGTGACACAGGGGTGAGAAAATTCCTATGGCACTACTGGTAGTGCCAAGCAGTAGTGTCACGGGGCACAAACAACTAAGAGTACTAACAGCGTAAATAAGAATCTCAGAATAATCTCATGGGAGCGAGAAAAAATGGGAAAGAGAAAAAGAGAAAATTCTAGGTTGAATTGAGAAATCCTCTTATTTAAAGTTGGTTAAAATTATGAAAGGTTCTGCGCATTGATATTGAATATTTTAGTATTAACTAGCTGTGCCCGCGGCTTTACCTTTGTGGTAATTTCTCAGTATTAAATTTACTAATCTAGGTATTTGAGGACCAAATGTACCTATAATGTACAATAGTTATACTAGTTATATCAGCAACACGAAATTCAGCTGTCTAATAAGTTTTTATTGATTGCTCTACTTCTACCTATTAAATAAATATAAATAGGTACAAAGTAAAACAGATTATAAGTCAAAACCTAAGCTATCTAACAGTGACACACGCATTTCAATTGGTCAAGTAGTTTTTATGTGATGCGCAAACAAACAAACAGACAGGCAGAAACAATTTTCAAAAATGTTATATTCTTACCCTAGACCAAATTTTTAAATTATCTGAATTGTACAGACTTCTTGGTACTTACTGCTTTATTAAAACTATCTGTATAATAAAGCAATAAGAACTTAAAAGTCTGTACAATTAAGATAATTTAAAAAAAATGGTCTATGGTACTTAAAATAAGCTATTAAACAAGTTTTTTTAAAATTCCTTTTTGTCTGTATGTTTGTTCGCACATCACGTAAAAACTACTGCACCGATTGCGATGCTGTTGTTGGATGCTGTTCACTGTTGGATAGCTTAGGGTTTGACTTAAAAACTGGTGTACATGGTATCTCAATCCGATGAGTAGTAGCCAAGCAATCGATAAAAATACTGTTGATGGCTGATGGAATTTTAATGGTATATTGGTATTTTAGGTCATGGAATAGTACATAGCATACTTAACGTAGAGAAATGACCAAGCGTGCGAAGCCGCACGCTAAGCAGCTAGTAGATAGATAAATCATTAAAACAACATGTTACGAAAATTTATATTAAATAATCATGAAAATACTTTTACTGTTTATTTTTAATCACGTGTTTACCTTAATTCTCCCAAATGTTGTTACTTTTGTTATTCTCATAATTTAGACACTTTACAGGATCAGAAAAGTATAAGTGTATTTAACCTGTCGGCTATCAGTATCCCATGTGGGATATATCCGTCAATTATTTCAAAATTTTGCAAAAAAAAAAAGTAAACACAAAAATAAAATTTTTGGTTCAATTACTTTCCTAAAATACTGGTTTTATTTATGGCAAACCTTATAATCTTATCTCTATAATTCTCTATTTAAAAAATAGCTCAAGAACTCCAAAAACGCATTCGTCCACAGGTTAACACTTAATGTTGAGTATACCCATAAAATTTCAACTAAAGGCCGTTCAGGATACAGAGAGAACTTTTAACAATTCCCCTCCCTACTTATCTCTATTGCTTGTGCATAAATGTGAAATAAATGTATTGCCCATTAATGTGCAAGTGTGACAGCAATACACATTTCTGCACAAGAGATAGAATAAAGTAATGAAGGGTCAATGTACGAAATTATGTCTGCATCGTGACCGGCCTTCACAAAAAATTTTTTTCCTAATTTTCTGCCTCATCCGTACCTCAAACTTTGGTAACTAAACCAGCAAAAGCATTACATCACATTACAAATTCTTGCTTCAGTATCACTTCTATCTATATTTACCAGTATAATGCAGACGGCAACATCATCTCTTGGTTTAAAGATACTGAAGGAAGAAGGTAATCTGCAGCATATTTGAATAAGTCATTAGTGGTGGGATAACAATTAGATTTGAAATTGTGAATGTGTATCCTCTGGTTGTTACGTGCACAAGCCATGCATTTTTCAGGTACTTACCTGTATTTTAGCCCCCTTATATTTAATACAGCCCGGCACAGTGGTCAGCGTTGTGAATTCATATGCCGCCACTTCAGAGTATACTCCCGCTAGATTGGAGAGTAGCGTAGACTTGCCCACAGAAGGAAAGCCAACAAAACCGATACGGGCGTCACCAGTTTTGGCAACATCGAAGCCTAGAAATAAAATTTTGTGAGAATTAGAAATAAGAACTTGTTAAAGCTCTTAGTGTGCAAACTGTGTTAAGATAAGTTGTATATCACCTTGCAATGGAACCAAATTGCATAGTATGTTTATGTTTGGGAAATTCTGGTAAAAGTCAAAATAAGTTACCATATATTATTGATATGTTTGGTTGATGTATTCAAGGTAACATTCAAATTATAGCGCTTATTACACCACCAAACAAAACTTTGATAAAAATATTTTTTCCTTAATTTTAATCTTTTGGACTTACCTTCACCAGTTGCGGCGCCGCCGCCTTTCGGGGTAATCAGTTCACGTCTCAATTTAGCCAGTCGAGCCTTTAAAATACCTAAGTGAAGGGCAGTTGCCTTATTTTTTTGCGTTCGGGCCATCTGTAAATCATTTCAAATTTTCGAAACTGTATGACATATCCAAGACGCAATAACATTACAGAAACACTGATACTAATTCAGAAAAGATAAATTGTGAGCAGATTGTGTAGGTTTATATGTATTTCCTGAGAATTCACTCTAGTTCGTATCATAACCTCTTCAACCAACCTCCGACTCTATAGCGGCAATTTTATCCAATATTGTACTCATTTTCGCTGCTTTATAGTTTACGTGTTAGTAAAATAATATCAGAATAATAAATAGAAACTAAATTAAGCTAGTACTTTTCACAATAATTGCAAAAAAACAAGTAAAGCGTGTCAATTTTTGACTTCGTCTTCGTTTCGTGCACAATTTTCCAGAAATTGTGTTGTGTTGTCATTGTCAGGAAAGTAAAGTTGTCAGTTGCTTGTCATTGCTATATCAACTTGCGTTCGAGATGAAGCAGGGTCATTTTAGGCATTTTTGATTTCCATATTTACAACTAACGATACTAACGACCCAATGCCATGTTATATTTTTTTTTACCAATGTCAAATTTAATAGACTATCATGTTCAAAAATGAAATGTGATCGAAATAATATAATAGCGTTTCTAACTGGTATTTTTGATCCAACACGAACGGCCTATTGAAAGATTATATAATTTTTCATTTATTTTCCGTCAGAAAAACTTAATCTAGGCCATAGATAAATAATAGAAGGAAAGATTGTTCTCTCTTTATACCCTTCACAGTACTTTAAAAAATGTTGCTAGATGGCATTACTTGGCTCGCTAGGACTAAAATTTGTCTGAAATCGACGATATATAGCATTTTACTGTTCTGTTTTATCATATTTATTTATTTTGAGGATAAAATACAACGTTTTCATAACATTACTTACGAAAATAGCAAATTTATAAGCAGGTATTATTAACATTTGATTTAAACTCGCGCTGAATGCCCACGCGCGGTCCCCGCTTAACGGTGCGGACGCCCTGACGGTGCGGACGGCCTAAACATTAGGAGTGAGACCAGCCTGGTTTTGGTTTAAATTATATTTTCAAATTTGTGTTACCTACTTTAAGTGTCAACCGTGTAATATTGGTGGAATATTAAGCGTTACAGTTTTGTAAAATATAGCATGAGTCCTGTGACAGCTGCCAGAATTAGGTACAAGCCTAGGACTTGTACTATTATTTATTCTGTGCCTAGGGGGACTATGTCGATAATGAATGATCGAAATTATCGAACTTTCTTAATATGTAATTGAATATGTTTCAATTATATCAAACATAAGGAACACGTTACACATTTTTATTCTTGTAATAAAGGTACACAACCCAAATCATCGCCAACACCAAAATCAGATTCGGAGTCACGTGACAAATCCTGCAGGTTAAAAATTATTTCTTGATTACATAGTTTGTTATCAAATTGTACATCACGCTCTCAATCTTCTTGTATAATTTTTCTAGACATATTGTCGACTTTCATCCAATCTTCTGGTGTTCAACAAGTTCACATGCATTTTTTAATAAACTTAACATTTTATTTGCCGTAAAAGCCGGTGTAGTATTAATATGCTTGACTGTGTGACTTAGAAAGAAGAAAATTATGTATTGGTAATATTAATATTATATGTAAATCTACCTACTAAGTCTTTGAATAAAAAAATATAGATACACATTTATCTTTGACGTGGGCCCAGAACAGTTATATTGCCTTTGATTATATATATTGCATTATACTGGCAGTGGTATGGTTTTAAACGGATGACAGCATGGCCCATTTCCTTTGCAATTTCATCCAAGACGTATGTTGGAAATTAATAGCAATAACAACAATGGAATGAAAACTGGAAACACGTGGCGTATACAAGGCGATTCAATGATTTAATTAAATTATCCCTAAAACTCATAATTATGATTATTAATTATTATTATTATATAGTAGGGTCATGAAAATTTGACAATATTTAAGTATTCCTTATAAAACACTTACTTTCTTCTTGAATCCCCGCCAATGAAAATTTAAATAACAGCCTACAAACAGTACAATTGTAATATTGCTAAATTGTATATACCATATAATACTTATATCATTGTCTTCAAAGTAGCAGAGGATTTATAAATCAATCTGATAATAATTGAATTAATTAAGTGAACTGCACTGAATATTGAGAGGGATGGTTCATTAGCAGTTACAGTTACAGTTACAGTCAGCCTGTGGTGTCCCAATGTTGGGCAAAGGCCTCCCCCCATGATTTCCAGGCTTCGCGTTCTTGGGCTATGGATGACCAGTAGTCACTGAAGTTGTCTAGTTCGTCCTGGCATCTCTTGCGTGGTCTCCCGCGATGTCGCCTCGCTGTATTGGGGCGCCACATGGTGGCTATCTTGGCCCACAGCTCTTTTGGCATGCGGCAGACGTGACCAGCCCAGGTCCATTTCAGTTCGGCGGCTTTTTCAGCTACGTCAGCAATTTGAGTGCTGGAGCGCAGCTCGGTGTTTCGAACATGGTCAGTTAATTTAACCCCTAAAATGCTGCGCTCCATTGCTCGTTGGCATACCTTGAGCTTGGACTTCTGGATGTTCGTCAATGACCATGTCTGTGCGCCGTAGGTCAGAACGGGGAGAATGCACATGTCCATGAGCTTCCGCTTTAGTCTCATCGGAAGGTTGCCCTCATTAGCTCTTTCATGGACCAATAGCTCCTCCAGGCGTTTTTGGTGCGTCTTGCAACCTCTTTATCTTGTCTGCCGTGGAAGGAGACTATTTGGCCCAAGTAGATGTAGTCATGAACATATTGCAATTCTCCACCGTTGATCTCCACCTTGGGTTCGGTGCGATTGGTCATGTCGCCTTAGTCTTAGACATGTTCATCCGAAGTCCAATCTCAAGGCTTGCATCGCTCAGATCTTGGAGCATTGACTGTAGATCTGCAGCTGAAGAAGAGAAGAGCACTATATCGTCGGCAAAACGGAGGTTGGTTAACCTTACTTCACCGATGTCAATGCCCCTTTTCTCCCAGCCAGCCTTGTGAAAAGCTTAGGAGATAGTGGGTCGCCCTGTTTGACACCTTTTTCTATTGTGAAAGATGGACCCGGTGTATGTAGTTTTAGTGCAGCTGTACTATAAGCATAAATATTACGAAGCAAATTGATGTAAGTGGGATGGATATTTTGATTGCGGAGGGCCTCAAATATGGAAGAGTGTGTGATGCTATCAAATGCTTTTGTATAATCTACGAAGGCAAGATAGAGTGGAATGTTGAACTCTTGGTGTTTTTCGATTATTTGATTTACTGTTTGAAGATGATCGGTGGTTGAACCTCGTTGGAAGCCAGCTTGTTCAGGGGGTTGTTCATTGTCCATATTGCCAGATATACGGGTTTCTATAACTTTAATGAAGGCCTTGTATAAGTGAGATACAAGAATTATAGGCCTATAGTTGTTTATATCGTGTTTGTCACCCTTATTGTGTAGTAGTATAATATCAGAGTAACAAAACTGTTTAGGAAAAGTTTCTGTTCGTAAAATATCATTGAAAAGGTTTACTATGAGTGGTAAAAGACTAGGTTCGCCAATTTTAAGGGCTTCTGTGCTAATTCCATGTTCACCAGGTACTTTGCTGTACTTCATTTTACGAAGTGCAGAGTGGACTTCGAATCCGGCAGGGGGTTCGGTGAATCTCCGGGCGGGATCAGCCCAACTTCAGACAATCCAAGCGATGAAAAAACTGGACTCCGATAATTCTCTTAACATACTAACTTATAACGTACGCACTCTTAAGGAAGAAGACCGATTGATTGAACTGGAAAACGCTCTCACTTACGTCAATTGGGACATAATAGGACTATGCGAAGTGCGACGACAGGGAGAAAATACCATAGAAAGGGATAACTGCATCTTCTATCATAATGGGTTAAACAATACACTAAACGGGGTGGGTTTTTTAGTAGCCAAGAAATGGGAAAATAATATCTCAGAGTTTATCTCGTATTCCGATAGAATTGCCATTCTCAAATTTAACATAACAGACACAAAAAAGATCACAGTCATCCAAATCTACGCCCCAACGTCATCACACCCAGACGACGAAATAGAAGAGTTCTATGACCTTTTAAATAAAGCCTGTGATGAACACCGCAGCAATTGGAACTTAGTACTTGGGGATTATAACGCCAAAGTCGGCGAAAAGCAGACGACAGACTGCTACCAAGTATTGGGACTTCACGGTTTAGGTGTACGCAATGACCGCGGCACCAGACTCATACATTTTGCTTTCAGTCAAAACTTGTAAATAAGCAACAGCTTTTATCCCAAAAAAACAGAAAGGAGATGGACGTGGATATCTCCAGACGGCAGAACTAAAAATGAAATAGACTATATCCTAACATCAGACCAAACCATTATAAAAAACATTCAAGCCCTAAACAAATTTAGATTCAGTTCGGACCATAGGCCATTACGTGCCAAAGTAACATTCGACATTAAACTTCACCGTCAAAAAGTATTTAATCAAAGAATAAAGAGGCTAGATAAAGACACACTGCTATACAACGATCAACAGTTCAATATAGAATTGAAAAACAGTTTTCATTTACTAGATCTAGATACAGTAGATGTACAAGAACAATTTAATAACGTAGAAAGTAGCATCAGAACAGCAAGTGCAAAGGTGAAGCGAACACAAAAGAAATTAAGGAAGCTCACTAACAACACCAAAAATCTCATAGAAGAAAGACTTGTTCTATGTAAAGACAGGAAAGCCATAGAATATAGATTGAAAGACAAAGAAGTAAAACGCAGCATTAGAAAATATATCAGAAAATATAATGAAAAGTTAGTAGAAATGTCATTAGAGCAGAACCGCTCCCTTAAAATTGCTAAGCAAGGGATATCCAGAAACAAGCCCTGGATAACAAGCCTAAAAGACAAAAACGGGATAAATCAACATAGTAGAGAAAAAATCCAAGAAATCTGCACAGATTTTTACAAAACACTTTATTCGGACCCCCAAAAGCCTGTACATGATAATAGCGACTATACTTGCCCTAAAGAAATCCCCCTCATAACCGGATTCGTTATGAGGGGGGTTCAGTTTGCAACACAAACTGTGATTTTAGAACGTAAGACTAATGAATTTGCTTTGGATTTTTTTCTGGGGTCAGGAATGTCGCGAACTGCGATTTTAGAACCTAAAATTATTGAATCGATTCTGGAATCAGTCTTTGTTGACAATACGAGTATTGTACCTTTCCGAACGAAAATTCGAAGGTACCCACAAAAAGAACAAGATTTAACTTTCTGAGAAAATAAGTCACGACAAGTTTGCTTAGTGGCGGTAGACAGACGAGAAAGCGTGGAAAAAGGAAATTAGTGTTGTGACCGGGAATGTAGAACTACCACCTCACCACGAAGTTTATAAAGAGTAAACTAGTGTAGCTAATTGACTATACAGACGACCTTTCCTCAAGCTACGCGCTGCAAACGCCGTGTATTCACAGCATGTTGTACCTTTGCACACTTGAATTCCACAACATGATTAAAATAAACCATTGGCCATTCTCTAAATTACCATCCAAATTTACCTCCTTCTGACGGGGAGGAACTTCGTGAATAGAGAAGGTCAAGATAGGTACACTAAAATGCTTCAGCATAGATAGAAACGGGATTGGAATTCGATAACCTCACGTCTCGGTCACTCTGCAGTGCTATCCTTATCAAAAGTGCAATAACTTGGTTTTTAGACCTAACAGAGTTTTATACATATTTGTAATCAGCAAAACGAGCTCTACATTTTCTCCTTAGACAGTTTTTACATATCTATCGACGATCCAGTTTTTTTACTAAGCATAAACACAATAAATAGGTATTTGGTCTTGGTTTACTTACCAAGAGTGAAATAACTTGAGTTGTGGCAAGGTAAGCTAAAACTCTATGTAATGTTATTAACGATAACTGCAATAAGATGGTTATTTTATTTATAATAAGTACATTCTAACTTTGAAGGCCTAATTTACTCTTCGAGCATATATTGGATATATGCTCGAAGAATTTACTAGACATAAGGGCAATAACTTTGAGATATTGCAGCTCTTCTACTAGTCAAAAAGTCGAGTTATTGCAATTATGTAATGGAATGTCATCAACTTAAATTAAAAGATCACTAATATTTAGAGTAAAAAGTAAAGTTTTTGCATTTATTTGTACCAAAATCAGACATGAAGAATATACTACAAAAGTAAAATAGCAATATATTGACGTGTTATTGCAGTTATGCCAAGCAAAAACCAATTTTTAGACCTATCAAGGGGTGGAGGGGAAAAAAGTTGTCTCACGCGCTTTAATTAGCTAGCTAGTCAGTAAGTCGCAGCACTACCACCACGCCGAATAGCATGTCACCACGTCTGACGCCTGTGCGAGAAAATTTACGCGTAAGTAATATTTAAGAGCCAAGCTTAGTTATTAGTTTCGTTAGTCATTTCCAAAACGAATACAGTAAGTCTTCTCGAATAGCTAGAAACTTTGAACTTCACCATTTAATCACAGAGCTCAAAAGAAGACACCACCGTCTACTCGTTATTCTTTAAAGTGTTATAAAAACCTTCCGTCATCCGAGGAAGATGAATGTGACAATGCTGAAGTTGTTTACTTATTTGAAGATTTTGGTGATAGCGTGAAAGACAAGGATTATTGCCCAGATTTGACTAAAGACTCAGACAATGACTCATCCGCCTGCAATAAAATAATCACTAAAAGTGCAATCGTTACTGCTGAAATTCATCAGAAAACAACGTCTAAAAATAACCATGGATGTAGAAAAGTTATAGAACCATGTGACGTAATCAAAACCATACAACTAGGAGACAAAACAATTGATTTGTGTATAATCAATCAACATGTAGCGAATGACGCTGCTACTAGTGGAGTAATCGAAAAAAGCTTAACTGAATGCTCCAATGATGTTAGACCAGAAACTCAACATGACGAGGAAGCATCTATGATTGCAAAATGTTTCACAAAATTGGGCTTACCTAGGAAAAGATGGATGTTTGATACGCAAATTTCTGAACGCTTGAAGCAAAAAAAAGAGGCTGAATAGAAACTGGCATTATGTACCGAGAATTGTCGTAAAAATTGTACTGAAAAGTTAACACTAGAAGACCGGCCAGATATACATGATCGTAAATCATTATCATATCTTTGTCATAAATGAATAATAATAATAATTGTAAACAAATGTTTTAACTACACTGGGATATGACCCGAAAAATAATAGGCACTTTCACCTGGCGCTTAGTAAGGCAGTCGATAACCATAAAGACAAACGGGGTAGCTATGAACGTAAATATGTTATTGACAAAAACATTATCAAAGAACATATTCAAAGCTTTAATCCAACGATCTCGCATTATCGTCGCAAACATGCACCAAATAAGCTTTATCTACGCAGTGACATAAATATAACGATAATTCAGCAATCCTTGATGGAGTAATATCCCAACATGAAGTTATCATCCGAGACATATCGCAAAGTTGTAAAGGATAAGTATATTTACTAATCTCGGCCATGAAGAGTGTGAGCAAATGTGCTCTATTAGAGTCACATACAAAATGTACCCAAGAAGAACTTCGTATAGAAAAAAAGAAACATGAATCACGATACACAGAATCCAGAGAAGAATACCAAAAAGATAAGGAGCATGGTTCTACCGAAGACAAAGATAATATTTACTTTTCTGTAGTTTTACAGAAAGTGATCATGCTTCCCCGAATGGATCAGTTTAAAACTGCTATCTTTCGTCCACGTATAATTATGTTTAATGAAAGTTTCGTTCCACTAGAAAAAAACAGCAACACATTACCTTACGCGGTCATTTGGAACGAAACTGTCTCTGGACGAAGCTAAGAAGATGTTATATCTACATTCAAGTCTTTTTTAGTACATAAAAATTACGTAAAAAATATCGTCATAGGGGTTGATAACTGTGCGGCTCAAAACAAAAACTGAGCATTCTTGTGTTTTCTGGATAGTAAATAGCCAAGTGATTGCTGATGATTCAATCACAGTTAAATACTTTGAGCCTAGGCGTATATTTACTCGTATGTCGGCTGATCGTTTTCACCACCAAGTCGAAGTGTCACAGAAGAAGAAAAAAGTTTACGACTTTGATGACTTCATAGATTCCGTGAAGTCCAATTCAAAAAAGAATACCGTAAAAATCATTACAGCACCTGATTTTTATGGCTATGAATACCTTTCATCTCAGCATGAGATCAGAAACATGGTACCAGGAGTTCATTTAAAAACAGCATGGTGATCAGAGTCAAAAGGGGGCATTCACAATAAACCACAAAGATAATTGCAAATGGAAAGAATTGGATTTCCTTCTGATTTCCTTTAAGTAATAATTAAAAAAAAAAACATATTATTTCCAATTGTTGCAAATAAAAGTTCTGTGACCAAGGAGCGCAAATAATGAATCATAGCAGATTTTGTACCTTTAATGCCTGTTACCACGAGAGATTTCTGGTAAAATTTACTTGAATCCTCCCGGGTGCCAAACTTGGATTGAGCAAAGTTTAATCTAAGCCTGTTCAATGAACATTATTTGTACGGTTTTTAGAGTTAAGTTTTTCAGATTGATTAAAACATTGATCTCGTTGCGCCTTACATGAACATTCAAATACATAGATACTTTTTCTGATTATAATAAAAATAATTAAGTATTGAAAGTGAGATTCATATAAATGTTAAGTTTGATAAAGTACTTTTGAGTTTCTAAGTTGTTAAGTTTCTATGACCATATAAATACTTACTTATATGGGATTAGGTTATATTTGGTATTAAGTTTAAGTTTTTTGTAATGTTTTGCAATAAATTAGTTCTAATTAAACAATAAACACACCAACTCGTTTTATTTATACAGAATTTATAAAGACACTCAATATTTTTACAAGTAACTAAACAACTAACTGACATCTTGTAAGGCTAGCTAGTCTGACTAATGAAAACTGCAATAGGTCAGACACTTATTGCAGTTATGGTTAGAACATACTTTAACATACAGTAAGCACCTGCTACTTTAAACGGAAATACTAACGATAAGTGCAATAACTACGCTACTTATTGCGGTTATGACTAGCAAAGATTCCGTCTATTTGTGAAACAGTTCTAAACATAAGTACAATACCGTGTTTTTAAATAGCTTTATCAACATGTTTACAAATTTTAGGTACTACATAATATTTTATACATTTTTATCTATAATCTAGTAAAAGTTTCGAGTCAATACCTTAAATAACGATGGAGATACAAACGAAACAAAAATAAAAACTTTTACCTCCTTTTTCTCAAAAGTAGCTTGGACCTAGTTATTGCACTTTAAATAAGGACGGCAGTATAACTTGGCCAATTTTCTCGTTCACATATTGCAACTCGCGCACTGAGTCGTCACCAAAAATATTGTGCTATTATTATATTGTAGCAGTAATTAACAAAAAGTCCGTACAAAAATGATATTATAAATATATTACCATAAGGTACTTAAAATAAGCTTCATAATGAACAATAATTTTTAATATGTTAAAATTGTGTTATTCTGTTTGTCTTTCGCATCACTTAAAACTAATGCACGCCGCACTGTTTGAACCTATGATATATATATGATATTAATGCAAATACATTTTATGTACTTTCTTTATTTCTAAAATCTGGTGTAGTTACTTGGTATCTCAATCCGGTGAGTAGAAGCCGAGCCATTGAAAAAAACTTTTTGAAGGTTTTTTATGATATTTTGTATATTCTACTTTAAAGGTACTCCTGGTCCCGGAATAACAAAACCTACTACTTACTTTAAAAGAACAGGAAAAAACAGGTTGTTCGTAAAGGAACAATGGATACTTTTTTTGCAAAAAAAATATCACACAGGCTGTCGCGGGCGTAGCTAGTTTACCAAAAAACAAATAATGAAATATATTTAATAGCGACATCTATTGACTACGTCTCGTACGACTTAATAGTTGCCCACACAGGTTGCCCATTACAATACCATTATCTCTCATTTTTCATAGATGGCGCTTTCCTGTAAACTTTTGAAAACGTGCCGGCAATGTGGAAAATGGTTTTCCCGCAGGTTTGCGCATCGTAACTACAGAAGGAAAGGAACATTGGAAAACTGTTTTCAGGCAATGTTTGAAACAGGGCGATCTCCAGTAGTACCTTCGGCGTTGCTATAGAGCGGACTCGGTTTCGCACGGGCGCTCCGTTCAAGTTTCATTACTCGTATTCGGAAAAATAAGTGTATTTCCTAACTCTGTGATTATGTACATTTAAAAACATATTCGAAATTATTGAGATAGGTACAACACTAGTGAAAAAAAGTTTGGTTACTTAATATTACTATTAATGTTGTAAAAATATAGTTTAGAAAAATATTTTAAGTTTAGGTACCATAAATAATATGATAGGATTAAGAAAGCATCGGTAAGTTTAATTTAGTTTCATATATATCAAAGTTCTTACAGCAGATAACTGATAACTAGAAAATACGTTGATGTTTTGTGTTGGGTTCCAAAAACGAATATTTTCTGTTTGAATATACCTAAAATACTTACCTAAATATCAGTAATTGGAGAGCTAGATTATTAAAGTCATTGTCAGTACATACACTTAGTAGCAGTTTTCCGCAGGTAACCTAAGAAATAAAAAGATTATTTACTTTTTCAAACCGCGTAGCTTATTACAATTTAAAACATAATTATTTAGTCAGAAATGAGTTTACGAGTACATTTGCGTGGTAAGAAAGTAGGTATATTATAGTAATGTAGAAATAAAAAACAGTGCATAATAAATTATTGGGTAGTTAGGTACTTATGGATATTTATTTAACTGATTATATTTTTAACTAAAAGAGAATCATGTAGTTGGGTAGGTATGTATGTATATTGTAGGTTCGATCTTAACGAAGACGTCGTATTTGTTTCTAAAGTTTTTTTTGTAATGTTGTTAATTTTAATAATTAATTAATTCAATTCAACGGTGTATTAGCGACAGCAAGGTTGTACTAAAAAAAACTCTATTTTCAGTTCTTTAGAATTATTATTATTTCTTGGGGTTATTAATAATTAAAATTATTTTACTAAATTTTATGATGGCAGCTATGGTATAGTAGACAAAAATAAATCTAATAATTATTCCTTATAAAGCATCTACGTTGCATTGGTATGGTAGAATCAGTTTTTGAATAATTATTATAGGGATCCTAATTAGCAAAATTAATTAGTGTCCACTTTGTTTAAGTGTGTTAGAGTCCGTTTTGAAACATTATATAGAGATCTGTGTTCTTAATTTATACAACATATCAAAACCACAGAATTCGCTATTAGTAATAGCGTAATATCAAATTCTGTGATTTTGAATTTTATGGGGCTGTAAATTTTCAAAATTATTGAGAGTCAACGTTGTGAGTGGTATGATAGAGTCAGTTTTGTATTACGTATTGTTAGGGTTCATTATTTCCAAAACTATTGAGCGTTACGTATTTTTATGATTCATGATTTTCAGAATTATTGAGGTTCAACGTTGTAATGGGTATAAAGTCAAATTCTAAGTATTTTATTGTGAATAGGCAAACTAATAGCACTTATTCCAAAGTGTAACAATACCAACAGGCGACCATTTGGAGCTTTTGGGTGTCGAACTCACATCAAACCAAAGCCAAGGTAGCTGCAAAAAAACTTGGTATTTTGTCTAAGGTTAGGCGGTACTTCACACCGGGACAGCTTTTGAATCTTTATCAAGCACAGGTCCGATCTTGTATGGAGTACTGCTGCCACCTCTGGGACGGTTCTGCCAAGTATCAGCTCGAGTCTTTGGATTCAATTGAGAGACGTGCTATCAGGCTCATTGGGGATGACACTCTGGTAAAGAGTAAGCTTCAAAGTCTGGCGCATCGACGTGAGGTAGCAAGCCTGGCGGTATTCTACAGATTGCACTATGGAGAGTGTGCACAAGAACTGCACAACCTGATTCCCCCATCACCTTTCCATCACCGTACGACTAGACAATCAGCAAAGCGCCACCCTTTCATGGTTGAAATATCTCGCACAAGAACGAAGCGTTACGCTTCTTCATTTATTATAAGAACTGCAAAGGAGTGGAATTTCAGTGTTTCCGGTAAATTATAACCCCGGTGTGTTCAAGTCAAGAGTGAATAGGTATCCACTAGGCAAGCGTGCTACACCTTCGACCACATCATCGCTTTCCATCAGGTGAGATCGTGTTTAAACGATTGCCTATACAGTAATAAAAAAAAAAAACTTTTACATGTCAAAATTTGCATCTCGTGAATAAGGAAAAATACATAAAATATTTTAAAAAGATCATATCAATAAAATTTAGCTAAACTATGTACTTTGAGTTTGAAAAGGAAATTTCCCTTTCATGTGCCGACAGAGTTAAATCTCACACTGGGAAAGGAAATACCCTTCTGACTCTACCGTCTCTTTTTTTTAGGTAGATTCAGTTTTGGATTACGTATTTTTATCGGGATTATGGTAGGAGTTTTTAATTAACTTGATGGCGGTTAATACATTTTATGATGACTTACTGGTTTTACACAGGTATGGTTAGGTCCAGTTCGATTTCGGCGTTTTTATAGGAATGATGGCAGAAGCAGTTTTTTAATGAACTTCTTGAGGTTGATAATCATTTATTGGTTTGAACTATCAGTTTTCTGCTGTCTTACCTTCAGTGCCATTACACCTGCAACCTGTTCGTTTTGAAACGAGGTTTATCTTTCTAGGATTGCAACTGCAAAATACTTGATTAAAATGTTTTATAGATTTGCCCTATAACTCATACTTCTCAATAAAATCCAAAACATAGATATGACAATAAGAAATCCATAATACTACACAAAAAAAAGAAAAAGAGATTGCTGCTTAGCGATAAGGCCGCCGATGGTACTGTTTTTTTAAGTTTATTTTTGTATGTAAGTGTTCCATTTGGTGCCATTAAGGATTATCTATCTATTTATCTATCTTAACCCTGATAACAAACGAATATTTCAACACTCGCATAGTACTCAAAAATTAACGGAAGAAATAGACGTAATAGAAAAGATGAGAAACAAAAAAGAAATGTTATTAGCGATGAAAAATATAACGAATCCAGAGCACGTTATGAAAAAAAAAACAAATAGCGATAAGATCGCCCATTGTAGTGTTTGTGCAATTTCTACTTTTTATTTGTTTTAACTAGTTACTGAAAAATAAATATATATATATATGTATCTAATTATACATCAAAATTAAAATTAAATACGTCTACGGAAAACTCAATTATTAATTTTACAGTTTATGCTACATAAATCTCCATAACTCCTTTGGGATGAGGGTTGAGAGGAACTCCATATTACGTACCTACTGCTCACACATTTGACGTTGTAAAACACAAACATACTACTAAGTTAAGTAAGTTAATTCTCGCGGGTGATATCATTCAATTTGCAAAGTAACTTTAGACTCAAGGATTTACATGACAATGTGTGCTTATGTACTTCCTACACGTCCTTTCCATCGCTCCGTGCTCCGCAAGGCACGTTAATCTGTCTGTCCTTGATTATTATCAGGCGGGACAAATAATTGCACGCGAAGCACTCACACCGCGGCATTTTTCTTACTTTAAACATTTTTATACCAGTAGTAACTTAAAACAATACAGCAGTACGCCTAATTCTAAATCTTTTGCAGCAACGCTCATGGTGCTGTTTGATCGTAGACAACTGCATTATTACTTACATACTTGACAGACTAGTTATTGTTTCGTTTCCATGGCGACATGTCATTCCGTTACTAACAGCGAGTAATTGTAATTTTTGCAAATTTTTGATACTTACATCATTGCAATTTTCATAGGGATAACTACTTTTTTGAAAAATTAATACTGCCCATTACCTATCTCAGCCCGCATCCACCCACTGTTGGGTATAGGCTTCTTCTCTTTCACGCCATTTGTTCCGGTCCTGTGCAAGTCTCATCCAGTCTATTCCTGCGTGCCTAACAATGTCGTCTGACCATCGGGCTGGTGGTCTGCCCCGTGAACGCTGCGCTCCTCTAGGCCACCACTCCGTTATCGCCTTGGTCCACCTTTGATCATCCCGTCTTGCCAAGTATCCTGATAATGTAGCTTTCCATAGGTGAACGATTTTTTTAAATCGGTTCAGTTATATTTGAGTTTATCCATTACAAACATACATACAAATAATCAAATCTTTTCTCTTTATAATACCAGTGTGGATGCAGATAGGTTACCGCTCGGCCACCACAATTTCTACAATAATCTAATCATTAAGTATAGTAATTTTTATTCCTAATTAAAAATTAAATAAACTGCTTTAATTTTCCACATTTATATTTTTAATAATAATGTTGAATTGTTTTTTTTTATTTCATTTCGTTTAATGTGTTACAAATCTGATTCTTTTTCAATATACGGATTGATAATTAGAAATCTAAGAAGAAACGCTTGTTGTACACCAATTTACACAAATAAGTTATTATGCAATAAATAAAATTACCAAGTACCAATTAAAAATCATAAAATTATCTACAATTAACTTTATGTTACATTGGCTACCAAAAATTTAGGGAATTTATTTACAAGATAAAACATACAAAAAAGAAAAGTTCATTTTAAAATATAAAAAAAAAAACTTAACTATTTACACAAAATTACCAAAAATTTAAATATATATTTTGCAAATTAACTTAGCTATCAAGGTAGGCTTATAAGTATCACGTATCATGAAGTTTATAGTATGGTTTACCCTACTACGGCGAAGCAAAAAGGAGGGTTATGATTTTAACCGTATGTATGTATGTCTGTTCATCTGTCCCCTCATTACTTTTAAGGGCGTCACAGACGACTAAGATACGATAATATTTGATGTTACGATATCACACACGGTTAAGATACGATAATATATTGAAATTATTCATTCGCTCGCGGGCCGTCCTAGGTGCCACACGTATTTCTTCACCGCTTTATATATACAGGTGATAAAATATGAGTAGTACGGTTTCACTATTAGATTTATTAGATAGCTCATCAGACGACGATTCTTATTTTGAATTTGATATGCAAATTGCATTAGCGCACTGTAAAAGCTGATCACTTTGGATAGAAAATCACATAAAATTTAAATGAAAAGTCGCGGTGAATTTAATCTTTAAGCAGATATCTCTACAAACAAAACAAACTTATTTTAATAAGTCGAAGAAAACTTTTCTCGAAATTCATAATTTGATTAAGGAAGATTTAGTGAAACAAAATACGAACATGCGCGAGAGCATTTGTACAGAACAACGACTTGCAGTATGCTAAGAACCATCTCGATTACCTCAGCTTTCAAACATAAAAAAACTACAGCTAAATCGGTCCATGCGTTCGAAAGATACGATTCGCACCGCTCCCCCCCTCACCCCCCTCCACCCTCGCCCCCCTCCACCCTCGCCCCCCCCCCTCCGCCCTCCATCCTTAAATTATAGCTATGAATCATCTTGTTTACTCCAGCTTTCAAACAACAAAAAACACAGCTAAATAGGTCCATTTGTTTGGAAGCTACGAATTTCATCCCCTTTTCTTTCTCACCTCCCCCCTCCCCCCTCCCTTTCCCCATATACCTAAGAACCATCTCGATCATATCAGCTTTCAAACAGAAAAAACCGCATCAAAATCGGTCCATGCGTTTGGGAGCTACGATGCCACACATACACACACCCACCCACACCCACCCACACACACACACACCCACACACACACACACACACACACACACACACACACACACACACACACACACACGCAGTGATACACACCCTTAACTTATAACAACCGTCTCATTAGTCAGGGGTTAAAAAAAAACCGTCGCGAATACAAAACAGAGCAACCTGTAGAGCATTTACGATATATT
The DNA here is from genome assembly GCA_946251855.1 of Alsophila aescularia. Taxonomy (NCBI): domain Eukaryota; kingdom Metazoa; phylum Arthropoda; class Insecta; order Lepidoptera; family Geometridae; genus Alsophila; species Alsophila aescularia. The sequence goes on along the minus strand of OX276378.1, from coordinate 59,036,383 downwards.
TTGTATCTTAAGATAGTATATTAATATATATTTTCTATCTTTTACGATATATTTCGTATCTTACGATGACATCTTTTAATAAATTCCATATCGCTCGATATCTTATGATACTGTAAGATACAAATATATATTATCTTCGCCGTTTGTGATGGTTCATATAAATTGTATAGCGAGCGATATTTTTTCTTAAGATAAAATATTATCGTATCTTCGCCGTCTGTGACGCGTTTTAAACTACTCGTCATAATTTGACAAATGAGGTATCGTTTGAAGCTTCTTCATTGTCCGCTCGCGCTGGTTATTTAGAGGCTGTGACATCACATTAAATTGAATATGACAATCTCTAGAGGACATAGAGAAGAGTTTTTTTTTTATGATGCCATTATGCCCTAAAGCTTATGATCGCTTACTACTGTTAGAATGTATTGTTTTGTTATGGTAGGTGGCATACTACCACGGCTATCCTCTGAACATAATATTGAATAGAGTGTACATAACAATTTCAGATGATAATATGTTCTTGTTCCATACATGAGCGTGATTTTCCAGTAGTCAAGTTTTAGTTTTTGAACTTACTTTATCAGCACTGTAATAATAATAGACAGAGTTATCACCATAGGTACCGAGTTGTAAAACATCTCTCGTGGGTGATATCATTCAATTTGTAAACTAAGTTTCGTCACGCGGCTTCCATCGGCTGTTCTGGGATTTACGGGATGAAATATGAGCCGGGAACCCTTTTATTAGGTTAACATTTGGAATAGTTGATTTTGTGTGGTATTTGTTATTAAATAGATGATTCATTTAGCACAAGCAAATTGAGCATGTGACACAGAATAAAAATAGTACTCTGTAGATAAAATTGTTAACCAAAATAAAGTAAGTCAATACCTAAGTTTAGGTATAGATATTTAGCACATTACATAGCCCCAAACTAGGATACCCTATGTACTATGGGTACTAGACAATGGATAAACACAAGTACATATATACGAATATAGCTTCCATGACTCGGAAACAAATAATTGTGCTCACCACACAAATATTTGAACCTTGCGGGATTCAAACCCGTTGACCTTGAAGTCAGGGTCACTAACCACTCTCCCAGACTATTTCGTATCGAGTCGTTGTTTTGACCATTCTAAATACCAATACAGTCAAAAACTTCAATTCTAATGGCAAAAAATATATTTGTTTAACAATACTGGGACCTAGCATAGCTTTGTTGAATGCTCTAACTTAAGTTAACCACATTCATAGATAAATGATATATACCAAAAGTAGGTAAAGTCCAAGCTATGTAATTAGCGTTAATTGTTACTCGTAGGTGGGCAGAAACTTTCGTCGTAACCTAATTGACCTGTTAGGGACGAAAAGAATCAATTGAAAACGCTCCTTGAAACTATACCGGGTACAGGGTATTCAAAAGTTTCTAATCGGTAACTAGGTTCCTATTTTTGTAACAAATACCTATATTCATATATGCAAGGCGTCATCGAATTAGGCTACGTTTATAATTTAATCTTTAATTAATTAATCAACTGTAGGCCATTTTAATTAATTATTCAACTGTAGGCTGGTGGACTGCTATTGATTATTGAAATTTTTCATTGCGATGAATTTAGAATAATGACACTTTTCTCTCATTGTTGCAGGTTGTAAATATTAACCCCAAGAACAATCTAGAATTAAAATCTACCCACAAAAATGAACGAAGAAGTGCCAACCGTAAAAATTCACAGGTGATTCGAAAAAAGAACGAATTCAAAAATCGAAATGTCATCCGAGGTTTCGTTAGAGGTTCGCGAGAGGCCAGGATTAATTCGGCGATCAGCCGCTGCGTGCGCAAGAGCTGCTTGCTCTCAAGTAGGCCTGGTGATACTTGTGGTAATCTATGTGCTGCTTGGAGCTGTTCTGTTCGAGTATCTGGAGTCAGGACCTGAAGTACAGAAGCGGTCGGCGATACAGAGGTCGAGGGAGGAGTGTCTGAAGGAGCTATGGGCGATAACAGGTGAGTGTACATCTAAATTGGTTTGGGAAATAGGAAATCTGGTATTTCAGATTTTCCCTCGGAATTAAAAATGAGATAGCTTCAATAGAAGGTGTTCATATCGGAATGTGACTTTATGACTATGGTCATAAAATTGGCAAAATGTTCTGGGAAATTTTTAATATGTACACTGTTGGCGTATCATAAATAAATAAATAGAAAGATGAAGAGACCGCGGAAGTCGGGGGGCAGAAGGGGTCCAAATGCACTCCTAAAATCAAACGGGGGGTACCATGCCCCCCGTTAAACGTAAAATAGCTTTGTTTTTTCTTAAAAAAAACACGTAAAAAAAAAGATGCCGGATACTGAGCATACAAATATTTTTATCACGCATTTATGAGTTCCACCGTATGTAAGTTTGTTACGAATTTTTGAACGTGATTTTCACCCATTTCAAACTGAACTGAAACTTTGCACAATTATCAAGGACCGATGACTATAGTATAATTTGATAAGGTTGTCCCATTATCCTGGGGGGAGGAAGGCAAACTTCTGGTAAACAAAGAAGCTGGCCCCCAAAATGGACCATGGAGTACTTCCGCGGTCCCTGAAGAGAGTTTCCTCTCAGAAGAATAGGAAAAGTACAGGATGTTTCTGGTATTGGATTTCCATTTATAGCAAGCAGGTTGGTTTTTAAGAACAATAGGCCATATTTTACTTTCACTTTTTTATATACATGCAATGATGTTTTATATATAACATCATTGTATACACGTGTAAGAAAATAACCGATTTTTCTTATCATTCAGACAAAACCTAAGACCTCGATGGACTTCATTTTGTTCATGATTGTGACTCGTTCCAGTTATTCCATATTTATAAGATAAAGGTAATTTAAGCTCGGACATCTAATGGAACTTAAAAGTCAAGTTAGGCTTATAAATAAGTATCCAGATGCTTTTGGAAAGGTTGTTATTTCTTGGCATTACCGACCTTGTCTGTCCCAAAAAAAGATAGTCTATAATTCCTTCGACAAAAGGAAATATTTAAATGAATGTTACATTTCTGACTTTTTATTAGGATAATAGTTAAATGATTAGATCACGTCATATCCTGGCTCTGAAGATTTTCATTGTCTAGTCTAGATTATAACAAGACCGACACATAGAATTAATATTGAAACCTATTTGCAACATATAAATATTTTTCGTTATATTTTCTTCAAAGCATTAAATCATTCCTCTTATTTCTTAACTTTTTGTCATCCATATCACAAACCTCAAATTTCTTGTACCACTTCATTAAACTATAGATTCAGTATCCAATACTAGACAGACTATTATAGCCACAAGTAGTCTAACCATAGCTGAACTTCGGAGATTATTTTCACATATAGACTATGTCGGTCCAATTTCGAGATACTCGATAGCCTCCTTAACATAACTCTAGAAAAACGACCTTTCACTACAAAGCCAGTTACCCATTCCTTTGACAATTCGATCTAGTGAACTTGAACGTCAGATGTTTCTATAATTTCCCTTGTGTCCTCAAAATAGCAAAGTACAATACAGTTGTTACAAGGGTCGTCGATTACAACAGAAATATGATGACCCTTTTGTGGTCTGACCCATTTTTACGTAGGTGTAGGTTATATTTGAGTTGTTCATTTTATACAGAGCCAGCAAAAATGTTTTGGGCGTCGCGTGCAAAGTTTAACGTTTGAATAACCGTGACAGATAAGCTCTGAGCTGACCAGAAATTCTGGATGAGACAGTCAGAGTTACAGAGACTAACTGATTTTATTCTCTGTTCTGTTGCTGCAATCCTGCAGTCTTCGTACAATGTTTCGTGCAAGTCTGTGTCGGCGTGCTTAGCCTGAGTATACCGTGCCAATTGTAATAAGTATAATTTAAAAAAAAAAAGAAAAAAAAAAGCTATTACGAGTTTTTTTAATGAATGTTTTTTTTCTATTTTTGCTATTTTTTTTGTTTCTTTGTTACTTTTTCATTTTACAATTTTACGGTTTTTTTCTTAATTTTTTTTCTTTTTTTTTGTTTGTGTTCACTTTTTTCATTTTAAAGTTTACTACTTTTTTATTCTTTGTTATCGGTTTGTGAGCCCTGAAAGTTTCAGCCGGATAGCTAAACGGGAAGTGCTCGAAATTGAATTGCTTTATTCCAGGACAAAATACATAGATACTTAGATACATACATACATAGATACATAGAAACATCGAAACATACATACAAGTGATGTTAAATAAAAACTTATAAAAATATTGCACAGTTAAGTATTTCAAAAGGTGGGGAGAGAAAGAAAGCCATCGCGGGAGGTCGGTGGATGGAGGTGGCACAGGATCGCTCGTTATGACGCTCTTTGGGGGAGGCCTATGTTCAGCAGTGGACTTCTAAAGGCTGACATGATGATGATGATGATGATGATGAATACCAGAGTAAACAGTAGCTACAGACAAATTCCTAAAGCCACGACCATTCAATTCGTCGCGTTAAAAACATAATTTCAATACGCTCGCGGCGTTTCATTTCACAAACACCGAATTGTTCCTAACAAAAAACGTCCGCAGTGGGCAACGTCCCAATTAATTGAATTCCACAGATCGATTTAAATGGAAACAATTATCGAGGAAGTTATTAATTATAATTATAGACAACAGGTGGTCGCCACCGGTTACCGCAAATGTTGTTTGGAAAGTTCGTCCGATTGATCGAGGGAATGAATTGATTCTGCCGATCCTGGTGTAGCGTGAATCGAAATCTAAATTGGATGCGATGAACGCATGGCAGTTTGCGTATTACATCACGTTAATGACGTTCATAGTCATTAACGTTAATGATGACGAACGTGTTTCTTTAAATTTTTTGTAAATGTTTTGTACGATAAAGTGTAAGTGTAATACCTATCATTAAATTAATACGTTCCAACGGCTCATATTCATCTCTTCTCTGAAAACAAGACATACGCTTAAACACTATAACCCGAGTACGGTCGGGTAAAAAATAGCCTGTGACACTCTTGCGATGAAGACGAATGGATTGATACCTCGCTTTTCAAAACCGGACCAAGTTTTTTTTACTTTGATCACATTACCCTCCCTAAGCTTCAACGTAGTCGGGTAAAAAAATAGCCAATGATAAATAAGTAGGTATAGACGAATCGATTGTCAAAATCGCACCATTAGGGGCGACGCTATGGTGGAATATCTACATGCATACATAGACTGTTAAACTCATTACCCTTCCCTTGCTTCAACGTAGTCGGGTAATAATAATAATAATAGGGCCTTTCTTTTTTGTCACTCAGCACCGCGCGGGTTTTTGAATTTTGAGGTTTTTGGACGGGTCAGAATTCTTAAAAATTGAAGTCCTTTCTTGCCAATACGAGAGGTAGAAAATCCACACACCTCCATTAGATAATAATATATTAAATCTAAACTAACAAAGTGGTTATGTTGTTTGTTGGTCTGTTTTAAGAAGGATCTCTTGAACTTCTGATCTGATTCTAAAAAATCTTTCACCGATATAAAGCAACACTATTCCAGATGGACAGAGGGTACCTTTACCCGGGAAAAAGTAGCCTCTGTCCTACCTACGGGCGGAGTCGTACGGAAGAACAGCTAAGTTATAAAATAAGACATTGATGCAAGGTTTCGCCAAGATTTCATCTGGGTACACTAAACTTGAGTGGTAAAATTCCCAAATTCCTGGTCAGCAAGAACACGTACCATCAGCAGGATTACGTATGTAAGCTTTGCACAAACATTTTAGGATGGTCAACCGTAAAATCCTCCCCTTATCCTTATTTCTTCGTAAAAAACACGTGCAAGGAAAATTAATCACTTCGTTGACAGATTAGTTCGCCCGAGATCCGTATCTACTATATTTTCCATAGGTACTTTTATATTTTTGTAGACGCGACGACGATGCCGGGGCCGCTTTGAAAGCAATTTCCTTGGCTATGATAAATACTTTTAATATTCATACAGCATGGATGAGGCTCCTAGTAGAGATGTTATAGACATGGAGTTTCGGATTCGAATGCGGATCCTATCTATACTTATAATAATGCAGTAAGAACAAAAAGTTTGTACAATGTAGATAATTAAAAAATGATCTAGGGGCTTAAAATAAGGTACTGAACAAGAATATAACATTATATGTCTGTCTGTTGGTCTGTTTATTTGTTCGCGCATCACGTAAAAAATACTGAACTGATTACGATGCAATTTCACTGATCGATAGCTTAGGATTTGATTTAAAAACTGGTGTACTTAGTATCTCAATCCGATGAGTAGAAACCAAACTATTTGACTGCTGAACGAAATATCTGTACATACATATAATAAAGCAGCAAGTAACATAGTCTGTACAATGAAGATATTTAAATAAACTTCGGGACTTAAAATATGCTACTGAACAAGAATATAACATTTTTAAAGATGGTGTCAATCTGTCCGTTTGTTAGCGCATTACATAAAACTACTGGACCGATTGCGATTCGGTGTTCACTGTTAGATAGATACCTCTTTATTGCACTAAAAACAAAAACTAAAATTAAGCCACATCAACAATGACCTTAAAATAGTATAAACGGCGGTCTTATCACTAAGTAGCGATGTCTTCCAGGCAACCTTAGATTAGACAGCGAGAACATGAACATTAATGAACGATAGTGTGTATATGCAAGTATACATTTACTGAAATGAATAAATTAGCGTAGGGTTGGACTTAAAAATTTGCATAACCACTTGGTATCTCAATCGAATGAGTAGAAGTCGACCAATCGATAAAAAACCGATATCGATGTCGATACTTTTGTTACTGGAATAACACGTAGGATACTTATATCCCAGAAAAAATACCACGCAGGCAATGCCGCGGGCATAGCTAGTTAAACCTATGTCTGTTGAAACATACAAACTAACACAATGAAACATTAGGATACATATTATTATCCCAGAAAATTATTCGGTTCATATTTCCTTCGGGACAGTAACAAAACGTAATTCATTATCATTGCACAGCTCGTGATCATTGCCCACCCACGCAGTTTTACCCAAGCAGTCTGAAACCGCGGGGCGAAGCTAGTGTTAAATAATTAGGATTCGGATATGGATATTTTTATTATTTCGGCCATCCGGTAGTTTCGGATACGGACAGTGATTCCAACATCCTTTCATAACTGTAGTCTTGTTGTCTTGTTTATTTTTTTTGTCAAAAACTAAGCGTGTTTTGCTTAAGTTATTGGTATTTTATATTTTAGGATGAACACAAGTAGTTTAGGGAAACATCTGTTTGTATTAGGTATCAAAAAGAGACTTTATTGGCACCCTTTTTTTACAACCACGACTCAGACTTCTTTTTCTCCCTCTCTCGAAAACCAATTTGTCGTAAATGTGGGTCGTCAATTTATTATTATTATAAAAGCAGCATTCAATGAGGTTTATATAGAAAATTATTGCTTTACGTTACAATTTTATCGTCCTATATAACAATAGTCCGATAGTCAGTAGTCCAAATGGCCATAAACAGGAACAGATGGAGATCCCTCATACACTACTCAAGTATATGTTGATCCAACTGGGTAGATCCAACTTCGACAAAGAGGTCAACCGACGAATCCAAATAGGATGGGCAGCGTTCGGGAAATTACGTCATATCTTCTCGTCGCAGATACCGCAGAGCCTCAAGACGAAAGTTTATAATCAGTGCGTGTTGCCAGTGATGACATGCGGCACTGAGACGTGGTCGCTAACTATTGGTCTCATACAAAAGCTCAGAGTTGCGCAGCGTGCAATGGAGACAGCTATGCTCGGTGTTTCACTACGTGATAGAATCAGAAATGAGGAAATCCGTAGAAGAACGAAGGTTACCGACATAGCTCTCAGAGTTTGCAATGGGCAGTTGAAGTGGCAATGGGCAGGCCATATAGTTCGCAGAACCGACAACCGCTGGGGAATAAAGGTTCTCGAATGGCGACCACGAACAAGCAATCTAAGTGTGGGGAGACCCCCCACATGATGGACCGACGACATTGTAGCCATCGCAAGAAGTCGGTGGATGGAGGTGGCACAGGATCGCTCGTCATGGCGCTCTTTGGGGTAGGCCTATGTTCAGCAGTGGACTTCTAAAGGCTGACATGATGATGATGATGATGATATATATGTCGTGGCGATTTAATGAAATGGTCGACAATTTCAGGAAATAGTTCTATTACATGAAATGGCCAGCTAAAACTGAACATATCGTTGAAACATCAACGTTTAATGATATTTCAATCCACGTTTGGCCATATCTTTAAATATCATTAATGTAGGGTTTTAATGATGCTAAACGTGTTCAAACAGATAGATTTTCAAGGCTAAGAAATAAAAAATCAAAAAGTCGAAGGCGGGAGCGAAGCGTAGCGAGCTTAAGCCAGCTTAAAGACGCAAAGGACACAGAGACGCAAAGGACACTGAATCAAGCGGTAAGGCAGGCACTTGAGTATCCATTTTCCATATCGTAGAAATGATCATTTTATGAAATGGTCGATGGCCAGTTAAAACTGTCCATATCGTTGAAACATCAACGTTTAATTATGTTTCAAGCCACGTTTGGCCATATCATTACATATCATTAGTAGGGTTTTCATGATACCAAAGGTGTTCAAACAGATATTATAGGTTATCAAGGCTGAAAAAAAAAAATGAAGACAAAGGCGGGAACCTGTCACGGCCAAGTCAGGCTTCCGCCTAGCGCCTCTAGCGGTGGAAAATGTAACTATTTTACGATATGATCACTAATGTTTGACTATATCATGAAGTAGTCATGCGTTTGCTATTCATTGCGTCAAACGCTAATCATTCATTCATCTGGCCATACCTCAGACTAAATATTATTAAAGGCCAAACCATTATATGATGTCACCGATAATTACATGAAACAAATATTTTTCATGATGTGGCCAACCATTTCCTGAAACGATCAATTTTACGATATCGCCACGACTATACATGGTGATCGCGATCTTCAGCCATGAAGGATACGACTATAGAGAGATACAATAATAACCACAATCTTCAGGCGGTCTTGAGCTAACACATACAGACGACGGTTCAGTACAAACCCCATCATACCCTCTCATGTCAGCGCTAGTATAAAACGCGACTAACGCTACTCCAACTTTTTCAATCTCCAGCTTTTTGTCAAAGAAAAAGCCTCGGTGTACGCTGCCAATACACATCTTGATAAGTTCTCGTACTGCATAATTTATTAGGCGCAGCACAATGGCGCTCCGCGCAAAACTGTCTTTTGTCTTGGTAGAGACGCTCATTCACAAAGGACTAGGAGGGACATGTAAGTATGTCGTGTAAGCTAGTGTATACCATGGGAGAGCTTGCGATGCGACGAGCTGGAAAGCGAGACTATCATTTTATTGTAAGTCGGGTTTTTGGTGCACTATTTTATAGATATTTTTGGTACAATTTAGTGTCATTGCATCACACTAATATTATAAATCAGAGAAATAGCCCCTGTCGTAAACATGCCAATCAGAGGTTAGCGTCAGAAAGACCGGTTGCCTGGGGCGTCTGGCGCTGAGTGTATTATAATTTATCCTATTATTATAAGGTCGATGGTGCATATTCAAGAATTGTTATCTATTTGCTAGTATTTGCTACCTCTCCTAAATAATTGCTATCTACGATATAATCAAAGAAATTGGAAAAAAAAATGATTAGCCATTCTGGTATCAGGATGGCTGGTGGCCACTTTGTTTAGCATGAAGAGCGCAGATTTTCCAGAAGTGTGTAGTAACAATAATTGCTATCTATTTGCTAGTTTCACGAATTAAAGTTTCAGCTTTGTATCTACATTGGTTAAAAAAATATGAATAGGCCAATCAATATATCATAGATATTATTGTATACTAGTTTCGTACGCGCGGACTACTGTTTATCGTGAAAAAAAAGCATTTCTAGGATATTAAAAACCAATGCAAAAGTAGGTATAGCACCAATGCTCTTGATGTTTTTTAACAGACTTGTTATTTCGTTTCCATGAGAACCACATACCATTCTGTAATGGCAACCGTTCGTTACAGTGAGTAATCAACATTTTCCAGTTTTTCCGCGGAAAATTTCAATTTTCCGGGTTAAAAAGTATCCTATGTTTTATTCTAGGGTATAAGCTGTCTCCATTCTAAATTTCATCAAAATCCTTAAAGCCGTTATCGCGTGAAAGCTCCCCAAACAAACAAACAAACAGACAACGTTTCACTTTTATATATTGGTATGGATATACTCTGCGCCAGACGCGCCCCAGTCAACTAGACATTGTGACGCTAACCAATAAGAGATTAGTTTTAAAAATGAATACTCTCATAACGAGCGGAAAACTTAGTATGCGCGATGCAGAACTCCATACATTATGATCTGAAAGTCCATACAAAACGTCATAGAAGGCATAAAAACGATTTAGAGCAATCTATATTTTATCTTTAGTGTGTGTATATTTGTTACTCCTTTTCGTTCAAATGGCTGTAAAGATTTTAATGAGATTTCGTACTAGGATAGCTTATATCCTGGATTAACATATATACCACGTTTCATCATCATCATCCATCATCAAAATCCACGCCGGTGAATCCGCGGGGCGCAGCTAGTCTGTCATATTATTTTCTTACTCATGTTAGCTCTCTCAGAAACGGGCTAGTTTTTCGGCAATAATTGCCGCTATTGTGCAATAGTGCCAGTGCAATAGGTTATGCAGCGTCTATGTTGCAGTAAATTTTTGACGAAGTGTGTAATTGCAGCAATTATCTTGCCAGTTTCTGAAGACCAGCTTAAAATGACACAGAGACGCAAAGGACACTGAATCAAGCGGTAAGGAAAGCACTTGAGTATCCATTTATCGTGGTGATATCGTAGAATTCATTTTATGAAATGGTCGATGGCCAGCTTAAACTGACCATATCGTTGAAACAACATTTAATGAAGTTTCAAGCCACGTTTGGCCGTGTCATTAAATCGGTGAAGGGTTTTCATGATACCAAAGGTGTTCAAATAGATATTATTGGTTTTTAAGGATAAAAAAATAATTGAAGTGTCGGCCAAGTCGGGCTTCCGCCTCGCGACTCTAGCTGTGGATAATGCAACTATTTTACAATATGATGACTAATGTTTTAACATATCATGAAATAGCCGTGCGTTTAGCTGTACATATCGTCAAACGCTAATCATTCATTGATCAGGCCAAACCAATTCATGATGTCACCGATAAATTCATGAAATAAAAAAAAAACATGATGTGGCCAACCATTTCATGAAATGATCAATTTTTCGAAATCGCTACGACACTTATACCTTACCAACGCCTGTAAAAAAGTGCCTCTACATTTCGCTCCCAACATATCACGGTGAAAACACGAAATTACTTAGTACTCTCAGTGGCGGCACTCACCCCATAACATAACACTTCAAAACAAAATATAGCCCACACAATGCGTACATTCCATCGCCTCTGAACGCTTCTTTAGCCACTCTTCACTCCAACGAGTATTTTCACCAGCCTTGTAATTTAAGGGTATTTGTTGCGCGCATAAAAAGGAAATGCCTATTGACTATACGTTTCAATGTAATGGGTGTACGTGGCTTGTTACTTTATGCTTTTGTTGGATTAAGGGAGGGTGAAGTAAACTCGTTTATTTCCTGTTTTTATGTTTTTACAGGGATGATAACAAATTATTACTGTTCATATATATTTTTCGTCTTTTTATTGTTTCAAACTAGGCAATCGTTTGACCACGATCTCACCAGTTGGGAAGCGATGATGTGGTCGAAGGAGTAGCACGCTAACCTAGTACCTAGATTCACTCTAGACTTGTAATGACTTGGATTTCACTCCTTTGCAGTTCTTACAAATGAAGAGGTGTAACGCTTCTTTCTTGTGCACGGTATTTCTACCAATTTTTTTCTTAGGTATACATACTTAAGAAAAAAATGTTTTTTTTTTGACTAACTTTTGACCACTGTTTCATGTGATGATGCGGTGATGCTGTTGACGAGTGCAGTATTTCCTAGAAGTAAATTATCACTTTAGATGGAGGAGCTAGTGAGAAGGTACCTAAGATTAATGAAATTAAAAAAAAAACCGCCAAACAAATGAGTGAAGCATTGCAAATGGCGGCTGCGTATGTGTGCGTGAGTGGATAGTTTGTGGTGAATTGTGGTTGATATACAATTTCATAACAAAAGACTGCAGTGTTTTTGATTATTCGTGAGAACTTGACAGAATTAACACAACGTCGAGATCTTGCTGCGATGTGGCGGGCGATTGGGCGGAATCCTTTTGTTTTATCTTTTTGGTCGCCGACTATATTTTATCTATATGACGAGATGAACATTTCGGTAGTATGGATGTCCAGAAAGGGCCTGGCCATAACTGCAGTGCTTAGGACATTGCATTTCAATTGCATTTCAAGGTCATAGCTTGATAATTGCCATTTAATTTTGTTTTCTAACACCGCTGGGTCAAAGAATAACTGACAGTCTGTAAACAGTGATTTTCTTCTTTTTTTTTACATTGCATGACCAGCCGGGCTGGACGCTTGATGGTAAGCGTCACGCCTGCCCATACCAGGTACAGAGCCACCCAGAACTTTGATAAATCTTGCGCGCCACTGCACTGCGCTCGACACCTTGAGACATTGGTTTTTAAGTGTCATTGCCCAGTAATTTCGCTGGAAACATTGACCTTCAAAAAGAAACACAGAAATGTTAACACAAAACTGCTTAGTGGTTGAATATCTGACAAATAGTTGTGGTATTTCGCCAGGCGGACTCTTGCGTAAGTAGCCTCCACAACTAAATTCAACGTTTATATAGGAACATAGTAGATAATCCTTGTATACTACATTTAATAACATGCAGTAGAATGATTTTATCACCTTCTACCCAAATTTTGGTATAAAATAACATCAGGATACTACGGAATTCTTCACTATTCAAGACGAAAGAGAGGTCCACGCTTCTAAAATGCTGGTACCTACTTCATAAAAAGAGGGTACTCTTAAACGTTCTTGTCTGAATAAAGAAATTCAAACTTCGAACTGTTTTACCGCCTTGTACTTATAAGGCTTGCAAGCACCTACCAACCTAAATCATTCACCTTCCGCAAACCCGTGTTGAAATATCATCCATAATCTTCTCAGTAATCTTTACAAAAAATCTCGCCAAAATAAGCTTTATCACTGTGACATAAAACTCAATTCTTGTTGTATTTTCTTTAAAAGGATATCTACTTGAAGGTAATATAATTCTCGTCCCGTAGTACTCTCCCTGCCTTCCCTGAAGGGTTGTAATACACCTTTGATAATAATTTAATCTCTATCAGTTTATCACGTTTTACCGAACAATGTTGCCCCGTTGGGTGACGAAATGGTAGGTATTCCATTTTGTAAGCTGTTATTATTACTTTCAGTTCCTTTTCGTCCTTGGTAGATCCTTGGTGGTTGGTTGGTTGGTGGTCTTGGTTGGTCTTGGTTATTCCACCAGCCACGATGTGGCCGAAGATTTCACACACAAATCACGGAGACACGTTTTCATTAAAGTCTAAAAAATACCGAGTTATATAGTTCTCAAAGAATTAGCAAGCTGAAGTGGGCAAGTAGTAGTAGTCGTAGACTCCACTCGAGATCAGGTTTATAGATAGAGCGACTACGCAAGGTGGCTGGCAGTAAATGGATGCGAATAGGCGAAAGTTGGGCCAAATGGCGTACATTAAGAGATAACTATGCCCAGGTATAGACAAACGCAGATGATGATGCCGATGAGTTCTCGAGGAACAAGGAAGACGACAAGGAGTTCCATTTTTTTGCAGTACTCAATTAACGTGGAACTGTATCTCTTCGTACGAATCTTGTGCTTGTCCTGTGGAAAGGATAACACGGAATCAAGCCATGTAGTTTCGACGCACACTCTTCAAAATGGATTCTATATATTCTTATTCGTATTGTAGTCAGTCTACCATCTCTAAAGCTCCCAGTTCGTAATACAGTACTTCAAATATGAATGCACACATTGAAGTGGAAAGGACCGACATGCTGCTATCCAAATTTTGTATGAAACCCAGTGTCACCTATTGCATATTCGCACGATATATTGTCTTAGTTGACGCACAAAAAGCACAAATATATAATTCTCCTATTCGTCTCGTTTATTAGTATTTTGAAAGCTATAAACACCATTGGTAACTCTTAAGAATTTACCTTATTATGGGACATACGGAAGATTTCTCAAAGCGTCTTTACGAACGGTCGCTTTGCATGAATATGTACATTGAGACATAGTTGCGGCGCGCCAGTTAGCGTGACTGACATGCCTCTCTACAGTAACAAAAAATAACTTCTCATTATATGCACTTGACCATTTCGTGAAATGGTTCTATGTCATGATATGGCCAGCTAAACCATGTCATTTAAACGTCATCGTTTAATGATGGCCAAACGTATAATTCATATGTCATTAATGTGTTCAAACAGATAGGTTTCCACAGCTAAAAAAATGGGTGCATATATCGCTCTTGCTTTTCGTCGTAGCCTGCGTGGTGTTGTGGTTGTTCAGGATGGCTCAGAATACAGAAGTTGCCGGTGCGATCCTCATTGTGGGACATAGTCAACGTCTCAGGGTGTCGAGTGCAGAAATTCTCTGCAATCCACAAGTTCTGGGTGGCGTGACGTTTACCACCAGACGAACGAATTGTTCGTCTCGTTACTTAGTAGGTACTGTGTTTTACAGTACTTAAGCTTAAGCACCTCAAAGATTTAATTTCATATGGCCTTAAGACACATTTTATGAACCGCACAAATTACTGCTCTGCTATCATTTCTCTCAGGCAGACATGTGACTTTGAACCTATGTACCTAACATTACCGAGTGTCTTTATTATAGTCTCTGCTGGCTTCTGCAAACTAACAAAGTTCAAACTAGGTGCTTATACTAATGAAAGTAATCCATTCTCGGTATCCATTAATGCCCTGGGCATAAAGGAGAATTGCCCACCTTTATGCTAATGCTATGCCCGACAAAGGACATTGAATAATAGTCTCATACGGAAATTGTTCTGTAACAACCTGATTAATACCGGTTTGCGACACCACAGAATAAATAATATAATTATTGAAGAGGCTAGCATGGTAAGATGATAAGTATAGTAAGTGATAGTAAGCGTCACGCCTGTCTATAAAAATTGCAATGCAATCCAAAACTTTGAATAGCAACATTTTGAACAGCACTGTATTGCATTTGTCACCCTGATACATTAGTTATTAAGTCTCATTTACCCGGTAATTTGGAAATACATACATTCATATGATTTTCGTCTGTTATACAACGTGTAACAAAACTACCTATTAAGTGCCGGGGTGCAATGGGTTATTCCACACGTCATGGCAAACAACTTTAGTTTAACGTCTTTTGAGATTTCGAAGTTTTTCATTCATGTATTTACTTTTCAAGTTTCCTTCACCAACACTGCATTAGGCAGCCGTAGGGCTATAGAGCTGTTAATTATGACCTCTCGCTTTGAACACTAGACGAAATAACAGAAGATCACCAATAATAATGTGCCTATTTTTGGGTGTCTCTGTGAGTACATACTGTTTTTTTTATTAAAACACGTACATTGATTTGAACGTCAAGATTGTTTTACGGTAACCATACCACGAGATCAGAAACAAAATTATAAAAAATACACTTTATTTTTGGCATTTATAAATGACCATTATATCTTAGCCGATCCCATATTTCGACTGAAAAATGAAGAGCAAGGACAGAATGGTAATTTTTAAGTACCTACAAAATTGAGCTTTAGTACGATCATCCAGATGAGATAACAGACTAGCAAAAAATCCTTTTCGTTGGATGAGATAGTGGTTAAACGCCAGCCTATAGATAATCTATACTTATCTTCTATCTATTCTTATAAAAAAAAACAATAAGTACCAAAAAGTCTACACAAAGAAGATAATAAAATAAACTTTAACTTTAAACTTTTTTTTTCTACTTAAAATAATCTTCGGAACAAGAATATAACATTTTTTTAAATCGTGTCTGTCTGTTTGTCTGTACGTTGTTCTCGCAATATGTAAAAACTGCTAGACCGATTGCGATGTAATTTTCTCTGATAGCTTGGGGTTTGATTTAAAAACTGGTGTACTTGGTATCTCAATCCGATGAGTAGAAGCCGAGCAATCGATAAAAATCTATTAGATTTTCGATCAAATGTTGGTATATTGGTAGTTTAGGTCTTGGATTAGCACATAAGTACTCTTAACCTAGAGAAATGACCACGCGTGGAAACCCGAGGGCACAGCTAGTTAAAAATAAAGTTTATTTACACACAAAAAGGACATGTCTACCTTTGACTATAATTAGGACACATGTTGAACTAGACACGCTTTGACTATGAATAGTCAAAGGGGACAAGCAAAACTAAACGTGCGTCATATTAGTATTCTTGCAACTTCGTTCGTTGTAGCGCAACGTTGCTCAACATTGTGACAATTGTTGTTTAGTGGATGCCATAGGCTGAAAGTTGTGCACCTTGTTAATTTTTACCCAATTTTTTTTTAATAATTACCACCCAGTTAATTTATCTTCACGTAAATGTAAATAGCTTGTCGGCATGGCACGCAATGCGTGGGAATTATGAAATGCCATGCCCACTAACAAATAAATCAAGCTGTTACTTTACAAACAATGAAGATAATTTTTAATATCTAGGTAAATCCGTCTACGCCCACGACTTTTCCGCTTTTTCTGTAGGATAAAGGATTTGTTTGACTTGTAGAAATCGCTGTTAGCGGTAAAAACTTTATAACTGAATGGGATGTAAAATATAAACATATTGTAATGCAAGTGTAAACAGGTACCTAATTACTAATTTCACCAACGACCGCGTTTTCGGAAATCCTTTACCTAATTTTCAACGGAGAACACCAATGACTCAAAATATTACAACACAAGCGCAAATTAAAAATGTATATAGCCCCCGACTTCCCAACCCCCATTATAGCTAGGAAGCATCTCGATTACATCAGTTTTCAAAAATAAAAATTGTTCCATCCGTTTGAGAGCTATGGTCGTCACCCACATCCCCCCCACCCCCCTTTTATAGCTAAGAACCATCTCGATTGCCTCAGCTTTCAAATATAAAAAACCACAGCTAAATCGGTCCATTCGTTCGAAAGCTACGATTCGCACCATTCGCGAAAATTGTTGACAATTGTCATTACAATATTTTTAGTAGAATTGGGGCCCTGGTGGTCTGCCAACTGGTCTAGTATGTCGTCTAGGCCACCATTCCGTTACCGCTTTTGTCCACCTATTATCTTTTTGCCTATACAAGTGTCCTGCCCACCTCCACTTGAGCTCTGTGATGCGTTTTCTGACATCAAACACTCGTGTCCGCTGTCGGATCTCCACATTTTGAACTCGGTCTCTCAATGAAATACCCAGTATGGCAAGCTCCATGGCATGTAACGATGTGTATGTAACCTTTATTCTAAGCGTCCACGTCTCCGCACCATATAACTAGTGGCGCTGTGAGCTGTAGACCTCGCGCGTACAAACATTTTTGCAAACAATTTAGCGGTGCACAGGCGCGCCATCTAGTTACCTTATTGTAAAACTAACATCAATAACCAAGGTGCTCCATCAATCCCTACTAATAGGTAAAGGGCTCATTCCACTGGTAGAAACCTAAAAGTGAGAAATTTACTGCATTTTGAAGAGCTATTCTGCTCATCACGCCGAAGATCTTCATCAGATCTTCACTAAATTTTTATGAGCCTACTTAAAGTTACCTTTCAAATAAAAAAAGAACAATCGAAATCGGATTTAATAAGGCGGAGATATTCAGTAGCCCCTTTTTTACCCTTTTTTGGGGGAAGTAAAAATCTGTCAACTGTCCTAGGTGCGATTAGAAGACCACTGTGTCAATGTTTGTGTTGTACTATGTTTCGGCTCGCGATGCCGCTGTTTGTTTATAATTGCGTAATTATTGCATTCCTCCACATTGTCAGATTGTAGCGGTGCTGTGATTTAGGTTCGAGCCACATCGAGAGTGGAGTTGTCGCAGTAGGTATCTAGTCGAAGCTGGACTTTGGATTATCTGGGAGTGTTATTCCTGAATTGTATACTTAAATTATATCGCTCTGTAGATACGAATTTAAGAAATAATTATGCCTTATTGTTATTAAATTCGTTGTTAAACAATCTATGGAAACCTACATGTTATATCAAAAGCTATTCGATAAGATTGAAACAAATACCACACACAGAGACGTTTCGATTTTATTTTTCCGTAAGCTATCGTGATTTTTATTCAAATTTTTACACGAATAATGAATTTTTGATGTAGATAATTGCATTACTTAGTGTCAAAAAGTATGTGCCTTACATCTAGAATTTATGTAAAAAAAGGCGAATCTTTTCTTTTCTATTAGTGCCTATAAAGTATTTTGTTTACTGAAAGGGCAAGATATGACAACATTGTTTATTATAGTTTATATACCATGTCATTAGTAGAAAATAGTAAAGTTATTAATTATTAGGTAAGAAAACAGAAAGTAATGTTTCTCCTAGCATAATAATAAATTAGTCAAATTAATTTTATATAGTAGGGCAAATAAATAATAGTTATTGAGATTTATTGCGATTAGTAATTATTGCAATGTTTAGGTTATTGTTGTATTTTTATTCTGATCAGTGACCAATTACCTAGCCCTTAAACTAGGATACCCTGTACTATGGGCACTGGATAACGGTTAAACATACATAGATAACAATATTACATCCATGACTCGGAAACAAACATCATCAGACAAATGATTGCACCTTGCAGGATACGTACCGACCGTTTGATTTTGTACCTAAGGTTTCTAGCCACTAGACCAACCAATCGTCAAATATAATCATCCACTACCTCTATTAGGCAGCCTCCCACAATAATGTTGGGTGATTGTATAGGATGACTCACCATGATCTTAGTTTTGGACATGTTCGTCTCTAGGCCAATAGTCAGGGACGCTTCCTGTAAGTCGTAAAGCATGCATTGTATGTTGGTTATATTTTTGGCTATCAATCTGCAAAACGTGTGTTATTTTTTTTCCGTCCATGTTGACTCCTCTTTCATCCCAATTGAGAGTCTTCATTATGTCCTCCAAGACGTTAGTGAAGAGCTTCGGAGAAAGTGTGTCGCCTTGACGTACTCCACGCTAAATAGGGATGGGTTCAATTTGATTTTATTTATACTTAAATAGGGGTTTCTTAATCACTTCAATCTCTCTATAATAGAGGATCTGCCCTGAGCTTTTGAGTAAAAATGATACAATATATATAATTTAATAATTTATTGTTGTTATTTGCTGTTGTTGTTAATAGCAACAACAAAAAGTAATAAATTGTTACAATGTATAAGTGTATTGTGTACCGCAGAGAGCGCGCCTGGCTGTTGACAGCCCTCTGCCATGTCACTGCGATTTTAACAAAAGTCGATGGTCAGGTCTATTGTATTTGGGGCTAAAACAAATAAAAAATGTGGCTGAAGTCATTTTTATAGAAAGGAACCCTGTTTAAAATCTCATTTAGATCGAGATGGATCTTAGCTATATGGGAGGGGGATTAGGAGTTGAAAAAACGAATGTACCGATTTTGATGCGGTTTTATGTTTGAAAACTGGTGTGTTCGAGATGCTTCTTAGCTAA
Source organism: Alsophila aescularia (assembly GCA_946251855.1). Classification (NCBI taxonomy): domain Eukaryota; kingdom Metazoa; phylum Arthropoda; class Insecta; order Lepidoptera; family Geometridae; genus Alsophila; species Alsophila aescularia. The sequence goes on along the minus strand of OX276378.1, from coordinate 59,016,630 downwards.
TAATGGGGGTGGGGGTTATATAATTTTTTAATTTGAGCTTGTTATGTAAGTAACGAGTCAGACAAGATGGTGGATGGATGGATGGATGGTGGTGGTTGGATGGTAGTATTGGTACAACAAACGGGGTGGAATTTCCGATATTTTAATTATCGTGTTTCTGCGGTCCGGTACGATGCTCTACATTATAAGATTCTATAATAACGGTTGTAGGTAGGTATATAAAATTAGAAGTACCAAGAAAGAAGAAAATAACTAATAAGAACCAAGGTTATCGACATAGCTATCAGAATTTGCAAGTTGAAGTGACAATGAGCAGGCCATATAGTTCGCAGAGCCGACAACCGCTGGGAATAATGGTTCTGGAATGGCGACCACGAAGAAGCAACCTAAGTGTAGGGAGACCCCCACACGATGGACGGACGACATTGTAGCCATCGCAGGGAGTCGGTGGATAGAGGCGGCACAAGACCGTTCGTCGTGGCGCTCTTTGGAGGAGGCCTATGTTCAGTGCTAAAGACTGAAATGATGATGATGATGATGATATAAAAAGTAAAATAGCCTAAAATGCCATACACACATAGGTATAAACAATTGCGTGTAGTCACATCACCTGTAATAAAGCCATTAAAAAGAGCTACTTTATTTCCACACGTCACCCACCGAGGTGCAATTACACTGGAATTATGGGATTTGCGCGTGTCAGCCATAATATTATAGCAAGCTGAAGTGACATTTGTCACTTGTTGCGTAACAAGAGTCTTGTCACGTCGCGGATTGCTTGCGCAATCGTGGAAAAACGAATGAATTTAATTTTGTAATTGAAATTAGGCGCTGCGGATTCGTAAATTTTGAGCGATGGTAGCCTAGGGATTTACTAGTGCTCGTTAGTATTCATCGATACCGGGATCGGTCCTCACCGCGGCTTCAATCTGCGGACTTTTTTATGTTGCGAATTCCCATCACTCCGTGCTTCGGAGCACTTCACTTCCGGCATGTTGCTGTCACTCGGTCTCGACCATTATTTATTGATAACGGTCGTTAAGCCATGTCAGATGCCATGACAAACTGTAGCACCAGACTTCAGCAGTACCTCACATTCGAAAAGCAACGCAAACATGACTATATTCCATATTTTCTGGGTCCGTGATTGAAATAAAATGAACGAGGCAGAAGCGTTGCGCGTTCGTAGCTTATTTTAATCAAATTACGTTGGTGAAGTGTGAGCGAAGCGAGTTGAAAACGCGCGACGGCCTATTGGCACATGTGGGGTAATGTAATGAAAATTCTTGGAAAGCTCGATAAATATGTAGCCATTAATGGCATCGATCGACACATGGTTCATCAGCTGTTTTTTTTTAACCGGCTTGTTGTTTTACTTTCCAACTATCCGAATAACCTAATACACTATAACTTTCTCGCTGTTTTCGGGTGCAAGAGCCTTCGTCGTTATATTACCTTAATATATCCCCATGGTTATTCGTCAGTTTTTAATAGACAATTGCGTTTATATGTGACAACAACAGTATTACCACATGTGTAAGTATTACCAATTTTTTTTTTAACTTCCTGCTTTCCCCTGTTCATATATACTGCGTCACAAAGTCTAGATTGCTAAACTTCGTTATGTTTTAACAATAAAATAAATTATTATTAAACAAAAATCCGACTGCGAATAAATCTAAAAAAGGCAAACAAGCTTTAGGTACATTTTTGATTTTGAAATTGTTTGTTTGTCGAATGAGGCTGGCCTCTGATGTCAGAGTTTGTCAGGCCGCCCGGGGGCCTCTGACATGGCTTAACGACTGCGGTTAATCAATAACAACCGGGACCGACAGCTTAACGTGCCCTCCGAAGCATGGAGCGATGGAAAACCGCACATAACTCAGAAAAGTCATTGGTGCGGAGCCTAGGTTTTGAACCCGGTATCGTTGGATTCTAAATTGCACTATAGAACCATTAGTTCAAGAGCGATGGTGACCCATCGCTCTTGAAATATAAGATGCAGTCGGAGGCATCATTCATTTCATTTCTCCTCTGACGGGATTAGCTAGAACCTGGCGAGCTACTCTTCATACTTACTTACTCTTCATGCCTCCGACTGCATCTTATATTTCAAATCAAAAATCTAAAGCTTATTTGCCTCTTTTAAATTTTGTTTGCAGTCGGATTTTTAATAAGAATTTATTTTATTTTAAACTTTTTAGTTTATATTTGTAAGAATTAGTGAGAATAGTCGCTAACCAACTGATGCTAAGTAGTCATTCGAAATGAAAAATGATATGAGAAACCTAAAGATGATTTTTAAATACCTATTCAATGATGCCCCGTTTGTTTGTTCGTCGACTTTTTTATTTTATTTTTTACAATATGTCGTCTAGTTGTCGCGATATTGAATTTTGATTAATTAATCATGTATTTAGTAGATTCTGTATTTAGTAGCATTCGCAAGATTAAGACAAATCGATTGACCTAAGAATCATCAAAATCGGACCACGTGTTTGGTCTATATACAGAGTGGATTTTTGAGACGGGACAGTAAGGGCCGCCTTAACCGCTATAGTTACAGGAAAACGTTCCTAGGAGACCATCCATAACTTTTTGAGGTATTCTGAACTACATTCACAAATTTTGGAAAAATGTACAGTCAGCAAGAAAATGGTAATTTTACACAAAAACTTTTTTTGATGCCAATCGATCCTGTTTCTTATAAGGATCAAAAGTCTCTACCAAACTGACTGAGGTTTGAGTGCTAGAAATGACAGAAATTGCGAAAAACTTTTCCCATACATTTTGTACGAAATTACGTTAACCGTTGTAGCTACAGGAAAACGTCGACATGGAAACGACTCTCCTTAACTTTTGGAGATATATTGACCTGTATTCCCACATTTTGAAAAAAAATATAGCAGTAAAGAAAGTGGCCATTTCACAAAAAAAATGCCTTTCGATCCTGTTCCTTATAAGGATCAAGTCTCTATTGGACCAACTGAGGTAATGTTTTATTGGACCAACTGAGGTACCTAATGTTTTATTGGACCAACTGAGGTAATGTTTTTTTGGACCAACTGAGGCAATGTAGCTAACTTTATCTAAGAGCTAAACAGATTTCTGCTTCTATTACAGCAATTTTTTGGCTGGTTCTTAAATGTCTTTAAACGCTTTCCGACCAGATTCATCTTCTTCGGGGGCTATTTCAATATGAAAATCCGAAATTAGGACATGTGATAATCACCAACCTTCACTGTCCGAGCTGGCTGGATTACGTCTCGTATTCTTTGATAGAAGGTATAATATAATAACATAATAAAATAATATATTCGGATAATATATATAATAACATAATATATAATATAATAACATAATATATTCGGGACAATTCCACACCAATTACCTAGCCCCAAACTAGGATACCCTGTGCTATGGGCACTAGGTAACGGATAAACATACATAGATACGAATATTACATCCATGACTCAGAAATAAACATTTCTGCTCATCACAGAAATTGCCATCATTGCAGGATTCGAACTCGCGACCGTTTGATTTCGTACCTAGGGTCTCTAGCCACTAGACCAACCGGTCGTCAACCAAATTTGGTATAGATCCAAATAAGGGGACGTAAAAGGAATAGGTAGGCTAATAATGAAGATTAAGGTAGAGATATCAGTGTCGGGCCGATTTCAGCGTCAGAATTCTAAAATGACCATACATTCACGCAAATTTCTCAGTTCCACACGTTAAATATGTAAAATGCTCGAGGAAAATGTAAATGTGGTCGGCGGCCGGGGCGTTTTGTTTGCGTTGGCGACTCGTCGCACCCCTGTAACGCGTATTAAGCCTTTTGAGGGGGTGTCAGTGACCTGCATTTTATTTTTATGATAAATGTTCTGCGGCTTTCGTTTAAACTGCTCGTGGTGAATTGAAGGTACTTTATTACATTTGCACTTTTTTTTATTCGGTTTGTTGCGACCGACGTTTATATCTAATTTCTTTACGTCCAGTGTCGTGTCGACCTAATGCCAAAAAACAACTATAAGAATGTCTTTACGTGCTAAAACTTTGAACGCCTTTGCTTTTATCCACGCAGAGGAATGGATGGAACGGAATCGAATCCCATCCAGAATTAAAAATCAATACTCCATACTACTGATATTATAAAAGCGTAAGTACCTCTGTCTGTCTGTCTGTATTTTTGACACATTTTCGCGACCAAACGGCTCTACCGATCTTGATGGAATTAGGTATGGAGTAATTTAAAACCTGGGTAAGGACAGAATACGAGTAGTTACTTTTTGTCGCGATGTACTGTATATATTACGCGCGGAAGAAGTCGCGGGGTGGTCTATACCACAGTGCCTGAAGACAAAAGTCTTCAATCAGTGCGTCCTACCAGACATGACTTACGGAGCCGAAACGTGGATACTCACAGTAGACTAGTCCACAAATTTAAGGTCGCTCAGCGAGCTGTGGAGAGAGCTGTGCTTGGAGTTTCTCTGAATGACAAGATTCCTAATGAAAATATCCGACGGAGAACCAAGGTGGCATAGCAATAAGGATAAGCAAATTAAAGAGGCAGTGAGCTGGTCACATTTGGGTAGCCATTGGGGTAGACAAGTTCTCGAGTGGAGACCACGTTTAGGCAAATGTAGCGTAGGATGCCCTGTGGCCAGGTGGAGTGATGACCTGCAAAAAGCGGCCGGAAGTGAATGGATGAGGGGAGCTGAAGACCGAGCTCAGTGGCGTGCATTATGAGAGGCGTACGTCCATCAGTGGACAGATATATATAGGCTGATGATGATAATGAAGTCGCGGGCAAAAGCTAGTATGCGGATATGTTTCCGTACAAAGCTTAAAACTATTTTCGTGTGAAGAGAAGTTAGCGGTGGCCAATATCTATGTATACTTATAATATCTATGTATACTTATAATAAAGCAGTAGCAAAAAGTCTGTCCAATGAAGATGTTACAAACAATTAGTCTAGGGGACTTAAAATAATGAAATACATTTTTGAATGGTGTCTGTGTGTTCACTCACGGCTTCACGTAAAATCTACTGGACGGATTGCGATGCTGTTCGCGTTTAGATAGCTTTGGGTTTGACTTAAAAACTGGTGTACTTGGTATCTCAATCCGACGGGTAGAAGAAGAGCAATTACTAAATAGTAGATTGTATTACTAAGGAGCAAAATAATATATTACCGGCGAGGGCGCTATTTAGAATCCAGACCGGAGTGAAGGATTCTTAAGCAGAATCCTGAACGTAGCGAGGGATTCAATATACGTCACCAGTCCGAGGAAAAACAATTTTGCGTCCGAGTGATGCATTATACTTTTCATGTACCCCCCTAAGAGAAAAATAAATTAAACGCGGTTTTAGATACTTTACAAGTCATATATTGATTTACAAGAGCAAATGATAAATTTATATAACCCCCCAACCCCCATCTCCCCATTATAGCTAAGATGTATCTCGATCACAATAGTTTTCAAACGTAAAAACCGTATCAAAATCGGTCCATTCGTTTGGGGGCTACGACCCTCACCACCATTCCCCTCCCCCAAATCAGTCCATTCGTTTGGAAGCTACGAATCGCTCCCCCTTTTCTCAACTCTCCGCCCCCTCATTTAGCTAAGAACCATCTCGTTTACCTCAGCTTTGAAACATCAATAACCGCAGCTAAATCGGTCCATTCGTTTGGAAGCTACGATTCGCACCCCCCTTTTCTCAACTCCCCCCCCCCCCTCTCATATAGCTACGAACCATCTCGTTTACCTGAGCTTTCAAATAGTTGATAGAATCAGGCGTTACTTTGCGGAAATCCATATTTAAAATGAACAAAATAAAAAATGTGTAGCTTACTTCCGCCAAAACTGTAAGTCAGACAAATGATAAATGGTAAAATTAACAAAAGTAAAACCCCACGCTAAACAAACCCTACCCAAATTGAACTACTGTAAAATATAAATGAAATGAAAGCTAAGCTGGAGGCCAAAAAAAAAAAAGAAAAAAATAAGTCGAGTGCTGGACTGAGAGCACTCGACGAGTCAACATCACCTGAAGATGCCTCGTGCAGAGGTGAAACACGTGTCGTATTGATGTCAGACGTTTGGTATTTGGATTGAGGTATATGTTTTTTGTTGTGTATTTATAATATATGTATATAAATATATAAGTGTTACGATATTTGTATTTCAGTAAGGTTTGTTTAGCGTGGGGTTTTATATTGTGTATTATATAGATTTTTTTATTATTTTTTTGTGTTCTCCAGGCCTTAGCTTTCATTTCATTTATATTTTACAATAGTTCAATTTGGGTAGGGTTTGTTTAGCGTGGGGTTTTACTTTTGTTAATTTTACCATTTATCATTTGTCTGACTTACAGTTTTGGCGGAAGTAAGCTACATATTTTTTATTTTGTTCATTTTTTTGAGCTCTCAAACATAAAAACCGCATCGAAATCGGTCCATTCGTTTGGAAGCTACGATTCTCACCCCCATTTTCTCACCGCGCTACGTGACCCAATTTGCACCGTGCTCTCTCATTGGTCAACTTTGAATCAGCAACCCTTTATTTATTTCGTGATAGGTATATACTAATTTTTTGGCTTCATAGCATAAGTCTGGAAAGCCTCGACGAGACATAGTTCGACTTCGGGTCTTAAGTACCGAAGTTCGAATCCCAACCAGAGTGTTTATAAATTGCATATTAAAAAAAAACCGATGGCTTATAACTTGAATATGGACGAAGCTGAGGCGGAAAGAGCCGATGAGCCACGGAAACTCATTACTGCCTTCTCTGAAAGTCTTGAACAGAAAAGACTTACTTTGCTCCCTCCTTTAGAGGAACCAATGAGCGTTTTTCGAATAGATGGGATGAAAAAACTATCTGACGTCTGAACGAAGTTTGATGATATTGGTACTTTTGATCCTACACATAGGTTACTTTTAACCCACAGAAATGCCCACACGGGTAAAACCGCGGGCACAGCTAGTGTATAATAACCAAATAGATCGCGGGAAAAAATAATATGAGCTATTTACATAATTACGTAAGGTATTTCTCCAAATAAACGAAGGTGTGACACAATAAAGCGCGAGTCAAACAGGAAAATGGCCGCCAAAACACCGGCTATTGTTGTCAACGGTTCATTTATACAATTTGATTGTTGTACCGCCCTTGATTTAAATAAAAACAAAGGGAAACTCTAAGGGCGCACCGCGAAAATTATTTCCGCTCGTAAAAATGTAAACGGTTGTCAGGGTTCCGTCGAAGCAATAGCATGAAAATGACCAGTTAGGCTGAATCCCGTACGGTTTATGAACCCTTGAACGATTACAATTGTACACAGAAAGCACGCGTTACCGTCCTATATTCGCCCACTGCTGGGCGTAGGCACCTCGGGCCCTAGTGAATGCCACTGAGTCCGATCTTCGACTCATCTAGTCCCAGCCAGCGGCGTTTCGCAAACCGCATCGCTATCGGTCCAGAAGTTTTTACGTGATGTTCAGTAGCTTATTTTAAGTATCCTAGACCTATATATCCTAGAAGTATCTTTTTTTAAGTAGAGATAGAAGATACTCTACAACAATCATGTAACAATCATGCGTTATATGAAGTGGAACCCTTTGCCAGAGTGTATGTTTTCGGATAGTAAATGAAGGGGGGAGGGGTAATAATTCAAGTTACGAGTGAATAGTTTCTAGCTAAGCGTGACCGACCTTCGTAGGCCGCATCATCATTTAAAATCAAGTGAGATGGTGGTGAACAACACTACCTAAATATATTTTTTCCCCAGGCCCTACCTTTTCTTATTAGCTATTAGTTTCCCCGCCCGCGACTTCGTCCGCGCGGACTACAGTTTATCGCGAAAAAAGCATCCTATGTTCTCTTCATCATTTTTCCGCGGTGCTCTCTCCTTACATAATAATTTCATAAAACTTACGTTCGGTTTGTCAGTGGCTACATATATTCAGCGTATCACAGGCCAAGTTTTGTACGGATCCGCCAAACCGTTGAGGAAGGAACGGAAAATAAGTTTTGCACGGCAACAATTTTTTTGCGCCATTTTGCCGTCTTGCCGCGATGATGTCATGGTCACGTGATCGGAGTGTATTTACATTATAGGTTGTTTTATAGCCGGGGCAATGAGCGGTTAAGATATTACAAACCAATGCAAAAGTAGGTATAGCACAAACGCTCTTGATGTTTATTGACCGACTTGTTATTTCGTTTCCATGGAAACCGTTCCTTGCAGCGAGTTCAACATTTCCTAGTTTTCCCGTGGAAACTTACAATTTTCCGGGATAAAAAGTCCAATGTTTTATTCCAGGGTATAAGCTATCTCCATTCCAAATTTCATCAAAATCCGTTTAGCCGTTATCGCGTGAAAGCTCCCCAAACAAACAAACAGACAACGTTTCACTTTTATATATTGGTATGGATGACAAAAAACTGACCGTAACATGATAATAATAATAATAATAATTTATTTCATTTCCAGGCAATAGCACATTAGATAATTAAAATTAATACTTATTGAGCTATTACCAATTAATCTTAATAATTATTATATCTTAAGTTTGCTACGGGCCCCAAACTAGGCTAAGCCTGTATCTTGGGTACTCAAACATATATATTACTTGGGTGATAAACATTATGAATGGGACACCTCTTCAACCTCAAGGCTATTATTTATTATCTGCTCAAGGCAAGGTAAGTAGTTAGGTTTAGTGGTAGTTAGGTAGTGGTAGACCTCTTACGCAAGAGTCTGCCTGGGGAAGAACCACACCTTTGTCAGATATTCTACTGCCAAGCAGTAGTGTGTAAACATTTCTGTGTTTCGGTTTAAAGGGCAATGTTTCCAGCGAAATTACTGGGCAATGAGACTTAACAACCAATGTCTTACGGTGACGAGCGCAGTGCAGTGACGCGCAAGACTTTGCAACCAAAGTTCTGGGTGGCACTGCTACTGTTATGGACAGGACGCTTACCATCAGGCGAGCGTCTTGCCGTCTCGTCATACAAAGAAATAAAATAAATAAAAAAATGGCTAGGTTACCTATAGTTAGTTTCTCAAATGTATTAATGTGGTCCATCTGAAAAAAAAGCTCTTCGTTCAAAGCTCTTCGTTCAAAGCTCTTCGTTCAAAGGTCTTCGTTCAAAGCTCTTCGTTCAAAGCTCTTCGTTCAAAGCTCTTCGTTCAAAGCTCTTCGTTCAAAGCTCTTCGTTCAAAGCTCTTCGTTCAAAGCTCTTCGTTCAAAGCTCTTCGTTCAAAGGAACCATTCAGTTTTTGATTTGTAAAAGTGCTAAATTATGTTTGCTGCCTTTTATAATAACCGTTTTTGAGTTTGAGTTTGTGCTCTCTGCACTCTTATAGCAGTAACACTTGTTTAAATTTACAAATGAAATCTCTGTAACTGACTTTTCCTTAATTTATTTTTAAATTTGCTTTGCCCGCGTCGTAATTTCTCTGGGTTATATGTAACCTACAAGTATGTGCTATTCCAGGACCAAAAGTACCTATAAAGTACTAAATACCAAATTTCGTTCAGTCCTCGGATAGTATTTTTTTCGATTGCCCTGTTGCTTTTCATCGCATTAAGATACCAAGTACACAAGTTTTTAAGTCAAACCCTAAGCTATCTAACAATGAAAACCGCATCGCAATTGGTCCAGTAGTGTTCACGTGATGCGTGAACAGACAAACTCAATAAAAAAAGAGTTCTATTCTTGTTCAGTAGATTATTTTATGTACCCGAGACCATTGTTTTAATTAATATCTTCATTGTTCAGACTTTTTGATGCTTACTGCTTTGTTATAAGTATAGATGAGCCATAACTTAATTAAAAGAATCAACTATCCAAGCCGAGGTTCGTACCCCCTAGGTGCCCTTGAGCAAGTGGCCAAAACTTTACATTGGCGTGCGCCTTCTGCGTCACGCATTGCGGCGGAGCGCTTTTGCGCCCGCCCCACCGTCCGCTGACGCTGTAGAGGTCAGCTATAAACAAAAAAAAAAAATAGAAAATGTATTTCGTTCGGAACCCCAATAATCGAGTGGCGTACACTTGACGAGCTTTATTTATAATTTAGAGACCGAAGAGTCCGTAGCGAAATTATTTTTCGGCGTACGATACTACATTTTTATTTTTTACCCTTAGATTAGTTTGTGTTGGTACTTTCTTCACTCAGACTGAAGAACTAAGAAACTTGATTGGCGCGCCAGTGACCGTAATGATCTCTCCTTATTTTAATTACCCGACTACGGTGAAGCAAGGGAAGGGTTATGAGTTTAATAGTCTATGTATGTATATGGGTACGTGGCTGTTTCACCCCTATTGGTCCGATTTTGACAAGCGAGGTATCAATCGATTCGTCTTCAGGTATCGAGGTGTCATAATTTTTTAAAGTCATGATCTGTATTTGAAAGAACAGGCGGAACTGTATGCGATAAATCTTGCAGTGTCTTGACTTATCATTTCTACAGAACTTAAGTAATTATTTTTCTACGTTTTTTCAATATTGGCTGTAAGCTAGAAAAACCCTGGTTAACAAATCAATTTAAAAAATCATGAAATTGTAACTTAATTTCCTTCCTACGATGTTTAACCGTCCTTGTTGCCTGCCCAACGGGTGAAAAAAATAATATAATACAATGACATTTCCGGTTTGGACGTCAAAATTGTCAACACCGTATACTTCCGTCCCAGTTTTTTAAACCAAAGGAGGTGGAATTACGCTTTCTTCCCACCCGGTTTTTTAAACCAAAGGAGGTTGATTTAAGCTTACTGGCGTTAAATCTTTTAACAGTAAGCGTAATTCAACCTCCTTGCGATAAACAGAATAATAATATAGACTGTGCTATAGACAAATGGTAAGTCAATATAAAACCTCTATACAAAACATCATACTCGTAGCATAATAGCAAAGGGAATACAATGCATTATAGTCTAAGGAGGAAGTGTAAAGAATTGTTGTTATAATAGGGTATGTTAATTTATTTAATTGATTTGCACAAAAATAGTGTAGGTACAAGGAAGGACTTAATGCTAAACAGCTTTATCTACCAGTCATCCAGGTCGTAAAAGAAATAATAGTACATAGGGCGTGTTAGTTAAAGTATTGAACAATAAATACGAAAGAAACAAAGGTTTGTGTAAATAAAGTATTTAGTGTAAGGAATTGTTGCAAAAAATTTGTGTTAATATGGGACAACTGTTTCCCTGCACAGTGAAACAGCAGCAACATATCTAAATGTATTATTTTGTAATCTCGGCAGGCAGTAACAGATTAAAAATAATTCTTATTCAAAAGCCTAGTCTGTTACACTAGATAGGTAATTGAATAGGTAGGTACCTACAATATCTTGAAACATTATATTTATCACGCATAAGTACTTACTTGCCTACCTAACTAAGCGGATAAAATAATTAAAATCTCTAAGACATGTTTCAAAGGTCATTAACAGTAACATAACCTACAAAACTTTGAAGCCTAATAACAATTATACCTGGCCTCCCCAAAAAATATCTTAAACTAACAATTTCAGGAAATGATGCTGAATTACTAGCGATATTTTTTGTCTAAGGACACCGTGAATTTGACTGACATAAACGTATGTATGGGAGTTCGCCATTGTTCAATTCACTCTATAGAGGTAGAAGTATTTTGAAATACAGCCAACAATAAAAAAATTGATTTAATTTTCAGTTACATTTGTTCGATTGTCGTATGAGGCAGTGCAAGCCCCTGTTGTCAGAGTATGTCAGGTCGAGACCCACAGCCGAAGCACAGTGAGATCGAAATCCGCACATAACTTGGAATAGCCTCGGACCGAAGCCGGTATCGTTGGATTCTGAGTCACACTTGTATACCGCTCGGGTCCCATTATATCAAAATTAATGTGTGTTTTCACACCTTAAAGTACATTGCAAAAAAACTCAGTAATCCACTGAATCGTCAATTCCTTATACGTCGTAAATACCTGTTTTGTTCTAAGTATAGATACTTGTAATACAGGAGTAAGACCGACTGCATCTTATATTTCAAGAGCGATGGTGACCTAACGGTTCTATAGTGCTATTTAGAATCCAACGATACCGGGTTCAATTCTAGACTCCGCACCTATGACTTTTCTAAGTTATGTGCGGTTTCCATCGCTCCGTACTTCGGAGGGCACGTTAAGCTGTCGGTCCCGGCTGTTATTTGTTAATAGCAGTCGTTAAGCCATGTCAGAGGCCTTCTGGCGGCCTGACAATCTCTGACACCAGAGGCCAGCACTACCTCATACGAAAAGCAAGCAAGCAAGGTGGTCCTGAAATAACTATATATATATATAGTTATTTCAGGATATTATATTATATATATTAACCCAGACAGGCCAGTCACACTCCGCAACAACTACAAATATTATACCTACACTTTGCGGCCGCAATAATACGGTTCATTCAGTAGAGTGTCAAGCGTGCGCTCGATGAGTCGCACGCCGTGTCCTTACGATGAAGTACCTACTTAAGTAAAGTTTTTGTCCAGTTTTATTCTGTTTTTAATTATGAGTACCAAGAAGAAACCTAGAATGTACTGCATAGCATTCGGTCTGACAAGTCTCGTAAAATACCTACATACTGACATTTTATTACGTAGGTAGCCATTTCTTTTTCATTCATTATTAAGCCTGGAATTCAGACAGGCACCTTTTATTCATCAAAGTGCAATACCTATTAAGTTATAATCAAATAATGAGGTATTAGGTCTATTCTGATAAGAATGTTTTTATATGTAGTTAACAGAACTATCAACATTTATAATAATAAGTTAAAAAATAAAACATTATTACTTAATTGCTTATTCTGTTACAATATCTAAGTCATATCATATCACAGAATAATTACTAGTGCAAGTACCTAGTTATATCTTGATACAACCCTGCCGAGCGGAAAAGTGAACGTTATTGCGTTGTAGCGAGAGTTGCTATGTATTTAAATGACTTTACTCAGTTATTCTTCTGTACCTGTACTATTATTTATTCTGTGACCCAGATAAATGTCTAAGTTGTCAAAGCCGCAGGCAGCGCTAATTATTTAAACAAAACGAATGACCCAGGAACTAAAATTTAAATAAGGCCACTTTCCCAAACTTAAGTTAAAAGCTACCTGCCAATTAGGCAGGTGTTTAGGCTCTCACAGTCTTAGTACTCCAGGTGCTTAACTAAGTTGCCGTATCTGCCTAATAAGCGTTCATATTCGGAATTTCCCTCTTAATAATTAAAACTTGCCAAGTCAGAGAGAAGTTTTAATACCTTTATTATTTATGTCTGGATATAACTTTGCACACATTTGAATACGGATTTTATGTGTGGTTAAAATGTGTAACGAGTTGTTACACATTTTAACCACACATGTTTACTGAGTGTTTACTTCATATTTTTCTTTTCTCTTTTTCTCTTATCACTTTTGCCGTCTCTCTTTCTCACAGATTAAATGTTTTTTTACGTATTGGTATTGGTATTTATCTTGAGTAAACAATAAGCCGAAAATATTTTTTGTAACGTAATATTAAAATCTCTCAGTGAGTTCTCTGTAGCTACTCTGAAGGATAAGATTCGAAACGAGGTGATACAACTGAGAACCAAATTCACCGACAACTCAAAGGGTTAGCAAGCTGAAGCACAGTGGCAATGGGCTGGTCACATTTGTCGAAGAAAGCCTAGGGTTGACGAGACCTTGAGTTGAGACCACGGCTTTTGGCAAATTTTGTGTAGGACGCCAACCGGCCAGGTCAAGTGACGATATTTTAATTTTAAATTAGATCAAAATTAAAAAATGGTCAAATGACCTGGCATATTGTAGTTTTTGAAATATATACGTTTGTATCTTCACAGGTAATGCACCCCCTTAAATGTGTAGGACTGAACGTTAATGATTCGGTACTTAGAAAATACTTTAGGATACGGCATGTCTTCCAAAAGCACCGTAAAGTTTCCATCCTTATTGCGCCATATAGCCCATCTTCAGCTGATCTTATCCACATTAGACCCAAGCCACCAGCGATAACCATCTTTATATATAGGAAGGTCTGTGGAAATGAGGGTAGTTCCCTTTACCTTTGATCTTTTCGCAAGTCTGACATCGGTTTAGGGTCAGACGTTTTGTGACCGCAGTGGACCTAAATATGAAATCGATTAGCCCATCCGAAAAAGGTTAGCGATGCATGTAGGTAAACTTACGACGTTATTCACAGCCGTCATCGCAGTGTCAGAAAATAGATGACGGCATACAATGACACTATCTCGGTCATACTTCCGTCTGCTGAAGCCAGGCCACTAGGAGCCTCGCATTGCTCTCAAAACTACAGTAATGAGTCCGCGTGAAGTGTTCATTCCTAATGACTCGGGATAAAACAACCCCTAAACGCCACACGCGCTAATTCCAACCCTAAACTTAAGACGCCAGAGCACATTTTCGATGTCCTCGTCGTGCTCATCAAGCCAAATTACCTAAAATCAAAGCGAGTGATGTGATTCGAGTAGGTATCTTAAAATTAATAGAGTTGATGATGCCGTATTCCCTTTGGTTCTGTAGGTTAATGAGTAAAGCCATTTATCAAATTAGTGTGCTCATAAAGGATTTTCACTTACCAGGGAATTGTCTAACTTTTTGGTGACAATGTAATGTTAGAGTGCTTTCAAAAAGGACAATGTTTGAGCATTTTAAAGGAAACCTTTCAATTGATGATGATGCATTATTACCATTCTTCTGCTCAAAAAGCATAACTATGAGATATCACGTCTGGTTTTTACGGACAATCGACGATCGAGTCTGCCAACTTTACTGGTCACAAAATATATTCTAAAGGAGACCTATTTTGGAGTTTTTACCCGACTGAGGAGGGTTATATGTATGTTTGTTTGTACGTTTCTTAGGCACGTCTTACAGCCTAAACGGCTTGATAGATTTTGATACGAGTAAATGAGGTATCATTTGATTCGTCTTGATCACGAGAGAGAAATAAAAAATGACAAGAAAACTAATATGGCGGCTTCCATATTGTATTTCCGACTGAACAAAAAATTACCAAAACCTATCGAGTGAGGTATCAAAATATAGGTTTTAAAAGACCATTTCAAAAATTTGTAACTCGTATAACTAAACAGTAGCAATTTTCTTTTAAGTTTCATACACAATTTTAGATTATTCATGTTAATGTAAATAATAATTTAATAATAATAATAATTTTTATTTCGTTGCGAAAAAACTTACAAAACAATCGGACACCTTAAAGTAAACGATATTTTGTAATTATGTTAATTGTGGGTATACTAGTTCCCACACTAGGATTCCCTGTGTTGTGGGAAACTAGTCTCTTCCTGGGGTTACAAAATTCAAAAAATTATACATACTATTATATTAAAATAAGTTTCCAATATATATAAAACCTTCTATATAATTGCACCTACTAGGTGCACACCACACAAAAGTATATATTTTTTGGTTAATTGTGCACACAATAGGTTGAGTTGGCATTATGCGAACAATAGTTCGTGTAATGCCAACCAAATACACCTCAAACAAAAGAGAATGACAAAACAAAGCAAAAGAAAAAATATAGTTATTATAAAATAAGGTAGGGCATTTAATTGCATCTATATAAAATTCCAGTTATAAAATTTAGACCAGTTATTTAGATTTAGTTAAATACTATAGTTTATTGTTGCAATTGCAACTATTAAAGTAAAGTTAAATATGTAAGTAAAAAGGAAACATTAAATTTATATAAATACTAGCTGCGCCCCGCAACAAACTCAAAAACTATACTTTTTTCTGGGATAAAAAGTAGCCTATCTGGTAATCCAGAGTATAAGCTACCCCCGTATCAAATTTGTTTCAAATCCGTTCAGCCGTATAAGCGTGAAGAAGTAACAAACACACACACAACCATACATACATACAAACTTTCCTGTTTATAATATGATTTTGATTAATTTATTATAAAAATCGTAGTACAACTTGATCAAAACGTCGAGGTTAATAACAACTTGTTTTAGGCGATTAATTAAGTCTCGTTTAGTTTATAAACTATGTATTGAAGTGCAAAGCTATACAGAAGCTATTAAGTGTACAATGTGTGTGTTACTAACCGTGTACCCACTCATAGTTTATAGGCGTTATATCTTGCTAACTTTAGGTACTGAGCTAGCAAAAAGTATAAACGTTCAGTTCATGGATCTTACCGATTGGTAAATTTGTCGAATTTGACGTGTGTCACAGATTTAAGCCAAAGGACAATGGCAATTTTTATAGAGCATGTGGTTCATTTTTCGCGCGGCCATCAGTGAAACTTGAAGTTATCAATTCAAGACAGTGTAACAAACAAAAATTATTCTGCGTTGTATATCTTTAAACTCAGTCCGAACAGAGTCGAGATTATTTTTTTACATTTGTGTATTTGGTGGAGTCTTCTTTGTTTGGAGGGGAGAAAACGGGACAAACTTTACCTAAACTAAGACAAATTATTATTAAAGTTATTAACATTATTATACAAATACAAAAAACCCGACTACGAACAAAATTATTGAATACGAGCTGACAGGCCACAAAAATAATAACACTTATATTATAACGACGAAAGATTGTATGTCTGTAAAGGGTAAGTATGTGTGTGTGTGTATGTTTGTTACTTCTTCACGCTTAAATCAACGGATTTGGATGAAATTTCGTACGGCGGTAGCTTATAACTTAGATTAACACATATGCTATTTATTATCCTAGAATAAAGTTTAGAGGGGCGCAGCTTGTATTTATATTTCAATGTTTCTTTTTTTCTAACAATATTTTACTTTAATTTAATAGTTGCAATAGCAACATTAGACTATAGTTTTTACCTACTTAGTTCAATACTCCCCAAGTTTAGTTCGATACTCCCCAAGTAATCAATGGCAACTGTCCAAGCCGAGGTTCATACCCCTGGGTGTCCTTTCTAAAAAAAAAAAAGAAAAGTTTTTACCTATATTAACTTGAATAACAAAAATTGAAAATTTTGTATGAAGCTTAAAAGTTATAAGAATTATAAATTTTTGAAATGGTCTTATAAATACCTGTATTTTGATACTCGACAGCTTTTGTTGTTTTTTTGTATACAATATGACAATATGGTTTTTTTGACACTTCATATTTTATATCCTATAGCACTTTCGTGATCAACACGAATCCAATGATAGCTCATTTATCAAAATCCATCAAGCTGTTTAGGCTGTAGGACGTGCATATCAAACGTACAAATAATATACAAACATACATATAACTCAAACACATAATCCTCAGTTAGGTAAAAAGCCGCCTTCCATACAAAAATATAATGAAATATTATACCTATAATCTGTGTATCTCGGTTGGGCCTGAGTTTCAAGTTATAGATGTTGTAATAATTGTTGCTTGTTACTCTGTTTATGATAGATAATTCCAACTAAAGTTGAAGGAAGCGCGAAATAATATCGCTAACTTTGGTCATTGTCTTTTGACCTTGAAATTAGTTAAATTTATCGATTGATAAGATCCGTGCTAGCACTGTTGATAAAAATAAGTATATACCTAATTTTCATATGGCAATTCTTCATATTGTGCCGGAGTTATGTCTAAAGAACCGAAACAGTAAAAATACCGAATAAACAAAATAAATCACCCTCAAAGCACTAATATAATCACATTTTACGTTATTAGTGGCGGCAACTCACGAATTAATCCCATTTGTTTGTGTAATTACGATAATACAACGGTTAATGCAATCTCCTTGCATGACTGAAGCTTATTTACAACATTATAAAAAGGTAATAATAATAAATTAAAACTATTTTATAGTAAAAAATGTATTAAGGCTTTTTAAGCGTCATTAATTTCATTTTTAGTCGCTAGAACTTTATGGGTCATTATGTTTAGGTAAAAGGTATAATGAATGAAATAAGTGAAGAAAAATGTTTATAGGTTAAGGTGATATCAGAAGTTTCACTCGAATGAATGTTCACTCGAGTGAATGCTTCATCTTTCTTTCATTCCATGTTCACAGTTCACACGGCTTAGCTGGAATGAAATAGAAATGAACATTCACTTCTATTTTCATTCAATATGTCGTCGAATGAGATCATACGTCTTGGAATTAGTTTAAATTGTGATCATTTAAAGAAGCAATTAAATAAAATAAACAAAGAAAACGTGGTGGTGGGTGCGACCATGGATTGAGAAGTTTATTGGGAGCTTCAGATACATTGTTGAGGGAACTAGATAATTTTTAAAGTTCTCCAAAACCAGCAGCGTATTTTCATCATTCCACTTGAACACCATTTTGCCGCGAACTCAGAGAAAATATTTAAAGTAGCGATGTAGCGTTCGTCTCCTACAGGACTCGATTCACAGTGACCAAATCCGAGTGAACGTTCTCTCTGAATTTTTCGTTCATTCGGAATGGGAGTGAATGATGGGAATGAAAATATCCAACATAGTTGGATTGGTTCACTAATGAATTAATTCGGTACTTTTGTTTCATTTTGTGTTCAGACGTTTCATTTCGAGTGAAAGGTGCCGAATGAAAGACGAAAATGGTAGCCCAAACAATATTGAGAAACAAATTGAAATTAAAAAGAAATTACATTTTTAAGAAATAAGTCCATGCAAATTTTGATAAGGTTCACAATAAATAAACAATGTTCCTGTATTTTTCTGCTTGTCTCTCTAATACAATTTAATAATTTCTCACCTTATTATCCAAATAGTATAATAGATATTTTAATAATAATTAAGTAGATTATATATTTTAGTAAGTATATCACATATTATGTAGCAATTTGGTAGGTTTATACTGTATGTATGTTTATTGTATGTTTTTTAATTTAATTTATTTTTTTATCTTTTCCAGTACTCTTTCACAATAAAGCCGCTCACCCTACCATTTTTCTTGCGCGACCAGGATGACAGGTAGAAAATGCTTCCAAGTATTAAGTCCTCCATGTACACTTTTTGTGCTAAAGTATTAAATAAATAAATAAATTTGAGGAGATCCAAAGCATTATAATTTTGTTGGATAGAGTGGCGAGACCAGGGTCGGGTTTGTTTCCAGTAGTACCACTGCTCAGTACCACCGGTGGTAGTAACCACTACCTCGATACGCGCAGTTTGAGCGTGGTAGTAAGCAATTTATTTAGATGGTGGTACTAGTGGGAAACGGTTTGTTCCCAGTAGTACCACCGCGAGTACCACCGATGGTACTAATGGGAAATTGCATTCGCACTAGTACCCCTATGACCAAGTAATTTCATTGGTGGACCTAGTAGGAATACTTTTTAGTACCATCGGTGGTACTACTGCGTATTGAGTATTCTCATTAGTATCTCTTTTAATGAAATAATTTGAATGTTGGCACACGTGAGATTTGTATAGAATAGCTTGTTGCACCCCGCAGCTTTCCCGCATGAACAATGATTAAAGGTATCCTATAGGAGTACCTATATATCATATATACATTATACAAAGTTTAGCTAATATACGTTCAGCTGTTACGGAGCTGAGTAGCAGCAAATATACATACAATCAGAAATTTGCATTTTTATAATTTTACCTGTTCTAAACTGAGAATGCAATTTCCCATTAGTACTACCAGTGGTACTGAGCAGTGGTACTACTGGGAACAAAACCGAGGGTCGCACGCCTAATGAGGTGCATCAGAGCAATGTTTCATCTAGACATGCTGATAGTTGCAAGCCCTATTTTAAGAAACATACAGTTCTAACATTTCCAGCGCTGTACATTTTATAAATTGCGACGTTTGTATAGCTAGCGGCACGTAAGTCTAGCGGTGAACGAAACGTGGCGGGGATCTTGGCACAGTCAGTTTTCAGGATAAAAAGTATTCAACACAATATATAAACTTTGACTGTGCCAAGATCCCCGCCACGTCTGGTTCGCCGCTAGACTTACGTGCCGCTAGGTATAACAACAAATCCACAACCTTTTTGGTCGTCTGTCTGATTTTGTTGTACGTAGTAAAGATACAATAAAACCAGACTTTGTCTTTAGACGACATTAGGGTGAAAATAAGTTTCGGTCATACGATTTATAATACGAGTAAATTATATAAAGCCTTGAAAGAATTGAATAGCAACTTGTTTATAACTACCCCAAACCAAATATTACTAAAGTCCTCTTAGATAGCTACTATCTATAGGTACTTCTAATAAAGCAAGTCTGTACCATGAAGTTAGTTATAAAAATATAGTCTAGCGTACTAAGGACAAGCTAAAAATCGTGTCTATCTGTTTGTTTATTTCCGCCTCACGTAAAAACTACTGGACCGATTGCTCTGCAGTTTTCACTGTTGGATAGCTTAGGGTTTGAATTAAAACATTGTGTTGTACAAAGGCTACTTTTAACCCAAAGAAATAACTACGCGGGCAAAACCGCGGCCACAGCTAGTTTATAATAAAATACTCTAGAAACAATTTAAAACTTGTTTAATTAGATATAAAGAAATTTACTGGCGCCCAAATGCTACTACTACTCATGCTATCACTGATAAACAATAAAGAATGAATGATAGAATGATTTGAAATAATGAATGATGTAATAATTTACTTTGTTTTGACTTAATTTATTATTTGATTTATAAACTGCATGTTTGTTCATTGTTTTGTATATACATGTGAACAATTTATTATAATAAGAAGTTTTTTTTTATCACTGTCTAGGCATTCGTTTGACCACGATCCTACCTGATGGAAAGCGATGATGTGGTCGAAAATGTAGCACGTTTGCCTAGTAGATACCTATTCACTCTTGACTTGAACACACCAGGTTTATATTTTACCGGAAACACTGACGAGGGCAGGGCATTCCACTCCTTAGAAGTTCTTATAATAAATGAAAAAGCGTAACGCTTCGTTCTTGTGAGAGGTATTTCAATCATAAAAGGATGGCGCTTTGCCGATCGTGTAGTCGTACGGTAATGGAAAGGTGATGGGGGAATCAGATTGTGCAGTTCTTGTACACACTCTCCATAGTGCAATCTGTAGAATACCGACAGGCTTGCGACCTCACGTCGCTGCGCCAGACATTAAACTTATTCTTTATCAGAGTGTCATCTCCAATGAGCCTCATAGCACGTCTCTCAATTGAATCCAAAGCTTCGAGCTGATACTTGGCAGAACCGTCCCAGAGGTGGCAGCAGTACTCCATACAAGATCGGACCTGTGCTTAGTAAAGATTCAAAAGCTGTCCCGGTGTGAAGTACCGCCTACCTACCTACCCTACCTTACCCTACCCTACCTTAGACAAAATACCAAGTTTCTTTGCAGCTACCTTGTCTTTGGATTCAATGTAAGACCCAAAATTCAGGTTCGATATGAGCTCGACACCCAAAAGCCCCATATGGTTTTTAAGGCTTGAATCAGAGCTCAGTAATTTCACTGCACGTGGTATTCAAGTCATTGGCTAAAATAGATAGGTAGATATACCTACATACAAAATTACAAATTGATACTTAGACTTACACAAACATATGAGTAGGTACACAGATAAATGTACTATAACCACTTTAACTATAGGTACCAAACCAACATATAACGTGTACAATGGGCGGTCTCTTATCGCTAAAAAGTGATCTATTCCAGATAACTATTGGATGGAAATGAAATTTAAATATGTGCGGCAACGCGTGGTGTATCAAGTACTCAATTAATAACTAATAATAATAATAAATACACTAAATAGATGTAATGCTACCCAAGTTACCCAATTGACATTATATTATATGACGTAAATACATTCAAATTCATTGTGCATGTGTGCTTTGTGAATGTGTAAACATACAAGCAAAGATTATAAAACCGGTCTGTGTATGGGTGTCGGCCACGATGAGTCATCGACTCGCCGCGTCGCGACGCATTGTTCCAGTTTCTCCTCCCTCGCCGCACCTCATTCCCCTCTGCTAGAGGACAAATCACCGAGCCCGGTTACCGCTCAGTCGGCAAGAGTACAATACTGCAGCGCGCACGCTCGCCCAACAAAACACCGTTATAACTATTATTATCCGTTATTAACCACCGTTATTAACTATTAGTAATAAATAATGGTAAATTCTTGCACTGTGTGCATGAACAATTCGAGGAAAACTACAAATGTTTCCTATTTCGCGTTCCCGTTAGATCCTCTTAGGTGAGTTAATTTTTTTTATCGTTTCTAACAATGCACAATGCACATGTTTTGAAGTGTTATATTTTTTATTTGTACTAGTCGGCTGATACGGGTTGAATAATGATGTTTTGTCCCGTTCTAGCGATTCATCTGCAATGTTGTAAAATATACCTACCTACTATTACGCAATAGCAGGCAAGATTAGTGTTTTAGTTTTCATTAACTGATTGCTTGCTTGCGAGTCGTTGGCAGATTAAGTCATACTCATAGTAAGATTTGTTGAATCTGTGTCGTATGTAGGAAAGTGATAGGCTGAGGTGGGTCGGTTATATTGTAGCCCAGAAGTACTTAAATTCTTGTTTGTTAGCAAAAAAATAAATTATCAGTGGTGTCGGAATTTGGCAGGGGAATTTGGGGCTAAACTGTAGTAGCTATACCGTCAATTTTGGGGGTGGGGAGCGGTAGGGGGGGGGGGGGGGGGGAAGTAGGATCCCCCCTTTGAAGGAAAAGTTGCGCCCCCCCAAATCCGAGGTTGAGGGCTACCCCCTGCTACCCCTACCCCCTGCGGAGATGCTTAGTTTATGAGATATTTCAGTTTTAAGTTTATTAAATATTGCCCGAGCGAGCGAAGCGAGCGTGCCGCGGCAGCGGCCGGCAAGCGCCAAAGTTAATTTACCCATTTTTTTTTAATTACCTTAAAACTTAAATATCTCATAAACTAAGCATCTCCGCGGAGGGAGAGAGATACCAGGGGGCTTCTCTACCCCCCACCACCCCCACCTTTAATCAATGGCATCAGAACTAAATTTGAAAGAAAGGATGGAAAAAAATGAAAAAAAAAACTACGAAAGGGCAACAAATGCGCAACTTTTCCTTCAAAGGGGGAGGTCCTACATCCCCCCTACCCCCTCCATCCTTCCGCCCCCCAAAACCAACGGTATAGCAACTACATTCCTACCGAATTTGGCTTTTTAAGGTTCCATAGCGTAGTCAAACAAGAAACCCTTGTTATAGTTTCGCCTTATCAGTCTGTCCGCCTGTTTGTCAAAGCCATTGTTTAGATTATTGTTTACACTAAAAGGTTGAAATTGGGTACACAAATATATATTTATAACCGCTAAATAGGTATACTACAAGAAATATCATGAGTCATGTCCGTCTGTCCATGTGTTTGTATGTGACAGCAATTTTACTTAGAAACTAGCTGATGCCCGAAGCCGCGGGCATCAGCTAGCACGTGTGGTCATTTCTCTAGGTTAAAAATACTCTGTGCTATTCCAGGACCTATAATACCAATATACCAACATTTGATCAAAATTCCTACAGCAGGTCAACATTATTTTTATCGATTGCTCGGCTTCTACACATCGGATTGAGATACCAAGTACCCCAGTTTTTAAGTCGAACTCTAAGCTATCCAACAATGAAAACCGCATCGCATACGGTCCAGTAGTTTTTACGTGATGTGCGAACAAACAAACAGTAACAGACACGATTTATAAAAATCATAAAATATTATAACATATAAAAAATGATTAGTATCTATTGTTATAGGTAGTTATTACAATTAACAAACTAACAAACAAACAAACAGACTGACATGAATTTTAAAAGTGTTCTATTCTTGTTCAGTAGCTTATTTTAAGTAACCTAGACCATTTTTTTCTTAATTATCTACAATGTACAGACTTTCGTTATTATTGCTTTATTATAAGTATATCCATACCAATATATAAAAGCGAAACGTTGTCTGTTTGTTTGGGGAGCTTTCACGCGATATCGGCAAGACGGATTTCGATAAAATTTGGAATGGAGATAGCTTATATCCTAGAATACAACTTAGGATACTTTTTAATCAGAAAAATTGAAAGTTTTCACGGGAAAACTGGAATATGTTGATTACTAGCAGTAAGGAACGGTTGCCATGGAAACGAAATAACAAGTCTGTCAATAAACTTCAAGACCGTTGGTTCTATACCTACTTTTGCATTGGTTTTTAATATCCTAGAAGAACAAAGGATGCTTTTTTTCGCGATAAACAGTGATCCGCGCGGACGAAGTTGCGGGCAGGAAACCTAGTACCCATAGACTATTAACACTACAAAGTGGAAATTTAGCACATAAATTAGATACTAGCTGTAACCGCGGCTTTGTCTGCGTGGTCATTTCATTTAAAATTAAACCATTCGTGTTATTCCACGACCAAAAGTACCTATAAAGTAAAAAAATATGCTACATTTATTCAAAATTCGTTCAACCCTCAAATCGGTTTTTGTCGATTGCTCGGCATCTAGTCATCGGATTAAGATACCAAGCAGTTCTTAAGTCAAACCCTAAGCTATCCAACAGTTAAAACCGCATCGCAATCGATCCAGAATTTTTACGTGATGCGCGAACAAACATACAAACAAATAGATAGACACAATTTAAAAAAAAAATATACTAGTATTCTTGTTCAGTAGTTTATTTTGAGTACAACAGACATTTTTTAACAGACTTTTTCATTCTTATTGCTTTATTGTAAGTATAGATAGATAGATAGATAGACTTATAACCGCTCTAGAAATGTTTAAAAAAAAAACTCCCATACAATGTGATGAAGAAGAAAACACAAGTTTGTACCCCATCGAGCGGGGTCTCGTTCAATAGCTATTTTGAAAATATGATAAGGTTTCTTTGACAGTTTTTTTCTAAATGGTTCAGTTTAGGAAATTTTCGACTCTTAAAAGTCTTAAGTGACCTCTTTGCTTGAATTACATATCTCCTATCTAGGTAACTAAAAAAATATAGCGCATTATAGGTAAAAGCTACCTCGAATTTCTAGAATTTACTATTTTACGAGATATAGCCGAGGCCGACCCAGTGGCCCAATTCCATAACTTGGCTACAATCGGATTATCACTTTTTTCATAGCAAATTCGACTCTATCGCAAGGCATTAGTGGTTGCGATACAGAGAATTCGATTGAAGCCAAGTTATGGAATCGGGCTGCAGATAACGTATTTTATGGCTGCGTTCACTATGAACAAATTATTTTGTGTGAGACATTAAAAACTTGAAGACATTTTTCAACTTTTTTTGTGTTACTTAATAACTATTGGACCGATTGCAATGCTGTTTTCACAGTAAGGTATCTTAGCTACGGAACCTAAAGTATATGCTTGTCGAACACGCACTTGGCTGGTTTTTAATGAAGGTATTTTTGGTTTTTACAAATTCATTGAGTTGTTTGTTAGCTTAGATTGTCTATTCATACTTCCATAGAATATGCCAACATAATCAATCAGAAAACAAATGATTTTAAACCTTGCAAGATAACCGGTCAATGAGGTTCAATACGCGCGGTACCTGTGGTAACCAAAACTTAGTACAAAAACCGGTTTATGCGCGTGCGCATGTACTGAGCCTTTAAATTGTTCTTTAAGAAGTATTTTAGTATCATTTGAAACCGATGTTTTGTCACGCTCATACCCGCACTGTTACCCAATTTAAATTAGGACTAGATTCAGTTATAATGAAAAATAAAACACGGGCCGCAATTTCAGTAAAAATATTAACTAATAATAACTTAAATGCACTATTGAAAATTTATTAATACTTTATTCGCTTTCTTACATACGCTTCGCAGTCCTCCCCTTTTTATTAAAAAAATAAGGATTTTGCTAATCTAGAATCCACATTATCCCTATCCACATGCCCTTTTCGTAATATGTCAGAATTTAAAATATTATTTAATTTTGTCAATTTATACCTTACATGCTATTTTGAAACGCACGTTTATCCTACTTAGGTATATTAATAAATGCGAAAGTTTGTGTGTGTGTGTGTTATTACGTTTGTCAGCACTGAATCGGCTGAACGGAGGTACCTATATATTACTCTAGGAATTTTAGATCCTGGAATAAGACAGAATACTTTTGATCATCATCATCATAAGGGTGAAATCGCGGCCGCGAGGCGCAGCTAATTTTGAGTAAAACACCTTTAAAACTTTTTCAGGAGGAACCAGTGGCTAAAAGCTGTTGGTAGATTGGATCTAATTGAAAAGCTTAATATAAATAGATATGGCTACAGGATCTGCGAAGAGCATTTTGAGGAGCATTTCATTAATACGACGAAGAGGCACTGTAAATGTTTGTTTGATAATGCTTTTCCAACCCTTAATCTTTCCTGTCAAAATGGAGAAACCCCTAGTACATCTTCTGCTGAACCTGAATCTAATGAAAATGGACAACAATTTAGTGGAAATGCAAACTTATCAAAAGAAACTAATATAATGCAATCATCCGATGAGCACTTCCAAAGAGACACTATAAAAGTTGAAAATTCATTTGAAGTAAATGACTTCTTTGTTTACGAAGAACAGAATACAGATTCTCGTGTTCAAGCGTGCAAACCAAATCACTCAAAAAAAGACCAACGTCATGATGATAAAGGAGATTTCTTACGACTGTGTGATAAGTTTTTAAACAAAGGAATGTCTCAGTTGATTAAGTGGCAAATGGGTCATACTCGTGAAAGCAATGGGGCACAAAACACATCTTTATTTTTTTTTGCTCTCCATCTTTACTTCATGAGCCCAGAAGCATACAAATTCTTTAGAAGCACATTTGACTTACCTTCATTCGATATGTTGAAGTCCACAGTCATACCAAAAAGCACAAAAATGGATGAAAGAATAGTTCGGGTGTTGAAAATGAAAGTGAAAAAAATGAGTCCTCAGGAAAAAATATGCACCGCTTGTGTTGAATATAGACCCATACGGAAAAAAATATTTTATGACATCAAAAAAGACAAGATAATCGGCTTTCACGAAATTCAAGGATTACAGAGAGCCGAGCCTGCAAAATACGCCATTGTGATAATAGTTCGTGGGATAACACACAAATGGAAGCAACCGATAGCGCATTCGTTTTTATCTCACTGTAGAAGCGATTCCGACTTGACAGCATGGATTTATGAGATTCTCTTTCAGCTAATAGACATCGGTTTCGACATTCGTGCTTTTGTCACCAATTTAGATACGCATTTTGCAGTACCCTCGATGTTAAACTCTGTTAATGCTGACACATATATTTTTTGTATAAATGGTCATAAAATCTATTATATTTTTGACATCCTCAATTTAATTAACTGTTTAGTGAACATTTTCCAAACACACCATATAATATATGGACTGAAAATAGCTAAATGGTCGGATATTATGAATATGCAGAAACATAATGAAAAGTCTGAAGTGGCATCAAAATGTATGAACAGGCAATCAAAACAGAATGGTTTTCAGATAACTGGAATTAATAAAGCTACAGAGGTATTCAACAATGTTATTGGATGTGCAATTAAAAAATGTGTCGAAATGAAAGTAATGGACGCCAATTCACTAGATACAGCTGATTTTGTGATGAAAATGAGCTTACTGTACCAAATTTTAAATTCAAGCACACCCCAGTCATTTACAAATAACACTCGGTTAAAGTTTTTAATAGATATTTTACCATTATTTGAGGACATGAATGTTGTTACAAGTGACACTTTTGATAATGTAACTGAGCAAATGCCTTTTATAACAGGATTTCGAGTAACTTTAAAATCCATTCTGCAGCTTATTGAAGATTTGCAAGCGGCACATATAGCAAAGTTGAGCACAAAACGATTAACACTAAGTGTGATGGACAATTTCTTTGGCAACATCAGACTAGAAAATGAAAAAAAGCAAAGACCAACATGTAGACAAGTTTCAAAAGCATTTAAAAAATCTTTCGTACATAGCTTGTTAAGAAAATTAGACGCCCCAAACTGCAATAAAGACTTTATAAGTTTGCTTGCTAAGCACGAAGATCCAGGCAATTTCGATAATTTAACTGTATCGAATGATGATCACGATGTTACTATCGCAGTTGGAACAGTTGATTACAGACTGGATTTACCTGAAAATAATGCACTTGTGTATGTCTCGGTGTATCTCTTCAGGCAGTGCATAGCTAAACACAAATGTAATAACTTGGCTGCAACATTGGATAAATCTGTTAATGGGGAAAAAGTCGAGTCCAACTTCCTAATAGTACCTCCCATTTGTTTCATCAGTACTGTGAGACGGTTAGATGAAAAATTCTGTGAATATTTTGCTTTAGGATTAGCAATTACCAACGTTGGTAATGATATATTAAAGCATTTCAGTAAATGTAATTTCGAACTACCATGTCCATGTTTTCCTATCAACTATTTGATGCAGCTTTTCTGTAGATTCAAGATTTATCAAACATTGAAAAGAAATAACAAATTGCTCAAAAGTAATAAGGACCAGCTAGATTTTGATGTGACTATATTTTAAGTGCCTTATAAAGTAAATAAAGTGGAAATAAATATTTAACGTTTGCTAATATTAGAAAATTTTCTTTTCATATATTACTACTTCATTATTAAATTAAAACTGATGAGACTATAAAATAAAAATATTCTTTTCATCCTTGCATTTTTAAAGGCTTCAAGCAAACAACCAAAATACGGAGTTGGTTGCCTGCTTGAAGATTTATGGTAAATAGTTCATAATATAATAATATGTATTCATAGACAAACGTGACAAGAAAAATATTTTAAAAAGTCAATATATGGTGAATCCAACGTTCATTACATATTAGGCTAGCCGTGAAATATAACCAATTCAGATAAAACCTTTCTGGGCGACAATGATACAGAGAACAAAAGCTCACAGTTCGGAGTAGTCATTTAAAAACAAAATCCCGTTGAAAATTGGGGAAGTCATTAAGGTGCTCCGTCAGAGCGAGCAATTAGGAATATGGAGCGGAGTGAGTCAGAAAATAATTTGCTATAATTGTGGCAGAATATGTGAGACCGTATATTGCAGGCAATGTGTAAAGGTGGAGTGGGGTCCGTGAATATAAAGAGGCATTCTCTTAAAAAATAAAAAAATCTCGGTGGTTTAGCAGATTGCGTTGTACTCTAGAAACTGCAAGGAACTTATACACACAGAAGAATCACTTTAATCCACTGTAATGTAAATAATTGTAATGTCACCAGTTGGAAATCTATGGTGTCTTTTGTTTTACATGTCACGACGGCATAAATCTATCTATATTATAATAAAACTGTAACTGGGCTAAATCTGTACATAAAAAATAATTTTGAGATAAACTTCAAAATCGATATAGAGTGCAAAAAAGTTTTTTTTAAAATTTTTGTCTGTCTGTCTGTCTGTCTGTCTGTCTCTTTGAACACGCATCACGCTGAAACTACCGAACGGATTTTGATGCAACTTGGCACAATCATAGCTTATGTTATGGATTAACATTTAGAATACTTTTTATCCCGAAAAAATCATGAGTTCCCGCAGGATAGGGGTTGAAAGTTATTTAAAAGAACACATATTACGCTGAAACTACTGGACGGAGTTTGATGTAGCTTGGCACAGTCAAAGTACATATTATGTATTAAAATTATTGATTCTTTTTATCCCCAAAAAATATAGGGTTCCTGCGGGATACGTATTCAAAGTTATGGTAATTTAAATGTAATATAAATAAAATATTAAAAGTGTATCATAATTTCGACCCTCTCGCCACTATACTGTCTGGTTTAGCAGGACCATTTGTGTGAGGGTGTGTATGTGTGTATGTGTGTGTGTGTGTGTGTGTGTGTGTGTGTGTGTGTGTGTGTGTGTGTGTGTGTGTGTGTATGTGTCTGTTTGTGGCATCCTCATAAAGAAGCTCCCAAACGAATGGACCGATTTTGATGCGGTTTTTTGTTTGAAAGCTAATGTGATCGAGATGGTTCTGAGCTATATGTAGGGGAGAAAAGGGGGTGAGAATCGTAGCTTCCAAACGAATGGTCCGATTTAGCTGCGTGTTTTTATATTTGAAAGCTGAGGTAAACGAGATGGTTCTTAGCTATAATGGGAGGGAGGAGGGGGGATGGGGATGGGGGATCGTTGATCTCAAACAAATGGACCGATTTTGATGCGGTTTTTAATGTTTGAAACTGATGTGATCGGGATGGTTCTTAGCTATATGGGGCGAGAAAAGGGGGGAGTTTCGAGAAAAAGGGGGGAGTTTCGAGAAAAAGGGGATGAGAATCGTACCTTTCAAACGAATCTACCAATTTAGCTGCGGTTTTTTATGTTTTAAAGCTGAGGTAAACAAGATTTGTCGTAGCTATAATAAGGGGGAGGAGGGAGGGGGGAATATGGTGAAGTTTGTAGCTCCCAAATGAATGGAGCAAATTTGATGCAGTTTTTTTATGTTTTAAAACGGATGTGATCGAGATGGTTCATCATGTTTCTTTGCTATATGGGAGGGGGGGGGGGGGGGGAGGAGTTGAAAAAGAAAAGGGGGGGGGGGGTAAGAATCGTACCTTTCAGACCGAATGGACCAATTTAGCTAAGCTCGCTACGCTTCGCTCGCGTCTTCGTCTTCTAACCTATCACGACCATGTCGGATCGCCACTGAAGGTTGTTAACACAGGTAGGTAGGTACATATATTGGTACTTTTGGTACTGGAATAACTCAAAGGATCATTATATCCCAGGAAAACTACCAATCGAGCAACGCTGCGGGCACAGCTATAATAACGTAAAAGTCTGTACAAAGAAGATAATTAAAAAAAATGGGACTGAGCTACTAAACAAGAATAAATCATTTTTAAAATTCGTGTCTGTCTTTTTGTTTGTCTGTATGTATGTGTGTTCGCGCATCACGTAAAAAATATTAGACCGATTGCGATGCAGTTTTCAGTTTTGGGTAGCTTAGGGTTTGACCAAGACCTGGGGTACTTGGTATCGTAATCTAATGATTAGATGCCGAGCAATCGATAAAAAACTTTTTAACGGCTGAAGGAATTTTGATCAAATGTTTATTTTAGGTCTTGGAATAGCACATAAAGTACTTTTAACCTAGAGAAATGACCACGCGAGCGAAGCCGCGGGCACAGCTAGTTCCACAATAAAAGCTCTTTTTGATAAACAAATGACTTTTTCTGAAATCGTCTGTCGTCCAGTGAGGCTGAGTTAGTAAAAATTGTAGGTCGGAAATGGGTGCGCACAGCACAGGATCGAGATGGGTGCCGTACAAAGAGATAGGCATAGGCCTATCTCTTGTCCGCCCACTGCTGAGCATAGGCTCAGCAGTGGGCGGACACGGGCTGAAAATGATGACGATGATGATGAAGAATGACTTTTGGTATATACCTTCTCAGTAATAAGAAGCGCAGTTTTTCACAAATGCCTGTCAGTCTGCTAGCGGCTGGCGCAAACGCTACGCTAAATCAGCCGGCAAAATAAGATGGCTGACACATTGACAGGTAAAACGGACTAAGCGTTTTGCAGTCTAATTTGCAACTTTTTTTGAATGATATTATTAATCTGAAAATCTTGTAAGCAGGAAAACTTAATCCGAATATTTTGGGATTAAAATGCGGTCGGGATCCGGGACTGGATCCTCTAAACTAGACCCAATTTAATCGACAGTATTATTATTTTAAAAGGTTCTATTTTACTTGCGATGTCCGTAATGATGTATGTTTGTTTTAGTCAAATCTTGCAAGCTAAATTAGAAACACTTCCTCTTATCCTACGAAGTTGAATTTTTACAAATTTGACAGTTCTGACGACAATGCATTTTTATGGTAAGCACGGCCCTATTTCATAAAACTATAGTAGACTGACAAGTGTCAATCGACAAATGTCAGTCAATCTACCAAAATGCGTTTCATAAAAACCCGACAATTCATTCAATTAATTGTCAAAATATTACTAAATGTGTTTCATAAAACAATAGTAGTGACCGGCAGTCAACCGACAATTGTCTAACAAATGTCAATAGAAAAATGTTTTATGAAACGGCAGTTGCTTAAAAATTACCACGATTTGTAGAATTGTCGTGACAATTATGACAGCCGAAACTTTACCCATCACATTTACCCGTCATATTGCATTTCACTATGACTGGCATTGTGAAATGCAATATGACTGACAATCATCAGTCCTGTCGTGATTGTTTATTATATGAATCGCAGGTTTGGCGTATTTGACTGACATTTGTAGTTTTATTATGATTTGTCGCTTTATGAAATAGGGCCCTGAATTGACATCCAGGGTTAGCTTCAGATAAAGGAACTCTTCAACAAACATGACACGAAATTATGTGTACGCATTTTATTATGACAGCCGGTTTTAAGTTTTACCATGACATGGTCCCCATATAAAGAAACTTTTCAACGGTCAACAGCACATACACGAAATTTCGTGTACACATATACCTTACACACATATACACACATACCTTATCCTAGTTTTAGGATCTTGTTAATCATGTACATGTATGCATTAAATAAATTATTAAAAAAATACACAGACAAACAGATTTGCTATAAATAATTTCTTATTTTTTTGTTTTTTTTTTTGTTGAGGTAAATTGTATGCATCGTTATGGCGTGTTCTCAATCAACATTACTGCTTTGTTTTAACATGAAATTTCACCTGGTTCGCAAATTTCAACGTTTTCACCACAAATGGTCCACAGTTGCTCGGTTTTTTCTCATTTATTTTGTCGATTATATTGAGTCTAGTTTCACACAATTTCATATGTGCACTTTAAAAAGAGTCATAATATATATTATCTAGACGTATAAAGCAATTAGTACGAAAAAATCTGCACAATGAAGATAATATTAAAAAAATGACATAACACTTTTAAAATCATGTCTTTCTGTTTGTCTGAATGTATGTTCCCGCATCACGAAAAACTACTGGACCTTTTCATTGTTGGATAGCTTAGGGATTGACATAATAACTGGTGTACTTGGTATCTCAATCCGATGAGAGAAGTCGAGTAATCGATAAACACTTTTTGACGGAATTTAGATCAACTGTTAGTATATAGGTAATTAAAAAAATAAGTTGCGTGCCAGCAATGGCTAATATGTTGGTCTATTATATTTAACTTTCGCATCTTTATCGTTAAGCTGTCGGTCCCGGCCTGTTATTGATTAATAGCAGTCGTTAAGCCATGTCAGAGGCCCTCGGGCGGCTTGACAAACTCTGACACCAGAGGCCAGCACTACCTCATACGACAAACAAACAAACATCTTTATAACCATGTTAATGCAATATAAAATTGTATCATTGGAATAGCACATCGAGTACTTTTAACCTAGATAAATGACCACGTGTGTAAAGCCGCGGGCTGAGCTAGTAGTCAATATATAAGTATGTATCGCAAAATAGAAAGAATAATAACATAAATAGATTATGGCGTTTCTTTTGATCTGGTCACCAATTTAAAAACGAGTTTTTTTTTCAATATTGCAGTTTTTTGTATGATACCTCGTAGTCAATACATATGAATGTATCGCAAAATAGAAAGAATAATAACATAAATAGATTATGGCGTTTTTTTCATCTGGTCACTAATTTAAAAAAGAGGATTTTATTCAATAAAAAGAGGATTTTTTCAATATTGCAGTTTTTTGTATGATACCTCGTAGTCAATACATATGAATGTATAGCAAAATAGAAAGAACAATAACATAAATAGATTATGGCGTTTCTTTTGATCTGATCACCAATTTAAAAATGAGTTTTTTTCAATATTGCAGTTTTTTGTATGATACCTCGTAGTCAATACATATGTATGTATCGCAAAATAGAAAGAATAATAACATAAATAGATTATGGCGTTTTTTTCATCTGGTCACTAATTTAAAAAAGAGGATTTTATTCAATAAAAAGAGGATTTTTTCAATATTGCAGTTTTTTGTATGATACCTCGTAGTCAATACATATGTATGTATCGCAAAATAGATTATGGCGTTTTTTTCATCTGGTCACTAATTTAAAAAAGAGTATTTTGTTCAATATTGCAGTTTTTTGTATGATACCTCGTATCTCCGGATTGCTGTGATACATTTTTATGTGGCACCACACAAAATTCATGGATTTTCGTTGAGTAGTTTTTAAGGTTCCATACCGAAAGTAGTTCCGTTTGGACCCCTAACGGAACTACTAAGCCTATACTATTCGTCTGTCCTACCTGTACAGGGCGTTTCCTTAGAACCGTATTATCTATATTCTAGATATATATACTTATAATAAAACTGTAACGGGTCCAATTCTGTACATTGTAGATATTTTGAAATTTTCTTTTGGAGAGTACTCTATATTCGATACTGAAGCCAAAACTGTATTTTTTTTCATTTTTGTCTGTCTGTCTGTCTGTATCTTGGCTAGGCATCACGCCGAAACTACTAAATGAATTTAAATGACACTTGGTATGATTTGAGTTCATACTTCGAGGTAGGACATTGGATACTTTTCATTCCGAAAAATTAGAGTTCCTGCAGGATAGGCGTTGAAAGTTATTTAAAAGAACACGTATCATGCTGAAACTACTGGACATATTTTGTTGCAACTTGGCACAGTCATAATTTTTTTATATAATGGGTAAAAATTGAGGATAACTTTATCCCGAAAAAGTAAAGAGGGATCCTGCAGGATAGGGGAGGGAAAATTATTTAAAAGAACATGTAGCATGCTGAAACTATTTGACGGATGTTGATCAACTTGGCACAGACATAGTTTATAAGATAGGTGAAAATTATGGATACTTTTTTTCCCGTAAAAATAAAGGGTTCCTGCGCGATATCGGTACAAATTCTGTTCATTCAAGATATTGTGATTATTTTTTGGAGGTTACTCTTCATTCGATAATAAAGCCTAAACTGTGTGTTTTTCATTTCTGTCTATATGTCTGTCTGTATCTTGGCTGCACATCACGCCACCGGAACTACTGGATGAATTCAAATGAAACTTGGTATGATTTGAGTTCATATTACGAGGTAGGACATAGGATACTTTACATCTCGAAAAATTAATGGGTTCTCGCAGGATTTGGGTTGAAAATTATTTAAAAGAACATATACCACGCTGAAACTAATGGACGGGTTTGATGCAACTTGGCACCTTCTTACGTTATATGATGGGTTAAAATTGAGGATACGTTAGGTCCCGAAAAATTAAAGGGTTCCTGCAGGACAGGGGTGGAAAATTATTTAAAAGTACACGTATCACGCTGAAACTATTGGACGGATGTTGATGCAACTTGGCACAGACATATATCTATACTTATAATAAAGCAATAGGTACGAAAAAGGCTGTACAAAGGAGATAGATTTAAATAAGCTACTGAACAAGGATATAACATGAAAAAAATGTCTGTGTCTGTTTGTGTGTCTGTCTGTTGGCGCAACACGTAAAAACTGCAGGATTGCGATGCGGTTTACACTATTGGATAGTTAGGGTTTGACTTAAAAACTGGTATCTTAATACGACTAATAGAAGCCGAGCAATCCAAAAAACTATATTAAGGCTGAACGAAATTTGGTATTTTGTTTTTAAGACTTACTTTTGGCCCTGGACAAACACATAGGTTACTTTTAATCCAGAGAAATGACCACACGGGCACAGCTAGTAGTTTAAAAAAAAAAAGTTTTCCCTCTTAGTACTAGTACGGAACCCTCAGTGCGCGAGTCTGACTAGTGCTTGGTCGTTTGTTTAGTAAAACCATTAGATTACAGTTTAGTGGTTCAAAAATTATATTGATTTATCAATTAACGTTACGGCTCACAGAGGTGAAAAATCCAAAAAAGTTGGTCAAAACCTTCTTTTTTTTCAAATTTGTCATAAGATTGGGTAAAGAATTGTTCCTGGTCCAGTTTTAGATAAAGAGGGATAGTGGGGACGGAGGAAACTACCAAATATCCTATTACCTCTGTTAATACGGGGCAAAAAGAAATGAGCTGAGGTGGTTAGCTTTTGGGCTACATATGGGTCTAAAAATATACATGCTAGTGTTAAAAAAAAACCCTAATTTTTCTTGTACTAACTCCCTTCTCCTTAATTTCGTACTGGTCAATAATACACATTTTACATCTTTTACAGCAAGTATGACAGTTTTTCGTGATGCTTTCGGGAAGCACACTCCCTATACAATGTGTCTGGTCACCGGTGTCGGAGACTTAAGGGGGGTTAAATATGGGGTTTTTTTACGACAAATCACTATCTCGATTTTCTCTTGGCCTCTCCATACTAAAATGGCAGCCATTTTGTTTTTTTTACTTCGCAGCTCAGACGCCTACACTGATTTAATCATTGCTATCGATGTAGACGTCTTAGGAAGACGAAAGAGGTATCATTTGAAAGCTAACAATGAAGACAATCAATTTATGATACATTTTATTCAACATTTTTTTCACAAAATAACATAACAATATTAACAAAATAAAAATCGTATTTATTTATTGCATTTTTTTTAGTTTTTTATTTTTTTTATGAAAACTAACCTATCAAGCTATTTTTTTTTAATTGTATTATCATAGTACAAGATATTTCCATTAAAATAAATCTTACATCAAGGTCCTAAGTTAAATATTTTCGAAGCTATGATGGTTTAAATATGACCCTTAAAAACTCTATTAATAGCACACGTCAAAGCTATGTTGATTGGGATGGGAAAAGGCAAGAAAAGAACAAAGTAAAACCATTAATTATCATTTATTCATTTAATACCATCTAAACTAGGTACTACAGCCACGATTCAAAATGTCCTCCGTTTTGTTGTAGACAAGCAGTTGCCCTAATTGACACATGTTTTGTAGCTCTTTTTATCATGGCTTTGTCCGCCCTCATTACATCCCCGACTTGTAATATTTTTTCAATTAGTTCTTCTCTTGTGTTGGGCACGTTAAAGTACACTTTCTGCTTTTTGTGCCCCATAAAAAATAATGTAGGGGTGTCAAATCCGGGGAACGCGGCGGCCAAGCAATCGTCCCACCTCGTCCAATCCATGTTGGATATGTGTTGTATTTTTAATTTCTCACATTTACCGCAAAGTGTGCCGGAGCTCCATCTAATTGGAGTATCATTCTTGCCCTATACGTCAATGGCAATTCGCTTAATGCGTCTTGATAGTCATTCTGCAGGAATTCCAAAAATCTTGGGCCATTTAATGTAGCGGGCAAAATAAGAGGCCCAATAAGGATATCGTCTATCATTCCAGCCCAAACATTTACCGAAAACTTGTGCTGAAAGCTACTGGGTCTCACTGCATGCGGGTTTTCTTGGAGCCACAGGTGCTCGTTCCGATGATTTGTGTATACTAAATATTGTAAACATTATAAATGATTTAAATAGGTAGCTAACTTAGCACCTAGTGGAAACGCACGCGCGCGGCGCATTGTTTACTCCCGCCGCCGGCCGATCGCCGAGCCGCTAGCCGGCCCGCGCCGTGCGCCAGCGCATCCAGTTGCGAAACCTACCTACTCTCATGCACGCGTGTTGCTACGCGCCACCGCGACTTATTATTATATTATATTTACGTGATCCTAGTGATATAGACATTTTTGATACTTCTAATAATACGTGAGGTGATTATAACAGTTGTTGTTAAAAACTGTTCGAGAATAAAAGTTAGAACATACATAACATCTTGGAGTCATTGGAACGACCATCTACTCCACAGTTTTATCAAGACTAATGATTACTCTTTGTAACAATGTTAACACTAACGCCAGATCTGCCAAGAAATTCAACTATATTATTTCATGAAAAATTTCTTACCAGAAAAAATACATTTTCACGTCGTTAGTGTCTTTAATGTTTTAAAAAAAAGTCATTGAGTATCTAAAATAATCAATAGAAAATAGATAATTACGTCCTGGAACAGAATCCATCGCAAAAACACAAACATCCACTTCCGAGTAAGAAATTAACAACCGCAAGACTTTAAATTGTTGTAAACACATCCGATTTTGAACATGTTCAACTTTGAACTGAGATAAGAATGACAACCCGTTCCTCAGGTAGAATAGAATACCCCTGATTGCTGTGAACCTTTTCATTGTTTAGTCAGGTAGTAATTAAGGTTAGTTTTGTCGTGTTTCGAGAATTTTGTAGGTTTTGACCGGTTTATATGGATTTTTCACCTTCGTGCGTCTGTTATAAATGGTCTCAGTAGCTGATATTTATTTGCTACATACCTTGCAGTCAGTCAGTGGTAAGTTACCACTGACTGCAAGATACTTACTACTGACTGACAAACCTCTATAAACTTTCCCATCGTTGCACGATACCTATAAACACTAAATAATATTATTCCGTTATTTATTTCAGGGATATCAAAAACTTTTCAGGGAGCATCATCGCCAAAGTTAAATAAACATAGCCCCAAAGTCTTCAGTGAAATTCCTTATCATTCGCGGGGGTCGTAAAATGCCGCATTTGAATACCTATTTGGAAATTTTCAGTCGTAAAATATTACCTTTGCAACGTGAAATGTTCGAAAATTTCAACCTTTGAGCTTTGGAGCAAGTTATTCGAAATTGTGTTGCAGGAAAAGCGGATATAATTTTAACGTTGGATGAAGCTTACTAATATTTCAGAAAGTATTATTAACTAGCTGCGTCCTGCAGTTTCACACGCGTGAAGGATGATGATGATGAAAAGTATCCTATGTGTTATTCCGGGGTATTAAGCTATCTCCAATCCAAATTTCATCAAAATCCGTTCAGCCGTTTAAAAGTAGGCATAGTACCAATGCTCTTGAAGTTCTTTGACAGATTTGTTATTACGTGGCAACCGTCCCTTCAGCGAGTTATCAACATTTTCAAGTTTTCCCGTGGAAACTTACAACTTTCCGGAATAAAAAGTATCCTATGTTTTTTATTCCAGGGTATAAGCTATCTCCATTCCAAATTTCATCAAAATCCATCCAGCCGTTATCGCGTGAAAGCTCCCAAAACAAACGACAATGTTTCACTTTTATATATTGGTGTGGTGGTTGCATTAATACTGCAGAATATAACGAACTATTAGGTACTTAAAACAGTTACTGTTAGACAACCCTATGCCTTTAACCCGTGTTCTGCTACTACCTTCACCAATCTAAGCCTACCCTACCAAGTATGTTTAAAAAAAGAAGGGTACCACTTTGCCTAATCGAGAGTGAAGCACCCACGACATGCCGATCCGCTCGTAAGCACAAACTTCACGAACATATTTACTCCATGTTATGCAAATCGGCCACCACGTTGCAGCAAGATCTCATACTTAAGGACGTGTCAATTCTGTCAAGTTCTCCCAAGAAAGCAGTTGTTGAGCAAAATTACGTCTATGTCGCAGGCAGATAGCTTAATCCGTTCAAATAACTACCTTACCTGTTTACTAAACGGCGCCGTTCTACTAACAGCCTGAATGATATTAAGACATTTAATCAAACAGCTAGGCAAATCACTTTGATCGATAACGTTTAACTACTTGCCTTACTTGCCTAGCCTTAGGCATCTAACGGCCTGAATCATATTCAGCCATTTAATGAAATTTATAAACATTAATCTGTTTGCAAACTAACTTAGGATAGAATTACGGTAAGACTAAGTAGGTAAGTTGGGTTGAACTTGAAAACTGTGTATAAATATTTGTCTACGTATTTTGCTGGACGGATTTTGGTGAAATTTGGAACGGACATAGCATATACCCTGGAGTAACACATAGGATACTTTTCATTATCATCACCCTTCACGCTCAAAAAAAAAAGGCTGTACGGATATTGATGAGATTTGGATTGGAGATCATCATCATCATTATTACTTCACTCTCGAACAGCTTAACGGATATGTCTGAATTTGAAAAATACTATGTTTGATAAAATTGTGTCTTTTCTGTCACATGATCACCATATTGTATGAATGGCCTGAGCAATCGTCAGCCAGTTCATTCATTAAACGTGCCGTTAGTTGAACAGCGCCGGTCAACTAATGCCTATAACGCAGGCAGATAGCGGATGAATGGCGGATTACTGCGACATCTATACTACAAAACACCACAAATAAAGTGTGTGTGTGTGTGAGTGTGTATAACACACATTCATACGCCGCCGCTATGCTGCATTTCGTTCGTTAGTTTGTTTGACGGTGTGTAATTTGTCTTTTTACACGACTGCCCAAAAAAAGGAGTGTATTCTTTTTAGCATTCATGTATGGTTGTATGTTTGTATGTGAGTTTCTTTATTCCACCATAACTTTTACTTGCCTAAACAGATTTAGATGTATGGGGTATCGTCAGAATCCTTACATCCCCCCGAGTAACGTAGGCTATATAGATTTTTTTGGAAAACTTTCAGTATGGCGGCAGTATGGCACCATTTTCAAATTCGAATAGAAAACTTTGAGTTTTACAATATGGGTATCAAATTGAAGGCCTTGATAAGCACATTCCAACAGTATATAATTTATTGGCAAAAACTTACTTTTTGCAGGGCAGGCGTGTTTTGTTAGCTTTTAAGCTAGTTTAATTATTATTCTACTCGACATTGATAATATGTACCGAACTAGACCATTGAAATGCTAGCTGGATAGTTTATCTAATTTGTCGTTATTTTGCGTTACTTTTGCATTTTCCAGATATTATTATATTATTATAAGGATATTTTTTGTAGATGACAACATTTCTCATTTCTTTTCTTTTTCTTTGTACGGCTGTGTTGAGAGTTTATCTGTTTATCTCACTGTGACACTTATGACACTATTTGTATGTAGTGCAGATATTATAAAATGGTCATATATTTTTGTACTCTCATCTATATAATCTAAATTCATTATCATCAAGTCTATTCAAACACCAGAAAACAGCCCTTATCCCCAAAAGGGTGAAACACTCCATCGTTTCACGACACCGTGGTCACGAGATTTTTGTATCCACGCTGGTTTGCACTTGACATCAATGCGTAAAAAGGGATGAAAAACGAAGCCTCATTTCAGAGAGTTAACCAACCCTTGTGGTAAAGACTGACTCTATTTATTTTATGCTCAAAAATCTGTGTAATTTTGTTAGAAATGTGGTTGGATGGATTTAAATTCATTGTTCAATTTTAGTAACGAATCCAGTTAAGTACAAACTTCTACTATACAAAAAAGAGTTTGTCACTGTGCAGTTGGTCTTCTCCAATAAATAATTAAGTATATTTTATCTATCTATCTATCATAGAGGCTAGTATAATTATAACATAAGTTTGACCTTGAAATAACGGAATCACATAACCGGTAAACGTCCAATGTTGAAAATTGGCCTTACTCACGGACGTTTCGCAGAGACGTCAAATACTGGGTTGGTCAAATACTACTCAAGTCAAAATTTCGAGATTCGTCAAAAAAATATACGTCAAAAGCCTTAATTCGGCAAGTCATTCGCAAAAAGATATAAGGTCAAAAACTAAAACCCGACTACAGTCGGGTAAATAATAGCCTGTGGCACTCTTGCGATGAAGACGAATCGATTGATACCTCGCTTGTCAAAAATGGACCAATAGGGGCGACGCAATGGTGAAATATCCACATATATACATAGATTATTAAACTCATTACCCTTCCTTTGCTTCTTCGTAGTCGGGTAAAAATAGAAAGCCAAACCGGCCGGTTGCTCGCTGTTTCCGTATCATACAAGGTGGTTTTGTCATGACCACGCACGCTTGTCAGACTTCTTGGTTATTGCAGTAGTTGGCGATAATACACAAAATGTTGCTGCACTTTTCCTGAATTCCTTAAGCTGGTTTCACAGTACCCGCAGCACCGCTGGGCATCACACGGAAGCAAAGGGTTATGTGTTCAAACTAAAAACTTGGTTCGATTTTGACAAGCGAGGTGTCAATCGATTCGTCTTCATCGCAAGAGATAGGCTAGATGTCATAGGCTATTTTTTACCCGACCCTAGACGGAACTTATGTCTTGTTTCGATTTACGTATAGTACCTAGTACATATATCATTACTTCATTATGCAAGGTTTTGCAATTATTGCAAATACAAAACAAATTAAGATTTGATTGGCTTTCGTTTCCTTTTTTTTTAACGTAAATTTGGAAGTAGTTTTTTCTTATATAAGTCATTAAAAATAACATGTAAGTAACGTGTGAGAATTAGAACGCCAAAACACAATACAATGTCAAATTGCTTTTAAAAAATCACTATAAAGGGCTTGAGGGTAAGATAACATTTTCCTAGAAATCGGTTCCCTAATAAGTCCTCTAGCGGGGATGTAAGGGCCGGAGACAAGGGCCACTTCAATCTATTTCCGGTTCCGGTCAGGGCTCTATCTCTGTGATTATTTCAATGAAAACTATTGGAAATAAAATAGTTTTGGGCAAGTTTCAACCAAGGAACTACTTGGTTTTTTAGGACTATACCACTGAGCTACGAGTAGTTAACTTGTCTGGTGGCACTGCGATTATAGTAGCCTTGCTAACTATAATTGCAGTGCCACCCAAAACTGCGCTGTAAATGTAGTATTGCGCGGAATTGCAATTATGGCTACCAATTCACACTACTACTTGGCGTTCTGGCAAAGTTGTGCTAATCTGTTTTGCTCATGTCAAGCTTCTTCTGTTTGAGTCGGTGGTTCAGTTCTCATTAAAGCTGAAGTAGTTTATGAAACTATAAATAGATATGTCTTTATTGCATCTTAAATTATCAACAACATTGACCTTAAAATAGTACAATCGGTGGCTATATCACTAGCAGCGATCTCTTCCAGGCAACCTAAGATTAGAAAACGAGAACATGAACATTAATGAACGATAGTATGTGCAAGTAAACACATAATACACTACAACATATTTTATTGGAATATTCATTTCAACTTGCAATATCATATCCCTTATTGCGAGTGTGTTTGATGTGTTACGATACCAATAAACCAAATCAAGTTATATTCCGAGAAACAAAACTTTTATAACTTCTTAAAGATTTATGTTCTTCTGATTCACAACTGCTGTGACTACT
This sequence comes from Alsophila aescularia, assembly GCA_946251855.1. Lineage (NCBI taxonomy): Eukaryota > Metazoa > Arthropoda > Insecta > Lepidoptera > Geometridae > Alsophila > Alsophila aescularia. The sequence goes on along the minus strand of OX276378.1, from coordinate 58,973,624 downwards.
TTGTATACACATGGAATAACATCAATCTAGGCCTTCCCGATAATCATAACATAGTCTTATCTATAACGAAGTATTGTATAATTTCATTAGTAGCTGTCACAATTAATCAAAATATTTAAGTTGGTTTAATTTGCTACGATTTCCCAAGATCTATAGGTATTTACTCAAACTTTAGATTGTTGTCTACAACTATCTAGACGTTTTAATTGTGCTTACTTAGGCACAATAGCTCCCCCTTTAGGTACGAAATATAGAGTTAAATTAACGAGAAGGTTATTTGTCTAAATAAATGGTAAGTAACCTTTTAATCAAGTGGTTGGTGTTTGGCTTTCAACTTCCAGCAGAGAATCAGTCGCCAAACTTATCGAGGTAGTTCTTTTAGAGTCAGTTTAGGCTTGGAATGTTTATCTATCTATCTATATAATCAGTCCGTATCCACCCACTGCTGAGTATAGGCTTCCTCTCGTTCACGCCAGTCTTTCAGGTCCTGTGCTAATCTCATTCATTGACCTCCAATGTACGTCACAATGTCATCTGACCCAATGGTTGGTCTGCCTCGTGGTGTTAGCCCTTCTTGGGTACCATTCGGTGACTGCCTTAGTCCACCTATTTTCATCAGTCTTGCCAAATGTTTACGTCACCGGATTATTGTAAGAACCTATAGATTACAACCTGACGGATTCTTATTCGTTTTATTACAAAGAGACGAAAAATTGTGAACGAACAAACACGATCGTTTATTACCGACAAACCAGAGCACGGTATTACAATTTATGATTCTATCGCCACCGTCAAATTGTGAACCTGCCCTTGATTGGTCAGACTCGTGTTTATCACCATAGAGTTAATAATAAAACAGTCAATCAATTGCAAATGAACTCGAGATAATTCACAACAAAATGACCTCAAGGACTAAAATTGATCGTGAATTAATAAAGAGGCTCTCACAATACCCTATTTCTCGCTTGTATACACGGAATAGTTTAAGATGACAGAAATTTAATGAATACCTCAGATTCTATCTCTTCTTGTATTTGTTAGTCAATAAGTTAATTAAAGCACGCCATTAACAAGCTCTCAAGGCGTTCCGTGCAGACACTTGTTTACCGCCCGCGACGCACAATTTCCTTACAAAAGGGATATAAGTCACAAGAGATATAATACATAAGCCAACTTGAATTAGAGTTTTTTTCTGATATAAGTTGACTTATGCAAATCTCTAGGAGGTTATCGATTAGCTCTGAGAAGATATGACACGGAGGCAAAGCATTAGTGTATCATGTGTCATTTTAGTTACGAATAAAAATATTTGTTAACAAACACTAATAACAATATTTTTCCAAAAATAATTAAATAGCTTTCACATTTAAAAAAAAAATTGTAAACAACCAATAAAAATAATTAAACAATTGAATAAGAACAATATCACTTTTTCAAAATTAAAAATGTGATACCAATACAAAAATACAAGATAAGAAAGAGTTTTTTGAAGTCCGCGCCAAATCGTTTCCCATCATTTTTAACATGATAATATACTTATTTACAAATATTATGTGTAAACGGCTTAATTTTGGTGAAGTTTATATTTTAAGTATAGATTTCCAATGTAGTCTCCTTACATTGAAAATCTATACTTTGAATAAAACAACATTTATCCAAATCGGTTTAGAAATCTTAGAGATATCAGGCAATATAGCCACAAAATCAAATGGATTTTCTAAAAAACTACTTATTTTCGAAAAACTATTGAACCAATTTTGATAAGAAAAAAATGGGACCTAATCGGGATCCTACAAATTCCAAATAAAAAAAAAACGGCCAAGTGCGAGTCGTACTCGTGCACCGAGGGTTCCGTACAGACATGTTTTTTTTTATGTCACTACAAATTTATTGTTTTATGATTTTACCCTTTACTTGTGCTATAAGACATTGCTTCTTGCCAAAGTTCATGATTCTAGGTCAACTGGAAGTACCCTACAGGATTTGATTCCCAAGTAAGTTTCAAAATAGGAGGGCATAAAAGGCCATATCTTTTTCAGTTCCAAGGGATTGCAGACATGAATATACAGTTATGCACTGAATATAATTACTATTTATAACAGTTTTACATACAAAGTAATGTTTCTTTTGTGTAATTATCATCATCAATATTTAAAGATCAAAATACACACTCCACTCCAACACTCTAAAAATTGCCAAAACCGTCCGCGTGTGCGAAATCACACGTGAATGGCGTGGATTTACAATCATTCTATTCCATAATTCCAACCACCACAAGTCACAACCAAGTCATCGTGTCTACGAGATACGGCACGCGTAGTGCTGTCTTTCTACTCACCGCCGTGCGCGCTCGTTAGTAGTCGACCCGCAATCCATTTTGCGCTGTTTGCTGTACGCAGCCATCGGTCCTCCGACAACCTCCTGGTTGTCTGGTTATTTATGCGAATGTTTGTGTGTATGTAAGTAGTATGTTTGTTACTTATCAAGGCTGAAAAGGTTGAATGGGTTTTGATTGTATATAGATACATAGGATTCTTTTCAGAATCATCATCATCAGATTTTTATGATGAAACCAATACAAGCCACGCCGCAAGTAAAAATTCCACTTTTGTATCGTCGGATACATTAGGAGACTAACCGTATATCTATACGTGAGGCGTTTTATGTATATCTCTTTGTTCAGGAGATGTTAATTTTGACTTGTAAAAGTGCTATTATTTTTGCCTATTTACAATAAAATACTTTGACTTTGACTTTGACTTTGACTTTGACTTTGACTTCGACTTTGACTTTGACTTTGACTTTGCAGGACGAAGTCGGGACGCAGAATGGCCGAGAATTGGAGAATGGAAAGGAGTGCTTGTGTGCGTGGGCAAGAAACGGCCGCTATCCACGCCCCGCGGAGTGATGGAAATGGAACGATCGTGTATTTGGACCTTAAGTTGTTTTCCTCCACAGACCACTTTTAAATTCCATTGAACAGCTCTTTACACTTCCCAGAGCTTAACATAATATATGATGAAAAGCCTCTTGAAATCAGCTTAGCGGTATTATTCTAAAAACTTCAGGTAAACAAAACTCGTGATGGATTCTACAGCAAACTTTTGTTGTTAACTTTGGATTTAATATTTCAAAGTATGTGGAATTCCGTAGAGCTTTGGTAAGTAATCAAGTAAGAACATACATGAAAACCATATAAATTTATCAAGAAAATGTTAATGACGACACGCAATTAAGGACTAGATTAACAGACACTGTTTCCAAGCCCTTTTAGAGGTGTTCCCGAAGCAATCCTATAGAGTCACAGGCCACCACTGTTGAATACAACGTCACGTACTTAATACCAGCTGAAATTTTGGTCAAACATCATCATCAGCCTATACTTGTGTCATCCTGCATCCATTTCATAATTTACGCCACTGAGCTCGGTCTTAGTTGCGCTGTTTGTATGCAGGTTTTGCCCATAATCGGCATGCGGGTTGATCGCAGCGCAATGCATAGCTTCTCTCGTATACATAATTTAATCTATGGCTTCTTTCACGGGTGAAGCTGCAGCCGCCGTCACCTGTGTCATCTGGCTTGCCCTTGTTTAGAGATGGTGATACTTCCATATGTTGGTTGCCAGAGCCTGGTTCGTTACCCAGCAGGATAATCGTGTGCAGGTGAGGTTGGTTTGGAGCAGGACGGTATTTTGCTCCCTTAACATAGGGATGTTAAGGGAGCAAAATACCGTCCTGCTCCAAACCAACCTCACCTGCACAAAACAACAAGCTACACTGCTACAAAATTTAAGACCAACGAGGGCGTTGGTCTTAAATTTTAGCTTGTTCCTCTTTTTATCCTGGTATGAATCCTATTACTGGTATGAGTTTTTTTGGTTAACAACAAGGACAGAGAACTGCTTTTATACAAGCCAAGCTTAGAAACACTTGTTTTTTATCGTATGAGGTAGTGCTGGCCTGTGGTTTCAGAGTTTCTCAAGCCGCCCGGGGGCCTCCGACATAGCTCAACGACTGTTATTAATCAATAACAGCCGGGACCGATAGCTTAACGTGCCCTCCGAATCACGGAGCGATGGAAAACCGCATATAACGTAGAAAAGTTATTAGTGCGGAGCCTAGGACTGAACCCGGTATTGAACCGTTAGGCTACCATCGCTCTTATAGCGTAGAAGCACTTATGTCAAGTCTATTAGAAATAACTAGAAATACCTCATTAGGTAAGCTTCCCTCTTCACAAACTGTTTGCTACCGTACAAAACACGGTATATTAAATTTAATGAGTTTTTTTTTCCAAATGTTTTTTTCAGCATCCTGAGTGCTTTTACCACACTGTTGCCGTGTTTATTGAACGAAAAAGTTACACCTGAAAATTCTATAATGTCAAACAGTATTACGGGTAACTTTCCTGTCTTTTAGGAACAACTCAGACGGGTAAATTGGCATAATTTTGGAATATGTCAGTGTCGCGTCTGATCAAAAGGATAAGGGTCAAATTGATCCATTAGGTAACTAGATATCGCAAGAGTATGCCAGAATTTGTTTCAACTTACCTCTTTTTCGGTATGTACACATACAGTATATTACATTTGGTCTCGTTTTCCACCTTTACCTTTCAACATACTTGAGTGGGATGTAGACACAGAACTTCGTTGTTATTTGAATACTTTGTATTTGAGCCTTTTTGTTGCGTATTGGGATCAAAGTATGTCGTTATTCAACATATTATCTAGATTATTTAGTACATCAACGATTACTTTATTTCAATATTTAAATAAACCGTATCACGATGAAACCAGTACATCTAGGAAAGTGACATTACTTACTGGGTATAATATGAGGCTTAGGTAATACCAATATATCAGAGCGCGTAAGCGCAGTAGTAATGGTGGACGAAACTGGCCAACCCTTTTTTTTTTTTTTTTTTCATGGGGAAATGCATTTACGCATACCACTGAGCCCGGGGAAGGCCCAGCGGCTATGTGGGACTCACCGGGCGACTGCCCATCCTACCCACTAAAACCCCATGGTGAGCAGTCCTCCACCGAGGTGGGGCAAGATGGGGTCGCGGTTGCATTCTACCATCTTGCCCCAGTGGCAGACCCAATCGGGCCTCTCCGCCTGTGTAGGGGCAACCTTGCTCACCAAAGTCACCCCTCACCACGACCGGTGGGGCGTGCAAGCCGATGGAGAGCCCCCCGACTCTCCACCAGTGACCCCACAAATACGAAGGAGGAGTCGCCTCCTCCTCCCACCTCCTCGAGCCGGCGCCGAGCGCCCGGGCCCCACCTCCACGTCACACTCCCAGCACCGAATCCATCATTCCGAAGTATGGTAGGTCTGAGAGCGGACCGCCTCCTCGAGCCGGTGCCAAGCACCCGGGCCCCATCTCCTCGAGCCGGCGCCAAGCGCACAAGGCCCCACCTCCACGTCACACTCCCAGCACCGAATCCATCATTCCGAAGTATGGTAGGTCTGAGAGCGGACCGCCTCCTCGAGCCTGCGCCGAGCCCACTGGGCCCCACCTCCTCGAGCCGGCGCCAAGCGCACAAGGCCCCACCTCCACGTCACACTCCCAGCACCGAATCCATCATTCCGAAGTATGGTAGGTCTGGGAGCGGACCGCCTCCTCGAGCCGGTGCCAAACACCCGGGCCCCACCTCCTCGAGCCGGCGCCAAGCGCACAAGGCCCCACCTCCTCGAGCCTGCGCCGAGCGCCCGGGCCCCCCCTCCACGTCACTAGGACGCCCATCCCACAGGAAGAGAACCTCCACAAAGATAAAAGCTCTTTGTAGCGATTCCCCTCCTGCCGTCCAGGTAGTAAAACTACCCAGACCCACCTTGCCAGATATCGGCTACGGCCAATAATCCCCCGAGGAGAATTATTGACCGATCCCCGGGTGCACCGTCCCAACGGCTGCTCTTCCCCCCAGATGAAACGCATCGGAGGGGACCAGCAACAGTCGGGCACTCTTGGAGGTTATCCGGCCTGCAACCCAAACTGGCCAACCCTAACCTAACCCAATCCAAGTAGTACATAATCAGCCAATATTCGTCCACTGCTGGACGTAGGCCTCTTTTAGTGCACGTCACTGAGCACGATCTCCGGCACGTCTCATCCAGTTCTTTTGAGCAGTTTTCCGCAAGCCGCAAGTCGTCACTACACATGGCCACCCTACATTACGTTGTTACACACCTACAGGCAGTTTTCACTCTAGAACTCGTTTACCTCAACTAGGGTTGTCGGTTCTTCGAGAGATGTGACCTGCCTATTGCCTTTGTGAGATGTGACTTTGCTAAGTCTCTGAGCTATGTTGGTTAACAAGTAGTTAGAATTCTATTAAAAGCCTGCCACATTCACAAGGCAGAGTCCAAGTTCTGTGCTAGTAGTGTCAGTACCGTCCTTATTATGTATACCATTCTTTTATCTAGGTGCGATATTAATGTTATTATAAATAGAGATATTTATCTTAGTTATATGCGTATAAGTTAGCTTCTTACACCACACACCAATGACTCGCTAGGTTTAAGCCTCAATTGACTAATCCCGGGCCTTGGGGCGGCTCTCACTATTCATCATATCTGTCGGCGGATTACGCTTGATACACTGTGGAGGCTGCGGTGTGACTTATTAATACTATTGGATAGGTAACATGTTATTTTTAACCGACTTCAATAAACGGAGGTTCTCAAGTTGATGTGTACGAGTATGTAATATTATTGAAAATGCCTAATATTCATATATGTTAGTCTATGCTTAATATTCATGTACTATAAGTCTGTATGATATCTATATAAGTATCTGAACAATTATACTAAATTTTGCGAATGTATGTGTGTTTGTCCACTTACTTCTCGGAAACTACAGGTCTGATTGTAATAACTCTTTTTGTAATAGTTTCAGTATCTTTCAACTTAGGGAATAGTCTAAATTTCATCAGAATCGTTTCAACAGTAAAAAAGATATGGACAGTTAACTGTTTACAGTGTGGCTTTTTTCCTATCGAATGAAATAAGTACTCCATATTCTTAGGCCTAATGTAACGAAACTAAAAAGTAAAATAATGAAACGGTTAAAAACTCACGAGAAAGAAGATTGGAAATACTCCGACCAGTTTCGGACAGTTTTGAAGGCCTTCACCTTGGTTATGTTAGCGTGAATCTCAGACCAAGTATTAATGTATCCTCCTAGGCGTGAATGCTTCAGATCTGACATACCTATATACCTATAGTCGACCTACACTCCGCTACGGATGTCGCCGGCTCGCTACGCTCGCCACCTTTTCGCTCCATTCCGGCTTCGCGGGCTTGTTACACTCAGGACCTCCTACGCGACCTTCTGGCTCTACGCTTTTTATATACATTCAGGGGTAGGGACCAAAATACCAGGTGGCATCCGGGTGCTCAGTGTCGATTCTGTAACTCATTTATAACCTAACCTCATGTTAGGGTAGTCCTCTGGGTCATCCTAAGATTTCATCATTATTCAACGAAATTTCGTTCCATTTCACGAATCAATAGCTAATAACCTAAAATAATATAAAATAAACTACGTAACTGGAGGCACCATTAGAAAAAGGAGTCAAATCTCTTCCCAATACAACCCCCAGCCACCCCAAATTCATGCGACTGGATTCTAAAGCCAACCCCCCTCTTTCCTATTATTTTCACCGGTCTCATCTTTACGCACCATCAAAACTTAATTACAAAAGTTTAACGTAACAAATGTTTGTTTTTGAAAGGTCTATGACAGTAGCGTAAACACAAACGTCACTAAACACAGGTTAATGGGACTAGCCCTGAATCAACACCAGATAGTTACCATAACAGTTCGCTTCGTTAGCTAAACGTAAACGTGCACAGTAACGTCGCTATTAGGTTACTTATTAGCTACAGCTTATTTGCAGACGTGAACTGTGTTCAGTAGTTTTACCAAGACTTTTTCTTCATTTTCCTGGTCCCAAATTGATTCGCTTTATCGCCAAATTGCTATCATTCGCAATGGAATTAATGCCAAACAACCTGCAGTAATACCATTAGCATACACGGAAATGTTAGACGCATCGAATCAAATTAACATAATTTGTCGCATAACCTATTTGGATTACAGCCCATTTTACAATGGGTCTATGGCGGTTTTTAGAATAATACCTTTCTAGTTTGATCGATGCCGAATCAGTTAAGCCTAGCCCTAGATGACTTACAGTAACCGGTCTGTAAATTTCTCATCCATTCCAATATATAAAAGTGAAACGTTGTTTGTTTGTTTGGGGATCTTTCACGCGATAAATGCTGGATGGATTTTGATGAAATTTGGAATGGAGATAGCTTATACCCTGGAATAAAAAACATAGGATACTTTTTATTCCGGAAAGTTGTAAGTTTCCACGGGAAAACTTGAAAATGTTGATAACTCGCTGAAGGGACGGTTGCCACGTAATAACAAATCTGTCAAAGAACTTCAAGAGCATTGGTACTATGCCTACTTTTAAAATGGGGGTTTTTAATATCCTAGGAGAACATAGGATGCTTTTTTGCGATAAACAGTAGTCCGCGCGGACGGAGTCTCGGGCGGGAAAGCTAGTTCATAATAAAATATCAGATAATTGTTCTTAAAGAATCTACATAAATCTGACGGAAACTTGGTGATTTCATCCGACTATTGGCCGGATTTAATTAATTAAATTGTTGGAAGCTACAGAACAGAACGAGTGCGTTGAGTGACGATATCGGACACCGACCGTTACCGAAATCCATGTTTTATGTCCAGTGGAATATCAGCATTTATTCGTTTCTTATCTGAAACGAACATTCGTTTGGCGCGATTCTCGAGCAATCTTTTATCTACGATTTAATCACAGATAATGCAGATAATGTAGATGTAAATGTTTTTTTTTTAGAAAGTATTCGATTATATTATGGGTTTATATTGTCCTTAGAATATTTAAGCTGCAGTGTAAATATTCTAAGATATTGTCAATCTATCTATGTATCTATACTTATAACTAGCTGTGCCCGCGGCTTTTCCTGCTTGGTCAAAGTGGCCCATGCGTGTTATTCCAGGTCCAGAAGTACCTATAAAGTACAATATACTACATATCTTCAAAATTCGTTCAGCCGTCATATAGTTTTTATCAATTGGTCGGCTTCTACTCATCGGATTGAGATACAAAGTACATCAGTTTTTAAGTCAAACCCTAAGCTATCTAATTCTATTCTGCTCATTACGCCGAAGATCCTCATCAGATCTTCACCAAATTTTTTGAGAGTAACTTATAGTTACTTTCAAATGAAAAAAGAACCATCGAAATCGGATTTAATAAGGAAGAGATATTCAGTGGCCCCTTTTTTACCCTTTTATGGGGGAAGTGGGATTTTTGAAAATTCTAAAAATAGGCTGTGTACCAAGTTTCATCTAGATCGGTTGAGAAATGCGACCTGTAGAGGAGAACCGGAAATTCGGACAGACATCCGGACATACGAAAGTATTTTTGCCGAAGCTTAAACAGAGACGCTTCGCGTTCGCTCGGTCAATAAAGAGTAAAATTTTGGATTTTCTGTATATTTCTATATTTGTATGTTTCTTTGTAATCGATAAACTCAAAAAATATTAAATCGATTTTAAAAATTCTTTCACTTATGGAAAGCTACATTATCAGCGAGTAACATGGGCTGTGTATATTTTTTCAATAATAATAGAGTTTCTCACGAAAATAGTAATAATGTAATCGAAGGTATCCATTTGATTACTAAAATGTCGATTTCTCGCTGTAAAGAACGGAAAGACAAGTTGCCGTGGAAACGAAATAATAACAAGTCTATAAAACAGCACCACAAGCATTGCTGCCAAAGATTTTGAATTACACTTACTGGCGCTTTTTTTTTAGATATTATGGTGGGTAAAATGCTAAAGTTAGAAAAATGTCGCGGTGTGAGCGCTACACGTGCGAAGTCGGGGCGAGTCACTAGTTACATATATAATGAAAATCTCAAAGCAACCGTTTGACTTTAAATAGCAACCAGACTTCCATATTCGCAATGATGTTTTAACAGGTATTATTCCGTTTAGTTATTGATTTGCTAAACAGTTGAAACAGCTGCACAATTTGTCGTCAAACACCTATAGTAGTGGGAACGGTTCGCACGAGATATGTCAAAAATTGAAAATGTCCAAAGCCAATGTCCAATTATAAACATTTCCAACGATAAAGATGTCCAATGATAAAAATGCCCAAAGAAAATAATGACCAATTGAAACGCTAGAATAAGCTGCATTACAATGTGAAAGAAGACAAAAGAAGCTGCTTTTCCATGCAAATTGGGACATTTAGCATGTAAACAGACGATCTCGAAACCACCGATTTAGCATGACAAGCAAGAAAGTCGCAAGGCCATGTCAAGGTTCATTGTATGCCAAGGGCATGCGAGGCCGCGGTAAGAGCTCTTCTTGCTGGCACATGTGACGAGTTATGTCTCACCGCAGCTCTTGGACTAATTCCGGACTCGTTGACTTCCTAGGCCCGGAGTTTGGAGTGGATGGCCTTCTGTTTCATCACAGTTTTATGTAGTTGTTATGCCATTACTGCGTGTTTCACTATCAATATTTGTAACATACGATTCACGTGTATCGCGATACATACACGTAATAACGCTAGTTTTATGGTATTCGACAGTTTTTTTTTACCAGACTGCGTAACGCAACGGGCGGGTTTTGTGTTTATCAGCCTATGTATGCATTATGTTTGTTCCTTTGTAGCACTATAAAGACCAAACAGGTGGGCCGATTTTGATGATTTTTACGTTAATCGATTTCTCTTAATCTTGCGAGTGCTACTAAAGAACTGACAGTAATCAAAGAGAAAAATTAGCACGTCGACGAACTATTTTAAGTGGGTTATCATTTAATAGGTATTTGAAAACTAACTATAAGCTTCGCTTATCATTTGTCATCTCAGATGACCATTTATGATCTGTAACGATTTATAATTGGTTAGCAACCATTCTCACTGAATTTTTTGCCTATTTTTAGTTTTGTTCTCAGTCTGTTTTTTTAACACTTTCGATTAAGTACATATTGTTAGTATAATTATCATATCATATTGACAGAGAATTACTATACTTTGTGATAATTTGACACGCTCTTGAGTATATTGATTGTTATATACTAAATGCAAAAGGTTTAGGTAATGTGTTCTACTAAAAAAAGAAGAAGCTAATCCCAGCAAAGAAAAGATAAAAGAAGAAATTATAAAATTATTTAATGGACGAGTGCGTTTTTGGAGATATTGGACTATTTTTTTTTAAATATAGAATTATTAAAAGATTTGCCATACACCAAAGCTGAATTTATGGAAGGTAAATGAACCAAAAACAGAAAAAAACGACTCATTTTTGCTTTTCAAATTTTTTGCAAAATTTGCGATAATATCCTCATATATCCGGTACGGGATAACAATAGCCGACATGTTAAATAAAAACTCTAGATTTTCAGACAAATTCTTAGACAAAAAGACATTCGCAAAGCCATGTTAAAGTTCCTTTGTACCATGGGTCGTTGAGAGCTCTTCTTCCTAGGACATCAGATGTTATGTCAAGTTATGTTCAAGTTTTCTTTTTCTCATCTCAAGTTACTTTTTAAGTTACGTTGTGCTTAAGTTATACTTCTCTCCTGCCAACTACTTATGTACTCATAAATGGTTTACAAATAATCCTCGTAAATATATTTCCCCAAATTAGTTTTAGTTTAGATTGTCCCCAATTTAGTTCAAGTTTTTGCCAAGTCGTTGAGTAAGTAGTAAAACTTAAGTAAGTTTCCGTGCCCCTTGATGACTAAGTCTAAAATCAACTTATTTATAGCACGTCAAGTTAATAATACTTTTAAACAGTCGCAAACAAAACTCAGTGCTGCCATAAATAAACACTTTAAAAGAAAATAAATCCCATGGTAATTGTGTTCATTTTTAATTAAGTCGCCACTCTAAAAGGAAAATAATGCTTAAAGTTTGAGTAAACGTAATTAAAAAACCATTTTAAAGGCTTCTCGGCGCCACAAGACAATGAAATCTGGCAACTCGGTTGGGGTAACTTCTGAAGCAATATAAAGTTGCCCCGTTTGATTAAATGTATGGAGCGCCTAGAAGTGTATGATGTATTTCTTTTCGAATGTTTATTGTTATCTGATTCCATTCAGCCTAATTAGGCATTCTAATCGCACTAATATTATAAAGGCGAAAGTTTGTATGTATGTTTATTACTCCTTCACGCTCAAACGGCTGAAAAGATTTTGATGAAATTAGGAATGGAGAGAGAATTTTTATCATTGCACCATCATCATCATCAAAAACGCGTGTGAAAATTTCAAAGTGAGCGTGTCAGCGATGAAAACGCGGTGTGCAGCTAGTAAAATAGAAATTATCTTAGATGTTTTCAATGCAAATAGTTGTTTATATGAGTACAATGAATGAATCGCATTGTTCGCTCAGGTTGTCCGCCTTTCAGAAAACGCGATTGCCGTGTGGGCAGAAAACTACCTAGAAAGTTTATGAACGTTATAAATTAGGTTCTCGTCATTGGGCGTGCTCTATCTAGTTTGTTCATGATTCTAGCCATTTCAACGGCCGAGTTACGTTTACTGACTATTAGTGCTAGAAACGGCTAATGGCCGGTTCCTATATCTTAAAACGAACCGTTTTCGCTTACTGTCCGTTAGCTTTTGACATAAACGCCATACAAAACACGAAAAAAAGTAACGAGACGTTGGAAAAACGACTCTTTTCATTTTTATAGGAATGGGGGGTAAGACTACACATAATTTAGCGTCGACAACAACGAATTATTTAAAAAAAATGAGTTTGAGAAAAGGGGCGTGAGAATCGTATTTTCCAAACGAATGAACCAATTTAGCTGCGATTTTTCATGTTTCAAGGCTGAGGTAAACGAAATGGTTCTGAGCTATAATGGGTTGAATGGGGGTGACGATCGTAGCTCCCAAAAGGATGGAACGATTTTTATGTTTGAAAACTGATGTGATCGAGATGCTTCTTAGCTATAATAGGGGTTGGGAAGTCGGGGGTAATTTGTACTTGTATTCTAGTCGCGTTGTTCCCATTAATGCGTATAGAGTGGGGGCAACGAAAACTATTTTAACATATTTATTCAATTCTCACTGTCCCTATTGATACGGACAACGGGAACTATTTTAACATATTTATTCAATTCTCACTGTCCCTATTGATACGGACAACGGGAACTATTTTTTATTATTTTATTGATTTCTTTCTGTCCTCATTAATGGGGAAGCGGGCAATGGGGAAGCGGGCAATGGGGACAACGGGAATACACGGATCCAGTTGGTCCCGACTTCGTTGTGACTATGGCAAATTATTTTGTACCTGCAACTGTAATATATGGTTGATTTTAAATTTAACTTTTCTTTTTTGTACTATAGGGCCAGACCTTATATGACTTTCTTGCGGAGGTTGCGGACGTTCAAGCCAAACTTGGTATCCAATCTCGTCATCCTATCTACCTTTTGCCTCTCGCTCTTATTGATTGGTATGGAGAAAGTCTCTTCTAATTAGTTATTCTTTGCTCTTGTGTAGGCTATATGTTTGCATAAGAGTTTTATAGGAAAACTTGCTGTTAACTCGTACTTCTGACAAAACTAGAGAGACTGGTTAGGATGCGGGAAGCCTTTAGATATGATGCAAACTATAGCAACCGCTTGTTGTAGCGTTCTATGGGGAAGGTATTCATAAGCAGACGTTTTACTGATAATGATGACAAAACTACCTTTGTTTCGAAACTTTTTAAATAATAACCGGACAAGTGCGAGTCGGACTCGCGCACTGATGGTTCAGTACCAACTTGTAGGTGTGTAAACAGTTCGTCCATCATGTTTTTTGAGGTTTTTTTTTAGCTACAATTTTACGGTTTTCGAATTTTGCCCTTTACTTGTGCTATAAGCACAACCAGGCCAGTTGGTCTCGTGGCTAGTGATCCTAGGTACGTAATCAAACGGTCGCGGGTTCGAATCCTGCAAGGTGCAATCATTTGTGTGATGAGCAGAAATGTTTGTTTCCGAGTCATGGATGTTATAATATTCGTATTCGTATATAAGTATGTTTATCCGTTATCTAGTGCCCATAATACAGGGTATCCTAGTTTGGGGCTAGTTAATTTATAAGACATTGCTTCTGGCCAATTTTACGATTCAAGGTCAACGGGAAGTACCCTATACTTTATGTTTACCTTGCGAGTGTCAAAATAAGCGGAATAAACTAGCCGTATCTTTTTATTGCGTTGACTTAGAAGTTTGGTTCACAGGTCCGAGGGATTGCAGAGTATTGGATATTACTTTCAACTTGATACCTTCACGCGCTCCTGAGAAAAAGGATCTTGACAGACAGACAGAGGGACGGATGGACAACAAAGAGATCCTATAAGGGTTCCTATTTTTCCTTTTCGGAATCCTAAAAATCGCAAAACGAACCAACCTTTCGATATTTGAAAAAGTCTCGCTCTCACCGGCCGCCTGGCGTACAGCCAACTCCGGGTAAAGCATAATGTCAGATATCTACCCATATGACATTCGCATTTGGGTCATAATAATATTTTATCTGCGAACCGCCCGTTTAGAATGTTTGTGAATGCTCGCACGGACGAAAGGTTGGGAATAGATGGTAATATGTGGTAATTTTTGCTACGTTCTCGCTTGGATCTAGATTTTTCTGCTGCGTAATGGGTAGGGTTAGCAGTAGGTGCTCATTTTATTGGAAGGAGAACCTAATTTAGGCTATTTTTGTGGGTATGAAAGGGTGAAAATTGCTTTTATACAGCTGGATTTACCTATTGAAACTACGTGTGCTTGGATTAATTAGTGGGTATATTAATTAGTTTTATTACAAACTAGCTGTGCTCCTGAGGCTTAGCCCTCGCATTTAATGATAAAACTTGTACTATAAATGGTACTCCAATATGTTTTGATGTGTTAGCGAGTCAACCAATCTTCCACAATTTCCTGATTTTTCGCTTGCGATTGTATTATTTATCTCGGTATTGTACACAGAACCTTTATTCAAAATTTCATCGACATTATAAATGCTAAGCCGTTTTGGATTTACGATTTACCCGCGGGATTTTTCTATTTTCCCCGTTAAAAAGTAATGTATTTTTAAATTGTGTGTTTTGTGTATTTTATATTATCGGTTTAGCCGTTTTGATGTAAAAGCGAGTAAAACCACTCTATCAAAGTTTTCCCGAATTCCCATGTGAACTTTTAATTTGCCGGGATAATGTATTCTAGGTTAATCTCTGTACTGTACAGTACCTAAAGTACCTACCTACCTATATATAAAACTTCATCATAGCTGTTTTGGAGTGAAAACGAGTAATCTCATTTTCCCGTTTTCCAGTGGTAATATTCTTCCGGGAGAAAAAACCCTATGTTGGTCTCTGATGTACACAGTATCTACATAGTACAATTTTTCATCAAAATCGGTCCTGCTCTTTAGGCTTGAAAAAGCCCCAAACAAAAAATAAACAATTAAACAAACCAACAGACTTCACTTTTATATATTAGTGTAGATATAATTAAACTTGCCAAAACAAATTTTGTACAATAGACAACCAAGGATAACTGAAGAACATTTTAAAGTTTCCTAAGAAATAATGCCTGATGCTATTGCACAATAGGCGATCATAATAATAACGAGGTATTACATATTTATAATTACTCGTATATATCCCCACTAATAAATTACAAGAGTGAAACGTTGTCTGTTTGTTTGGGGGCGGTTTCACACATTAACGGCTGGACCGAATTTATTGAAATTTTGTATGTAGATGCTGTATACAATAGAGACCAACATACAATACTTTTTATCTCGGAAAAAAGACCACGCGGGCAAGCCCGCGCGTCGTATCTAGTTCACAATAAAATTCAGCACATTCTTTACGAAACTTAATGATAATCCTAATTAGCTATACATTGTACGATTGTATTGATTTCAAATTGAATACAATTGTCAGACATCATAATATACCAAAACACTAAACATTGTTCCTAATTAAGGTTCACTAGCAAATCCATAGAGCAAAACAAACAATACCTTAGTTAAAGACCCACGTACACTGTAGGTCAGACCACGTATGTAATGTTCTAAGGAGCCGTAATGCCTTTCCAAAGGCTAGGGGACTGCTTATAACTGATCTCACTATTTAGTATTCAAATAAGGGTTGGTCACCTTAATCTTTTCATTTAGGAGTCTCGTATGGGCGGTGGGCCAAACATACTTTATGACAGTACATGAGGACTGACAGTTTCATGTACGCTAGAATAATTTCGCTCTCATAAGAAATAAAATTAAATAAAAGTTGACTGGTTGCACTGATTCATTCTGGTTTTTTGTGTGTGTTTGTTTGTACTATTTCATACGATAAACAAACAAACAAGTGTCTGTTTTGGTTGATAAGTAAAAGGTAAGTGTAGTAATAAGTATACAAAAAATGAATATTAGGTACATACTACAAACAAATACATAAAGAAAAAAAACACATTGTGATGGAAAAAAAAACTTAATACAAACTCCCGATAAAATCCCACAATAGACTCGAGGGCCTGTTTCGTGGGTGCCACATTATACCTACATTAATTTTACATGTGTCAAAATGGGTGACTAACACCTAGGAATAAAAGTAACTTAACTAAGTAAGTACATATATATTTAAACGACTTAACACATTAATATATTAAAATATGATGCAGACAAATAGACAAGATCTATTTTTATTATTTATCCTGTTTATTTTTGTTTGCGCAAATAGTGGATTATCCAATTAGTGAACCACTTTTAAGATGTTTTCCGTGTCTCTGTACGAAAGTGTCATAAGCCATATCTCAAGTTTAACTTTTACTTCCCTGATATTATTTTCTTTAATATGACATAGTTTGTTGACTCTGTTATATATGAAGGGGTGTAGAAAATTACTCAGTCTATGGGCAAATGCTGTATTTACTTTAGGTACAGGAATTTTAAATTTTATTGCGCTCAGAAGATTCTGGTAGTCTAGAGAATTTATTAGTTGTTTGTGGGTTATTAACACAATCCTCGATATGCATAGTTTACGAATGCTCAATACCTGGCTTTCCATATAAAGTTGTTCAGTAGGGTAACGATAATGTTTTGAGTGCATCACCTTTAAAAAGAGATCTTTGAGACTTTTTTTTCCAATGCAATTATTTTACTTATAGCGGCTCCGCCCCAAACTGACAAACAATATGTCATTACCGGTTGGCAGATTGAGAGGTATACCGTCCTAAGTAAGGATTTGTTTGCAGCATTTCTCAAAAGTTTCATTGAGTAAATTAACTTCCGAATCCTTTGTGCAGTAACTATAATGTGACTCAGGAAGTTAAACTTGTCATCCAGCGTGACACCGAGGTACTTAAGATTTCTCACTATGCTTATGGAAACGCAATTACATGGTTTGACTGAACCTGAAAAGTCCAAAATATGCGAGCAACTTATGTATGGTAATAATTATTAAAATTTATAGATTTTGGTTCAGAAGCGGCAGTTTTGTTGAAACATAAATATTTAGTTTTCGAAGCGTTAGTTGAATATGAACATAATGTACGAAACTTAATAACGTAGTTATGAAAATGAAAATTTGTGAAAAAGAGTCAGAACTCAAGAAAATAATATTCTAAGGCTGGAGTTACTATTATTTCAAATGGTAAAGTAGTCATCATCATCATCGTGTCAGCCTTTAAAAGTCCACTGCTGAACATAGGTCTCTCCCAAAGGCGCCATGGCGAGCGCTCTTGTGCCACCTCCATCCACCGACTTCCTGCGATGGCTACAATGTCGTCGGTCTATCGTGTGGGGGGTCTCCCTACACTTCACTTACATATTCGTGGTCGCCATGCCAGAACCTTTATTCCCCAGCGGTTATCGGTTTTGTGAACTATATGGCCTGCCCAATGCCACTTCAACGTGCAAACTACGCAACTAAAACTTTAACTTATAAGCTATGTCGGTAACCTTAGTTCTACTACGGATTTCCTCGTTTCGGACTTCCTCGTTTCGGATCGGATACTATCACGTAGTGAAACACCAAACATAGCTCTCTCCATTGCACGCTGCGCGACTTTGAGCTTGTGTATGAGACCAATAGTTAGCGACCACGTCTCAGTGCCGTATGTCATCACTGGCAACACGCACTTATTATAAACTTTCGGCTTGAGGCTCTGCAGTATCTGCGATGAGAAGATATTGCGTAATTTCCCGAACGCTGCCCATTCGAGTTGGATTCGTTGGTTGACCTCTTTGTCGAAGTTGGATCTACCCAGTGGGGTAAAGTAGTAAACCATATTTATTGAACATTGGAATTGTAGCCAATTTCAAGTTAACTGTTGTTAAACCAAGGTTCTAATATTGATGAACTTCAGTCTTTGTTTATTTTACCTTGTTGTGTTTAAGGTCCCAGTGAATTCAAGACATATTATTATATCTCATAGACGGTTTTTTATGCTCTTAGCTTGGATATACTTTCTGCCAAACCAAACCATTTATTACGTAGCTTGACTACTGCCTGGTTGAATAAAAAGGAGACCATAAAGGAGTACCTTATGATGTTCATTTTATTTCTCTTTGTTTGTATTTTTTGAGCATAGGATGGTATTTTTTTCTGCCATACCAAATCGTTTTGTATGTATCTTAATAACTGACGTAAAGGTCACCGTATGGGCAAGCAAGAGCGAAAGATAACTCTACCCTTTGAGAATTAGTCCGGACAAGGGATTACAAACGCCGCGGTGAATGCCCGAAGGAAGTCTTTGTAAATAATTGATGGGATTGTAAGGAATTGAGCAGTCAGTGTCCTTACGCCCACTTAGTTTTGATAACTGAGAACGTTTCATGTTAATTTACTCATTTACTCTTCATTAAAGTAGGCACCTACTTAAAATGAAAGCTGTCAAATGTTATTGTAGAATAGCGAAAGATTGTGTGGGTAGAGTGAGATAGCTAACTGGTTAGATCGTATGTGAGATCGAGTCGAGAAACGCAGGTTGGATATTGGATTTAGTATCACAGTAGTAGTTTAGTTATACTAGTTTTAGTTTCGAAGCGTTACGCTTCTTGCAACGGAGTGGAATGCCTTGCCCTCGTCAGTGTTTCCGGTGAATTATAATCCAGGTGTGTTCAAGTCAAGAGTGAATGAGTATCTACTAGGCAAGCGTGGTTCACCTTCGACCACATCATAGCTTTCCATCAGGAGAGATCGTGGTCAAACGATTGCCTAGTATCTACGTAAGAAAAAAATAAAAATAAGAAGAATTATCAAGATTACTCATGTTTGCGGTGGGGTATTTACAAACTCTATCAATACAAATATATACTGATCTTGTCAGTAATGACTTCAGAATACACTTTGCATACTCTAGTCTAGAAAGTTCAGCATTTAAATCAACCCCCTCAAGTGATCCAATAAATTGATGATATTAATTGAATTGTTATAGTAGATTTCATTTATCTAAAGAAAACTATTTTTTTTAAATTATTATTGTTTTTTTGTTTATATCATAATCTGTTCATGTGCTGTTTTTTTGACAGTTTGAGTTAAAAGTATCAAGCTTTTCCAAAGAACCGATAACCTTTGGGGTAGACGAGTTCTTATTTATTTATTTATTTATTCTTTAGCACACAAATACAATGTACAAGGAGGACTTAATGCTAAGTAGCATTTTCTACCAGTCAACCTGGAGTTCTTGAGTTAAGACCACGTCTAGGCAAACGTAGTGTAGGACGAAGTGTGGCCAGGTGGAGTGACGACCTGCGAAAAACGGCTGGAAGAGAATGGATGAGGAGAGCTGTAGATCGAGCTCAGTGGCGTGCATTAGGATAGGCCTGCGTCCAGCATTGGACAAATATAGGCTGATGATGTATCAAGCTTGTTCCGCTTACGAAGTCTGTCACGACTAAACTACTACTAAACTTCATTATCATTACTTTTAGCGAAGATTACGTTACTATATATGTACGTAAGTATGAAGATGAAAGTTCTCATAAGCTACCAATCTATTGGTAGTATGTCAAACGTTTTCCCTGCTGGCAAATTCCCATTTGTTGCCAGTCGGAAACTTCCGTATTAGATCGAAACTCCTATGTATTTCGGTAGGAAACTTCGGTAGGATTAGCGCTGACACATTTCGGTTCACTTCACACCAGTGATTCGGACGCACCTTGACCGAGGCTTTACGTACGTTTGTTTTATTAGATTTGTTGGGAAAGGTTATCAAGCTGTTAGATCATGGGTCAGAACCCCTTGAAATTTGTCTGTTACGTCATCCTAGTAATATCAGATCGTATCACTTTAGGTACTATAACTTTTGTATAATAATGACAGAATAGGTTCTACCTTACATGTTTATTTATAAGACGTAACAATAACGTAAGTAATCTGGTGAACTAATGTAACACTTAATAACGTATGTAATGCCGTCGTTGCAAATATTCCACAGAACACCAAAAGGTTTTCCCTTCTTTCTTTTCTTTGTTGTAAGCAGGGCGAGTTTATCGCTATCTATGTCGATACTGCAGGGCCTGCAGTCTTGATATCTACATGGCATTTTCTTTATTAGATACTGAAAGCCAAATATGTTAACAAGAAGCATAGGTAGAATAAAAACGAATCTAAAAACCACATTTTAATATATATTTTCTTTCTTTTAAATGCATTGCCATCGAATTGTGAGCTATCCTGAAAGTTTCAGCCGGATAGCTAATCGGGAAGTGCTCGAAATTTTAGTTGCAAGATTCCACCCGGAATTACAGACAAACAAAGTGAAAGTGACTTAATACAAACGGTTTCCACATCGCCAATCAAACGAGTCATCATCAGCCTATATTCGTCCACTGCTGGACGTAGGCTTCTCTTAGTGAACGCCTCTGAGCCCGATCTGCGAGTCTTCTCATTCAGTTCCTGCCAGTCATTTTTTTTTGAAGTCATCACTCTACCTGGCCGGCGGGCGCCCAACACTATTTTGTCTACACGCGGTCTCCACTCTAGAACTCGTTTACTCCATCGGTTGTCGGTTCTTCGAGAGTTGTGCTTCAGCTTGCTAATTCTCTGAGCTATGTCGGTTACTTTGAACCGCCAATACTCGTTTAATCAAACGAGTGAAGCATAGCAAATGGCGGCTGCGTATGTGTGCATGAGTGTATAATTTGTGCTTGATACACAATATCATCACAAAAGAAGTTGATGTTTGTGTTTTTCCGTGAGTAATTGAAACAAGATCTCTTATCTTGCTGAGCTGTGGCGGCTGATCGGCATAACATGGTACTATTAATATATACGTATGAGCACACGACTCGGCTAGCACGGCTTGTGTGTACGAGCGGATCGGCTTATTACTAGGCTCGTATCTTGGGTGCTTCACTCTCCATTTGGCGGTACGGTGTGGAATCTGCCTTTTTTAAATATTCTTGCTGCCATAGCCTTAATTCTCTAAAATCCATAAGGAGTATTTCAAACATTTTAAAACTGTATTAAAAAAGTAATTTAAAATTAATTAAAATAAAGAAACGCTGTAATATAATTTCCTTGTTAAATAACAGATAGTTGCATGCCCAAATTATTCTAAAATTGCTGCAATTTGATGAAACGATCATTTTGGTTTTCATACAATATCTTAAAATATAAATTCAAAAGCATGTGTGTGCTTGTTGAGGCTTAGCTCCGTTTAATATAAAGAAATAACATTGGTCAAATATTACCAGAACTTAATAATATATGTAAAATCTTGCAGAAAATTTAACGACTCTTCGAGTTCATTGAACAACTTGTATACCTCGGTAATGTAGGTAGCTATATAGTACAGTATACAAGGTATTTAACACTATTAAGGACCAAAGGTCAACATAGTCCCGTACCCCTGTGTTCGATAAGATGAGTATCTATTGAATTTTGGTGTTTATTCATTTGTCTATCTAAACCCACGCTGTGTGGGAGGGCAAGATTATTAAATTGTGATACCTTTATTTTAGTACTACTATTTATTTTGAGTCTATACAGGGATATATATACACACACATAAATAGACACACTACAGCATAAATAGTCCTCAGTAATATTATTAATGTGAAATTACATGTGCGTGTTGCTGTGTTTACCTACAGCTATGTAACGATCAAAAGGTATTTGATAACATTGAGTATAGGTATATACTTCTAATAAAGCTGTAAGTAACAAAAAGTCTGTACAACGAAGATAATAAAGAAATTGGTATAGTAGTTATTCTAATTGTATAGTGGACTATTTTACGTCCACTATACAATTAGAATAACTAGCTACTGAACAAGATTTTCTTCTGTCTGTTTGTTCGCGCATCACGTAAAAATTAATAAACCGATTGCGATACAGTTTTCACCGATAGATAGCTT
Source organism: Alsophila aescularia (assembly GCA_946251855.1). NCBI lineage: Eukaryota > Metazoa > Arthropoda > Insecta > Lepidoptera > Geometridae > Alsophila > Alsophila aescularia. The sequence continues at coordinate 58,951,177 of OX276378.1, read as the reverse complement.
AAGGTTTTACTAAAAAAAAATGTACATGGTATCTCAATCCGATGTGTAGAAGCCGAGCAATCGATAAAAAACTATTTGACGGCTGAACGAAATTTGGTATATTGCACCTTTTGCCTAGGTACTTTTGCCTAGGTACTTTTGCCTAGGTACTTTTGCCTAGGTACTTTTGCCTAGGTACTTTTGCCTAGGTACTTTTGCCTAGGTACTTTTGCCTAGGTACTTTTGCCTAGGTACTTTTGCCTAGGTACGTTTGCCTAGGTACTTTTGCCTAGGTACTTTTGGTCCTGGAATAACATATAGGGTACTTTATTCCCAGAAAAAATACCATGGTATTTTAGTATATTTATGGCGGGCATAGTTAGTTATAAATATTTACACTAGGTTCTAAAATAACTCAGGATAATTTTCATTATTGTCCGCGCAGGTGATTCCGCGGTTTGCGTCGGGTAAATATTTTGTACATAAATATTACAAGAATATCCTCTCTTTAGAGTTATATCAATTTGTTCATATTTCCACTTGATGATTTATTTTATCGACATGCCTCTCTGAAATGTTATATTGCCTTGCGAGATTTGTTTATTTGTAAACTAATAATCTACCATTGTTTTTACGGAACATAATATAGGAGAAAGTTTACTGCACTCGTAGACGAAATCATATTTTTATCTAAAAAGCACATTTCAGTTTGCAATGATAATATTTATTAGTACTTTTTAAACTGTCACGGGGTCTAACAGAATGAAATACTTAAAATCGTGATTTTAAACATTAATTGGTCTTTGCGCGTTAGTAGAAGTAAAGTAGCCGACACTAAAATGTATATAAACATGTTTTTGCCATCGATATCTGAATGACTTAAAAAAACACATAAAATCTGCATAGTTTTACTGGAAAGACGTACTGATTCTGATTAGTAAATAAAATAATCTGCGGGAAAATAGGAATATAACTCCATAATTAATAAACCATTTCAGGTCCAAGACTGGAAGTCAGCCTAACATAAAATCTTTGCTGAACAGTGTTAGGGTTGCCATAAACATAAAAATAACCAGCTGACATTCATGTTGAAAAGCTGGATTGCTTTGCCAAATTAGAGCATTTTATTTCATATGAGGGGTTAAATAGAATAAGCTGTTTTTCATGAAAATGTAACTAACAGATAGTTTGCTGGAAAAATATAAGTGCCAGCCCTAAAAACAGACATAAATTCCTTTAGGATGAACGCGTACTGACGCGGAAATTCGCGCAATTATTCAAATTGTTTCCAATGCTAAAGAGCTTGTACCCTGCTACTTGATAAGCTTTAAGAAAGGGTGGAAAAAAGTACATTTCAGTTTGCAATGATAATATTTATTAGTACTTTTTAAACTGTCACGGGGTCTAACAGAATGAAATACTTAAAATCGTGATTTTAAACATTAATTGGTCTTTGCGCGTTAGTAGAAGTAAAGTAGCCGACACTAAAATGTATATAAACATGTTTTTGCCATCGATATCTGAATGACTTAAAAAAACACATAAAATCTGCATAGTTTTACTGGAAAGACGTACTGATTCTGATTAGTAAATAAAATAATCTGCGGGAAAATAGGAATATAACTCCATAATTAATAAACCATTTCAGGTCCAAGACTGGAAGTCAGCCTAACATAAAATCTTTGCTGAACAGTGTTAGGGTTGCCATAAACATAAAAATAACCAGCTGACATTCATGTTGAAAAGCTGGATTGCTTTGCCAAATTAGAGCATTTTATTTCATATGAGGGGTTAAATGGAATAAGCTGTTTTTCATGAAAATGTAACTAACAGATAGTTTGCTGGAAAAATATAAGTGCCAGCCCTAAAAACAGACATAAATTCCTTTAGGATGAACGCGTACTGACGCGGAAATTCGCGCAATTATTCAAATTGTTTCCAATGCTAAAGAGCTTGTACCCTGCTACTTGATAAGATTTAAGAAAGGGTGGAAAAAAGTACATTTCAGTTTGCAATGATAATATTTATTAGTACTTTTTAAACTGTCACGGGGTCTAACAGAATGAAATACTTAAAATCGTGATTTTAAACATTAATTGGTCTTTGCGCGTTAGTAGAAGTAAAGTAGCCGACACTAAAATGTATATAAACATGTTTTTGCCATCGATATCTGAATGACTTAAAAAAACACATAAAATCTGCATAGTTTTACTGGAAAGACGTACTGATTCTGATTAGTAAATAAAATAATCTGCGGGAAAATAGGAATATAACTCCATAATTAATAAACCATTTCAGGTCCAAGACTGGAAGTCAGCCTAACATAAAATCTTTGCTGAACAGTGTTAGGGTTGCCATAAACATAAAAATAACCAGCTGACATTCATGTTGAAAAGCTGGATTGCTTTGCCAAATTAGAGCATTTTATTTCATATAGGAACATATGAGGGGTTAAATGGAATAAGCTGTTTTTCATGAAAATGTGACTAACAGATAGTTTGCTGGAAAAATACAAGTGCCAGCCCTAAAAACAGACATAAATTCCTTTAGGATGAACGCGTACTGACGCGGAAATTCGCGCAATTATTCAAATTGTTTCCAATGCTAAAGAGCTTGTACCCTGCTACTTGATAAGATTTAAGAAAGGGTGGAATGCATTGTTTCTTGTTTACGAGTTTTCCGTTTGACATTTTATTAGAAAGGGTTTCCCAAAATTGGTCTTCTCGGGTTGATCTTTTGTTACATTTCAATGGATTTCTATTGAATATTAAACATACGAAATGCAAACAAAGATTTTGGCACACTTCTTCACAAAAAAACTTTCTTGAAAAATAGGTTGGTAGTACTGTTCTGAGTTTCAAATCATGTAAGCGAGTTTCTCCTTGCTCTCAAGCGAGAAGTATATTTGCCAAGACGATCTGATGAAATTATACCACAGATCGCTGGGGAATCTAAATGTTTTGACAAGTTATTTCAACAAGCATTCTTGAGCTATGGACACCATTCCAGTATGTCATCTTGATACAAATTGATTTCATACTGATTGACTCAAGTAGTAAGTTAGTAAATTGAAAACGTGCATTAAGTACAGATGTATATAACTCTATATTATTTTGCCAAGAAATATGTGCTAACAGTTCCGTTCAAAATTATGTAATGATTAATTTTACAAATAATTTGTTTAGAAAGTCAGATAGTGATAAAAAAAAACTGTGTAGGTATGTACTCGTACTGAGCAATGATTCTTTCAGATACAAATTAGGGCTGCGAACTATTTTTTTTTTATCTTAATGTCTGTAACCATTGCAAAATTAAGCGCATAGACTCTAGACCACATAGACTTTAGATGGACATTGTATGTGTACTAACGTACTAATTGTACAGTATTATAAACTACGTCCACGTTCTGGACGCTTCAGGAGCCTAAAATGACACAAATTTTGTCTATACTCTAGAAGACACCTGTGTAATTTCATATTACCTATATGAAATTTTAATTATGTAACATAATTTAACTTATTTATTTTAACGCTCCAAGAACCAAATCGCCGACGTTGGTCAAAAGATTAAATATTATTTATTCCTTATGGTAAACACAGTACAGCATAATACAACTACTGATGGGTCCCCATAAGAGTTATGTTAATATATATAATGTCTACTGGTCCAGCCAGTCTCGTGTCAAGCTGGACATATCTACCGCATGTCGGATGAGCTGTGGGCTAAACTCATCACTGAGTGGAGCCCACGCAACGTTAAACGACGTCGTCGCCAGAACGGCGGGATGAACTGGACTCCTATTGGAAGGACTGGCAAGTCAAAGCTCTAGATCGTGATTCATGGAAGGAGGGTAGGGAGACCTTTGTCCTGCAGTGGGACAAACCAGTCTGAATAATAATAATAACATAATTTAATTTCGCTAGGTCTAAATGCTGAACTTAAGCTACTGTTACTCCGTTAACTGTTGTTTGGGGTAAAAGGAAGGCAGTTCTATAACTGATAACACGCAAGTTCTGAGTGGCGTTCAGGTACTTATCAGAGCATTACCATCTCCAAACTCAGTTGACGATTACTGTTTGGGAACTTGTATTAGGCGGTCGGGTAATTGTTTGAGATTTGGCATTTAGGATTAGGATAATACCTCGTTTATGAAACTGTTGTGGTTTGGAGGTTCAACTTAATATTTTGACTCAAAATTGGCCGAAGGTGTGCACTCGTGTCAGAAATAAATGTCAATATTTTATTAGACAACAAGTACAATAAATAAAAAAAAGCTTATGTCACACTTGCGTTGAAGATGAATCTATTGATATGTCGCTTGTCAAAATGGGACCAATAGCACAGAATACATAATAGTACAAGTACCAATAGGGACGAACACATACCCGGTATGGTGGAACATCCACATACCCGTTGCATACATAGACTGTTAAACTCATTACCCTTCCCTTGCTTCGCATTAGTCCGTAAAAGAAGTGTTTATTATCGAGTGTTCTTGACGTCTCGTTTTACCCATGTTGAGCTGAGTCAGAGCATGAATCTGTAATACTTCGTTATAGTAGAGGTTCGTGAGTCAGAGTGAATCCGTGGCAGAAACAATTGACAATCTATGCTGACATAGACATTTTCTACGTATAATGGTCACCAAAGAGTATATAAATACTACGATGGTCACAACCATTTACGTAGGAAATGTCTATATGACATTATGACAGTATTACTTATTTATTCTGTGGTATTACCTAATAGTATCATGACGTCGCTCGTCGTTTGCATCCGAGTTAAACTGTTGCATACAATTTCACGATTTCTATCATTAAGCTCTTAATGAGGTCCAACCGAACCAGCATTTTTTTTTTTGAGAACGACTAAAACCATTCTCGGCCGGGACCGAGACCGCGACCGAGAATTGGTAAAAATTAATGAAAAATTGAATTAAAGTCATCCAAACATCATTATCAGACAAAATTATAAGTTTTTGCAGTTAAACAAGATATATTGAAACTGTTATCAATATTATACCATCAAATTAAATCTCCACTTTCTGCTATTGACTATTGTTTTTTTTTACCAATTATTAGTTTGATAATCATTGACCTAGATGTAAAGGATCGAACGACACGATTTAAAATCTTATTTGTTGCCAAGTTCTTAAACTCCCAATCTATAGTCCTTTATTTATACTCGAAAGGTCGTACTATTTAATTAGAGTCTTTACTCTGCCTCAGCAACAAAACAAAATATTAATATCATGTCAGAGGCCCTTGGGCGGCCTCACAAACTCTTACACCAGAGCCCAGCGCTACCTCATACAACAAACAAACAATTCAGTAGTGAAGTACAAATGCAAATCTTATATTTCTTTGAATTATTGGGACGAAAAATAGATGAATAGTTTAGTTTATTTTGTTCAAATAGTTATGTAGTAAAGAATTTATTACTCAAGCTTTTTATTATCTTATTAATACAACTAACACTCCAACAAAGTTTTCGCAAAGCCGAGAAAGGTGAGCCAAACTTACAGGCATTCATTACAGGTATTACTGTTCATACAACATTTATTGTAAATCACTTGTGTTTATTCAAACACAACAAAGTAATACATAATATATGAAGTTATATACATTATTACTACTGAAAACATATCACCAGCATAACTTTATAGTAATTTGTTATGATTTTGATGCTAAAGTATTTTTTTTGACGTAAGATCATACAAATTGTAACTCACAATTTTCGTTGCAACTTTAAATTAGCAGATTGAAAACATAACAAACAGCAATCCACGGGTCAAAACTTGTAGATAGAGTCCGAATTAAACTTAATGGTGGCTGTGTAGTTGTCGCGAGGCGCTGCGCAATAGCAAATATTAGGAATGCGCGGGCGATGGAGGGCAACCCGTACGCACTCGCAGTAATACCGCTCATAACTAAGCCACGCACTGTCTCGGCATGGCCACAGAATAAATAATAGTAAAAGTGCATGGCCGAGATTCTCGGTGCTGTTTGGCCGAGAACGAGACCGCGAATTTTGGCTGTTTTTTTGCCTAGAATCTCGGCCGCCGAGACCGAGACCGAGATCTCGGTCGGACCATAGCTGCTATTACTACATTTCTACGGCTTTTCAGGGTAGTATCCAATAAAATAAATATTCACAGATTCTAAAATAAGGACAAATGAAATAACCAAAATATCCTCCTCCAATGTAATATAAAAAAGAGCACGCCTAACTTTCATAAAGTTAAGACTTACAGAAAAAAATGAAAGCGTAACCGCAATACTTGGATAGCCCTCGCACCGGGTTGACGGCAAAGTCAATCGTCAAAGTGGCGGGAAACGGGTCAGGAGACGGAAATAGCGCGAGCACTCTCGACTTGATGACGGTACGATGACGGAATGCTAGATTATCATCTTTCGTTCGTCGATATCATTTTTATGATTCCGTACTAAATAATCTGAAATGTACCTAATGCTGTGGCAACGGTGTATGTCCGTCCGTCTGACACAGGCTTGACGCTTGGAAAATAAGATAGACTAGAAATTTAGCATAGATCTCATGTATGCAGTAGTTTGCGCTGATAGCAGTAGTTTGGCAGTAGTGAGCGTCCACGGAACTAAAGTTTATTGTACTATTATTTATTCTGTGACTAACGTCAGGAGAACAAACAATGTCACAAAAGAAAAATAAAATAAAAATTAAAAAAAAAGAACATCAATATCTTAAACATGGGAAGGAGACAGTTTTTACGGTTCTAACCCAAAAACTCATTTTTTTAAGGCCGATGTCAAACTAAATTTCAGAACTAATCATACTTTATATTTACACACTGAATTCGCAAGGCACGATTCGCACTTGGCTTGTTTTACGATAAGAGATGATCAGAAGGGCAAACCTACAAGCCTATGCGATCTGCTGCAATCAGATTTTTAAAACAGTATCGACTCTAACGCTCCGCAGTGCCCGTGATATGAAAATCTGATTGCAACAAGTTATGTCATTGCCCCGCAGGTTATTTTCTGTCACTTAGGCTGGATTCGACATAGCGAGGGTAAATTTTATTCTTAGAATAGTAGCCTAGACAAACGACGGTTATTCCGTCATTTCTATGCCACTATTCTAAGATTAAATTTACTCTTGTTTGGTCGAATCCAGCCTTAGAAGTTTAAATTTATGTTCTCGGGACTTGAGACATCATTTTTAAGGGGCAATAAAACAAATAATATTTAAACTGTAATGGATAACTTTTGTAGCCAAAGTCATTGGTTGATTTAATAATTTATAAGGGTGGCATATCGATTTGACGTCAATTAATCACGGCCTTCAACAACAAAGTATCCAAACAACGCCCAAGTAGGTAGGTGAAACAGGTGAGTAAATTTTCAATCGTTGGAGAAGCTTGTCGGGTATACACTAGTGCTCTACCACCAAGAAAGAAAGGTGTTCTATCATGACTTCTTACCTTGCTTTATTTTCTTATGAGGTAGTGCTGGAGTCTAGTGTCAGAGTTTGTTAGGTCACTCGAGGGCCTCTGACATGGCTTTACTGACTGAAGCTCGGAGCGATGAAAATCCTCACATAACATAGCGTATTAGCGCTTGTATATACATATACTGTGGTATTATAATTCCACTCGGCAACCATCGATCGTGTACCGTGTACCAACTTATTTTTACTCATATTCTTAAAGCTAGGAACTTATAAATACTGTGATACACTTTACGGCCCGTTTTCTTAGAATTCAAACCAATACACGCTATTGATATACAGAAAACTAAGATGACATTTATGGCTGGAGTTCACCAACACTTAGAACATAGTGAAACTTAGACCACAGTTAACTAAAAAACTAGATTTTCAAGCGTAAAAGCGCAGGAATGTCTCGATGAATCTGCTAAGTATCTGTAGGGAAGCGATGATGTGTTCGAAGATGTAGCATGCTTGCGCCTATTCACTCTAGACATGAACACGTCTGGGTTTTGGGTTATAATTTATCAGAAACATTTACGAAAGCAGGGCCTTCCAGTCTTTATAATAAATAAGTTCGTATACGTTCTTGTGTTTTGTGTTATTTCTACAATGGTACAATGGTATTTCATAATGGTAGAAAGTAATTCGGAAATCAAATTTTGCAGTTCTTGTGCACACTCTTTTTAGTGCAATCTGTAGAATACCGACAGGTTTGTGACCTCATGCCGATGTGCCAGACTTTGCTCTTTACTAGAGTGTCATCCCCAATGAGCCTCATAGCACAGCTCTCAATAGAATCCAAAGCCTCGATCTGATACTTGGCAGAACCGTCCCAAAGGTGCTACAAAACATTCGAAGTACAAAAAACTGCATAAGGGATGGACCACCGCAAAAACTAGCCTATTCCCATTCTATTTTCATTCCATATTTATTTACTCCTTCATAGTTTTATAACCATTGGTAAACGTTTTAGTTATGTTCAGCGCAGTTTGTTGTCGGCGACACATAAATGTCGGGCTTGCGTGCCACTATCAGATTTATTGCGATGGTTAAATAAAGATGCATAATTGTGTATTTTTTCATTTCTGTACGTCCTAAATTTACGAACATATGCCGTTTGTCCACGGAGACCGATAATGGAAAAGAAGACCATACTTTCTAAATTTAGTCTTCGGTCCCATATTACGTCAGCCTATGTATTTGTATCCATTTGAATCTATCCATGGGAACTCTGACGGCTGACAATGAAGACCATTCAAAGGAAGTGGCCAGAATCTGCCCCGGAAGTATAAAAAGTACTATATATTTATGTAGAAGATGTACAGAATTAAATGAAGTATGAAAAATCATATAATGAATTTTATTTGAATCATCATACAAAAAAAAAACAATATTACATATACAAATATATATACATATATTTTTTATACAAAGTTGTTTTGTAAAACTCCTATGAACATAATTTCAGAAATAATAAGTGCCAGTGTTCCGTCCAGCCACCATTATTAAATGAAAGAAGAAAAAACAACAGCTGACAATGCAATTGATCAATCAGCGCGGTGCAGCCTTTGCTATAATTTTTTTGTTTGGCTCCGCAATGCCAGAAACCGTAATTCAACCTCTTTGCTCCGCACTCTAGTGCATTCAGCCAGTGTTATAAGTATAAATTATAGATATTTTGTAACAGAGTTTTTTTGGTTGGAAAGCAAATATGTGACGTTGTTAATTTTTCTAAATTTCTTTTTTAGTTTTATTTCTTCGTGTGTTAGTGCACAGTTTATAAAGAACTAACTTTCCCGCCCGCGACTTCGTACGAGCGGACTACTGATTATCGCGAAAAAAAGCATCCTATTTTCTTCTAGGATATTAAAAACCAATGCAAGTAATAGTATAGTAGTATGTTTTTTGACAGACTTGTTATTTAGTTTCCATGGCAACCGATCCTACAGTGAGTAATCAACATTTTCCAGTTTTCCCGCGGAAACTTATAATTTACAGGGATCAACAGTATCTTATGTTTTATTCCAAGGTATAAACTGTCTCCATTCCAAATTTCATCAAAATCCGTCCAGTCGTTATCGCGTGAAAGCTCCCCAAACAAACAAATAAACAGACAACGTTTCACTTTTATATATTATATTAATAATATTGATGGATTAATTACCATACACCAATAGAGGCTACTTCAAAATTGGTTTCACTATAAACTATACTCAATATGTATGTAGGTATGTCGAAAGAGATAGTGCCAAACCGACTTCTTGGCGATGGCAGCTGAGCAGTATACTAGTATGAGCTAGAATCCAACTATACCGGGTTAGGTCCTCGGCTCCGCACCAATGACTCAAGTTATTTGCTCCTATAGCTCCGTGCTTCGCAGGGCAGTTGAGCTGTCGGTCCCGGTTGTTATTGATTGATTGAAGTCATTAAACCATATGAAAGGCCAGCGGCTAACAAACTCTGTGACCAGAGGCCAGCATCATCTCATACGACAAACATCCGTTGTTTAGTACTAGTGCTACCAACACACAGGGTATCCTAGTTTGGGTCTAGGTGATTGGTTGAATCATGGTGTGAGTTGTACTGAATAAATTTATACTGATTATATTCTGTAAGCTCATCCGTTCCTGGTTGCAGCACCACTAAGGGTGGCTGCTTCCCCGCATGAGTCTGATATGGCTTAACAACTGACATCTATTGTTAGCAACCGGGATCAACAGCTGAACATGCCCTTCAAAATTTGGAGCAATGGCAAATCCGCACAAAGTCATTGATGCGGAGCTAAGGATCGAACCTGGTGTACTTAGTTAGATAACAAATCACACATATATACCGCTCGGCAACCACCGCTCTTGGTTTTTTATTCTAGGGTTTCAGATGAAGGAATAATTTATTGTCGTATTTATGAATGTTGGATTCGCACTGAATGGCAGTTACAAATGCCTGTAAAAAAATAAAGAAGTTCAAACGAATTTTTGTTTTTATATTGGAAGACTAGAGGTCAAATGCTTTAATATAACGTTTACGTTTAATATTGTACATGATACATCAGTGGGGCAAACATCCATACAAATGTTGGACACCTTCTTACGGACCAACGACGGACGGCGTTTTATTTGTCGTTTGTCGGTCGCCGTGGACAAACAGCCTTATTTTGCTGAGATTAGCTGTACTGTCTGTATTTAGACTGCTAGGCAAAAGCTTCCTTCCGGTTTTCCCACTTTTTACTAAAAAAGGAACTAAATGCGTAGCGACTTGGAAGCGATTTACACTCAATTCGAACACTTCTAACGATTATTCCAGTTTCCCCCAAGCACTTGTCTCAAACTGTTAACTAAAAACTCTCATACCTTTTTTCAGTGGAGCTTGTAAACAACCTTTTAAGTCCAAGCAATTAACTTGAAAAATGTTTTGTGGGGTCTAATCGAAGGCCATCGAATACGGTCGACATCCGCTACCCTTAAATCGTAGGGGGCATCGACATTTTATGTAATGTTTATGAGACTTTCTAAATTACACTGCAATAAGCGACAACATTCAACAGGCAATATTGAAACTTATGGTTTAACCTGTAGACTCATATTTCTTTGCGGGTCATATGTTGGGTATTTCTATACGATTTCTTCGATGTAAGAACATAGGTTCTTTTCATAGGTTTCTAGTAACATCGTATGTGGTAGAATATGAATAAAAAGGGTCGGATCCTTTGTGGCCTGATCATCTGAGGGTATGGCCAATTTTAGTAGTATGGCTAATAGGTTTATGAATGTACCATTGTTACTAGAGTGTCATCCCCAATGAGCCTCATAGCACAGCTCTCAATAGAATCCAAAGCCTCGATCTGATACTTGGCAGAACCGTCCCAAAGGTGCTACAAAACATTCGAAGTACAAAAAACTGCATAAGGGATGGACCACCGCAAAAACTAGCCTATTCCCATTCTATTTTCATTCCATATTTATTTACTCCTTCATAGTTTTATAACCATTGGTAAACGTTTTAGTTATGTTCAGCGCAGTTTGTTGTCGGCGACACATAAATGTCGGGCTTGCGTGCCACTATCAGATTTATTGCGATGGTTAAATAAAGATGCATAATTGTGTATTTTTTCATTTCTGTACGTCCTAAATTTACGAACATATGCCGTTTGTCCACGGAGACCGATAATGGAAAAGAAGACCATACTTTCTAAATTTAGTCTTCGGTCCCATATTACGTCAGCCTATGTATTTGTATCCATTTGAATCTATCCATGGGAACTCTGACGGCTGACAATGAAGACCATTCAAAGGAAGTGGCCAGAATCTGCCCCGGAAGTATAAAAAGTACTATATATTTATGTAGAAGATGTACAGAATTAAATGAAGTATGAAAAATCATATAATGAATTTTATTTGAATCATCATACAAAAAAAAACAATATTACATATACAAATATATATACATATATTTTTTATACAAAGTTGTTTTGTAAAACTCCTATGAACATAATTTCAGAAATAATAAGTGCCAGTGTTCCGTCCAGCCACCATTATTAAATGAAAGAAGAAAAAACAACAGCTGACAATGCAATTGATCAATCAGCGCGGTGCAGCCTTTGCTATAATTTTTTTGTTTGGCTCCGCAATGCCAGAAACCGTAATTCAACCTCTTTGCTCCGCACTCTAGTGCATTCAGCCAGTGTTATAAGTATAAATTATAGATATTTTGTAACAGAGTTTTTTTGGTTGGAAAGCAAATATGTGACGTTGTTAATTTTTCTAAATTTCTTTTTTAGTTTTATTTCTTCGTGTGTTAGTGCACAGTTTATAAAGAACTAACTTTCCCGCCCGCGACTTCGTACGAGCGGACTACTGATTATCGCGAAAAAAAGCATCCTATTTTCTTCTAGGATATTAAAAACCAATGCAAGTAATAGTATAGTAGTATGTTTTTTGACAGACTTGTTATTTAGTTTCCATGGCAACCGATCCTACAGTGAGTAATCAACATTTTCCAGTTTTCCCGCGGAAACTTATAATTTACAGGGATCAACAGTATCTTATGTTTTATTCCAAGGTATAAACTGTCTCCATTCCAAATTTCATCAAAATCCGTCCAGTCGTTATCGCGTGAAAGCTCCCCAAACAAACAAATAAACAGACAACGTTTCACTTTTATATATTATATTAATAATATTGATGGATTAATTACCATACACCAATAGAGGCTACTTCAAGAGGAATGGCAGTTACAAATGCCTGTAAAAAAATAAAGAAGTTCAAACGAATTTTTGTTTTTATATTGGAAGACTAGAGGTCAAATGCTTTAATATAACGTTTACGTTTAATATTGTACATGATACATCAGTGGGGCAAACATCCATACAAATGTTGGACACCTTCTTACGGACCAACGACGGACGGCGTTTTATTTGTCGTTTGTCGGTCGCCGTGGACAAACAGCCTTATTTTGCTGAGATTAGCTGTACTGTCTGTATTTAGACTGCTAGGCAAAAGCTTCCTTCCGGTTTTCCCACTTTTTACTAAAAAAGGAACTAAATGCGTAGCGACTTGGAAGCGATTTACACTCAATTCGAACACTTTTAACGATTATTCCAGTTTCCCCCAAGCACTTGTCTCAAACTGTTAACTAAAAACTCTCATACCTTTTTTCAGTGGAGCTTGTAAACAACCTTTTAAGTCCAAGCAATTAACTTGAAAAATGTTTTGTGGGGTCTAATCGAAGGCCATCGAATACGGTCGACATCCGCTACCCTTAAATCGTAGGGGGCATCGACATTTTATGTAATGTTTATGAGACTTTCTAAATTACACTGCAATAAGCGACAACATTCAACAGGCAATATTGAAACTTATGGTTTAACCTGTAGACTCATATTTCTTTGCGGGTCATATGTTGGGTATTTCTATACGATTTCTTCGATGTAAGAACATAGGTTCTTTTCATAGGTTTCTAGTAACATCGTATGTGGTAGAATATGAATAAAAAGGGTCGGGATCCTTTGTGGCCTGATCATCTGAGGGTATGGCCAATTTTAGTAGTATGGCTAATAGGTTTATGAATGTACAAAAAATATTAGGCTCTAATAAAACGATGGTACGGTTATTTTTGAAGTCAAATAGTTCTTGAGGAGTCCAAATAAGAAATTAGTGAATGTATAATTTTTCAGTACGGTAGTGGCCGAAAGGTTACATAATCTGACGGTTCGAATCTAGGCCCTGCAATAATGACTTACCTTACAACTATTGTACTTACCGGATATTTATATATTTCTAAAACGGTTAGCTTGCGTTTTCAAACCGCAACTGAACCATGAACGAGGTTTGTGGGATTATCGGTCAGAAGCAGACAAGCACAAAAACTGAGGTACCTGCAAATCTTTTTTCCTCTGAATTAAATGTAATGATAGCGAAAAAAGATATCAATTTTTTTCTCGTCGTGTCCATTTCGTCCTTAATTTAGACTTTCCTCCAGTTGAAGGGGTTCATTTGCTTTATTGTTAAGGTAACTCAATTAATGTTAAAGAGTTTATCTTAGATTCGAATATTTAGAAAATAATAACTGTATTATTTGTTATCCTAACTAATGTATTCTGAATTTTAAGTGTCCCGCAATTTTCCATTAGTATTCTTCTCTAAGCATAACCTTATATTGTCCTACTAGAGTTTTAAGTATTTTACAAACTTCAATCTTAGCATCCAGCTCAATTATTTTTACCACAGCTTAAAGTTTAACTAATCCACAATTTGAAGCCAAAATTCACCAACCGTCAAAACTTTGGCCACTCCGTACTTAACCTTCAAAACTTTTGAAAGTTTGAGATTGTATAAAAAGCCTCAATTTCTACTACACGACTCACTAAGTTACTGTCAAGTTTGGGAGATTTAATTAATGATAGACAAGTTTAAGTTACGGGCTTGTTACAGCCCCAGATGTGTTGTGACGTCATTGATTGATTCTCTCAGCGGGGTCACATTAATCATGTCGTTCCGATCTAGGTTACAATAGATATTATGCTTAAGGTCGCATGGAATCCAATCTCTTGTCAATTAAGTAATAATGGGTAGGTTGATGCATGATTAAAACGTTGGTAGCTCCCGTGCTATTAATTATTCTGTGATGTTGGTGACGAGAATTTGGCGGCAGATTTGTGGGTATCGGAATTGGGGAGGTTTAATGTGTTAGTACTGGAGGAAAGGCATATTGTACCATCATAGCAATGAATATTTTCGCGTGGTGGATCTAGGGACGCAGTAACTGCTGTAGATTTGGTACAATACAATACAATACAAAACATTTTATCTACTACCTTGTTACGCGCGTGTATGTATGCGCGTGGTCGTGCGCTTGGTAGCTTTTTAGCGCGCAAACAAGGTAGTAGGCAACAAATTAAGAAACAAACTAGGGAGAATATTTAAAAAAAAACGCTAAAATCGATCTCTCCCAGACAACCTCAGTATGGACTTAAATTACTGTATAAATAAGGAAGGTGGTGCAAAACAATACAATTAAATCAAGCAAAAAATAAAATAAGATCATGTAAAAAATAAACATACATCCGAACATATAACCGTCTTCTTTTGTGAAGTCGATTAAAATTACCTACACCTACATTTTTTTTTTAAAGCTAGTATTCTATAAACTACTTAAAACAAAAGCTAAATACGACTATACTACATATCCACACCAATATATAAAAGTGAAGCGTTGTCTGTTGGTTTGCCTGAAGAGTTCGAACGCCAAAACAGCTGATCCGATTTTGATGAAACTTTGTAAATAAGTACTATACAATACAGAGACCAACATAAGATACTTTTTATCCCGGAAAATCGTAAGTTTCCACAGGAAAATGACGATTACTCGCTTTAAGGAACGGTTGCCATGGAAACGAAATAATAAAAAGTCTGCCAAAAAGCATCACGAGCGTCGGTGCTATACTTTTGGATTGGTTTTTATCCTAGATAAATAAATAAATTTATTCAGAAATACAAGTGCATACATACAAAGTTAAAATAAAAAGGTAGGTACAAAGTGAAAGTTACAGTCAATTCAGAATACTACTATATAAGTAGGAACCTTCTATAAGTCTATAAGTTTGATTCTATAATTGTATGTAATTTACATGATGCCTTAGAACCCGGACAAGAAAGTCTGTATCCCGGGTACGGATGGACAAAGGATGCTTTTTTCGCGGATAAACTGTAGTCCGCGCGGCAAGAAGTCGCGGGCGAAAGCTAGTTTGCTATAAACACATTTAAACTTAAATATTATACATATAATGCCTAGTATAAATGTTTTTTTAACAATGGAATAAAACAATGAGCATCAATAGAAAGGAGAATTGACGCAAAAAAATATGTTTTTGTCAGATTGCCGTTCTTTATTTTGCCTTACGATTATAGATGTATCATTCACATTGCCCGCGGCCTGCGTCTCTGTTGCGGTTAATAAGGTGCTTAAACTTGTCCAACCGCACTGTTTCATGTTTTATACTGGAGATAATTGCATCGGTAAAAAAATATGATTTCTTTTCTTCTTTGTTTTTTGCAGCATTCTTACAGACTGACTTAAATGTATGTAACACAAAATATTTTTCCAAAAAAAATATAAAAAAATGTTATTTTGTAAGCAACCACTTAAAAGAATAAAATAATTACAATTGAGCCAGAACAGCATCACTTTTTCGAAATTACCAACGTAATAATAATGCAAAAATACAACATAAGATATGACAAACCAAATGAGCCCAAACTCGAAGGAGGTTCCATCATTTTGTTGTTGAGTTCCTGTGACTACCTTCCGGCTCCATCATCAGACCCTGGATACCACATAAAACCAGAGACCTCATCAAGACAAACCAAATGAGCCCAAACTAGAAGGGATTCCATCATCCGATTGTGTAGTTCCTTTGACTACTACTACTACTACTACTACTACTACTACTACTACTACTACTACTACTATTACTGCTACCATTGCTACTACTGCAGTTTTTTAATTGTCATTATAACTACACCCATGTGCAAAATTTAGCATCTTTGGACGTCATTAATTGTTCAAAATTGACTTGCAATCCAGTCCTAAACATTATAACACAGTGAATTAAATTAAAGCTTGTCTAAAACCAACTACTAAACCAATTTTGATAAAATTTATACAGTACCACACTAGAGGTCTTCTTACTCAAGTAAAAACAATAATTTAATTCGGTTCAGAAATCCCAAGATATTAGAGAACATAAACTATAAAAGAAATAGATTTTCTAATAAAACTACGGAACCAATTTTAATGAAATTTATATTGGACTACACACAAAGATTACCCTTTTGAATAAAAAAACAACCATCTAAATCGGTTTAGAAACTTTAGAGATAAACACAAAATCATGGCAATATAAAAACAAAATCGAATGATTTACTCAAAAAACTATTTATTCTCGAAAAACTGCTCAACCAATTTTGATACAAATTATATGGGACCACCTGGAAAGAAAGAAAGAATTTTCAAAATCGGTCCGTAATTGACGGAGATATCATTCGACATACATAAGAAAAAAAAAAGAGGAAAACATATATACAGCCGAACATATAACCGTCTCCTTTTCTGAAGTCGATTAATAAATGTGCTTTTGTCGTTTTGGTAATCATTTAAAAAAAAAACATTATTCCATTTTTTTGTTAGAAATAACTCCAAAGAGGCACGTGTCAAAAGATTATATATTTAAATTGTGCGCCATCTTTATTGCTTGCGTTTCGTTTCCCCAAAGAATTAACTTCTTATTGATCGAAGATGACTTGTGTAATACTTTCATTTGCCGCTACATCGCCTCCATAAACAGTAGATTGTTTACCATTTACTTTAATCACAATATTCATCATACAAGGGGTTGCAAATTTAAATATTACTACCTATCAATCAACGCCGTCGTGGAAGTACGCAAGCTTGTGCCACATTTATCATGCATCCCTGTAGACGAACCTGTAACATGAAGCCATAATGTAAGAGATTAATAAATGATTTAAATTTCAATTTAGTAGAAAATAAAGCATTTTTAATCAAATTCAAAAAAGAGGTTCTCAAGTTGATGTGTTTGTATGTGATATACAAACACATCAACTTGATAACAAATATACCAAATTTCACGAATGTGTATGTATGTATGTTTGTCCACGTGTTCCTCGGAAATTATAAGTGTGATTGCAATAGTTCTTTGTGTAAAAGTTTCAATATCTATCAACTTAGGGAATAATATGAGTTTGATCAAAATCGGTCTATTAGTTTAAAAGTTATAGACTGTTAACAGTTTCCAGTATGTTTTTTTTCTTAGCGAACCGAAAACGTACTTCATATTTTCTTAAGCCTACTTTAATAAAACTAAAAAGTAAGAAATATAATGTCAGTAAAAAAAACCGGCTTCAAATCGTATACAACATAAAATAAAGAAATAATTCAAATTTTTTGAGGACTGTGCCAGGTAAATGCTTACTTACCTTAGTCGGTACGGGAAGCAGCACAAACCTCAAAAAGAAATAATGTATTCAATTTATGTTTTATACGATTTGAAGTTGGTTAATTTTTTTTAATAAAATTTTATGTTATTGCTTACCCTATGTAATCTATGTGAAGAATTTGTCCACTAGTCAAATAAGTAGGTAAATGTATGTTCTGTGCCCTGATTTCCACGCGTTTGGACCAACTGCGATTTGGACAAAAAGGCCTATTGGACCAAATGCTATTGGAGCATGGAAACTGTAAAAAGACGACACGTACTCGTGCTTAAAAAACAGTACTTGTACCACATAATAAACAATATCTTCTTCACAGAGTGGCAGATTCTGTGATGAGAAAGCCATTGGGCACACAGTATTTGGGCATGCGATCCTCCACGGTGTCTTAGCCTTAGTTATATAAGCATTATAGAAACTCCTTAAAGATAGAGCAAGTTTTTTTTCTATTAATTAATATGTACCATAAAAACTTCCATATAACAGAAAAGTTATCTAAAATATATTTTTACCCAAAAACATATCAAATTATCCAAAACAAGGGGGGCAAGAAAAATAGACGTGGCTAATTAGGGTTGCTAAATTAAATTAACATAAGGTCCACCTCCTGTTAAACCTTCGGGGGATATTACGAGTTCTGGGAGAGTTGGCGCCTTTGATATTGTACAAGTCAGTACTCCATAGTTTAAATGCATAATATTTATTTGCTCTACAACACTAGCAACACTTTAACACTAATAGCAGAAATAAAACATTTCTTACACCATTTTTTTTAAGTTTACTTTTATGTACACTTCATAGTAGGTAATTCCGAGCTAAGAGATGTTGTAATTATTATTTCTTGTATATTTTTAATCTTTATAAAGACTAAGTTTAAACCAAAGGTTTAATTCAAGTTTATGTTTTATAATTATATCCCTACTAGCCGTAACCAAGGCTTCGCACGCATGGTCATATCCCTAGGTTAAACAGAACTGTTCCAAGACCTAAAATACCAATACGAGTATATCAACATTTGACCAAAATTCCTTCAGCCGTTAAAAAGTTTTTATCGATTGCTCGGATTTTACTCATCGGATTGAGATACCAAGTACACCAGTTGTTAAGTCTAACCCATAGCTATCCAAAAGTGAAAACAGCATCGCAGTCGGTAGTTGTCACGTGATGCGAAAGAAACATACAGACAGACACGATTTTATATTCTTCTTAAAATGTATATTCTTTTTCTGTATACATGACCATTTTTAAATTGTCTTCTTTGTACAGACTAGATAGATAGATCGCGAAGATAATAAGGGCGATGGTAGCTTAACAGTTCAATATTGTAACTTAGAATCCAACGATACCGGGTTATTTCCAAGGCTCCAATGAATTCCCTGAGTTATGTGCGGTTTTTCATCGTTCCGTGCTTCGGAGAGCACGATAAGCTGCCGGTCCCGGCTGTTATTGATATCGTTATAGCAATCGTTAAGCCATGACAGATGCCCTCGGGTGGCGTCTGACAAACTCTGATACTCCAGCACTACCTCATAAGACATACTTTTTTTTTAAAGTATTTAGAGCAAGATAAAATAATGGCCACGTGGACCCGGTCTGTTTAAGGCCCAGGCTCATTTTTGATTCACTTGCAAAGAAAACATTTACCCATGTCGCCCGTGTTTAATTTACAGCAAAGGCTAGCAGAGGTCCTCCTAAGTAAACGTAATTTTCTTTTAATAAGGCCCTTCGTTTATTTTTGACGTTTTCGCTTTTGAGAGGTTTTACTATGAGGTAATAAATTATAAGGTTGTGTCCTAAAAGGTATTAAAGCCCACATTTTCAAATTAATTAAAATATATCGCTTTATGGGTGTAATAACTGATTGGGACAACCCTTTCTCGAAGCGCTTCGCACCGGCTTTGAAAGATGATGGAAATCTGTTTTTTTATTGCTCTTGCAACTAAAATTAAATAGCAAGGCTAATCTGCCATTGATGTAGTTCGGCGTACAAAATCCTCCGCGTTGGTTTAATTCTGCACCAGACAAAACGAGATGCGTATCATGAAAATTGGGAAATTTAGATATCTATCTGGGGAATTTTATTTTTACATACTGACATCCTTATTTTTCTCTTCATCATGTATCCATCAATAACTTTTCGGGCATCATTGTTTTTACTTCAACACATTAGCCTAAAAGCTATCGAAACATCATTCATCATTGTTTACGAAAATAGGCATATGTTTAGATCTGCAAGGATATCAGTTTCCTAAACCTGTCAATAAATCTGCGAGTTGGATAACGATGGAAATCACGGAAAATAAATGATATTGCGTTGCATTTGCGTCTATAGTATCAATGTATTAATTTACGTGGAGTCTAGGCTATTTTTATAGAAACATTATTATATATAATGGCTATTTTTTTATTTTTTTTATTATTTTTAAAGGGAATGAGTTTATAGGTACTACGATGTTACTTCTCAATGTGTAGTGTTAAGGAAAAGCTTGTAAAACAGAGTGAAATGACCCCGTCAAATTTTATGTTTAGTAGACAGAGAAAGAAGTAGGAATCCTTTAGCGCCTTCAGTACTTTGCGCCTTTCTGTTCCAGCCACCCCATTCTCACAATATTGCGACTGCTTCTTAGTATTCAAATCGCTTTGGGGACACATTGAACAAAACGTCTCTTTTCTCTTTCCAAATGTTGACTTTCCCAACTCAATCGTCAATTCCTCCGTGAATGCCTCGAAGGAGCAATTTTCGGACCTTTCTTCAAATGAAAAGATCTAATCTGGAGTTTTTATCCGATTCTTTACAATTGGACTCAGCTTAAGAGGGCAATGTTTCAGAACAGGCATTGTTACCTAACGGGCCGCTGGACATTTTTGTGCGATCCACGGTGATTGATTTTGTCCGAATATAAAATTAAGAGACAACTTGAAGCATCGTTAAACAGCACACACAGCACGGCACAGGAAGTAATACTGAAGAAATATGTCAATTTCAAACTGTGGTTTAACTATAAGTTAAATGTTGGCGGACTCCAGCCCTACGTTTGATGTGATCTTAGTCTGATCGATTGTTACTGAATAATTCAAGAGGGTTAATAAAATATCCCTTCCGCATTCACATTTTTTCTAGATTTATAATTTTATTGGGTCCTAATAACTCGCCCCGGCTTAGTACGGAAGGGTTTATCTAAATATTTCTTTACACAAAATTTCGATTCTACTTGTTTTGATTGACTAATTTGAACAAAAACGGTTATTATGACTTAACTATATTAGTTAGCCCCGTGGACTTTTTTTGTGGGTAATGATTATACTATAAACAAAGTACCTACTTACATTATTTTATGTATCATCAGTTGCTTTTGCAGCGCATACCTTGGAAATATTGCAATTTTCGTAGACAGATCTAATTTTTTGAAAAATAAAATTCAGCCCACGTTACTCGCTGATAATTAATATTTTATACTCAGGTGAAATATTTTTTGTATCGGTTTAGTATATTTTGAGTTTATACGAGTACATTGCAAACAATCACACGTACAAAAAATCTAATCGATCCGCTTTATAATATTGCTAGTGACTCGCCCCGGCTTCGCACGGCTAGCTAAGGGTTTCTCTTTATTAGTACACGATTCTACCCGTGTGCAGATTAACCATTTAATTGATTAATTAGAACAAAAAACGGCTATTGTGCCTTAATTAAAACAGTTACTCATATAGCCTCGCGAACTTTTTTGTGGGTAACGATGAGTACTGTAAATATGTAGTACATTATTTTATGTATCATCAGTAGTTTTCGCAGCGCACGCCAAATAATGACTTTTACAGGAAACTTTTTGATACCTTGGTTACAATAGCAATTTTCGTAGAGAAAACCAATAAAAAAAAAGTTACCTATGTCACAGAATAAATAATAGTACAAGTATGCCTATGTTCTTTGCTGATAATGTAGCTTTTCTAATATATTCTATAATTTCTAAAATCTTTTCTCAATATAATAAAAGTATAGAAATATAGAGCAGAAAATCTTCGGCGCTTAAGGAGCGTGGAGCGGTTACATGGACTAACCTTCCGAAAATAAGTACGAGTTGAGTACAGCTGCTACGAAGCCAATAAATAATCATTTACTTGGGACTTAGTACAGAGTGACACAAGATTTATTATTTAATGGACGACCTCCGGTGTCCTTTGCGTGAGTCGTATCGGCTCGATGTGAACTCTTATTTTTTGGCTATTACAGGTACAATAATTATTTATTGAGAATGGTCTGCTTTTGAAATAAAGTTTCGAGATTTGTTCGAAAACTTAGTGATGAGTTATTTTTATTGCTATTAGTATCTACGTTTGCATACCAAGCGAATACGTTGCTGAGGGCCTAACTTCTAGATCGAAGTCATCATCATGTCAGCCTTTAGAAGTTCACTGCTTAACATAGGCCTCATGCGCGCCATGACGAGCGATCTTGTGCCGCCTCCATCCACCGGCTTCCTGCGATGGCTACAATGTCATCAGTCCATCATGTGGGGGGTCCCAACACTCCGCTTGCTTGTTTGTGGTCGCCATTCGAGAACTTTTATTCCTCAGCGGTTGTCGGTTCTGCGAACTGTATGGCCTGCCCATTGCCACTTCAACTTGCAAACTCTGAGAGCTATGTTGGTAACCTTGGTTCTTCTAAGGATTTCCTCGTTTCAGATTCTATCAAGTAGTGAAACACCGAGCATAGCTCTCTCCATTGTACGCTGCGAGACTTTGAGCTTGTGTATGAGACCAATAGTTAGAGACCACGTCTCAGAGCCGTATTTCATCACTGGCAACAGTTGAGGCTCTGCGGTATCTGCGATGAGAAGATATGGCGTAATTTCTGAACGCTGCCCATCCGAGTTGGATTCGTCGGTCGACCTCTTTGTCGAAGTTAGATCTACACAGTTGGTAGATCGAAGTAAGATCTAGAAAGTAGGTAAAACTAATAACCTTGAAGACACACATATTTAGTGTGTTTTGTATGCAATAATTCAAGGCTGTTTAGGAGGGAATCTTTCTACAATTTTGCTTATGATAAGTTTATGTTATTGACATGGGTACGGAATTCCCGTGTCCCTATACGCAGATCACTGCTTTTTTAGGCTGATACTCACACTAATAATTATTATAAATGCGAAAGTTTGTGAGTGAGTGTGTGTGTATGTTTGTTACTTCACGCTGAAATGGCTCAACGGGTTTTGATGAAATTTGCTACGTAGATACTTTAGGTCCTGGAATATCATAAAGGATACTTTTCATCATCTTAATCATCACCGCGAGACGTAGCTAGAATGAATGTTAAGAGAAGTGACAGATGTCAAAGTGACAGACTGATGTCAAGATGGCAGGCGTCAATTAGACATGTGTCAATACGCCAGGTGTCAAAAAGCATCGATGTCACTACTAATTATTTTTCCCATGTTATAATGTGACAGAAGTTTACATATATATCTGGTTAAAATCCGTTATTTAGGGTTTCAGGATTCAATGATTATAAATAATGAATTCATATTTACAAGATACCATTTTCATGAATATTCATCATCATTGTCTTCGCAGGTAAAACCGCGGAGTGATGCTAGCCCATAATAACATTTTGTAAGGATTTATTCATGTAGATACGAACCTACAGTTGAAAAAAATAGCAACAATATTGTATAGGTCAATTGAGATCCTCCTTTTTGTAAGTCGATTTAAAATACACCTAATATTAGGTAAGATCGGATAATGACATCCAGCGCGGTTCATTTCGTCAATCAGTCCGAGATGCGATAAGATTCGAACCCATTAACCTGGGCTTGCTCGGTTCCATTTGCGGAAAATGACTTTCTCTACTACCTACGGACAGCAAGTTTTAATAGGAAAAATTGTACTTGCGATGAACTATGCGCCGTTTGTGCAACTCAATTTGTCTGCGTTGTTATGATATGGATCTTGTACTATATCCACGATTGTATATTAGGGGCATATAAAACAACCCTTGAAATCCTGGTCCAGCTTCCTATTAGGTCCATCCCATCTCATCCCGCGGGTGCTGTCAGAACTAGCAAAGGGATTTCAGGAAATGGACAACAGTTTTTTTTGTGTTAGTATCAATATCGATTCAGCACTGAACTATTTAGGGCTGATGATGATGATGACAAAAAACAGTCGGTGCTTTGAATACACCTATAAGGCATTCT
The DNA here is from genome assembly GCA_946251855.1 of Alsophila aescularia. Classification (NCBI taxonomy): domain Eukaryota; kingdom Metazoa; phylum Arthropoda; class Insecta; order Lepidoptera; family Geometridae; genus Alsophila; species Alsophila aescularia. Next base: position 58,927,029 of record OX276378.1, on the reverse strand, counting down.
TGAAAGTTAAATGGCTCTACCATCGAGCTCGGCTTACAACCATTCGAAAAGAAATGGCGATACACGATGGCTAGCTTATTCATGTTTTTTCCTAATACATCTGAGTTTCTCATGAAATAAATTGTAAATATTAAACATAGTATCATGGTAGATGCCAGAAAGTGCTGGAATAGTTTGCCTTCAAGAATCTTTGTCTTTACTGTTGGTTGATTGTTTGTCCTAATGAGGTAGCGCTGGCCTCTAGTGTGAAAGTTTTTCTGGCTGCCCGAGGGCCTCTTACAAGGCTTAACAACTGCTAGTAATCAATGACAGCCGGGACCGACAGCTTCACGTACCCTCCGAAGATGTAAAACCGCAAATAACTAAAAAAAAAAAAGTCGAGGACCGAACCCAGTGTAGTAGGATTCTAACTCGATCTTACTAGTATACCGCTAGGCTACCATCACTCTGTCTTTAACGTAATTATGTAAGATGTAAATCACAGTGTAATAAATGTTGTTAATAATTGTCTGGCCTAAAACATTACGAAAAAACATCCTAATATATTTTTTTTACCAAAAAGTTAATTAACTAAAGTTCAATCAAATATATACTTTTTGCTGCTAATAGCTCCCAAACTCCGCAGACCAGGCTGTCTGCAGAGCTATAAAAGCCACAAGATAACATAATTAAAAAGCTGCGTACCACGGTGCGTAATAAAATCCCTTTTCCTCAATCTAATCCGCAATTAAACCCCAACAACATTCTCCGCATTCCCAAACAGTCTTGTCTAATTTTTCATGTGTTGCCGTTGAAAGCCGGCCCAAATCTGTCAAAGTGCAGTCAGAATACAATGCAGGACAGTACTTCAAGTCAGTACAATTGAATTCTTTCAAGCTTTCGAGGCACCGCTTTTGGTCGTCTGTTTTCAATCCAACTTTTCAATACAACATTACCTGAGCCTCGTTGTTTGATCAATTTTACGAAGTACCTATGTTTGTTACCACTCAGCTTTTGATGAAAATTGGTGTGCAGATACTTTACCGGGCATAACACTTATAAAACTTTCTAAAATTGTATTTGAAGTGATACGAATTACGCTTGAGTCACTAACACAAAATGACAGACTGTTAAGAACTTGGATTGCCTTAGATAACTATGTCGTTAAGTTTCTTTTACAATTTTCTTGAGTGTAAAGGAAACACTCAATGATTATTACAATGTCCGTTACTTCTGAAAATACTTCCAGCAGAGATAAAACACGATAACACCATCATCATCATATATCATACCTCTCCAAGCTCCCACTGAAAGCCACAGAGCCCGGAGGCTCTTCTCGTCCAGTTTCTGCTGGCCGCCTTTGCCAAGCCGTGGTCTCCACTCAAGAACTCGTATGCCCCAGCGGTTATCCGTTCTTCGACAAATGTGACTATCCCACTGCCGCTTCTGCTTGATAATCCTTTGAGCACGATAACGCGACAACTATGATCACCACAAATCTATGACATTTTTTTTGGGTTGTTCAGATCTGCACTCCAGCCCTGCAAAAATTTTGCCATATCTAATTTTCGTATCCAAATGGCAGCGTGGGGTTGTAAATGCTAATGGCGCTTTATAAATTGCTCCAAATATCTATCATGGCATAGTTTATCTATATAAGCGATTCTTCTCCAATTTCCTAACCATACGTACTCACCTTGACTTCCTGCGGTCATGTCCTGGCAAGACGGCATACGGCGAAATTAATGACGTCACGTCACACAGATATGATTCAGTAGTGTGACGTCACGGGCCGTCGGATTTATGGCTCTGATATGTCCTCATTACAAAAGGAAATGATACGGTAGATTAGATAGGCGTATACGCCGGCCGTATTCGTGTTTGTAATTTTTTAGAAGGGTAGCGGAACATTTTTCTTGTTCTTTTGTGTGGTTTACGTTGAAAAAGTGGACCATGGGATGACAGAATGTTCTTGAAGATTGTTGTTTGTAGTAAGGAATAAAAAAACATAACAAGGATGTCTCATTTATTTTTTATTTTGATTGAGTGTCTGTTTGTCTACTCCATGAAGTCTTATAGTAAAACTGTAACAGGTCCAATTCTGTACATTGAAGATATATAAATAATTTTTTTGGAGGGTTCTATACTAAAGCCAAACTGCTTTTTTTCATTTTTGTCTTCCTGTCTGTCTGTCTGTCTGTCTGTCTGTCTGTATCTTGGCCGCGTATCACGCTGATACTAATGAATGAATTCAAATGAAACTTGGTATCATTTGAGTTCATACTACCAGTAGGACATATGATACTTTTCATCTCGAAAAATTTAAGTGTTCCCGCAGGATAGGGGTTGAAAGTTATTTAAAAGAACTCGTACCACGATAAAACCACTGGACGGGTTTTGATGCAACTTAGCACAGTCATAGTAAACTATTATAGCTACGACTAAGGATCATTTCGATCACATCAGTTTTCAAACATAAAAACCGCATCTAAATCGCTCCATCCGTTTGGGAGCTACCATCCTCACCCCCATACCCCCCTCCCCCCGCCCCATTATAGCTAAGATTTATCTCGTTTACCTCAACTTTGAAACATAAAAAACCGCAGCTAAATCGGTCCATTCGTTTGGAAGTTACAATTCTCACCCCCTTTTCTCACCTACCTTTCCCCATGTAACTAAGAACCATCTCGATCACATTAGCTTTCAAACAAAAAACGCATCAAAATAAGTACATTCGTTTGGGAGCTACGACGCCACAGACACGCGCACACACAACCACACATACACACACACACACACACACACACACACACACACACACACACACACACACACACACAGAGACACAGTGACACATACCTTAAACTTATAACACCCGTCTCTTTGTTCGGGGGTTAAAAACCAGGACTGTACAGATATTTGCGACCTAACGCGATTTTTGTGTCTACGGTGACCGGACTTTATCCATTAATCCTTTAGGATAATGCACGAAAGCCAGCTTAAGATGAGCCGTACGTTCAAACGTTCCTGTATATTTCGGGTTTCAAGTTATTTGTACATAATACTGACGGTTGTCATTAATTTCTGAACTACAAAACCGATAACCTTGAAACATATACACGACAATCTTTAAAGTACATCCTTTCTAACAAAGAAGTAATTAATGAAATCGGACTGCGCGTTAATGAATTCCAAATATGTATACATTTTGACTTTCATGAGAGAGGGCTTCCAAGGGAACCATGCTACGGTTAAATATCGGGATAAAAAGTATCCAATTTCCTACTTCAAATTATGAAATCAAATCATACTAAGTTTCATTTGAATTCATTGAGTAGTTTCGGCGTGATACGCTGTCAAGATACAGACAGACAGACAGTTTTGGCTTCAGTATCGAATAGAGAGTACCCTCCATAAAATATTATTGATTACTTCAAACTTAACATAACTTTGTATCTCTATCCCGCAGGAACACTTTATTTTTTCGGGATAAAAAATATCCTCAATTTTAACCCATCTTATAAACTATGTCTGTGCCAAGTTGCATCAACATCCGTCCTATTTTTCAGCATGCTACGTGTTTTTTAAAATAATTTTTCACCTCTATCCTGAAGGGACCGTTAATTTTTCGGGATGTAACGTATCCTCAATTTTATCCCTTCATATAACTTAGAACGGTGCCAAGTTGCATCGAAACCCGTCCATTAGTTTCAGCGTGGTACGTGTTCTTTTAAATAAGTTACAACCCCTATCCTGCGAGAACCCATTAATTTTTTGGGATGTAAAGTATCCTATGTCCTACTTCGTAGCATGAATTCAAATCACACTAAGTTTCATTTGAATTCATCTAGTAGTTCCGGCGACGTGATACGCGGCCAAGATACAGACAGACAGACATACAGACAGAAATGAAAAAAACATATAGTTTATGCTTCATTTTAGAATATAGAGTAAACTTAAAAAAAAACTTTAATGTACAGAATCCCGCAGGAACCCTTATTTTTTTTGGGACAAGAAGAATCCATCCAGCCAGCCATCTTATAAACTATGTCTGCGCCAAGTTGCATCAACATCCATCCAAAAGTTTCAGCGTACTACGTGTTCTTTTAACTAATTTTCCACACCTATCCTGCGGGAACCCTTTAATTTTCCGGGATTAAAAGTATCCAATGTCCTACCTCGAAGTATGAACTCAAATCATACCAAATTTCATTTTAATTCATTGAGTATGTTCGGCGTGATGCGCTGCCAAACTACAGACAGACAGAGAGACACAAATATAAAAAATATAGTTTTGATTTTAGTATTGAATATAGTAAAGTTTCAATAAGAAATGACTAAATATCTTCAATGAATTTGGGACATTATCCCGCAGGAACTCTTTATTATTTTTTCGGGATAAAAAGTTTTCTCAATTTTTACCTACTAGGTATATAAACTATGACTGTGCCAAGTTGCAACAAAATACTTCTTATAAATAACTTTCAACGCCTATCCTGCGGGAACCGTTCAATTTTTCAGGATTAAAAGTATCCTATGTCCTACCTCGTAGTATGAACTCAAATAATACCAAGTTTCATACAAATTTATTCAGTAGTTTCGGCGTGATGCCTAGCCAAGATACAGACAGACAGACAAACAGACAGACAGACAGACAGACAGACAGACAGAAAGACAAAAATGAAAAAAAAAACAGATTTGGCTTCAGTATCGAAAAAAGAACACCCTCCAAAAAATATATCTAAATATCTTCTATGTACAGAATTGGACCCGTTACAGTTTTATTATAAGTATAGATTTGTCTTATCCCTTCCTAAAGGTGCATCCAACGGAAAAGTTATTAATTGCACTTATAAAGAAGACAAAATTTGCTATAATTTGAGCTCAACTTTTTATTTTGAAAAACCTGACGGCAGCATCACATATTAGCAATTTTCCTCAAAGAAAAAGTAGTTATAGCCACCTTCTGAGCAAAACATCGGCTGTAGTACTTATTCTACGAGGAAATATACATACAAGCGAAACTTTGTAGGACCACAAGTTCTCCTGTAATCTGGACGAAACGAAAAATTAAGGAAATCGAATTTTTCAAGATATGTAAATAGTTATTAATACTGCACAGTTATCTAGTGTAATGTTATTAAAATGACATCACATTTATAAATTTGATTCATTTATTGTATATAACTCAAAAAAAATTTTTTTTAAATTGTGTTTGTTTGTCTGTTTATCTGTTTATCTGCGTCTGTTTGTTTGCGCATCACGTAAAAACTACTACACCGATTGTAATGCGGTTTTCATTGATAGCTTAGAGTTTAACTTAAAAACTGGTGTATTAGTATCTCAATCCGATGTTTAGAAGCCGAGCAATCGATGAAATCTTTTTGACGGCTGAAGGAATTTTGATTAAATGTTAGTTTATTGGTATTTTAGGTCCTGGAATAGTACATAGCCGCGGGCACAGATAGTAAATAATAAGCGTCTAAATCCATCCATCCATACCAATATATAAACGTGAAACGATTACTGTTTATTTGTTTGTTAGGGGAGCTTTCACGCGATAACGGCTGGACGTATTTTGATGAAAAATGGAATGAAGATAGCTTATACCCTGGAATAAACGTAGGATTACATTTTATCCCGAAAAATTGTAAGTTTCCACGGGAAAACTGAAAAAACTGGAAACATGTTGATTACTCGCTGTAAGAAACGGTTGCCAAGGAAACGAAATAACAAGTATGTCAAAAAACATCAAGAGTGGTGCTGTACCTACTTTTGCATTGGTTTTTAATATCCTAGAAGAATATAGGATGCTTTTTTCGCGATAAACAGTAGTCCGCGCGGACGAAGTCGCGGGCGGAAAACTAGTAGTATATGAAACATTGAAGCTGAACAAAGTTTAATGAAATTTGGATTTTGGTACTTTTTCTTTTGGAATGACACATCCTTATATCCCAGAAAATTACCACGCGGTTTTCATAATAGGCTAAAAAGTGGTAATATTGTGTTCGTCCTAAAAATAACGCTATCAAAGTTATGAACCAACAAAAACATAACACCTCTTCACAATCACCTTATATACTTCATTCACCTAACAATAACGTATTTCATGACGGCCTTTTTATCGCCAGTACATTGTTTACCTTCGACTGACAATACAAATGGTGCTCCTGAATTAATGGGCCTGCCCTACACAGGGGGCAGACAAATGCTCAGAATTTGTTCGGCCACACCTATTATTATAGCGTCTTTATTATGCCTGTAGATAGAAAGTCCGGAAGGCTCCGGAAGAGAAGGCCCTTTGAACCGATTTTATTGTATATTTTTCTTCTTTGGTGTTTTTGCGATGTTATGGAAAAGACGAATTTTGCGTTTACTCGTCACTCTTAAACAATTTATGTCTACGACTCTGTCTAATTTGAAGATACACAAGTAGTTACTCATTTAATCGCTAAATCTTTTTGACATATTTTAATTTGAATAGTATAAAAATTAAATAATATATTTAATCAAATTCATCATCAACCTAAAAATATTTTTTTATCTCATCATTATTGAATTAGCTTAGTCTAATCGGGTCTAAAAATTATGCTCTGCTGGTCCAAAAAAAAAATATTGCTATTTCTAATGTAAACAACTTTCCCAATGAGTCCATGCATGTTTCTTGAAGTACCGACAGCGTCAACGTACTTACTATAAAAATATATATTTATTTTGGATGAACCTTATAGAGCAAATTAATTTTGTATGCATACCTTGGTGATGGGTTTAGACTTATTTTAATACCTACCGTACTTTTTATAAGACCACGTATATGTGAATTAATAATACCTTTCTGTTTGTGTGTCTGTTCTTGCATCACGTTAAAACTACTGGACCGATTCAAATGAGGTTTTCACTGATGGATAGTAAAAAATTAGATTTAAAATCGGGTGAACTTTTTATTTACGAATAATTTTATATTGTATCTTGGAGAAGCCGAGCAACCGATAAAAAGCAATTTAACTCCTGCACAAATTTGACGTTTGGTATTTTATACAAAATACCACACACACAACACTTGGCACCTTAATGCAATTCCTTTTTTTTGTTAAATTCTAAAAATGTATTGTGAAAAACCTTTCTTTGATAAAATCAAAGCGCTCCAAGAAGAAAGGCATGCTAAAGTGTTTACAATTTTGCACTCGACATAAATGTACCATGTTGAAAAGGCTTGTAATTTGCAGCAGTAGCGTTCAACCAAAAGGCACAAAATAATAACTCAGGACTGACTGACCCGACGAAACTGGTTTCTCTTTTCTATTCAATTCGAGAAAATATTCTAACTGAAAAATAAAACACCTCTGGATAAACTACTGTTGACCCTTTTAAATTGAAAGATGTTATCTTGCCTATTTAACCTTTCGTTTCCAACATGTTTTGTGATCGGAGTCTCAAAGTGTATGGAATCTAATCGATCGAGAAAACCCTAGAAATGGATTCTCGGTGAATGCTTCGAATAAAATTGTCGAAGGAATTCTTGGGTAAAGATTTCTTCGCAACTTTTACGGCAAAGTGAAAGTTGTGAACGAGTTTTTAATCTATTTTGAATGGACTTTTTAGAGATCGATTAAAGTTTATTGTAGTGGGTATATCCGAGACTTATAACAGTTTCCGACAGTTTGTCTTACAAGTTTTTATTTTACTTTAGAAACATCATTATCTGTTTAGCTTATGCAACGTAGATTTAATCTGGTTTATGTGCAGCATATATTGTAACGATGTACATTTAACTAGTTTTAAGCTGTTAATCTGAGTTAATAGCTATCTCGTAAAGTGGGTACAGCCCTTGAGCTGTTACGTTACTAATTTTTAACTTACGCTATTACAGAGTGATTTGCTATTATGCTTATGAAAAAAAAAGAATAAAATGTTTACCGATGAAAAAGGTATGTTAAAAAAAAATTGGGCGATTTTAATTTACCATAATAAATTATAAATGTAATTATGGATACAATATCGATTTTGATTTTTGATTTTGCCAACACTACCTCATACGACAAGCAAGCTATCATCTGGTGTCAGAGTTTGTCAGGCTGCCCGAAGGCCTCTGTCATGACTTCACGACTGCTATTAAATCAGTGAAAGCAGGGACGTGATTTTATTTTAAAGAATGTAAAATAAGCTCGATCTCCTGCTGGGAAGTGGTTATGGCCGCCAATGAATATCTACAATATCAGAGGCATTGTTTTTAAAAGATCTTTAACATTAATTAGGTATAAATCACAATAATTACATAACACAGTCAAGTAATTATTTAGCTTAATTTCAATGACTCGACAGACTAATATCGCCTTTATAAAGTCTTATAACAAAATGCATATTTATGATCAATTTATACTCGTTGAAACATATTTTTAAACAAATTATGGTGAATTAATTAATATGCGCCCTTTGTACACTACAGAGGCATTGTCAGTGTGCTGATGGTTCCTAAGAAAAGAGTATCTTTATACTCCTTTAAAGTCTCTCAGAAACTGACCAAATCATAATTAAATGGCTTCAGAAGAAGGCCATTCCACATCCTGAGGGTGCGAGGGAGAAACAATCGTGTGATGCCCATGTCATCATCAGCCTATATCTGTCCACTGGACGTAAGCATCTCCTAATGCACGCTACTCAGCTCGATCTTCACCTCTCTTCATCCATTTTCTTCTAGCCGCTTTTCGCAGGTCGTCACTCCACCTGGCCACAGGGCGTCCTAGACAACGTTTGCCTAAACATGGTCTCCACTCGAGAACTCGTCTACCCCGACGGTTATCGTTTCTTCGGCAAATGTGACCAGCCCACTGCCTTTTTAGATTTCTGATCCTTAGAACTATGTAGGTTACCTTGGTTCTCTGTCGGATATCTTCATTATGAATGCCCACGTACCTATCAATAATTATCTGGATGAGCTTTCTCACGTGAACGGTTTGATTGAGTTCATCTATATTTGCACCTTTTTTAATTTTGGTACGTAATTATTTGGCGTCTCGTACTTTTGAAACCCCCGCTACGCTCAGGATTCTATATTTGAAACCTAGAATCCTTCGCTTGCTCTGGTTTCAATACAAGTACTCTCGCCAATAAATCACTTTGCAGCCTTGCATAACAAATAACTATTTTCGGTTTGGATGACTGATAAGGCGTTTTCCGCAGGTAATTAAAATTTGCATTAGTACATTTAGCTACCTTATTTACCTGCTGTAGTCCAAGTACATTTACGATTATAATACTATTTAAGATTGTTTGTCATATAAGTGAAAATAATTTCTTGTTGAGAAAATAAATATTCCTTAACCTGAAAATGATATTAAAAAAATAAAAAAAAATAATGTCTAATACGTTGTCTTAATTTTTTATGCATTTTTAGGCAAGCTGTTAACCGTGATTGATGTTGACAAAACATTGAAAAAAAATTAAACAATCTTCAAACAGTATAAAACTTAGAAGAAATAAATATATTCTTTTAGGTCTGTGCTACGCCCTAATTGACTAATGTACGAGTAAGTAGGTACCATTACCTAAAGTAGTTTTTTTATTAGTTTCGTTAAAGTAGGCCTATGATCATGAAGTACCTACTTATTCCGTTAGCTAATAAAAAACATACTGGCAACAGTTAAAAGTCCATGTCTTTTAAACTACTGAACGCATTTTGAGGAAACTTACTAACTATTCTCTAAGTTAAAAGATACTGAAACTATTACAATAGTTATTTGTTATGCAAGGATGCAAAGTGATTTGTTGGGGAGAGTACTTGTATTGAATCCTGAGCGTAGCGAGGGTTTCAAAAGTACGAGACGCCAAATAACTTTGCTGCCGCCGTGCGCAACACAAAACTTTTCACCTCACTACAGCGAGGGAAATGCTAGGTGCAAGAAAAACATCTAAAATAATATATTAAATTAGTGTTTATAATAATAATAAAAAATGGGCCGTCACGGGATGCCTGGCAGATGTGTAAACATAATAGAATAGAGTCGAACAGAATCGAATAGAATCAAAAAGAGTCGAATTAGGGTCGAATAGGATTGAAAAGAGTCGATTAGAGACGAGAAGAGTCGAGTAAAGTTGAATATAGTCAAGTAGAATTGAGTAGAGTAGAATAGAGTATATAGAGTAGAATAGAGTAGAACAGAGTAGAACAGAGTAGACCAGAGTAGACCAGAGTAGAACAGAGTAGAACAGAGTAGAACAGAGTAGAACAGAGTAGAACAGAGTAGAACAGAGTAGAACAGAGTAGAACAGAGTAGAACAGAGTAGAACAGAGTAGAACAGAGTAGAACAGAGTAGAACAGAGTAGAACAGAGTAGAACAGAGTAGAACAGAGTAGAACAGAGTAGAACAGAGTAGAACAGAGTAGAACAGAGTAGAACAGAGTAGAACAGAGTAGAACAGAGTAGAACAGAGTAGAACAGAGTAGAACAGAGTAGAACAGAGTAGAACAGAGTAGAACAGAGTAGAACAGAGTAGAACAGAGTAGAACAGAGTAGAACAGAGTAGAACAGAGTAGAACAGAGTAGAACAGAGTAGAACAGAGTAGAACAGAGTAGAACAGAGTAGAACAGAGTAGAACAGAGTAGAACAGAGTAGAACAGAGTAGAACAGAGTAGAACAGAGTAGAACAGAGTAGAACAGAGTAGAACAGAGTAGAACAGAGTAGAACAGAGTAGAACAGAGTAGAACAGAGTAGAACAGAGTAGAACAGAGTAGAACAGAGTAGAACAGAGTAGAACAGAGTAGAACAGAGTAGAACAGAGTAGAACAGAGTAGAACAGAGTAGAACAGAGTAGAACAGAGTAGAACAGAGTAGAACAGAGTAGAACAGAGTAGAACAGAGTAGAACACAGTAGAATAGAATTGAAAATGAAAAGAGACGAATAGAGTCGAGTAGAGTGGAGTAGAGTCGAGTCGAGTCGCGTAGAGTCAAGTAGAGTCGATTAGAGTCAAGTAGAGTAGAATCGAATCGGATAATAATATAATATAAATTAGTAATAAAGTATTTTCAGTGAATTGGCGGTATAGAAAATTATTGAATAGAGAGGTTCGAATTTTAAAAACTCTTTCCACCCTATCGGGTAAAATGCAATTTTGCACTCAGATTTCGAATGACAAACGGAATCTTTCCGAGCTTGTGAGGTGAAAAAATAATTATTGCTATCAAACTTGTAGTTTCCGAGAAATACTTGGTATCTTTGTACAGAAACTCATGTAAAGTAACATATAGAATATTAAACATTTTCGACAATATTACTTAAGTGTACATGCATACATATACTAAATTTGGTACATATGCTTATATACTCATATTATAGGCTAAAATATTATATAAATATTAGGTACGCATTTTCAACAATTTTACTTACATACATACAAATCAACTTGAGAACCTACTTTTTTGATGTCGGTTAAAAACATTGTGTTGGTTATGCGTACTTAAACCACAGAATAAGTAACAGTACTAAGTACTTAAACACGAGTTCAAAAGCTTGAGTAGATAAACGCCCGTATGCATAAAAGATTTAAAGCTTGTGAGGGCGAAGTATTCATTTTACTTTTTGGTCCGTGAGTGGAGCGGGTTAAAAATAATCCCGCGGCCGGAAAGTAGGTAAAATGCAAGACGTTATAAACCCATATCATTAGTGGTAATTCCTTGTTAAGGGGACACTGCCACGTACAGACGAGTATTTAGAATCTGTGGCCTTTATAGCTACGCTCTCTCTATAGGCTCTCTCTAGAAGAGTCCTAGTGCTTCATCATCATCAGCCTATATCCCTTCCACTGCTGGACGTAGGCCTCTCCTAAAGCACACTACTGAGCTTGGTCTTCAGCTCTCCTCATCCATTTTCTTCCAGCTGCTTTTCGCGGCTCGTCACTACACCTGGCCACAGGGCGTCCTACACTACGTTTGCCTAAACGTAGTCTCCACTCGAGAACTCGTCTACCTCAACGGTTATCGGTTCTTCGGGAAATGTGACCAGCCCACTGCCACTTCAGCTTGCTCATCCATACAGCTATGTCGGTTACCTTGGTTCTCTGTCGGATATTTTCATTACGATTCCTGTCCTTCAGAGAAACTCCAAGCATAGCTCGTTGAGCGACCTTAAATTTGTGGATTAGTTTGACCGTGAGTGTCCACGTTTCTGCTCCTAATCCATACCAATATATAAAAGTGTAACGTCTGTTTGTTTGTTTGTTTGGGGAGCTTTCACACAATAATGGCTGGACGGATTTTGATGAAATTTAGAATGGAGATAGCTTAAACCCTGGAATAAAACATAGGATACTTTTTATCCCGGAAAATTGTAGTAGTGTGTAAACATTTCTGTGTTTCGGTTTGAAGGGCAATGTTTCCAGCGAAATTACTGGGCAATGAGACTTAACAACCAATGTCTCAGGGTGACGAGCGCAGTGCAGTGACGCGCAAGACTTTGCAACCAAAGTTCTGGGTGGCACTGCATCTGTTATGGACAGGCGTGACGCTTACCATCAGGCGAGCGACCTGCCCGTCTCGTGATAAAAAGAAATAAAAAAAAAAAAAAAAAACTTTTATGAAAATTATGGCTATCAACTCATAGGTAACATACCTTCAAATCTAGACACAGTTCAGTTTTTTAAATAGAACAATAAACTCATCTAGTGTTAAATTTAACCAATGGTAGATAGGACATATAAGTAATGACGGGACGATATTGTATTTCCGTCGGACTGTTCATATTTATTTATTTAATTGTTTTGCACAAAAAAAAAAATAGTGTACAAGGAACGACTTAATGCTAAACAACTACTACTGCTACTTAATGCTATCGAGTGGAATATCATAATGAAGGTCTTTAAAAGACTATTTCAAAAATATATAATTCTTATAACTAAACAGTAACAATTGTCTTATAAGCATCTTACTAAATTTTCAATTTTATCAATAATTTGTTCGCAGTCGGCTTTTTGTATTTACATAATAATATTAAGTCACTCTCTTGTTTGTCGCTCCGGTGGAATGTTGCAACTCAAATTTCAAGCACTTCCCGATTAGCTATGCGACTGAAACTTTCAGGGTAGCTCACAAATCGATGACGAAACATGACAAAAAGCATGTTTATAGATTAGGTTATTTTTCTAAGTTAGCTGCTTGTTGAAGACTGTGGACACTAATGAAATCATTTGTAGCACAGACGTATGAAACCATGTACCTATAAATGTGTCTGGGTTAAAATATCTTACGTATTTGCATTGGAATTCAAGGTTTCTGAAGCATTTGTGATATGATTCATTCCAATCGTGTGTGTAATTTTCATAACTTCAAAGTCTTTGATGCCACGGATTCTCTACTAATCATACCCCTCATATGCACATAGAAAAATGCCATTTTAACCACAGATTTAGTTAAAGAAGGGAAGATACGGGACGCTTTATAATCATGTAAACAAATCTGGACTAGATACAACCACAGTCAAACACAGCTACATTTCGCAAGACCTTGTGACGTTCTTGTGCGATTTTACCTCGCACAAGAACGAAGCGTTACGCTTCTTCATTTATTATAAGAACTGCAAAGGAGTGGAATGCCCTGCCCTCGTCAGTGTTTCCGGTAAATTATAACCCCGGTGTGTTCAAGTCAAGAGTGAAAAGGTTTCTACTAGGAAGCGTGCTACACCTTCGACCACATCATCGCTTTCCATCAGGTGAGATTGTGGTCAAACGATTGCCTAGTCCGTAATAAAAAAAAACACTATCGTGCTTCATTTGCATCAACAACAAAGAAGAGTGGCATACAAAGACTGGCGTGAATGAGTGTCACTGCTAACACGTGCTACATATCCGACTCTCCAATAGTGACTCAGGCCAAAGAACGCTGATTGTGTGCATTGCACCTAATTTATACAGTTCACGACTTCACGCCCGAGGAGCTAGTACCTAATCATCCCACTTTTGAATAAATCTATGACTGTTTATAATCATTTAAGAACAAACTCAGTTTCTATATGTGCCCGAGATCCCTTCACAAAGAGTGATTAGCGCTGAACATCTTTAAGAAAGGCTGCACTGATTTCTTCCATATAAAGATAAGGACCATTCCGCTAACTTCAGCTTTAAAATAAAAATAACCACATTGAAATCGGTCTATCCGCTTGGGAGTTATGATGCAACAGACAGAAAAAGACTTCAAACTTATGTTATAGCACCTCACATTTTACTTTGTGTTTAAAAAAAACACGAATCTCAGACTACTAATAAACTAATCAACTGCTATTTCGCTACTTGATTACGTAAACAACCAAAAACATCCTTATAATAAATATTTAACAAGTATCCTTCAAAATCCGTTTTTAAGAAAATCCAATACAAATAAAGCGGGCATGCCATTCCATCCCGACGAATACGCACTTACGCCACGTATAAAAACTCAAAGAAAATTAGGACGGTCCATGGAGATCTGCGAATCGAGGGTCGTTATGTCCAAACGAGCGATTCACTCCCAGGAGTGGGCAATAAAATCACGAAGAAATCTCGTCAGTCTTATTAAAGAGACCCGCTTGGTCATTACACTTTTTTGGCGGAAAATTAAACGGCTTTGATATCTTTTTGTAGACGACATGCAAAGTTATGTACAAACAGTACAACAATGGGTGCGAACTGCGAAATAGCCGTGCTTATGACTCGATTTTTCTCACACGCACTATATTGCAAAGTAGCTGCGCCCAGCGGCTTTCCACGTGTACAAATTTCGCTTCCTCCCTCACCCCTTCTCCCCCTTCCCTCTCCTTGCCCGCATACCCACTAAAACTTCTACCAACAGACCCCCATCCCGTCCGACAAACCCCCCTCCATTTTTTTGTGATATAATTAAGTATCCAATGCGCGAGGAACCTTCTCAAGAACAAAAAAAAACATCGAAATCAGTCAATCTGTTCTCGAGATATTCTTGATTAAAAGAAATTAAACATAAAAATGACTGTAATTCCTTTTTGGATTAACCGATTTTGATGAAACTAAGATAAAAACCTCCGCAGGGTTCCAAGGAATACAGTAAATTCAACGACATCAAAATCCATCCCCTAGTTTTTGCGTGATGATGTCACACACAGACAGACAGAGACAAAAAAACTAAAAATGTTATTTTTGGATTCTACTACTTTTATATAACTTTCATTCTAGCAAAAATAGGCAAAAAGGGGGCTACTAAATATCTCCACCTTATTATATCCGATTTCGATGGTTATTTTTTTAATTGAAAGGTTCTCATAAAAATTTGGTGAAGATCTGATGAGGGAATGAGAATCTTCGGCATGATGAGCAGAATAGCTCCTCTAAATGCAGTAAATTGCTCACTTGTTCTACCAGTGGAATCAGCTCTTTACCTACTAGGTAGGGATTGATGGAGCACCATGGTTATTAATGTTAGTTTGACAATAAGGTAACTAGATGGCGCTACTGTGCACCACTAGGTTGTTTGCAAAAAAGTATGTGCTCGTGAGGTTTACAGCTCACAGGGCCACTAGTAAATAGTTGTGAACTTTAATAAAAATAAACGTTAGAGGATTTAAAATTGAATGCAAACCGCTGGCGACTTTGGCTCCGCACGACTAGTGCATTTAGCCAGTGTCAAGTAAAGATATCTAATAAGTAGTAGTTTTTTGTATTATACAGAAATTGCTAAAATGACCAATCAGTCAAGTAGTCAAAAGTCTAGTCAAGTCACGATTCAGTAAAGTGATGGAGCTTTACTGAAACTTCGTAGCGCGTCCGAAGAGAACACGAAATGGCACGTTTTTCCGGGTTCTTCATTTGCCCACACTCATGCACGTTAACGAACACCTAATGGTAAATATTCCAGCAACATTACACAACAACACTCGAAGAAACAAAAGTAGAAGAAAAAAAGTGAAAGCAAAACAACCGTCTCCACTTCGTTTCCTTCCTAAACTCCTGGCTCTGTGACAACTGAAACACTTCACTAGAGTCACAATGGTGCCAAATAAATTTGGTGAAACATCATACAAATCCATTACTCTGTGTGTATGTAATTTAAATCCAGCGCTTCCATACCAGATATTTTAACGTATACATTGTGTTATGCCGGTCACACGCATGCGTACAAATATTCGTACATTGTCCAAATGTTTGCACGCATGTGAGGGCCGTCAGAATTCGCAAATATAGCGGATGTGCAAATGGGTTCGCAAACTCAATATGCGAACCAACATGGCTTCCTCATACTTTTTTACGAATGTCTCAGTCTTTTACTTGATTTTGTGAATCATGGATAGCGAAGATTTTATTAGTGAGGTTGGACTGTGTTACCTATGTTCATATACTTACTTATATTATATTGTACTGCAAGGAGCAGACCGGCGCAGAGCGGCGAGACGACCGTCACCTTTGCAATTAAGTGCACAACTGGGCCCCAATTCTACTAAAACAATTGTAATGACAATTGTCAACAATTTTCGTAAAATTTTAGGTTTTACCTCTTAAAGGTAGTAGAAGCGAAAAATTTGTGAATTTTTTTGAATTTTGAGTTTTTCTTTTTTTGAAATATTTTATTTTGAAAATTTTCCATTTTTTTTGTTTCTACCACTTTTAAGAGATAAAAGCGAAAATTTTGCGAAAATTGGTGACAATTGTCATTACAATTGTTTTAGTAGAATTGGGGCCCTGGTCGCACGAATGTGTGGGAGACTACGCGAAAGTTCGGGGTTCGCGCGCTTTGACGTGCATCAAAAAACCGACACAGCTTGGAAAACCGCGAATGCAGCGAAAACTTTGCATAGTCATTTGCAAATGTCGTCCTACACTTGTGGGTTCGCGTATTCGTACGAATGTGAGTGACCGAGGTTACTGTTTATACGGTGCTTGTTTTATGACAATCGCAGCTCATGGTTTGATAAAGTCCGCTTCTCAGCCGTGCTTTCTTTTTGATTAAATTCCCAGCGTTGGATAGGAAATTCTCGGGGTGCTTTCTGCCCGAAGTCCACTACACTGCAGTATATTACGATAGCGCGCGGTCTTGAGGTTAATATACAACTAGGTTAATTACTTTGTGGAGGAGCAATTTTCTTTGACTGCTTTTTATACACGTGGACGTTACTGTGTTGTATTGTAACGTACACGTGTGTGTTTTCTGATGAGAATATTTAATGATGTGTGATGTGTAACAAGCACTAAAATGAGACAAAATTTTAAGTGAGAAGCATCAATTGCTAACCTACTTTAAATTGTTACAGATCCTATATGGCCATTTGAAATGAAATGTTAAATGAGCAACTAAAACATGTTCAATGATACCCCACTTAAAATACCTAGTTCTTTAGTTTTTTTCTTTTTCACAATATGGCGTCTGGTTCTAGCTATATTGAATTTTGATTACTGAGATGCTCTCTCTACGCTTGTGTAAAATTTTAGCACTCGCAAAATTAAGACAAATCGATTGACGTAAGAATAATCAAAATCGGTCAACGCGTTAAGTCTATTTACCTAGTGCCACAAAGGAACAGACATACATACATACATACATATCTTTAAATAAATAAATAAATATATTCGGGACAGTTCCACACCAATTACCTAGCCCCAAACTAGGATACCCTGTACTATGTATGGGTACTAGATAACGGATAAACATATATATATACGAATATTATATTTTCCATGACTTGGAAACAAACATTTCTGCTCAGCACACAAATAATTGCACTTTGCAGGATTCGAACCCGCGACCGTTTGATTACGTACCTAGGATCACTAGCCACGAGACCAACCGGTCGTCAAAAAAAAAAAACTTTATTGATCCTAAATGGTCATTCGAAATCTATATCTATACTTTTAATAAAGCAATAGGAACGAAAAAGTCTGTACAAAGATAATTAAAAAAGAAATGGTCTAGGGTACATAAAATAAGCTACTGAACAATAAATAACATTTTTAGAATTCGTGTCTGTTTGTTTGTTTGTTCGTACGTAAAAACGTAAAAACTACTGGACAGACTACGATTCATTTTTCACTGTTGGGATAGCTTATGTTTTGATTTAAAAACTGGGGTACTTTATATCTCAATCCGATGAGTAGAAGCCGAGCAATCGATAAAAATATTTTTGACGACTGAAAGAATTTTGATCCAATGTTGGTATATTTGTATTTTAGGTCCTGAAATAGCCACAAAGAGTACTTTTAACCTACAGAAATGACCACGCGTGCGAAGCCGCGGGCATGAGCTAGTTAAAAATATATGAGAAACCTAAAGAATACATAGTGCCACAAAGGAACAGACATACATACATAGGCTGATAAAAAATGAAATAAAAACGCTTTTCACGTGTTTTT
Source organism: Alsophila aescularia (assembly GCA_946251855.1). Classification (NCBI taxonomy): domain Eukaryota; kingdom Metazoa; phylum Arthropoda; class Insecta; order Lepidoptera; family Geometridae; genus Alsophila; species Alsophila aescularia. The sequence continues at coordinate 58,908,708 of OX276378.1, read as the reverse complement.
ACCAGATTGCCCAACGCAAAGCTACCCGAACTTTGCGTTGGGCAGTCTGGTAAAAACACATGAAAAACTGTGTTTTTTTTGTGAACACCTTTTATAATCTGATGGATAATGGCTTGTATGTAATAATAACTCAGACCTACTAGCAATTCATCTCTCGCTGGGAACCAGCCAAGCCACCTGTTACATTGCTGCTTATTACCGCCATTGTTTACTATAGTGACAGCCTGAGGATCAATTAGGGAATCAATCATGGCCCTTTGGTGTTTAATTAATTGTGTAATAACGTATTACGGGTCCTGAATGATTAGTTAGGGTGTTCTAAGAAGCATAGGAGAGTTGATTGCTATGGAAATGTGTTTGTGAGATAATCTAGCTTTACACTCGCTCGTGTTATAAACATGAAAAAAAAAACAATAGTGGTAGGTTTTTTTAAACAGCCAAATATTTAAGACTAGCTGGTGCCCACGGCTTCGCACGCGTGGTTATTTTAATATATAGCCTATGACACTCACAAAAAACGTGGCATTCAATGGGTAAAATAATTTTCAAAATCGGTACAGTAGACCAGAGATTACTCATCACAACCTCACAAACTTTACCTCTTTATATTATAAGTATAGATAGTATAGATGAGCTCGTTATTTGCTTAAGTAAGCACTATATTTTTTACCAGCCACAGACCTACAATTTTAAATTTCAACGTTGACGGTTTGTGCGATATTGCACTGTGCCTTTGTTTCGGTCTCAATGCCCAGTATTTTTGCTGGCAACAACACCCTTCCTAGAAATAATCCAAACGCTGCTTAAATATTTGAAAAGGCCAAACAACTTTTCCAGCTAGTATAAGCTTTAACAGAAGCCGGCGGAAATTGAAGCCGCTTTACCGAAGCACCGAGTCCAAGCCGGAGAGACCCTCGGAATCGAGAGTCGTTACACTTCAGACCACGCCGGGTGAGGAGATATACTTAGGTAAATCGTGTCGGAAAACAACGAGATTGTTTGTTGTGGTTTTTGAGATAGCATAGCGATGGCCAGATAATGAAGGAACTGCGAAGGGCGCAACTGAAAATCAGCGTGTTATTGCCCGAATACGACGACACAACGGAACGGTACCTACTGAAATTAGCAGTCTACGTATGTATGTATATATTTATGTATATATGTGGATGTCCCACCATAGCTTCGCGTCACCCCTATTGGCCCGATTTTGACAAACGAGTAGGTGTCAATAATTTATCTTTATATATACTACGGCAAGACAAAGGAAGGGTTTTGTGCTCAAACTTAAAACTTGGTCCTATTTTGACACGCGGGGTATCAATCGAGTTATCTTGATATATAGAGTGTCATAGGATATTTTTTACCCGACTACGGCAAGTCAAAGGAAGGGTTGTGTGTTCAAACTTAAAATTTAATCCGATTTTGACAAGCTAGGTATGACTCGATTTGTCTTCGTCGCGGGAGTGTCATAAGCAATTTTTACCCAACCGTTGTCGGGATTTAGTTTTTGAAGTTAATGTCTTATTTTGTAATAAAATTACACAACAATTCTGAGTGTATGCCCTTGTTTTGTAGCCAAAATACATTTTTTTTTATTTACTACCGCCGCTGGGGGTAGAACTCTTTTACTATATTGTACCAATTAATGTTTATTTGATTCGGTTATTAATAAATAGTAGATTACTGCATCGAGCGGAAAGTGACTCATCGCTGCACAGAGTGTTAGCGAGCTTTAGCGAGGGCTCTAAAAACATGCGTGCAGCAAGAAGTCACTTGAACGAGTGTCAATAATCTGCTTTTCTTTCCATTACAAAGTAATATCACAATTGTCATGTCAATGCAATTGTCCATCTAAATGTAAGTAGTACAATTTTCAGTCACATTAACTTTTAAATTCCGTCGCGCTCATATTAAAAAATATATGTAAGGGCACCCATTCGACACTGGCCGGTTTCTGACACAAAATATATGTAAGGGCAACCATTGGACACTAGCCGGATTCTGACACAAAATAAATTCTAAAACAAAAAGTACTAAACTATTTATTAAATAACAACAACTTCCGAGTATATTAATCAACAGTCTTTGTCTGGATACCTAGTGTAATTATAAACATATGCACGTTTTTTAAAAACTCTCGTGTTGTCCACAGGTAAAACCAGTGAATGTACCTTTGGATGGCATAAATGTACCTAAAGACGGCTACCTATGCCAATGGACATAGATAGATACATAGATAAACTCTTTATTAAACACCAAATTAATCAAAAGAAGAAAGAAATTAACACATGCATAACAAATAGCGTATTAATTGGCGGTCTTATTGCTCAAAGCGATTTCTTAAAGCGACATAAAACTACATATTTTTTTAAAAATTATGTTTTTATGTATTTGTAAATAGTGGACTTTGGTATTTTAAATTTTAACGCTGCATTACGATCTGAACTTCCACTTCTAACTTCCTTATCAGCCTCAGTCAGTCTCTGCGCTATTTAGCCTCTTTATTTCGAAAGAGCATTGTTTCTTTCGTAAAAAATATCGAGAAGTAGATAGACCAAATTGGTATAATTATAAATAAACGAAAATAAAATATCAAAATAAATTAAATCACAACACAACACAGGTACAAATTCGGGCATACAAAATAAAACTGGTCTGATTTCGCGGTTAAATCTGAGTTAGGGATCTGCCAAAAGCTCTAACTAAGCGATTAACAACATAGATCATGATGCAAACACAATGAAACCGATATCTTGTACTTCCAGCGTAAAACTCTTTGAAATCATGCATACAAACTTACTGTTTGGGTTAAAAAAAAACTTTCAAAGCCGGCAAAACAACAACTGTTTATAAAAAGAAGATGGTGACACCTCAAATCTGTCAACCACAGACAAAGCTTTACGGCTGCGTTCCAATTAGAATTTTAGGGTTGCTAGTTTCATCAGACACGATGCTGTCCACAGGTACAAGTGCCCACAGGAATAACACTGGCACCTAAATTCTATTTTTAAATCTCTATGAGCAGTTTTCCATTAGGCATTGACAGTTTAGTTCTTTCATCGTCAAGAGATGGCGCTCACGTAACTTTTGGTATTTACTCAACTGAACGTAGTAATCGAAAGCAGGCAAAAACAGCATTTTACCGTAAAAATACAACCGCAACACACAAACCACGAGCGAAACAAACGAGAGACAAGTTGTTTGTGTAGTGAAATTTAATATTTGATTTTTTTTTATTATGACTGTCAGTTTTTATATATTCAGATTTTATCTACCCATTTATTAAAGGAGATAAATTAAATGTAAATAAAACGGTTCATTTTCTTTGTATCGTTAGCTGTAATTTATAATATAGAATATCAAGATGGTAGAAAATGCTACCAATATAATATATATATAATATATAAGTATTGAATTTGTTACAAAACTGACGCACAACTTGCTATAAACAAGGGAACGCAGAATGTCATACCCGCCAGTAAGCGTAATTCAAAATCCTTGGTTATACCCAAAGAAGTTCTATGTACTTATAGAACTTCCTTGGTCATACCAAACTACAGTACTGTTACCAAAACTGTCACCAACGCCATCTAGCGAGTGATGAATAATGCTAAAATGACACATGGAAAACTGTTGTTCATTCAGTACGAAACTAATAAATCCTCTTCTGTAGTCTATAAGCTAAGTTAAAAAAAATTAAAACAGAAGAAAATAAAAAAGTGTGCAGTAATGGATTTCCATACTTATGTACTACACGCAAAAAATATATAAAAAAAAAACTGAGCTTTAATGGATTTGCAACCTACTTACTTTCTGCTCTGTTTTGTATTCTGAGCTGGAATGAGGTGCTTTCTGCTTGCGTTTTAGGTAGACTATTGTGGTTTTACTGTGTAGTGAAAAGAAAAGCATATTACTGACACTCGCTCAAGAGACTTCTTGCTGCACTCGTGTTTTGGCTGCCCTCGCTAAAGCTCGGACTTCAATCTAACACTCGGTGCACTTCAGGGCTCAGGCACAAATAATAAACAAAATAAGAAATTACCACCACCAAGAATAAATAAGTCACTTCCGCTCGATGCAGTGATCTACTAGAGTTAATAAATATCAAACCCCAATACGTCCACCTAACACAACATTTTTTTTTATGCTAATGTAAAGTTACGAAACTTATGTATTTTGCAATGTGTTTCAATTTCTAATATGTGCCCGTTTTTAATATGAAAAACATACAACATTAGTTCAATTTGGGTAGGGTTTGTTTAGCGTGGGGTTTTACTTGTGTTAATTTTACCATTTATCATTTGTCTGACTTACAGTTTTGGCGGAAGTAAGCTACATATTTTTTATTTTGTTCATTTTAAATATGGATTTCCGCAAAGTAACGCCTGAATCTATTAACTATACGAAAAGCATCCTTTAAAACTCTGTTTTGTTTCAATAGCTAGTAAGTTCCGAGGAACTTTTACATCAAAATCCAATAAGTCTAAACAAACCAATCAGATCTTTCAATCTGCCATTATGGCGGCCATTGTGTTTTCAAAACTGATCATATTTTGATGTCGTTCTGCAGTTTTAATTCAATTTAATTGGTTTATTTTACTGAAAATGAACTCGAATATCAAATTTGTCGAACCTGATAAAGCCAGGAAACAAACAGACTTATAATCAGGCAAAAGAAAGCGGAAAAGAAGCAGAAATTGTTTAGTTTAATTTATTTCTACCATGAAGCTAAAACTTTTGTTTAGCGTAGGGCTAACCTAACCTGTGCTATGATTTGGCGCGTGATTCAAATGTCTAGATTTATTTTCATCAAATTCATATATGTCCAGCCAAATCTTTAATCAAAATCAAGTACGTCTATTGGTTTAGTTCAAAATCCAATACGTCAAAACAGGTTTTATCGTTTTCGCGGGTTTGAACAGTACATAGGTACAATTTTAATAATTAATAATTAAATTAACAATGCATAGAAAAAAACCGTCGTCAACACATGCAAATGAAAACACTATCGTCTCTTCACCTATCAAGGACATATTGGCGTTTGATATTTATCAACTCCTATTCTTTCATTCTTTTGAAACGTTTTAAATTATACTGACGACCTGGTTTGAATTGTTGGAAGCCACTGTTCTTTTTTATCACTTAGAAAGTAATCTAAAAGGCAATCGTTTGAGCACGATCTCACCTGATGGAAAGCGATGGTGTGGTCGAAGGTGTAGCACGCTTGACTAGTAGATAAATAGTTAACGCTCGTTGTGGTTAGTTATAGGAAGGGCTGTTATTCGCTGTGACCATTCACAAACTTATCGCGTCGTGTTGTGGAGTCGTTTGGCAAATTACGACAATTCACGAACATACACGAGCTATTCCACGCTGATATCTTGAAAAATTAGATATAAGCGTGGAATGCATAGATGCATGATGCGTAACGTGGCCGAATGGTCATAGCGAATAAAGGTCCTGGTATGTACATAAGATGTTGATGCACAGGTGCATGCTGCTGGCCATTTCCTGATGAGATGGGGTGGTCGGGAGGAAATAATACGATCAGTATAGTACGGCCGAAAATGCACAGCCTGATTTTCGCGCAATATTAGCCATACAAAATCAGTACGTGTTGATAATGCACGGCCAATTTGCACAGCCAATAATCCATGTCCAGGCTTCCATTACTGGACGCATAATATCAGCCCGTGACGATTTTGTACTACCAATAATGTAATGTCCAATAAAGCCAAATTAGAATTTTAATTTGACTATAGCCATAATGGTGATATGAAAAATTGAGCTAGTTAAAGTAACACCCAATAAAAATAACAACGAAATAAAAGGTTGGCAGTTTTTTTCTGTACAAACGTAGCAATTTACAAAATAAGCCCAGCATTGTCTGTATCAAACACTCGCCGCTCCAGATTAAACTACGAGATACAGAGATTTCATTACGATTCAGCATTTTTGCACAGATCGCTGTCTTAAAAACAGTATGGGAACTACTGATAATAATTTTTTGAACCAATTTTACGAATGAAATCTATGTTCAAAAATTATTTTTTATAAAAATCAACAAATCATCAGATGTTTGTTCGCGCATCATGTAAAAACTACTTGGCCGATTGAAATGTGGTTTTTACTGTTGGATAGCTTAGGCTGTCATGTATGTATGTACGTCAGTTTCTTCATTCCATCATAACTGATATATGCCTGTACAGATTTGGATATACGGGGTATCATTAGAATCCTTACATCAAACAATTTTTTTTTAAATATATTTTTTGTCAGGGCTTTCGTGTTTCTCTTACCTTGATGATTTACTTGTTTGTAATATTGATATTTAAGGTTCTGGAAAACCATTTAAGGTTCAATTTGCCCAGAGAAATGACCACGCGGGCAAAGCCACGGGCACAGGTGGTTGTAATATAAAGTAATTTAATGTTAACTGTTCCTACTGTTTGTATACTTAATGTTTCTTTATTCTGCACTAGGTAGCAGATGTAATCTGTTGCTAAACTTTTTGGGGACTTGCCAGTACTTCTCTAAATACTTTAAACTGTTTGGCAAAGTTCTTATGGACGGCATAGTTGTTCAAGGAAGAGTTGATGCTAAACGACTCGTGTAATGATATTTGTTACTATACTTAAAGAAAATCGGTAAAATTTTATGTTATGACATTAGTTTTCTGCGGAAACTAGTTTCTTTGCAGAAACAACCTTGTCAAAACTCGTACCTTTACTTGAGATTCCACGAAATTTGATGTAATAGTGCTTGATAATCTAAGTGTAGGCCACACCAATAAAAGTGAAACGTTGTCTGTTTTGGGGAGCTTTCACGCCAAAACGGCTGATCCAATTTTAACGAAAATTTATAAATAGGTACTGTACAATATAGATACCAATACAGAATACTTTTTTCCTGGAAAAATCCTGATAATGCCACGGGAAAACTGGAAAATGACGATTACTTGCTGTAAGAAACGGGTGCCGTAGAAACGAAATAATAACAAGGCTGTCAAAAAGCATCAACAGCGTATACTTTTGCATTGGTTTTTCAAATCCTAGATGATCATAGGATGCTCTATTTCCCGATAAACTGTAGTCCGTGTGGGCTATACCTTAAATAGCAACCTGTCCAGGTTCCGCACAGATTTAGAAAAAAAATGAGGTAAAAATTGTGGTTCTCGCACACTCGACCTTCGCTCTGCTTTGGGGAATAATAGCCCTTTTGTGTTGTGTTGAAAATGATAAAACACGGAACTGTTAAAATAACACCAAATACCATCTTTTGTTTCACATTATTTTCAATCGCGCCCACAGACCATAATTATAGGAGATACGGTAATATCGCGCCCATTTTTTTGTTTCTGCCTTGGTGGTCAGTTCGGTTTTCGAATAAACTCTCCTTACATTTTACAATGCCCGTATTTAAGTGAGTTGTCATTGGAAACTTTAACGTTCCAAATTCAAAAAGGTCTTAGTCCGCTCGATTTTTTCCGACATCTTGAATAATTATCGTTATTTTTCAACAAATTAACCCAAAACAATATCAAACTATCCGTACATATCTTCCCCTTGAACCTATTTTTTTTTTGCGGTTTTTATCTATTGATGAAAGCCGGTTTAAAATCCGTTGCGTATTTTAAAAGATTAAGCTTTACAGACAGACAGACGGCGGGAAGCGATTTTGTTTTTTACTATGTTCTGATACTAGGCAGCTGTGCCGTCATAAGAACCTCCTCGTTGGTGATTTTGTCCCTCCAGGATATGCCCAAAATGCTCCGAAGGCAACGCATGTGGAATGTGTTGAGTCTTCTTTCCTGTTTGGCATACGATGTCAAGGTATCAGCTCCATACATGAGTATGCTTAAGATGCAGGTCTGATAGACGATCCCTTAGTCTTTATTGTCAGGTGATTGTTGTCCCATACTCTTGTAGTAAGCTTCCCGAACATCGTTGCCGACTTGCCAATGTGGCTGCTGATCTCAGCGTCAAGCGAGAGATTGCTCGACATAATCTATCCCAGGTAGCAAAAATTATCAACACATCCCAGTGGTGCACCATCCAACAAGATTGTAGGTTTTTCATTGCACCCTTGTGACATTACCACCGTCTTCTTTGCATTTATGGACATGCACATGCTTCTGCATATTTATCCAAGATGTTCTGGAGCTCGTCTTGCGTAGTGGCTACAAACGCTGCGTTATCGGCAAATAAATCCTCACGATGTCTTTTGGATTTTAGAAGTGCTCACTGTGTGTCTGGATCTGCTTTTTCCGTGTGGGTCTCTTTAGCCATCAGCGAAAGTGCAGTAAAAACCCTCCGAATACTGTCACTACTTAAATCGTCTTTTATAGATGTAAAAGGCCAAAAATGATGTATTGATCCTCCCGGTAGTTGTGTAGGCACTGGGTTCGTGTCGTGTGTCGCCGCGATAGTGGAATTACAAGATTTGGAGAAGAATTGTTATTGTTTTTGGAGCGACGCATTGTTTTTCATCGACTTCACAAAAGTAGGAGGTTCTACATTAGAGTGTATGTTTTTTTGGGGTTCCGTAAAACCAAAGGAAAAAAGGAACCCTTATAAGATCACTTCGTTGTCTGTCTGTCTGTCAATACCCTTTTCCTCAGGAAAGCGTGGAGGTATCAAGATGAAATTAATATTACATACTCACCTCTGCAATCCCTTGGAGCTGTGAAAAAAACAAAGATACATATATACCGTACTAGATGATGCCCGCAGCTTCATACATGAGGTCATTTTAATATGCCTATGACACTCACAAATAACGTGGCTTTCTATAGGTATAGAATTTTCAATATCGGTTCTGTAGATGCAGAGACTACCTTTATAATTTTATAGTATACAAAAAAACAGTATAGAAGTATAGACATTTTGACACTCGCAAGGGAATCAAAACCCGTAGGGTAATTCCCGTTGACCTAGAACCATGAAATTTGGCAAGAAGTTGGGTGATTATCGTAGCTCCCAACCGAATGGACCGATTTTGATGCGGTTTTTTCTGTCCGAAAGCTGATTCGATTGAGATGATTTTTAGATATATGGAGTGTGGGAGGGGGGAAGGGGGAGGTGAGAAAAAGGGGATGAAAATCGTAGTTTCCAAACGAATGGACCTATTTAGCTGCGGTTTTTTATATTTGAAAGCTCAGGTAATCGAGATGGTTCTTAGCTATAATGTGGGGAGTTAGGAGGGGAGGGGGGGGGGGGATGGAGGTGATGATCGTAGCTCCCAAACAAATAGACCAATTTTGATGAGGTTTTTTATGTTTGAAAACTGATTTGATCGAGATGGGTCTTAGCTATATAGAGAGGAGGGGAGTGGAGAAAAGGGGGATGAGTATCGTATTTTCAAAACGAATGGACCACTTTAGCTACGGGTTTCATGTTTCAAAGCTGAGGTAAACGAGAAGGTTCTTAGCTATAATGGAGGGGGAGGGGGGAGGGGGGGGGAGTGAGGATCGTAGCTCCCAAATGAATGGACCGATTTTGATGCGGTTTTTATGTTTGAAAACTGATGTGATCAAGATGGTTCTTAGCTATAATGGGGGGAGGAGGGGGAGAGGGGAATGGGAGTGACGACCGTAGCCCTCAAATGGATATAACGATTTTTATGTTCACACTTGTTGTAGATTGTATTGTAGGTACTCTTTCCAAACAATCCAAATCAATCTCATGCATAAGAAGTGACTGTTGTCGTTTAGCAATGAAAAATGATCAAGTCATTCACACTTCATCACTACCCTCCTCTACATATTCAACAAAACACGCACCGACCCTCACAGAACAATGTGTGGTCGCATTCCAAATATCTCAATGCCATTGACCGTTCAGTATACACTGGCCCTCAAAACTTAGTACCACACTTCTAAAATTTGTAGCTTTTTTATTAAATTACTTGGCTCCTACTTTTTTGTATTGAGATACCAAGTACACCAGTTTTTGAGCCAAAACCTAAGCTATCCAACAGTGAAAATTGCATCGCAATCGGTCCAGTAGTTTTATTCAATAATTAGTAGGTACTTGACACCCTTTTAAAATTTAAAAAAAATGTTTTTTTTATTAAATTGATTTGCAACTACTCATCAGATTGAGATACCAACTAATAGTTTTTAAGTCAAAATTTAAGCTATCCAACAGTGAAAATCACATCGTAATCGGTCCAGGTTATAACGTGATGCGCGAACAGACACCTATTATTTAGTTATAATTATTTTTTTAAGTTAGAAACGTTACTAATGTATAATAAACTATAATTTCAAAGAAAGTTGATGAAAATTGCTATAAAACGTTTTTTATTTCAAACATAGCTATATAGTTTAAGAAAAATTGCAATTTTAAAGGTGTGGTACAAGTGTTGAAGGCCAGTGTGTTACAGCTAGAGCAATCATGCAAGATTTATAGCACAATGTTTGTGCTGCTCGGTAAATCAATGTGCCAGTTTCAATGGCAGCTAGCAAATGTGTTTAGTTAAAACTTCTGCAGTTTGGGACTCTCGATTCTTATATAACTAGCTGTGCCCGTGGCGTTGCCCGTGTGGTATTTTTTTTGGGATATAAGATGTATTCCAAAACCAAAAGTACAAATATGATCAAACTTCTTTCAGACGTTAAATGGTGTTTTTTATCGATAGCTCGACTTTATTTCGATCGAGATAACTGATACACTTGTTTTTAAGTCTAACTCTAAGCTATCTAACAGCAGAAATCGCATCGCGATCGGTCCAAAGTTCTTACGTGATGCGTGAACCAACAGACGAAAACTTAAAAATAATAATTGTTCATTCACTTATAAATTAATTATCTGCATTGTAGATACTTTTTGTTACTTATTGCTTTATCCATACCAATATATAAAAGTGAAACTTTGTCTGTTTGTTTGTTTGTTTGGGGAGCTTTCACGCGATAGCCGCTGGGCGGATTTTGATGAAACTTGGAATAGAGATAGCTTATACCCTGGAATAAAACATAGAAATTGTAAGTTTCCACGAGAAAACTGGAAAAATGTTGATTACTCGCTGTAAGAAACGGTTGCCATGAAAACGAAATAACAAGTATGTCATAAAACATAAAGAGTGGTGCTATACCTACTTATGAATTGGTTTTTAATATCCTAGAAGAACATGGGATGCTTTTTTGCGATAAACAGTAGTGCGCGCGGACGCAGTCGCGGGCGGGAAACTAGATAAAAGTAAAGATTACATATAAGTAACTACTATCTTTTGGTTAATAATTTTTTGAAATATAACTACAAATAGATTTATAAAAAACTTCTAAGCCAATTTCCATGAAATTGATGTATTGGAAGATCTAGCATTTTTGAATCAAAAAGAAACATCCAAGTCTGTTTATAAATCCCGTATATATGAGTAATATAACAAACAAACAGAAAAAGTCACACGTGAGACAAAACCATATGTACCGGTCGAAAATATGATTACGTGATCTCATATATACAAAAAAACACTTCTAAGCTGCAGAAGCATTTGGAATCTACATAATCGGCCAAGTGCGTATCGGGCACGTAAAGCTTAGGGTTCCGGACCCTAAGCTGCCCAGCTGTGAAAACCGCACTGCAATTGGTCCAGTAGAAATTGCTCAGAGTTGACGCGGTCATAAAATGCGTTAGTCGGCGTTTGTTAGTCAGATAGTCGGCTCTTTCTCTTACACCCTTGGATAGCCGATAAGTGTTGCGAGATTCTCCATTTTATTATTATTTTAACATGAATAGCATAAACGTTATTTAAGAAATATATGAAAATTGAATATTTTGAACAAATACAAGATCTATTTCATTACTTCTTTACTTAAAGATTACAGAGAAACCTACAAGAAGTCTAAGGTTTTAAAATAACATGGTAAATCTGTCAATATTTTGAGATAATATATTCATCGTACGGAACCATCTTCACGCGAGTTCAACTCACGCTTGTCCGTCCGGTTATTTGCGATATTGACTCACTTCGTGGCAATAGCAACCCTATTTTTAGTTTGAAATTAACAAAACATCAGGATATTTCCGGATTTATGCTCAGTTAATAAATAGGTCAGTTTCCAATGGGAATTTTTCACGCGGAGGAATTTTTTAGGGTTACCGCGATATCACACGCTCGTAAAGATGCCGACTTACGGCCAAGTGACCTGATTTTTTAGGATTTACCGCGATATCACACGCTCGTAAAGATGCCGCCTTACGGCCAAGTGACCTGATTTTTTAGGGTTTACCGCGATATCACACGCTCGTAAAGATGCCGCCTTACGGCCAAGTGACCTGATTTTTTAGGGTTTACCGCGATATCACACGCTCGTAAAGATGCCGCCTTACGGCCAAGTGACCTGATTTTTTTGGGTTTACCGCGATATCACACGCTCGTAAAGATGCCGCCTTACGGCCAAGTGACCTGATTTTTTAGGGTTTACCGCGATATCACACGCTCGTAAAGATGCCGCCTTACGGCCAAGTGACCTAATTTTTTAGGGTTTACCGCGATATCACACGCTCGTAAAGATGCCGCCTTACGGCCAAGTGACCTGATTTTTAGGGTTTACCGCGATATCACACGCTCGTAAAGATGCCGCCTTACGGCCAAGTGACCTGATTTTTTAGGGTTTACCGCGATATCACACGCTCGTAAATATGCCGCCTTACGGCCAAGTGACCTGATTTTTTTGGGTTTACCGCGATATCACACGCTCGTAAAGATGCCGCCTTACGGCCAAGTGACCTGATTTTTTAGGGTTTACCGCGATATCACACGCTCGTAAAGATGCCGCCTTACGGCCAAGTGACCTAATTTTTTAGGGTTTACCGCGATATCACACGCTCGTAAAGATGCCGCCTTACGGCCAAGTGACCTGATTTTTAGGGTTTACCGCGATATCACACGCTCGTAAAGATGCCGCCTTACGGCCAAGTGACCTGATTTTTTAGGGTTTACCGCGATATCACACGCTCGTAAAGATGCCGCCTTACGGCCAAGTGACCTGATTTTGTCTTCAACGGCTTTTCTATAGAAACTTAACTCTATTGTACTTGAGCCCATAGAAATCTCCTATTCAATAGGTGCCTAAAACAAAAGAAGTTAAGTACGAAAGGGAACTTCAAACAATTTTTTTACGTGAGTCCCCTGAAATTAATTAAATCGTGCTTCTCATTCATCAAAGATTCGATTGGTGAAAATAATACTTATTATTCGTTTTATTAAAATTTAACAATGCCAATTTCGGCTTTTAATAATTTTCTGTTAACAAATGCGTCGTGTTCTTTTATCAGCAGCTTTGATGATATTGATTATAGCGCTACGAGCACATCGGCTAATAATAACAAGTCATAAGTTCAAAAACACAAACCTATAACAAATTGAAACACATAACCATTCACATGCCTTCCTGTCACAGGCTTTTTTATCCAGCTACGGGGGTAAAATACAAGCTTAAGACACTTTATAAAACAAGATAAACAGATTGAAACCTCGCTTGTCAAAATTTTGGACCAATAATGGCGACACTATGGCGGAACAACCACGTACCCACATACATAGGTACATAGACTGTTAAACTCATTACCCTGCCCTTGCTTCGCCGTACTCGGGTAGTAGTTATCTTTAGCAGTGCCTCATCATCGGCCTGTGTTCGTCTACATAATCATCGGCCTGTGTTCGTCTACATAATCATCGGCCTGTGTTCGTCTACATAATCATCGGCCTATGTTCGTCTACATAATCATCGGCCTGTGTTCGTCTACATAATCATCGGCCTATGTTCGTCTACATAATCATCGGCCTGTGTTCGTCTACATAATCTATTATCTGAAAATTATTAAACTTAACTGATGACTTTATATTCCTTGTTCTTAGTATTGTATATGCAGACTTATGTTGTGAAAATATATAATTTTATCAGTCACGCTTGCATCAATTACGAAACCATATCTTATATTTTTTGGAAAAATCCGTTCATATCTCATAAAAAATATATCAGAAAAGAGTATTATGCATTTCTTTAAATAATAATAATATATTCGGGACATTTCCACACCAATTACCTAGCCCCAAACTAGGATACCCTGTGCTATGGGCACTAGATAACGGATAAACATACATAGATAAGAATATTACATCCATGACTCGGAAACAAACATTTCTGCTCATCACACAAATGATTGCACCTAGCAGGATTCGAACCCGCGACCGTTCGATTTCGTACCTAGGATCTCTAGCCACGAGACCAACCGGTCGTCTAATGCTTTTATTTAACTTCATTTGTATGTATCTATCTATGCATATCTGTCTGTCCTGGAATCTTGCAACTCAAATTTCGAGCACTTCCCTATTAGCTATCCGGCTGAAAATGTCAGGGTAGCTCACAACTCGATGACAATTAATTTAAAAATTAAACGTTAAAATGCTTTTATTTTTTTATTACACCTTTTGACCTAAATTAATTTATGTGCGCGTTGTAGTGATTCAACAATTGCCTTATTGGAAAAAAATAGCAAAAAAAGGAGATTTTCAATATGACCGTTTAAATTTAAACGGATACCCGGCCATAAATCTAAATTTAATTTCCAACTACCAAAAATCACAAATCTACCATAACATCCCGTAAACAACTACAAACAACTTATGTAATTTGTACTAGAACAGAAATATATTTAACTATTTTAACTTTATACGAACAACAGAGGTGACAGTTGCCGTAAAACGATTTCAACGAAAAAACTCAGCGTTATAAATGGTTAACAACAAAGGCAGCCTGCCGGGGCGGGCAGTTGTCAGATAAACTGGATCCCGGGAACTTAAGCCCGGTACCCGGGATATGTTTAAACTGTGAAAAACTGCAGGGAATTGTGGAGATGATATTTTTGGTTAGTGTGGAGTGGTGCTTCCATAAATACGAGTATAAAGCGATGTGCGACCAAAATTTATTGTGTTTGTTTTGTAATTTTAGCAGACAATAATACCAATTCGGTTGTAACAAACTAGACATTAAGCTTAGACCTTTCCCAAGCAGATTACAATGCACTTAACTACATTTTAGTTTGACACACCTAAATTGATTTTAGTTACTCAGTTTAGGTAGTGATGTTTTTCTATTCTGTTGCACCTACATGTTATACGCCAGTTTACGTACATTGGTGCCTCCATACCACACTAGTGACGAAAACTCGATAAGAAATGGAAATATATAAAAACCATAGACAAAAATGCCATCCACATTCTTGTTCTTTGGCGTTCTCGCAGGAGTGTGAAGGTACCACATCATAATATTCGTAAAATTATTGGCTGTATATTATTTATTCGCCAATTATTGGCCGTACAATATATAGACCCTTGTTGCAGTTCTGTCAGTATTAATGTCTGATAAGAGACAAGAGACTGGTAACTGATAACTGATAACTGGTACTGGTGACTGATAAGAGACTGGTTTTCCAAAATGGATTAAAGAGTTTATGTTCTGAATTTGTTTTTTTTTTAAATATCTGTCATTCTCACTAACATCTATGCGCTGGGTAATAACAAATAAATAGTACAATGTAACGCGCATTCGTGTATTGCCGTGGCGGTCTCGGCTTAGAATAATACCCCTCCCAATGTTCCCGTAGATGTCGTAGGAGGCGACTTAGATAATACATAACGGAATATGGGCAGCAACGTCCTCCGAGTACATATTTGTTACACAGCGGTCACCAATCCACCTGCCAAGCGTGGTGACTATGGCAAACCCCCCCCATATATATTAGACACACCGCAAAGACGCCCCCCAGTCCCCGGCGGCTCCGTTATTCCTGGCACCGGTAGCAGCCATTGTAACGGTGGACCTGGGGTTGCTAAGAATCCCTGGCAGAGACCCAGTTACCAAACCCCACGATCTCTGGACCTGGCAACATACAACGCACGCACCTTGAGGACCGATGAGAAGTTGATAGAGCTGGAAGAAGTAGTAAGTAAGTTGCGCTGGGATATTATAGGGTTATCAGAAGTCCGGAGAGAGGGAGAGGATACGATGACCCTCAATTCCGGCAACTTCATTTATTACCTCCCGGCGACCAGCAATCTCAACACGGTATCGGAAATGTATGAGTGGAGGCTATGTATGACGACATTTCTAATGCCATACATGCCCCGAAAACACAACACACTTCACAGTGGTGATGGGGGACTTCAACGCACGGCTGGGCATGAGGAATAGCGATGAATTGACAGTGGGGCAGTTTGGATTTGGACAGCGGAACCAAAGGGGTCAGCGATTGGCCGATTTCATGGAGAAGGAGGGACTCTTTATGATGAACTCCTTTTTCAAGAAGTGCCTCTCCAAGAAATGGACGTGGCTGCACCCCGGCGGTCATAAACACAAGATAGTTTTTTTTTTGACGACTAATCGGCATTTCAATGATGTCTCTGTGATCAACAGGGTAACTCCGGCAGTGATCAACGCATGGTAAGAGGCTCATTGAATATCAACGTAAAGCTGGAGAGGTCTCGTTTTATGAGATCTAGTCTTCGTCCAATTCATCCCCAAATCCAAAACCCCGAAAACTTTCAGTTGGAGCTCTAAAATCGCTTCCAAATCCTTACCAAATGCAATACAGTGGACGAACTAAACAACGGGCTGGTGGAAATTGTTCTCGCGGTCGGGTCGGAGTTCTTTAAGACCCACCGCAAAAATAGAACACAGAAACTCTCTGACCATACACTCAAACTTATGGCAGAACGAGGCGAGATGAGGCTGCAGTCTTCAGTGGATATATCGAGTTACAGCTTGCTTAATAAACAGATCTCCAAGTCAATGTCAATTTGCGTTCCTATAATACTACTGGTATTAAAGAACGCAATAGAACGGAACAAGTGTTCGCAAGAGGTCTGTCTATTGGGCAAAGCCTGTTGATGAAGCTAAAAACCGACAGTAGCAGCATCGTTTCGTCGAAGCCAGAGATTTTGAGTGAGCTCGAGAAGTTCTATAGCCAATTATACACCTCATTGCGTAGTTTTCCTAGCACGACTAGCAATGCAAGAGCCCATTTGACCCCGACATTATACCGAAGATATCTCGGATGTCAGCCTATACGAGATCAGAATGGCTCTCAAACAGCTTAAGAGCAACAAGGCACCAGGTGAGGACGAATAACGACAGAGCTACTGAAAGCGGGTGGAACACCGGTACTTAATGTCCTTCAGAGGCTGTTTAATTCCATCATCCTCGATACTTTATAAGGATTGCTCAAATATTAAAAAAGTTATCGCATTTTATAAGCTTTTATTTGACTTCACTTGTATGTATGTATGTATGTATGTATTTGTCTATGTATTTTGTCCTGGAATCTTGCAAATGAAATTTCGAGCATTCCTGATTAGCTACCTGGCTGAAACTTTTAGGGTAGCTCACAAACCGATGACAAAGCAATAAAAAAAGGGAAAAAAACTTTAAAACGTAAAAATTGAAAATGCAACAAAAAAAGTGACAATTAAAAAGTGACATTCGTAAAGTTTTTTTTAAAATTATAGTTATTTATAACCGCTTTCTTTGCGGCCCATTGTATTTCCGCGCCGATCATTGTGCCATAGACTGCGAATTTTTCGATAGCGATATTACGAAATAGCCAAACCTCAGACCTTAGGCAGTCGTTTCTCATGCCAAATTAGTGTAGCAACCCAAGCAGTTCCAAATCAAAGACTTGGCTGCGTCAGAGCGGTCGATAGGACATGTCGGCCGGAACGTATAATTACAGGCAAGTAATTTGGGCGCCACCCTCGTCGACTGTGTTGTGATAGCCCCCGACGTAATCGTCGGAATGATGTCAAGTGATAGTGATGGGTATCCTTAAAAATACACACATATTTTGTAGTTGCTGGGTCCTAAAGCGGTATTTTGATAGGTACCTAAATACCAGTGTGCCCTAATCGCGTTGTGCCTAAATGTAATTTCAAATAATCCTTTGGACTAATGAATGAAGGGTACAGGAGAAGAAAGGGCTCATCAACTATGTAGCTTAAAAGCTAAAAAAACACGCCTGCTCTGCCAAAAAAGAACTTATGTCAATAAATTATATACTGTCGGATTGTGCTTATCAAGGCCTTTAATTTCATACCCATATTGTAAAATTCGAAGAAAAACTATTTTTTCTGCATTTGAAAATGAAGCCATAACACCACCATATTTAATTTTTTCGAAAAAAAACATTGCCTTTGTTACTCGGGGATGTAAGGATTCTAACGATACCCCAAACGTCTAAATCTGTTCAGGCATATAAAAAATATGTGGAATAAAAAAACTCACATACATACAAACATACATACATACAAACATACATACATACAAACATACATACATACCAACAAACATACAAAAATACATAGTAATACATTTGTCACATATAAATTAGTTTCTTTATTCCACCCTAACTTTTATATGCCTGAACAGATTTAGACGTATGGGGTATCGTTAGAATCCTTACATCCCCCCGTGTAACAAAGGCTATTATTGTTTGTGAAAAAAACATTATGGTGGCATAATGGCTCCATTATTGTTTGTGAAAAAAAAACATTATGGTGGCATTATGCCTCCATTCAAATGTAAAAATTATTTTGTCTTCGAATTTTTACAATATACCCGTATTGTCAAATTGAATTGAAATAAGTACTTTCCGACAGTATATAATTTATTGGCATAAGTTCGTTTTTGGCAGGGCAGGTGTATTTTTTTAGCTTTTAGGCTAGTTAATACTTCTTCTTCTTTTGTTTCGATGGCTTAATTTTATGTCAAGATATTTTTAAACTCTGAACACGAAAATAGAGGGGTGTTATAAGTTTAGAATGTGTATGTGGCATATCGTAGCTCCCATATGATTGGACCGATTTTGATGTGGCTTTTTCTATTTGAAAGCTGATGTTATCGAGATAGTTCTTAGTTATAACGGGAGGTCATGATCGTAGCTCCCAAACGAACGGACCGATTTTGATGCGGCTTTTTCTATTTGAAAGCTGATGTAATCGAGATAGTTCTTAGTTATAACGGGTGGTCATGATCTTAGCTCCCAAACGAATGGACCTATTTTTATGCGGTTTTTTTCTGTTTGAAAGGTGATGTGATCGAGATGGTTCTATATTAGGACAGATTGGTGTAGTGGCTAAACCTTAACTTCAATATCAAGCGGTCGGGGGTTTAGCCTTTATTATCTTTATTTATTTATTTTTCATTTGTTGAACAATAAAGAGTTATCTATCTATCTATCTATCTAATAACTAAATACTACAAAATAAAACTAGCTTACTAATACATAAAACATTCTGACAACCTACAAGCCACCTCTGGCTCACAGGTAGCCCAAATGTCCTATCCCACTACCAGTTGGCAGCCAATACCTAAGCATAAAATAGCTTATAGTATATAATTTAACAGTTCCTTTACCAGATGAATGACTAGCAATGAATTCCTTGGGATATTAGCTGGTTGAACCTCTTTCACACTGGCCTGGGTTAGTCAGGAGGTGGTAGGGTCTAAATACAAGATTTCAAGTTTGAATACTTTCTTACGAGTGACGAGTCCACGATTGAAATGTCTAATGTAAACCTAAGTTTTTTAACAGAGCCTTTATTTTCAAAATAAAACTAGCTTACTAATATATGAAACATTCTGACAACCTACCAGCCATTATTGGCTTACAGGTAGCCCAAATTTTCTAGCCAGTTGGCAGCCTAAACATAAGTTAATCTGACCAGGCATTTTTATAATAATTGAATAAAAATGTAACTCTACTCCACGTCGGCACTGGAAACGTTAAATCTAATTTAACATTTTGTTTACCAGATTAATGAATTAGTACTTTATAAAACATTTTGACAACCTACATGCCATTACCTACAGGCTCACAGGTAGTCCAGATGTTCTAGCCCACTACCGGTTGGTAGCTTTATTTTTATCATAGGTAAATTAAATCTTATTTAACAGTTCGTTTACCCGATGAATGAATTAGTACTACATAACACATTCTGACAACCTACAATACATTATTGGTTCAAAGGTAGCCAAACGTTCTAGCCCACTACAGTTGTTCTATCTTACGAAGGCGGGTTGGTCTTCATTGTGTGTGTAGATGCACTTGCACATTATTTCTGTTTGCGTAAGTGTAATAGCCCGAGCTGCTGATCCCGAGCTTACGCACACAGAAACAATGTCTCGTATCTACACACACAAGACCAACCCGCCTTCATGAGATAGAACAACTGTATCAGTTGGCAGCCTAAACCTCAGTTAAATCAAACTTAGTACTTCGTTTACCCGATGAATGAACAGTACTACATAAAACATTCTGACAACCTACAAGACATTACTGGCTCAAAGGTAGCCCAAACGTTTTAGCCCACTACAGTTGTTCTATTTTACGAAGGCGGGTTGGTCTTGATTGTGTGTGCAGATGCACTCGCACATTGTTTCTGTTTGCGTAAGCGTAATCGCCTGAGCTGCTGCTCCCGAGCTTGCGCACACAGAAACAATGTACTCGTATCTACACACACAAGACCAACCCGCCTTCATGAGATAGAACAACTGTATCAGTTGGCAGCCTAAACCTCAGTTAAATCAAACTTAGTACTTCGTTTACCCGATGAATTAACAGTACTACATAAAACATTCTGACAACCTACAAGACATTACTGGCTCAAAGGTAGCCCAAACGTTTTAGCCCACTACAGTTGTTCTATTTTACGAAGGCGGGTTGGTCTTGATTGTGTGTGCAGATGCACTCGCACATTGTTTCTGTTTGCGTAAGCGTAATCGCCTGAGCTGCTGCTCCCGAGCTTGCGCACACAGAAACAATGTACTCGTATCTACACACACAAGACCAACCCGCCTTCATGAGATAGAACAACTGTATCAGTTGGCAGCCTAAACCTCAGTTAAAACAAACTTAGTACTTCGTTTACCCGATGAATGAACAGTACTACATAAAACATTCTGACAACCTACAAGACATTACTGGCTCAAAGGTAGCCCAAACGTTTTAGCCCACTACAGTTGTTCTATTTTACGAAGGCGGGTTGGTCTTGATTGTGTGTGCAGATGCACTCGCACATTGTTTCTGTTTGCGTAAGCGTAATCGCCTGAGCTGCTGCTCCCGAGCTTGCGCACACAGAAACAATGTACTCGTATCTACACACACAAGACCAACCCACCTTCATGAGATAGAACAACTGTATCAGTTGGCAGCCTAAACCTCAGTTAAATCAAACTTAGTACTTCGTTTACCAGATGAATGACGTCTCGTTACTTTGTTATAAAAATTGAAAAAAACATATGCGTGAAACGTGTTTTATTTATGTGATTACGATTTTGTTTCCAACCACATTACGTTGATCATAATATAATTAGCCCAACAAAAGAGCTGCAAAAAACAGATACGAACGTAAGTACATTGTTCGAGTCTCTGCGTAAAACAATTTTCTTTCCGCATTTGTGAGAACGGAAAATCTGCGAATCGCGTGTAGATGTGTATTTTCCACACAAATTGTATGCTCTTTGTAAAGTGAAAGGCGTAGAGACAAACTAGAAGGAAAAATATAATAGATACATTTTGAAGATGTGTCAGTTATTTTGATGTCAGTATAGTTTGAGTACAGAACACAAAAAGATTTCTTTAATTGCTTGATTTAAAAAGCAAATAAAATTGACAAATATTTTGTGTTTATGAAGGCTGTCAATAATTACAATTCTACTTTAAACTAGGGAGTCCAGTCTTGATGGGAAATCGAAATAATATTGAACTCAGAATGCTAAAGCACCTGTTCCGGAACGATGTTGTCTGAAACTCCACATACTCGTATTTTAATGGAGTTCTCTACTCAAATCTATTCTCTACTCAATTATTTAACGATGGTTGCTTTTCCAAAGACCATTCGTTTACAGTTTAATAAGATTTGAAACTGTCATGGTCATTAACATTAATATATCATTACAAACGATATATTTCCCATGTATTTAATTAGTTATGAGCCAATGATCACGACGCCTGCAACAGAGCCGAAATATTGAACTAGAAATTAAGACGATGTTTATTTTTAATTTCTTTATACACGAAGATAACGTAGGTAGATTAGAAGATTCGAGAGAAAGTAATCAGATTAGTATCATTCATCATCATCATCATGTCAGTCTTTAGAAGTCCACTGCTGAACATAGGCCTCCCCCAAAGAGCGCCATGACGAGCGATCTTGTGCCACCTCCATCCATATTTACCATTATGCCATGTAAATTATTTTGAGTACTAGATATTTTGTTCACCACGATCATGGCGCCTACAAAAGAGCCCATGAAATGCTTCATTTCTAAAATGTGGTATTAAAGGACAAATCATCTCACTCTCTCATTTATAGTAGCCCAGTATGTTCCCTCTTAGTCAGAACACCAGAATTAGACATATAACATAATGTGTACTATGGTTGGTGCTTTCCAATGAAATTTTTATTACCACATCTAGCATATTTACATTCTCGTACACTATGTATGTACGTGTATCATGTACGAAACAAGCCTTTGTTGAGAATACAAGGGCCGTCGATTGTCATCGTTGAGTCTACAGACCTAAAAAAGCGTGCGTCAGCCTCTGTGTAAGATTTAATGGTTTTGGTCATTTAGCTCCAGTACTGGCAGACTTGCTTTTTGTGCCGTTATGTGTCTGAGGTTATTTGACCTACATTCATCGTACTTAAAGACAAGTATGTAAGAGCGGTTTCAGAGTGCAATAATTATGTCTGGATTTTCATAGTAACTAACATTAGAATTATCATTAAAAATGTGATAGTTTCCTTATAATTTATTTGCTTTGAGTTCTCGATATTTCGGCTCCGTTGCAGGCTCCATGATCAGGAGCAAACTGATATTCTTATGGGCGGGAAGTTTTAAGGGCAGCCATATTGATCTACCCCCTTTCTAACACTTTTTAACGGTCGATTATTAGTACCGCCATATCACAATCACATGTATTTTTTTATTTTATTTACGTAGTTATAATGACATATGTAGTATATTCATTATAGTTTTATAGTTAAAGGTCTTAAAATTAAGAACAATAAGAATATGTTTGGAAGTTCATATGTTAACTGATTATTATCTCATTAACTTATTCAAATTGATACCAAAACTCCCAGTCTCTACAAATTGATACCAACACTCCCAGTCTCTACAAATTGATACCAACACTCCCAGTCTCTACAAATTGATACCAACACTCCCAGTCTCTACAAGTTCAGCTGTAAATTAAATATATTTATTTATTCTTTAGCACACAAATACAATATACAAGGAGGACTTAATGCTACGTAGCATTTTTTACCAGTCAACCTGGAAGTGCAAGAAAAATGGCGGTGCAGTAAAAAAAATAAAATAACGAAAGTGAATAGAAATAGGTATCTAGCTATAAACTAAAATTTTAAGAATAAATAAAAGAATACATAAAAATATTATAAGTAATACACTAATATATAAAAAATATATAATAATATTATTATCATTTATCGTTAAGTACGACAGGAGAAAAAAAAGAAGATAATTAAAAATAATTAAAAAAAAACAGTTTATAAAGAATCCATACTATATCTAGGAACAATTAAGAAAAAAAAAACCTTAAAGCTTACCGCTGAATAAACCTGATCTAACCTTATTCCATCTTTTTATTTTCTTATTTAGATCATCATCTCGTCCTCTTTTGATCCTTCTCTATTCTAAAGTATAATTATTACGAATGAAACCAATTGAACCGGATTCCACTATTCAGCAAACGGTTAACAAACGCTGACGATGCCCTATGTACCTAATTACATGAATCAATTCACCCGATCCTAGTAATTAATTCTGACAGCTAATGAGTTAAAATTATTGTTATCCGACACAAACGCTCTATTGGCAACTATTCACAGAGTTTCATATTCAACAATATCAGGTATTCTTGATTCGCTAGGAGACGGGATGCATGAAAATATGAGCACAAAATATTTTATGTTTACGACTTATCTCAACTACTTCTTACTTGCTTATGCTGCCCAGTTACTAACAAAAAAAGCGGTTATAAAAATATTTCGATAACTTTAAATAAAAAATAAATTAAAGTTTATTTCATCACCCATTATGGAAGAAGTAAAACCTTTTCATTTATTTTTGGTGATTGTATTAAAAACCATAAATTAAAAAAAAAGTCGATTTTTATAATTTAGCATTAAAATCTCAGAAATCTGGTGGAAAGCATACCAAACCGTATAACAGCTGTATTAACAGCTCGTGGTAGCAATACCAAATGTTGAAATGTGTGAAAATTTCATATTTAGTACATTTTCGAAACCTAGTGA
The DNA here is from genome assembly GCA_946251855.1 of Alsophila aescularia. NCBI lineage: Eukaryota > Metazoa > Arthropoda > Insecta > Lepidoptera > Geometridae > Alsophila > Alsophila aescularia. The sequence goes on along the minus strand of OX276378.1, from coordinate 58,884,366 downwards.
AAAATTGACATTTATATTATACTTTATTTTATTCAAACCGCTTACATGCACCAAGTAATAATATAATATAATAATAAGTCTCTACGGTTGCCAAATAAAAAAAGCCCGATTACACCATACTTCTATGGTTGCCAAGATCTACTTGTTCATTTATTTTCGATTTATTCAAGTTTTATCATATGGAGAGCCATTTATTTCATCTATGGTACTAGTAATATCATGTATCTCAGAAAAAGACTCAATCCAATTTAAAAAAAAATATACCGCGACGCACGACTCTGAATAAAAAATGTTACGGTTAAAATATTTTGAAAATTCTGCCTATAAGCCGTAAGTTCATAGGATAACAAGTGTTACAAATTAAAATTATCGTTGTTTCAACCTCTATCGATTAAATCATTCGTATGAATAAAGCTTCTTTAGTTACAAAATAATTAAAGCCCGATTGTGTCATGCTTCTCTAGTTGCCAGTCGAACATATTATCGATTTATTTAAAAATTATCGAATTTAGGGCTCTTTATTTAATCTAAGTTACTAGTAATAGCATGTAGCAACACAATATTAACTTTATATTTCACGTAAAAGCTCCAGATTTTCCAGAAATAATTTTTAAAAATCAAGCATGATGTTTGCCTGATTTTATTTCCACTTTAGTCGATTATTAAAAAAAAACCCTTGACTATTTCGATGATATTTTTTTTTTATTGGAAAGGTACATCTGTAGCGGTCCTAAATACATATAAAAAACTATAGGTCGTTGCTGAAGATCTCGAACAAAAAATGTTGAAAATATCAATCTATACATTTTGACTTTCTTCAACTGTCAGCGTGTTTTTATAAATATTTTGAATAGAGATGTACTAAAATAACACTGCAAATCTATTGTATATTATTTTAACTACATAGAACAGTAGTTTGTTTAATAAATAACCGAATGAAGCGGTCATAAAAACGGTTTGTTTACGCAAGGTAGCTGCCGGCAGATGGGTTCCCCCCTCCATTTTGACAGCTCAGCAGATGACCACCCGTAATTTTAAAATGTCACGTTTGACGGCATGTAAGCGGCTAGTTTTCCCGCCCGCGACTTCGTCCATGGTAACTTACTTTCTGTTTATCGCGAAAAAAACATCCCATGTTCTTCTAAGATATTAAAAACCAATGCAGTTGATGTTTTTTGACATATATTTGTTATTTCATTTCTATGGCAACCGTTTGTTACAGCGAGCAATCAAATTTTTTCCAATTTTTCCAGTTTTCCCGGGTATGCTTACAATTTCTTATGTTTTATTCCAGGGTATAAGAAATCCCCATTCCAAATTTCATCAAAATCCGTCCAGTCGTTATCGCGTGAAACCTCCCCAAACAAACAAACAGACAACGTTTCACTTTTATATATTGCACTATAAATTTGTTTATAATATTCAAATATTTTTGAAGTGATTGAGGTTTTTGTTACCAACCCGCTTACCAACCCGCTTACCAGCCCGCTTTCTTTGCGGGCCCAGTCACAGGCCCAGTGTATATTGCTGTCAGAACGTTGTCTTATTTAACCGAATGTTTAGGTGCTGACTCTTTGATGGCACGCCGCAGAATGTTTTGTCTGGATTTTGTAGCGAAATAAAGCTGAATATATATTCTCTACGGAGAAAAAGTTCAATATAAAGTTGTATACATCTTCTGTGGCTGCGGCCTTTTGGTTGTTTTCGACATAGACAGAGGCCAATAATAGTTATTTAAAAAAAACTATTAGTGGCCTCTGGGAAAAAATAACAAAAAACAAGGGAAGTTTAATGAGTTTAACAGTCTGTGTATGTATGGGGTTTGATTATATATGCATATTTATAGTGTTTCTAATTCAAAAAATTATAGATAATTATTAATTATCAATGAGTTGTAACATATTATTTGCCCTGTATAACTTTATTTGTTATATGGCCAACAAATGGCCTAATTACACGACGACGACGACGTACAACGACGACGACGACGTACGACTAGACGATCAGCAAAGCGCCACCCTTTCATGGTTGAAATACCTCGCACAAGAACGAAGCGTTACGCTTCTTCATTTATTATAAGAACTGCAAAGGAGTGGAATGCCCTGCCCTCGTCAGTGTTTCCGGTAAATTATAACCCCGGTGTGTTCAAGTCAAGAGTGAATAGGTATCTACTAGGCAAGCGTGCTACACCTTCGACCACATCATCGCTTTCCATCAGGTGAGATCGTGGTCAAACGATTGCCTAGTCCATAATAAAAAAATAAAAAAATAATATAATTCTATGTAGTATGTGGATGTTCCATCGTAGCATCGGGTTTTAGTTTTTGTACTTATGTCTAGTTTAATAATTAGGTTTTTTAGGTAGTTATAGCTTGCATTCTGTGTTTGTTCGTCGTAGATTGTTAGGTAGTTATAGCTTGCATTCTGTGTTTGTTCGTCGTAGATTTTTAGGTAGTTATAGCTTGCATTCTGTGATTGTTCGTCGTAGATTTTTAGGTAGTTAAAGCTTGCATTCTGTGATTGTTCGTCGTAGATTTTTAGGTAGTTATAGCTTGCATTCTGTGTTTGTTCGTCGTAGATTTTTAGGTAGTTATAGCTTGCATTCTGTGTTTGTTCGTCGTAGATTTTTAGGTAGTTATAGCTTGCATTCTGTGTTTGTTCGTCGTAGATTTAAATGTTTAAAGCTTGCATAAGTGTAAAATGTGACAAATCTTCCATGTTCATTTTGGTCTCAGTACATAATAATTAAACTCCGTTTTTTATTTCAGGTAAAAGTCATCGGTTAAGACGTAAGTTTAATAAAAGAAGAGGCAAAAGTTGAAGTGCTGTTCTCGCCCCCTTTGATCCACCAAGGTACGAAATAAAACACGAGCAGTAAATCCTTTTCAAAGAGGCATTTTTCTCTCTATTTTAAGAGCTCACTTGAACAAATAGGTGCGTCATCCTTTTTCACCGTTTCACCACTCTTTAATCAGTCAAAAAGGTTCTCCGATGTTTCTTTCCTAAAAATAACAAAAGCGGCATGGTATGCGCTCCTACTAGATCTGTAGTGTTACTGCTTAGTAAGGGCTCGTTTGATTCAACTTGCGCAAACTGAATAACGTAAGTATATTGAAAGATTTTTAGCAAATAAGATATCTTTATTTGACCGCCATCTCACCTGTTGGTAACGGATTGGAAGGAAGGAGGAAATAACTCGCAGATCTATAATATATATGTTACCGGAAATCTGTGTGATCCGGTATTCAATACAATACCTAGGCAATGTATAGAATACCTAAAACGTTAAGGTAATGTATGAAATATTATTCATTTTATACCTTATGTATTCTATACAATGCTGAATGCGCAGCCGGCAATGTCGATAATATGTGGTTTTCATGATACCAAAGGTGTTAAAGGTGTTCAAAAAGATTCAATTTCAAAGCTAAAAAAAAACACGAAGACCAAGGCGGGAGCTCTCTACGCTTCGCTCCCGCCTTCGTCTTCTAACCTACCACGACCAATCGGGCTTCCGCCTAGTCTGTATTTATCAATGTTACGTAAGTAGGTGCCTATCTAGGAGGGTATAAAATGAAGAGGTTAGGTTAGGTTAGAGGTTTTGATGTATGTGAAACGTATGTATGTATGTATGTATGTATGTATGTATGTATGTATGTGAAACGTATGTATGCATGTATGTATGTATGTATGTATGTATGTATGTATGTATGTATGTATGTATGTCTGTATGTGAAACGTATGTATGTATGTGTATAAACTTTGAATGATTTGAAAAACTTGGTGACAGGTGTACACAATACTAGAAATACAAGAGATATACTTGAATTGCTTAAAACTAGATTAACTAAGCTAAGCAAGTCTTTTTTGAGATATATTATTATAACATTTTACAATAAAATTCCTAATTTATAATGTCACTAGCAGCTATGACTTACGTTACGTTTTCGGCAATATAACGTGAGTCATAGCCGGTTGTGATAATAGAAATTATGTATCAGGTTCACGAAAACTTTAACACTGAAATAAAATTACTCTTTAACTTTAAGTTTAACTAAAAATGAACTAAAAAAAATATTTCAAAATGACAGTAAAATCAATACTCACCAAGAAGGCTTAGTTTTTTTTTAGTTTTTTTTATCACTGTCTAGGCAATCGTTTGACCACGATCTCACCTGATGGAAAGCCAATTAGTACCAAGTAGATCAGTATTTGGGAGATAACAAACCTTGGGATAGCCCAGCTTTGCAAAGATTATTAAGAAGGTACTTCTTAATATATATAGAATTTAGTTATGACATTGTGAAAATATGTACGTTACATCTACTCGTAATAAAAAATTGAATTTGAATATAGATAACATTGATAAATACCGGCCAAAATCTATTTATTTTACACATTGCCGATGGACCAGCAGGTACTCTATACATTCCCTAGGAATTGTATACATTACCTAGGTAAAGTATAGCACGGTACTGCTCCCCATTCTGTTAGCTTGAACTTGGCTTGCGCGTGTCTGGACAATAATATTCATAATATTTCATACATGCTTAAACACCCAGGTAATCTATATATTGTCTGGGTATTGTATAGAATACCTGAATTATACAGATTGCCGGTGTCATGTTGCACTTTAAACTAGCCTTGATCTTGAGAGTGAATACACTAGTGCTGTTTTAGATTCCTGATCTTAATAGAGCCAAATTAACATGGATAAGAATATAGAGGTCTACTATCTATTGATTGTTTGTCGTATGAGGTAGTGCTGGCTTTTGGTTTCAGAGTTTGTCAAGCCGCCCGAGGGCCCCTGACATGGCTTAACGACTGCTAATACCAATAACAGCCGGAACCGACAGTCTAATGAAATTAGACTAAATTGATTGATACATCTTGAGGCCTAAGTATTTTTTGTCGTATTACACATACTGTCAGAATATTGTACGCGTATAAGCAGAAGTGAAAAATCCTTTAGCAAATGTCGCCCTTGAATCGAATAAACACTCCAACTGTACTTGGAATAAATTGGATAGGAAACGGAAATGCTTTCGTGTGTGACTATCGGCTCTTCCCTACACTATTTGCGAGAATATAGATATATTATAGTTTTGTATGCGTATCTTGTTGGCCTGAATATATAGTTTGCATTGTCGTGGAAGGCTGTATCAGCAACGTTTTATGGTGAAGCCAAACAAGAAATATTATTGCAGTAATTTATGTTATTCGAAGAGGTTAACTTTTTCTTTGCAAATTAAGAAACTAATTAAATTATTTTCTTACCCATAGTCCGCAATGCTAATTTCGCCATCTGATGTATCCGACCATTATATTTGTCAATAGTGTAGTCGCAACTAGCGCTTCACAGTCTCATAAGTAACACTCGTAGATGCCGTAACATGAACTGTTTAAATGATGTTGTTTTTGTCTTTAATATTATTATTATCTTTAATAAAAGCCAGTGATGATTGTCGTACAGTAGGCGCAGCCAAACTATATGTTTGTGAAGTTAGGCTCTGTGAACAATTGCGCAGGTACTGCGACTGCCAGTACTTACTTGATGTTGTTTTATTCCAGCTACTGTGGGAATAAAACAACATCAAGTAAGAGCGAGATAGAATATGAGAAAAACGCAAGCGATTGAGCGAGGCAGTTATACAATGTTGTCTTCACCTTCAACATTGGGATTGCGCCTGAAAAATGGCAGTTTGAGCAGCAACTTGCAGATAACTTCCGAGACACATACTTCCGCTGCGACTACTATAGCTTTGTGTCTACACTATATTGAATAATGAAATTCGTCATCACACTAAACATTTTAAAGGTGAAAGTTTGTATGTTGTGTGTGTGTGTGTGTGTGTGTGTGTGTGTGTGTGTGTGTGTGTGTTGTGTGTGTGTGTGTGTGTGTGTGTGTGTGTGTGTGTTTGTTACTCCTTCACGCTCAAACGGCTGATCGGATTTGGCACCAACATAGCTTATATAATGGATAAATATACACAAAGGCTACTTTTGATCACGATTTAGGGAAATAAAATTGTGTTTTTATGTATGTGAATTGTCACTTCGATGTCAAAGTAACAGGGGCAAAAGTGTCAGATGACAATGTTACAGGTGTAAAAGTGACAGGTGTCAAGTTTTATCAGGCAAAAATGAGGCAGTTCTAATGAGGGAACGATGTATTCGAGTAGTCTTAGAGGGCTGCTGCTTTCTGCTAAAACGAGTCCTCTACACCGATCTCCGTCTTTCCAAAGTGTAACAATACGAATAGGCGACCATCTGGAGCTTTTGGGTGTCGAACTCACATCAAATCTGAATTCTGGGTGTTATATTGAATCCAAAGCCAAGGTAGCTGCAAAAAAACTTGGTATTTTGTCTAAGGTTAGGCGGTACTTCACACCGGGACAGCTTTTGAATCTTTATCAAGCACAGGTCCGATCTTGTATGGAGTACTGATGGCAGCAGTGGTGGCTCTGGGACGGTTCTGCCAAGTATCAGCTCGAGGCTTTGAATTCAATTGAGAGACGTGCTTTCAGGCTTATTGGGGATGACACTCTGGTAAAGAGTAAGCTTCTAAGTTTGGCGCATCGATGTGAGGTTGCCAGCCTGGCGGTATTCTACAGATTGCACTATGGAGAGTGTGCACAAGATCTGCACAATCTGATTCCCCCATCACCTTTCCATCACCGTACGACAAGACGATCAGCAATGCGCCACCCTTTTATGGTTGAAATACCTCGCACAAGAACAAAGCGTTTCGCTTCTGCATTTATTATAAGAACTGCAAAGGAGTGGAATGGCCTGCCCTCGTCAGTGTTTCCGGTAAATTATAACCCCGGTGTGTTCTAGTCAAGAGTGAATAGGTATCTACTAGGCAAGCGTGCTATACCTTCGACCACATCATCGCTTTCCATCAGGTGAGATCGTGGTCAAACGATTGCCTAGTCCGTAATAAAAAAAAAGAGAAAACAATTATTTTTTTGAAACTTATTTATTTAAGGGGTGACGGGGTTGGCAACGTTTGCAGGCGGGCAAAGCTCAGGGCGCAGCTAGTAGTAACATAAAACTATCAGGAATCTTTAATGACCATTTTTCTGTTCCGAAAAAGCAAGCCACTACTGTCAGGAGCATGACCATTCAATCTCCTCCAACTTCGGAGCTTTCACTCGAAACTAGAGCAAAAACTATTTATTATTCATTAAGTTAGAAGGAAACACCACCCGATATCAATATTTTCCCGCCCTTAATACGTGTGATGGTCGACCGGTTTTTATTTATTTAGGCCCGTCCCTCCGGCCGCGGTAGCTCCTTAAACTGACACCTAAAGTTGGTAATAGTCGGGCCCACGGATAAAATGTTTGTCGCCCTCTAAAGCTTATGAAACATTTAGGCGGCTGTAATATTTTAGCGGGAAAAAAACAAAGTACAATGCGGAATGATATATTTTTTAGGGTTTTTGGCCTTGTTCTCCAGATCCAACCAACCCAGACTATTGCAACACTGCTGAAACCTAAGCCTGTCTCATGCTAACCTGTGATTCACACACAGATTTTCATGCTAATCTCCAAGAATGTTTTAAAAACATTAATTCCACACTGCCAAATCTAAAGTGAAGCACCCAGGATATGCTTATCTGCTCGTACGCGCAAGCCTCGCGCACGCACTAACACCTTGTTATGCCGATCAGACGCCACATCGCAGAAAGTCATGTTAATTCTGTCATATTCTCACGGAAAATGAAAAGTATTGTTTTATTTTTGAGATTGAGTTGTGTAAGTATCAACTAAAAAACACCACAAATTATCTATTCACGCACGCATAAGCATCCGCCATTTGCTATGCTTCACTGGTTTATTTGGGGGTGTGGAGTCCGTCTTTTTTTAAACCTTCTTTAATCTCATAAATAGTTGAACTACTTTTTTATTCAGGCATTACCAAAGTGTTAAAATCACTTTATATATATGGCTATGTTTTCGGATTTCATTTTTTACTTATACACGTTGCCAATGGTTTGTCAACGCGTTTCGTTCTCATACACGCGTAGGTAACGGTATCGTCCTCATGTTTACCCATGAGGGCCGTTTTACTTTACACACGATCTAATATTAACATTATTATTATGCTTGGAGTTTCTCTGAATCTTGTCCAGATTCGTAATGAATTATTGATCTGACAGAGGAACAAGGTAACCGACATAGCTCTAAGCAAGCTAAAGTGGCAGTGGGCTGGTCACATTTCCCGAAGAACCGATAACCGTTGGGTTAGAAGCATTCATAGGAGTTAGTAAACGAACTTGATTGGTTATTTATATCGTTGGTATCGATTTAAATCACAAAAATGTCAGAAAACCAGCAACAAATCATTGAAAAAGGAAACGTCACGTTATCCATTACCCGCTCTTCACATATTCAGTATGTTAAATGTGCCCTACCTGGGCCTAATGTACTCGTAACGTACATTACGTCTCACTAATGCATACGATGAAATTGCCTGAGAGCTCCTTTAGTATACTTGTTTGAAATACTGTTGGATCTTTTATTCTACTTTGATTTAAAAATGTAGAAATAGGTTTTGCGAGAAATCATTATAAATTACTACTGCTGTTAGATAGATAGATAGATAGATAGATAGATAGATAGATGAGTCTTTATTGCATAACACTTAAAAATAAATCGTACATTGTACATCATATAACATAAAAAAATAGAAATTGCGGTAACATAATCGGCGGTCTTATCGCTTACAGCAATCTCTTAACGACAACCTTTGGATGAACTAAAAAGGATGGAAAATGAGTAGAAGGTGGTGACAACAAATTAAACTTAAAAGTAATAGTATCAGAAAAATAAACAATAAAAATAATAAAAGAATACAACAAAAGTATGAATGTATAAAGATTTATAAAAAATACATAAATAAATAAAGTGCTGATTTGCCTCACTAATTGTCAAGATACTGCCAACTAATAGAGCGCAGATACTAATTAATGTTTTGTTAAAGCACTTCCAAAGAACTCACTAGATATTTAAAAAAAAAATGAATGCATGGTGTCAATGTAAAACTGCTGTAAGTAAGTAAGGCACCGTCATATATTGGTTAAACAAAAAAAAAACTCAATGAAATGAGTAAATGATAAGAACCAACGATCGTAAATGATTGTATGAATTTGCATCAACGAACCTCCAACTAGTATTTCCATGCAAACTAAAGTTAAATCATCAGTACCACTATTACGAGTTACAGTAGTAAACGCTCTTGACGTTACAACTCAAGTAAAAGTATCTACGCGACTGGACCGGTAAGACAATACAGTGGGTAGAGTCCGACTTACGAAAGAAGTCTCACAGACACGGCGCTAGTTTCCTTGTAAAAGCGAAAAATGTTTAAGCGTCTTATCGCCGCTTCTTCTTTCGTGAGACGGATTCTCAGTTTGCATGTTTTTGGTATTATGGATCACTATTTCGACAATCGCTATTGTCAGTTGACGCTACTGCACTGCCATTTATCATCGATTCCACGAAGATATCTTAACGCAACGCGTTACGTGCGTGAATGGTCGCAGCGAATAAGGCCCCGGCTCTGCAAAAACGCGTTTGCAAAACTTTGCGAATATAAACCCCAACTACAAATTTTCATAGTCCGCAACTTCTGTTTTAAGCGCATAATAAGCGATTATTCATGGTCGATACGAAAAATGTCTCCGAGTGTTCAGTCGGGCTATCTAAATAATTAAATCAACGATTCATAGTACTATCCGATACTCATGAAATATGCAACGTGGCAATTTGCAGAGTCCCTTGGCTCATCACATTTTTGCCTTGACAGTACTTAAGGTTGGTAGATTTCTTTAGCAATCTTAAGACTATAATAGAGGTCCAAGCAGATGTAATGTTTCGTTATTATAATTTAAAAGTTAAATATGTCATGTAGTGAACATAAAATAATACTTACTGGAAAGATACATAAAGAAAGCTGTTCTACAGAGATATTGCCACCAAAATGTAGCCAAATAATATATAAAAAATATTCTGAAAATTTTATATATATAACTAGTCTTTGCATAGCTCAAAAATGAATAATCATTTTTGAGCTATGCAAAGACTAGTTATAAAACGAATGATAATGCATTGGATAACCGGGAAACGACTAATTATATACAATATCGTTTACAGTTTAATTTCTTTGTAATCGAAGAAGTGAAAAGCGATTAGTGCATAATATGCCTTTTATTATAACTTCTTTTAAAAACGGCATTTTATCCTCAATTTCAATGTCTACCTTCGCCTTCGGCTCAAGCGGATAATTGTCTAGGATAAAATGTTACAATGTGTTATGCACTTGTTATACAATCTACTATTTATTCAAAAGCTCTGCATCAGTAGATTGTACTGCCGCTGATTCATACTCGTAGTTCCACAGTGAATCATGATTCCACAAAAATAAACCACTAAATACTGAAATATATCAAGAACTCTGGACTTGACAGTTGGCACTCAAATTTATGGACCTGTATGGAGATATAACACTGTTTTACATTGCACTAAGGCGGATAATTCCTGACTTTTTACCGGCGCCTCGCTTCGGTAGCATTACACTAATGTCCCCGAGTTATTTCCCCGTAATCCGCAGGCGTTCGAATTGAATGAGAACGGTTCAAGAATGCCGGTAAGTGGAAAGCTATGGGAGGTTTATTCTTATGAGAATGAGGGAAAATTATTCTACCTTTCAGGAGGATATTATATTGTCGCGTTTGCGGAGATAATTCACAATCAACATTTATTATGGCGTTTGCTGAATATAGGGCACTTTGGAAGGATTCCGTTTTTGCGTTTTGGCTACGAAAACCTAAAAAAATAAAAAAACGTTATTTGATAAAAAGAGGTTATGAGTACAGCCAACTTAATTAAGCTTTCACTGGGAATTCTTCAGAACTTTACCCGCTTCTGGTTTTAATGGGTTTTTTGGGATTCAGTCTCTTTTAATTATGTTACAACGTTGATTACAAAAACAATTCAATGTATTTTTTATATTTATATTAGCTTAAAATTTGAAGAAGAAAATTAAAAAAATACAAAAACCACCAGCTGTTTTTAAAAGCTTTTATTTAACTTCACTTGTATGTATGTATGTATGTCCTGGAATTTTGTAATCAATATTTCACCCACTTCCACTGAAGCTGTCAGGCTGAAGCACACATGTTTGGCTCTCGTGACAAGGCACGATGAATTAAATGCCAAAAAAAAAAAAAAAAACAATTTGGCGGATGTTACAAAATGGCGATTCATCATTTCCACAGCAACCCCTATGATTATCATCATCGTCATCATCAGCCTATATATCTGTACACTGCTGGACGTAGGCCTCTCCCTCGTTGGTTCTCACTTTGTGACCAGCCCACTTCCACTTTAGCTTGCTTATCCTTTGAGCTATATCGGTCACCTTGGTTCTCCGTCGGATATCTTCATTACAAATCTTGATCTTCAGATAAACTCCAAGCATAGCTCTCTCCATAGCTCGCTGTGCGACCTTAAATTTGTGGACAAGTTTAACCGTGAGTGTCCAAGTTTCGGCTCCGTAGGTCCTGACTGGTAGGGCGCACTGATTGAAGAGCTTTGTCTTCAGGCACTGTGGTATGAGCGACGAGAAGACTTGAAGAAGCAAACCGAATGCTGCCCAACCCAGCTAAATTCTTCTGTTGCTTCCTTCCCAAATTTGTTTTTACCTAATTTCAATATTATGTCCAAGGTCAACATACTGTTGGACAATTTCAAGAGGTACACCATTAACTGCAATCAATTCCGGGTCAATAAGATCGTTAAACAGTATCTTGATCTTATCTATTTTCATTCCGAGACCGACGCGTCGAGAAACATCATCTAGGTTGGTCATCATACTTTTCAAGTCTTGCAGCGACTCCGCCATTAGGACAATATCATCGGCAAATTGTAAGTGTGAGATATTATCGCCATTGATATTAATGCCCATTAGTTTCCAATCCCGCGTCTTAACCATATCTTCTAAGGCATTAATGAACAGTTTCGGAATATAACATCCCCCTTTCTCACTCCCTTGCGCAGTTGGATATGTATAGACTGCTGGTTTGGTACTTGGACACTCATAGTCGCAGCATCATTCAGACACCTCAGCACTTCGATGTATTGCCAGTCCACTCGCCACTTCTTCTCTTTTTCATTTTTTTTATTAAACTAATTTTAAGTTTCCATTCAAATAGTCACATTTAATAAAAAATATAATTATATATGTGTTTATACATTTGATGGAACTTCTTGTCTCACCCCCAATACACATATTAAACAAACTACTGCGTCTTGAATGATAGGTATGTACGAAATGTGTGAATCTTCGTGTTAGGTTCGTTAAGATCTACGCTTTATCGTAGCAAAAGTCTACTCCTTATCTTCGTAAAAAGGTCTTCGCTTTATCGTAGCAAAACTCTACGCTTTATCGTAGCAAAACTCTACGCTTTATCGTAGCAAAACTCTACGCTTTATCGTAGCAAAACTCTACGCTTTATCGTAGCAAAACTCTACGCTTTATCGTAGCAAAATTAAAACCAAGTGGAATGTTTGTGAGACCAATCAGGTTGGTATTTTTTACTAAAAGTTGGCCTGAGCCTATGACTACTAATAATTTAAGACAACATGTATTTTTTTGCTATTAAATAACACAGAAACATATCATACTACTGAATTCAAAGCCTCCGAGAAATTACTGTAGATGTTCGAGTAAGCAAACTACATTAATTAAGAGCAAGTATCAAAACAGTTCGCGCGTCTAGTTGGCTGTCCCGCCCGAGTGAAACTTGGCGGAATCTTGGTGCTTGCAGCGCCACAAACAATACTTGTAAACTAGATTCGGGATATTGCGTTCCTGTTTACTATTCGAGCTCAAACTATATACAGATTGAGTGATGTGTAAAATATCTTTCCGCTCGCTTTTCTGCAATCTATAGGAGTGATTGCGTGAAAAGAGTAAACAATGTGTTAAACAGTGTAAAATGTTAACAACATCATCATACTTCACTCTCAAACGACTGAACAGATTTTGATGAAATTTTGAATGGAGTTAACTTATACCCTGGAATAACACATGGTATACTTTTCATCATCGCGTCATCCCTCAGATGTCAGATATAACTTCTTTTTTTTGAAACCACAAGCCAGTGGTTTGGTAAATCTTTATCAATAGCACATAGAGAGGAAGTCGAAAGGAGCCATGGGATCAATTTGAAAGAATAAGAAGCGTTTTTTTAGCTTGTGTATTTTTAGAGATTCGCAATCTTATATGAAACTTTCACTAGTTTTGATTCTGTGGGTCATAGCGAACAAAAATTTGTAACACTTACAAAATTGTATACCCATAACTGTTTGTACGTTATATATACGTAAGTAGCTAAATAGAGTAACACGAAAAAAAGTTCTGAAATCGTATTTTACTACATAAAGGCTCAATGCCCCGCGGCTGCGGCGGTAGCCAACACTCAATACAAAAACCCGTTAATGCACGCTCGCGTGCATGTACTGAAAGACTAAAATTGATGGTGTATTCCCGCTTCCGCATTGACCATTAATGGGGACAGGGCGAAATGAATAAAATAATTAAAAATAGTTCCCATTGTCCCCATTACCCTGTCCCCATCAATGGAGAGAACGGGAATTGAATAAAAATATTAAAATAGTTCCCGTTGTCCCCATTACAAATTCCCCATCAATGGGGACAGCGGGAATTGAATAAAAATATTCAAATAGTTCCTGTTGTCCCCATTACCATACGCCTATTAATGGAGACCGCGGAGATGGTTAATTTTGTGTGTTTTTGTCTCCACTTGATGGGTCTTGAAACGGTCAATGGAGAAAGCGAGAGTACACCAAATTGATGTCACTTTATTTTCTTTAAAATTGAGGCCATATATGTATATAAATATATAACTGTTACGATACTTGTATTTGGGTAGGGTTAGTTTAGCGTGGGGTTTTTTATTGTGTATATATATTTACATATATTATATGTATATAAATATTTTTCTGGCCTCCAGGCCTTAGCTTTCATTTCATTTATATTTTACAATAGTTCAATTTGAGTAGAGTTTGTTTAGCGTGGGGTTTTACTATTGTTATTTTTTTTTATATATTGTTCATTTTAAATACAATATCCATTAAAATCAGGGACCTTAATTGTTAATACTCGTATCTTTGCAGCATCGCAAAATCGCGTGAGTACAAGCTCTGGGTTCAGATTCTACTTAAATACTAATTAGGGTAGTAAAGTCTTGTTATGAAATAGCTCCCAAACAAGAAGATTTAAAAAAAAAAAGTCTACACAGCCGAACAAACGAGTGAAGCATAGCAAATGGCGGTCTATTCTGGTCTGATACCCCTAACTGATCCATCAATATTATTAAAATCAAATTCCGGTCTGATCCACCAAACTATTTATTTCCATTCTGGTCGGATCCACCGTGGTAGTTTTTATATAGTCCTTACTATATAAAAACTACCACGGTGGAAAAATCACTCTTCATTTTTATTCAATCATAACCAAATCCATAGTAGTTTGCAAACAGATGAATGTTTATAAACAGTTTTTTCAAACATAGTAGTTTGCAAACAAACATATGTTTAAAAACAACCAACCTAACTAACATACCTAGTTTATTAGGTGCAATGTTTCATAGAATTGCACCTAATAAACTAGGTAGGTTAGTTAGGTTGAACATTAAAGTTGTTTATGTACAAATGTCTGTTACTTAATATTGAATCAAACAATTTTAATTGTCATTCAAACAGTACCAAATAGCGTTAAAAAATTAGAGAAGATCCGACCAGAATAGGAATTTAATTACATATTTAAATTTTGTAACGTTCCACTAATATAGGGATCAGACCGGAATAAAAAATAAATTTATTATAAAACTGATCCATCAGTGGATCTCTTCAGTGGATCGGACCGGAATAGACCCAAATGGCGACTGCGTATGTTTGCGTGAGTCTATATTCTGTGGTCGATACACAATTTCATCACATAAGACTGCATTTTTTATTTTCCTTTTTGATTAACACAGTCGAGATCTTGCTGCGATGTGGCGGCCATTCGGCATAGCATGGTGTTAGTGTGTGCGTGAAGCTTGTGCGTACGAGCTTATCGGCATAACTTAGATGCTTCTCTTGCAATTTGGCGGTGTAGAATCCTTCCTATTTTTAAACATTCTTGCTCCCAGACATGTTTAGCCTTCGCCTAGGTATTAGAAGTCATGTGCAATTTGAGACTACCAAGAGTTTGAGCGGAGCTAGTTTACTGAACTACAAACTTGTTACTAGTTGGTTATCTCTGGAAACTCATATGAGCTTCTAATTAAACGCTTTCGGTTGCGATTATATTATATGCAGTTTGGTCTTATAGTGTAACCGAGCTACTAGCATTTATTCTGTCAGCGACGGTCGTAAGCTTGGCTAGAACTAAAAAGCTTATAGATAACTCAAAAAGATCTAATCAATTTTTTTCGATATTTGTATGGGTCTAGCCCCAGTTTCGCACCGGGATATATAGGGTTTTTTTCAGAATATTCCTCTTATGTGCACCACCCCCGTCTCGTTAAACTAGTGGCTCTGTGAGCTGTAGACCTCGCGCGTACAAACTTCTTTGCAAACTGCTCACGTATTGCGGTGGAGCGCTTTTGCGCCCGCCCCACCTGTGACGCTGTAGAGGTCAGTTATAGACCAACAGGAGTCCCTATATTACACGGCCAGTATTACGCGACCAAATAATGTACAGCCAATAATACGCGACCCATATTACGTGGATTGGCGTCGTAATATCAGGGTGTATTTGGTTGCGTATTATTGGCCGTGTAATATCACCCCGTGCTGATTTTGTACAGGCGATATTACGCAGCCAGGATTACGAAGCCAAAATATGTACATGTAATAACAGGGTGTGCATTATTCGCTGTGTAATACGGGCCGGACACTTTTTGTACGGGCGGTAATGTACAGCCAATATTACGTGTACATCACAGATTAAAATATAGAAATGACATAGTAAAAGCCTCGTTTGCACGTTCCAGTTTCCTTTTACCACAGATTATGAATCGCGATTGCTCCGGCGCTGCGGGAAGTGCTGCCCCTCCGCCCTTGCGTAACAAAGCACAGGTACCAACGCTCGCCTCCGCAGCTTCGGCTTTTTGGTCGCCTTCGGCGACCAGCCTCTGCCGCTCCAGCTCACCCTGGTGCAGCCCCCGTCCGCTGTAACAAAGTGCAGGTGCACTTTGTTACAGCGGACGGGGGCTGCACTCCCTCCGCACCTCCGGCTTTTTAAAAACACTCTAGTGTAGGGCAGACAAGACCACGTGGAGTCGGGGTTGGCCGATTCGGTTCTGTGACATTTTTTTTTCATCTTGACACTCGCCTACACAAACGAGGCATCAAGGAGTGATTCTAGCTTTGTCTATGGTTGGCTTCGTATTATTGGCCGTGTAATATTGGTCGTACAAAATCGGCACGGGCTGATATTACGTATCCAGTTGTACACGTAATATTGGTCATGTAATACTGGCCGTGCATTATCAACCCGGGCCGATTTTGTACGGGCAATAATACACGGCCAGTATTAGCTGTCCAAATATTACGAATCCATGTATACGTAATATCTGGCCGTGTAATATTGGCTGTAAAATACTGGTCGTACATTATTTTGGTCGTGTATTATCGTATCCCGACATATACATAGCACATATCCTTACTAAAAAAAAAAAAAAAAAACTTTGCAAACAATCTAGCGGTGCACAGTAGCGCCATCTAGTTACCTTATTGTAACACTAAAATTAATAACCAAGGTGGTCCATCAATCCCTACTTAGTAGGTAAAGGCTGATTCCACTGGTAGAAACCTAAACGTGTGAAATTTGCTGCATTTTGAGAAGCTATTCTGCCGCCGAAGATCCTCATTAGATCTTTACCAAATTTTTATGAGACTAATTTAAACTTTCACATTTCAAATAAAAAAAACATTAAAATCGGATTAAATATGGCGGAGGTATTCAGTAGCCCCCTTTTTACCCTTATTTGGGGAAATCCCCCCCCCAATCAAAAAGCCCCGACAACTAAAAAATTCTAAAAATTCGCTTAACCTGTATACCTATTTTGTCTAGATCGGTTGAGAAATGCGTCCTGTAGAGGAGAAGAGCCGGACATCTGGACAGACATCCGGACATACGAAATAATTTTTGCCGAAGCTGAAATGAAACTGAGACGCTTCGCTCGCGTTTCGTTTCGCTCGGTCAAAAGTGTACTGGATAATAAAATTGCGCAACATAAATTGAGGAAGGCTACTATGCTTTTAAATTTTTTTGCACGAGCTCACAAAAACACTAACGAGCTGTATTTATTTTCATGAGGAAACCAGTCCTGGGCCCCAATTCTACTAAAACAATTGTTATGACAATTGTCAACAATTTTCGCAAAATTTTTGCTTTTACCTAAAAGTGGTAGAAAAGTTTTTTTTTGGAAAATTTTCAAAATAAAATATTTCCAAAAAAGTAAAACTCAAAATTCAAAAATTTTCACAAATTATTAGCTTCTATTTTTACTACTTTTAAGAGGTAAAAGCGAAAATTTTGCGAAAATTCTTGATAATTGTCATTACAATTTTTTTAGTAGAATTGGGGCCCAGATACTTAACATTTCCTATTATTTAAGTTGGTTAAAGGTATTGATTCTAACGTTTTATTCGCAAATGTAATGATAGGTATATTTTTTGCAATAATAAACTAGCATGCTAAGTTGTTTTTTAATAAACAAACAATATATTTCTTAAAGCCACACTTTACTCAATGTTTCATGATTGCTGAAATTACGAAAGACGTTGAATAATAACTTACAAAGCGGTTATTATGTAAATTCAGGCGCCTTCGATTAAGTTATTCGGCCGAATTATACTCGTTCGCGTAATAATAGCAATTGAGTTATTATATAGCGTACATTTACCGTCCGCTATTTAAGTAGCAATTAACGTTATAACGTGTATATTAACGTACTTGTTGAAATGTAAGTATTTAATATCATTTGGAATGCAGTTCAGTTAGTTAGCATGTTTAATAACACTGCATTTTTTCAGTCATATGCAATAAAATAGTAGTTTATGAAACGGTTGCATAATGAAGGGAATTAATAACAAAATAATTAATTTTAAGTTTTTTTTATAAGACTGTGTTCTGGCAAATAAACAATTTGATTTGATTTTAAAACACGAGACTGAGGTTATAAAACGAGCTGTAGGCGAGTTTTTTAATAGTATCACTCGAGTGTTTTAATACCTAGTTATATGCCGTTTCATACACTACTTTATCTACACACATGCAATAGGAACTGAATTTCAATGAAAAAATTAAGTCGTAATCTTTTCTTGATTTTGCTGGTAAAAGATCTTTCCTCATGTTCGTTGCTATTCCGTGATGTCAGGTGGAGTCAAATTCTCCTCACGAATACTGTTTTCACATGTTTAACACAACTTTGTCACATTTTTAATCAGGATAAAGCATTTGATCAACATAATTGTTCACATTTGGTGACTGGTATCCCTAAAAATAGTTAAAAAAAAACTATTGATACTAGCAACACTTGCATAAGAAAAACTATCGTGTCGCCGTATCGCCGCCCGCCATGAGAGGTGTGTGCAATTTTCGTTGGTGAATAATAAATTCAGTTTTCGAAGGGCAAAGCCCTATTTCGTGTGCTATCATAATCCAAAAGACTAATAACTACGTTAACTTAAGAAATAACTATATCCCACGAGTGATCCGTGAGTGATTCGTCGTGTGCGCACTTCTGAGGTGGTATCTCAAGGAATCTGGTAAGGTCTGTCTTAATACCGAAAGGGGGCCCTGGAGTAGTTAGAGAGCTTACCATATCCGCCTAAACGTGTCCCAAGGACAATTCGGTGAGTGCACGACTTCAATCCTAATTTACCATCAAAACCCTCGACTTAGTTTTTGTTTCGCCATACAGTCCACTAATTTGAATTTCGTTCGCGGTATAAAAATGGAGAAAATATAACAATAATAAATCAAATAAAATTGGTTAGGTACTAATGTAAAGTAAATTATGGCGCCAAAATCCAGTCCACAGTCTAACACGCGCCGCCATAGACAGTAAATGACGAAAACCTTCATAGGTGCGGAGCGTTAATGGTGCTTTAATGGTAAAAAAAAATGAATTATAACATCGTTTACTTAAAAAAAACAGTGTTATAAGTTAATTTTTTTTCTTAGTAGAGATGTGCCGTGCGTAATGTATATCATTACGCCAACATTTTTGAGTTCATAATCCGGATTTTACGTTATGAGTGTAGATAAAAGTATTTTTTCACAACTAGTATTATTTCGAGATCAGCACAAAAAGAGGTCAGCCCAAATAGAGGTGGCGTCTAGGTCACTAGACGTCTACCAAGAGAGCTGGTACGAGGTGGCTCAGGAAAGAGACTCTTGGAAGGTATGGGGGAGACCTTTGCCCAGCAATGGGCCAGTACAGGCTCGATATTTTAATATCTAAATTGGGAACAATATATGAAATTATTATTGCTTGTTATATATCTTCCCTCTTCAAAACTCCTGACCGGTACTAAAAAAAGTAAATTCGTAGTTCATACCGCGTCAACTCCGAACAAACTCCACGAGACAACAGCAAACCAATTTTGTCTTTTTGCATTTCATTATTTTAGTTTATGTTAAGTTTTTGTTATTTCTACTATACCTGATTTTGATCTGATACTCAAATGATAATTTTTATACTTTTACTAGCTGCGCCCTGCAACTTCGCCCGCGTGCTAACTTTGCCACTTTCATCACCACTTTACGAAAGACATTTCTAAAAATCTCTCATTGATGGACCTCTAGGGTCCTGTCACTTTGACACCTGTCACTTTGACACCCGTCACTTTGACACACCTGTCATATTGACACCTGTAATTTTGACAATTCCTTCAAAAGTCTTCATAACCTTCAAAATCAATGAGTGTTTTTTTTTTTTTTAAAAAACTTGTTTTTTTCCGATGTTTTAATAGTTATTATCCTTTTCGGGAGACCCCCCACACGATTTACCGACTACATTGTAGCCATCGCAGGAAGTTGATGGATGAAGGTGGCACAAAATTGCTCGTCGTGGCGCTCTTTGGGGGAGGTATATGTTCAACAGTGGACTTCTAAAAAGCTGAAATAATGATGATGATGCTGATGATCCTATTCGGAGAGGAAACAAATCCAAAAAATCAAAGATCATAAAAATCTGTCCAGCTGTGCTTGAATTATAAATAGTGTAAATAATGTATTTTATACATATATAGATTAAGAGTTTCTTATTTATCCTTTACTATCATGTTCCATCCTGCAGATAGTGTACACAAAATAGTAATCTTGTACACAAAGCAACGCCTGATTCATACCCGATTCCCAAGCGATAAAATACCTACTACCAGCGCGGTGGGTCACATTACCATTGCCAATTCACTTTATTATGCAGTTTCCCTTCTGAATTTTAGATTTGTGAAGCTTCGCAGAGATTTGTGTACCCGTGTCCGAGAAACTGGATCTTTTCTGTATAGGTTTTATGTTGCCAATTTGTTTACTGTTTAGAGAATTTACTCGCGGTATTGAGCTACGGAATGGCATTTTATTAGAAAGGGTTTAATGTCATGCTGTCTTTTATTACCAACATAAAATTATACAAGTAAAACACTTTGCACCTTGTTTTCTTTCTGTACTTGGGCCGTTTTTGTATTACGGATTAGGCAATCGTTTTACCACGATCTCACCTGATGGAAATCTATGATGAGGTCGAAGGAGTAGCACGCTTGCCTAGTAGATACCTATTCACTGTAGACTTGAAAACACCTGGGTTATAATCTATCTTCTAGCTATACTTATACTAAAGCAATAAGTACGAAAAATTCTGTACAAAGAAGATAAAAAATATGGTCGAAGGTACTTAAAATAAGCTAATAACATTTAAAATGTTTTTTTTTTAAAAGCATGTCTGTCTGTTTATCTGTATATTTGTTTGTACGCGCATCACGTAAAAAATATTGGACCGATTGCGGAGCGGGTTTTCACTGTAGGATAGATTATGGTTTGGCGTACTTGGTATCTCAATCCAATGAGTAGAAACCGAGCAATCGGTAAAAACTTTTTGACGGCCGAAGGAATTTTGATCAAGTTGATGTTGGTATATTGATATTTTAGGTCTTGGAATATTTCATAGAGTTTCTTTTACCTTGGAAATGTCCACGCGTGCGAAGCCGTGGGCACAGCTAGTTATAAATATCAGGATTTATAACTCTGACTACATCGACGCAGCAATTAAAATAATAAAATAAAATAAATATATTCGGGACATTTCCACAAAAACTTAGAACTAGAATAAAGCTTTAATAGCCGCTCAACCAACCAGACGTTTGCCAGGTTGTTTTAATATTTGTCTATAAAAAAACTCATCTCCAAAGTCACAAATTACAAACACGAAAAATTACAATAGGAAAAGAAGTAAAAAAATATTTAGCATTTTTCCTGAGCGCCACCGATTTTCTCCTAAAAAGCGTTACTCTCATATAAAATTTTCCTCTCACTAGAAAATTACTGAAGAACGGAATTATAAACCCGTTTTTCCGCGATCTTTTTTGTTACATTTGCATACTGTACCGAGGACAATCTAAACGACAATAACCGCTCGGTTCAGCATTCATTTTACAAGCGAGAAAGTGTTGACGTTTCCGAGACAAAAGCAGGACTCTGCGTTCCCATTCCGCAAACACAATACATTGACGGTTATTCAAAGTGGTAGAAACGTTGTCGGTATCGGAGCGACAATGCACATTGTGCTGTTCAATTCATTACCAATAGAAATGGTGTCGCCAGTTGACTGCTTCAGAGTAGTTCTAATTCAATAGTGAGTTGTTGGAATGAAAAAAACTGGTACATTTAGTTTTAGTTTGAACCAGTTTTCGCATTCTAACAGTATCTGTGAAAATAATAGAGTAAAATCACTTTTAGCGGTGCACAGAATAGTATTCCATCTCCTATTCCTATTTTTATTTTCTATGTGCCATTTTTGACCAAAATTTATTTAAAATACTGAAAATATAACTAGTTTCTATCGACACATAGTTTGCGCCAGTAATTGAATTGTAATTCGACATGATCATCCTAAATTTGACTCTAAAAGTTATAATGTAAAGTTGTAAAATCAAATCAAAATGATGATGATGAATGAAGATCCTATCTTCTTTTTCGTCGCGTCGATGATCCTATGTTTTTTATTTCTAAGTTGACTGTGTTATACAGGTCTCCAGTATTCAGCTACTTTTATCCCTTGGGAGGACGCCTCGTAAAAATGATAGGATTATTTAAAAGGTCCTCTGGAGTACTCTCACAGAAAGTTAAATCATTTTACTACCGGATTCGGAATACAGCCACTTTATAAAAGAACCAGCAAGATACTCGATTTTTTCAAAATTGGTTTTTGGTTTCTGATACATTAGTTGATCTTAGTACTCATTATTATGGTAGTCACCAGGAGGTACTTGAGAAGTATCATTCAAAGCAATATCATCAATAATAATATTGTATCACAATTTTTTTTATTCTAAGACCAGGGACTTCTCTAAAAATATTTCTTTAAACAAAATTCTATTCTACTTGTTATCATCGACTTATTTGAACAAAAAAACGGTTATTTTGACTTAACTTTGAAAGTTAGAAATATAAATTATAGCCTCGTGGAGTTTTTTGTCGGTAATTATTAGTACTATAAACGTGTAATACATTATTCTATGTATTCTCAATAGTTCCTATAGCGCACGCCAAATAAGAAATTTTTGAAACCTTGGGTTACATTATTGCAATTTTTGTAGGGATTTCAATTTTTTTTAAAAATAATATACATCTCATGTTACTTGCTGATAATGTAACTTTCTAAAAGTGGAAGAAGTTTTAAAATCGGTTCAGTATTTTTTGAGTTTATCCATTACAAACAAACACAGATACAAAAATTCAAAAAATCAAATCATTCCTTTATAATATCAGTGTAGATATAGATTAGAGACTTTCCTTGTTGGAAATATAAAATATATTTGTCCATATTAATAAAGCGGAGCGCATAGCAATACACACGTAATGCACTTGTCAGCGACAGCGGCGCGGCAGCGATCCGCGAGATTGCATCCCGTTACCGCACCGATAATGCAATAACTGCGCATAAAAGAGATATTGAGACTGGAAAAAAAACCCAATTTATTTTTAACAGCTACCCTACTTAGTAGAATGTATCTTGTTCCTTGTATTCAGAGCTGAAACTTGAACAGGAAAAAAGTATAACTGAAGCAGAAAAGAAAAGGTTAAAAACATTGAAAATTATTTAACATTAAGCAGAAAAACATTGAGCATTAAAAGTTAGGGTCTCAATGAGCTCAACCAACCTCAACCAGAAAATATCTCACGAATCCCTTTTCTGGGTGTTTTGATAGCTTTCATTGAAATACAGCCTGATTTTATGGACTTAGTTCCTCTGGCCACATCATCATTTACGTAACTTCAGGTGAAGTGGTCAAAATCTGGCTTGCTTAAATGCAATATATATTTTTTTAAAGCATCTGCTAGTGCTTGTGAAAATATGACCGTTAGAGACGATTGAAGTAGGATACAATGACTGTTATAAGAGTGTAGCCTAGACCAGTCCCTACAAACAGCAACCATTTTTAGTTTAACTTATATGGCCTTGATGCGAGTTAGTTAAATAACAAAGACAATGGCTGAAACCTCAAGTATTCATCACCACATCGTACGTTGAAAGTGCCTAAGTAATGTCACAGCCTTACATTAACAAATCTTAGAAGTTATTTCACGAAATGTGCCAGCCGCAATTTCTACGTCTCAGCGTCTTAAAATTATTCATGTAGACCAGTATCAAAGCTAGCACTTCAAGCGATGAGTAACATGAACTCTTTAACATTATACCGGTGATATAGATGATAAATAATCTTATTACCAAAAAAAACAACTTCAAACAGATCTAAGTACTAGAAATATGAAATCAATATAGTTACATACTGCTTTATAACAATATGCTTTACAGAATAAAAGAAAAAGTAGAAAATGGCTAGAAATCTTGGAAAAATCATAAAAACAGAGAAGCGTTGATCTGAGAAGAAAAATAAAAGAAAAGATAACTTTGCAGCAATCTGTCATTTTCGACTATGAACTCGATATACACTGGCCTTTAAATTATAGTTCTACCCTTTTAAAATTAATAGAGTTTTTATTAAATTGCTTGGCTCCTGCTCATTGGATTGAGATACCAAGTACACCAGTTTTTATCTCATAACCTATGCTATCCAACAGTGTAAATCGCATCGCAATCAGTCCAGTGGTTTTAATGTAATGCGCGAACGGACAGACATTAAAGCGTGGTACTAAGTTTTGAACGCCATTGTAGATGTCAAGTGTTTTTATAGTCTTCACAACATTTAAATATGAGTCTGAGTCCATCTTGATAGTCATAGTATTCATCAAAATAAATGAACATCATAAAAGTGTTTTATTATTATTAAAAGCTTTTATTTAAATTCACTTGTATGTATCTATCTACGTATCGATGTATCTATGTATCTAGTATTTTGTCTTTCATGGAATCTTGCAATTAAAATTTCGAGCACTTCCCAATTAGTTATCCGGCTGAAACTCACAAACTGATGACAAAGCAAAAAAAAAAAAACGAAAAATAATAAAGTAAAAAGAGAAAAGGCAATAAAAAAGAATAGATAAAAGTTTTTTTTTTTAATTTCACTTATTTCGGTTCTAATCAAAAGTAAGTACACAATACGCCATTCTTGACCATGGAATAAGGGTAGTATAATGTCGAATGTTAATCTTGAGTTAAACTAAGGTATTTGTTCAACAGAAAACGTGTGAAAGTTTGTCGCTCGGCTAACACAGTAAAATGCTAAAACACAGGACCCATCAAGTTAATTCTCCGCTTTACTGTCTCGGAGCACTAATGATGATTGAAACCGAAATGTTCTCCTTTAATTTTGTAAACAAATCTAGCAGATACTGCGAATTGTGTATCTCGAGTTAACGCTAAATACGTTAGCAGCAGAAGGAGGATCGAAAAAAAAAACGATATATGGTTTACTAATTTAATTAAAATCAAAATTACAATTAATTACTTAAGTTATAAAAGAATGTTTCCACATCAAACTAGGAATATGGAATGCTTATCATTACAATAATCAAATAACAAGTTCCGTCGGTTGACGACATGCTGCATCGGCTATTTGATGTTTTCCTAATAATAAGTGTAAAGTGCAACTGCACCGTCGGCGATCTTCATATGGTAGCGCTACGTAATTCCTCCACCCTTAGAACGGCGACTATTTTAGCACGTTCAGTGAAAATGTTGCCGGGACATTGTCAGGATCTTCTTTCCTCTCCTGGATAGTGATTGGAGGCTGCTGGTCGTCCTTCGTGGTTCTGTAACATCGTTCTATGTAGCGCCGGAACATTAGAATGATAATGAGTGCGACTGCACTGGATACTACAGCATAAAATGAAACTGTCGTATGATAAAAGAAATCTGTTTTCAAGTTATCCATTTGTAGAGGGGCCTGGAGCATGATTTTATCTTGGATGCTGTGTAGTCCTTGGAGATCGATGGAGTTCATCCTGATGTGAGTCGCTACTGTAGCTTGTTTCTCAACGTCGTAGGGTATCTTCGTCAGTTTGAGAGGTTGACCTTTGATTTCATAATTATCGTTTACGATAGTGAATTCTTCAGATTTCAAGCGACATCCAACGAGTATCGTGGTGATGTAGCTTCCTTGAAGCGATTTGTAATCTTTTCGGCTGCAGATGACTTGTACCTTCGTATGTTGGGGGAAGGACAGGATGTAGTGCTGGTCGTCTAGTTTCTCCATGGCTTCTTTTATGAGGGTGACTGTCGTGAGTTGGCAGGATTCCTGAAGGACTTGATTAATAATTAATTCTTGAATGCAGTCAGATTTGGTGCGAATCTGATGAGTGATTTCCTTCCCACAGAGATACCAGTTTTTCAACTTCGGGCATTCTGCCTCTATGTACACGAACGACATCTCGTTAGTTGCTATGAAGGGAAAGGATGGGATAAGAGCCTGCGCGTGTTTGTTAGGTACTATCGATAATCTATATAAGTCATAACTATCTTTAGAGATTATCGGAAACTTAAAAATGAAAACTATCATTTTATCAGAATAGTATGATCCTGGTATTATAATTTTCGTAATATTCTCTAAGTTCTAAATCTAAAGTTTGCTCTCTACCATATATATTTCTTAGCTTATTGACCATTGACCCTAGTACCTCAATGTCTATCATGGAGTGGTTCGTACTACTACTATTTTCTATTCTAAGTAGCTCTTGAGTAAGATCTTCTACATTTTCGCCTTTTACTTCTAGGAGCTGGGCAAACTTAGCATACTTAATTAAACTATTTTCTCTTAATGCGTTACTTCTTAATATTATTTCTATCGTATTATTAACTCTATTTTGATTGTCAACTAACTGTGCCAGTACGTCACTATGTTTGAACATCCACTCTTTACTCATACTTATGTGGTCATTGAATTCAGTTACTATTTTATTTTGATTATTTTCCAAAGTTTTAATTGCCTCATTATACTTTAACGCATCAGTGTGATCTAGGTTTCCTGTTATACTTTTTATAATGAAACCCAGTCCGTCTACAAGGCCTCTTTTAACTCGATTAGGTTCTAAAGATTGTAATTGATCTAAAACTTTGCCAAGCTTGTCAGTAAGATAATTTATTTGAATCTCGTATAGGGAGTAAGTATCGTTTGTCATTTTGTCTTGATAGCTTAGTAATTGAGTCTGTAATGTGTGGACATTATTTTCGATGTCATTCAATTGTACGTACTGTGTGTGGTGAGTAATGAGTTTCATCAGTCCAAGTTTATAAGGTAGTAGTCCCGGTCCGTCATCTAGGCTATCAAGTATTATCTCTTGAGGTCGAATCATTGGGAGGATGGTTACTAGCAGGATCCTGTGACAAATTGGCTTTTTTAGGCACACGCTTTAGTCTCGCTTTAGCTACGAGGCCACGTTTTTTGGAAGTGTATATGTGGATTGGTTGGTCAGCTAAGATAGTGTCCTGTGTGTAGCGTGGAGCTACCTTTTGTCGACTAGCGAGAGGATTCTTTATAAAAATCTGTTGTTGGGGTGCGTATTCCTTCTCAGGTTCCCGGTTCTTATTTCTGAGCTCGATTAGTGCGGTACGATTAGCAAGGGATGAAGAATTTACTATGTCATAGACTTTTCTTCCTTTTGATCCTTATGGGCTTGTACGTATTGTCTCTGGGATCAAAATGTCCAGTCAATAAGTCAAATGGTCTGCATCGCGTAAAGCTATGTATTGAGCTGTTGTAGGCTATAATAGCGTAGGGCATAAGATTTATTATCGCTTCGTCTTTATGTTGTAGTTTGAGGATTCTGAGGTTTTCAAGAAGTGTTGAATGAAATCGTTCAATATTGCCATTGTCGTTAGGGGAATGAGGTAATATTCTATGATGGTTTATCTTATGGAGCCGTGTAAATTCCATAAACAGCTGATTGGTAAACTCTGTTCCGTTGTCTGTGATGATTGTCATAGGAACGCCATGGTGGGTGCAGTATAGCAAAAGTGCTTGTAAAATGACAGCTGTTCCGTCACGCAGATGATAAGCTTGGACCGTATTTAGTAAAACCGTCTATAAAGGTTACATACTTTTCATTTTGTGCGGTGAATAAATCCATATAGATTATTTCAAATGGTTTAGTGGCTGGGGGTACAACGTTAAATTGAGGTCTGATCGGATGCCTATCGTATTTAGCTTGTCCACAGATGGTGCACTCACTTATAAATTTTGTTATTTGCTCTTTCATCTTTTTTTTAGTATTTGCGAGAAAGGGCTAAATGACATTCATTGATTCCGCGATGACGCGATCTTTTACTGCGTTTATTACATCTTCCTCCAGATTGGATTCCGATAGCTGGATGCTGATACGTGTGTGAGTGTCAAATGGTTTAGTCACTGTGGGTCTTTTCTTTACGTCGTTAACAAGAGTAAAATATATCTGTCGATTGAATTTATTGAGGGGTTCGTTTGTTATAGGAATTTCTAAAATTGTATTTTCGTTGCTTGTATGTACCGTTTCAGTGGAAGAGTTTGCTAGGGCGATTATGGTATCAGATGGATTGCCCATCAAGGAATTAAGATCGTCAATTTCTTCTATTACGGACATTGCTTCTTTCGTATGGATTTCTATGCGAGAAAAAGCGTCCGCGTTTGTGTTACATTTTCCTTTTTTATATATATAACAGTAAAGTCATATTCGCTCAGTCTTAGTCGCCATCTCGTAAGACGTAAATTTGGTTCTTTCAAATTCATCATCCACTGCAATGGTTTATGGTCAGTCAAGATTTTAAAACTTTCGTCCAAATAGGTAGGGCCTAAAATATTTTGTGGCCCAGACTATGGCAAGGAGTTCCTTCTCAATGGTACTGTAATTCATCTCGCTCTCATTTAAAGTTCGAGATGCATAACAGATAGGTTTGTCTGATCCTATCGGACCCTATGAAAGTATAGCTCAAATAACTACATTTGAAGCGTCTGTCGTCAGATTAAATTATCTACTAAATAATACTAATACTAATATGGGTATTGCAAGATGGGGTCATTAATTAAGAGAGTTTTGCATTTTTCAAAACAGTTGACATATTCACTGTCGCGAATGATTTTTCTACCTTTTTTCAGGCACTGGGTAAGGGGTTTTGTGGTACGAGCAAAATCTGGGATGAATTTTCGGTAATAACCGAGAAGGCCTAAGAATTGTTTGATTTTCTTCGGAGTCTTAGGGATGGGGTATTTTGTAACAGCGGAAATCTTGTCGGGGTTTGGCTTTATACCATCTCTGCTAATGATATGGCCTAGATAGGCAGTCTCAAGAACTCAGATTTGTCCATTTGTATCTTAATGTTGGACTCTCGAAGTCTCTGGAAGACTTTTTCGAGATTAAACATGTGATCCTGGAGGGATGTACTGAACACTATGATATCATCAAAATAAACTAGGCATATCTCATTTTGAAGCCGTCTGAGGACATTGTCCATAACACCTTGTAACGTGGACGGCAACTTTTTGAGTCCCATGGGCATTCGGAGAAATTCAAAGTGCTCGACATTGAATGTGGTCTTCTCAACATCTTGATGGTCTATTTCGACTTGATAGAAGCCACTTGCCAGATCTAAAGTTGTAAAATAATGGCACTTCCCTAACTTGTCAAGAACGTTGCTAATATTTGGAATGGGGTATTTGTCGTCCAGAGTTTTTTCGTTTACTTTACGAAAATCAACCACGAGTCGCCATTTCTGCTTTCCAGAGGCGTCTACCTTTTTTAGAACTACCCAGATGAGGGAGCTCCATGCAGATTCAGATGGTCGTATGATACCCTGTTCCAACATTTTTCCTATCTGGTCACTAACTTCCTGGCGATGCACGAATGGATACCTATAGCTTTTAGTGTGCACCGGCATCTCGTCGGTGGTCCTAATCCGATGTTTGATTTTATTTGTGAAGGTTAGACCCTCACCTTCAATATAAAATACGTCCGAGTAACGAGAACAAAGAGTTATAAGATTGGCTTTTTCCTCTTGGTTTAAATGGTCTGTTCGTAAACGTGAAACTACATCTTGTGCGCGTGTCGTAACTTGTTGAGTACGCGTGCACTCGGTATTAAATAATTCCGCGTGCGCTGGACGATCAAGTGAAAATAACACGTCATTTGGAGTCGGGTTCCCGATTTCCAAATAGCCACGGTTATTAGAAACGGTGGTTATGCATTCGTGCACTATGCAGTTACACAGAACTTGTTCATTAATAAAAGCATCGCCGTCTGGTATATCCACGGGGATACGAATGACTTTAGAAGTCCCCGCTGGAATAATATCTTCGTATAAGTTCACGTTACACGAGTTGTACATTCTGATGGAATTTGACGCAGATCGAGTCAATAATTGACCTTCTCTCAAATCTATGCGGGCTTCCTAACTACTTAGTAAATCTAAACCTATAAGCCCATCGAAATAGTCATGAAACCGATAAATGAATAACTTCATGCTATCAGCGTCATTAAATTCTGAGAAGCACGGCAAGGTAATAGAATAATTGTTTCTACTTGTCGCGTTTATGTTGGTTACTTCAAACGGATCAAAATTGAGGGGATACTCAGAGAAGTATTTCTCAACGGGCTCGGGGCTTATAAAAGATTGATTAGCACCCGTAACTATTAGAAGTTTTTAGGGGGGGGGGGGGGGGGTTCGCGATTTGAATATAGGGTAGTTGTCTCTGCGTCTGGAGGTTTAATTCTATGTTGGTTTTTGTGACGTCGAAACCTCCTGAAAATTCTGCTCAGCCTGGCGAGGTCCTGCTTGTGGTTGAGAATCGTCAAGCAGTTGGTTATCCATAGTCATGTCGTAATAAGTTGAGTCAGAAGTGAAACCGGGGGCAAAACCACTGTCAGTATAATAGGTATAGTAATTGTACTCCGGTTCCTGGTAATAGCCGTAATACTAGTTATCGTCGTAAGCCGCACACTCATTCATGTTTGTTTCGCGAGTTTTAAAATAATTTGTTTGCGGCGGGTTTCCGTACTTGCTCCAATCATGGCCCATTGCCATTTTAGTATGGGGCTGAAACGTTAGATGTTAGGGAGTGAAACGCTGAACTCCGCTCATAGGCTGAGGGCCTTGATATAGAGGTGGATTATTTCGGGGTGGTAAACGAAACACGTTACTACGGGGGTTGTAGTTAGGTGGTGGTGCAGCAAACATTCGCTGTGTATTTGTGGGCATGCGATATTGATTTGAGTCTGCAAATTTAAAAGGTTGAGGCGAAGGCCTCATGGGGCGTATTCCCACAGGGACTGGTCAATTAGGCAATGGTATCTGGAAATTATGAGTCGCGAGGGTGCAAAAGGTACGGGAGTGAACTTAGGGGTCGGCTGACTTTTAGGGACATCGTTCCGTGACTGCAAGTATATTATGTTCAGCTCTTCCTGAACATACTCAAGCGCTTTTTCGATGGTGGCGGGGCGCATACAACTTATACGGGACCCTAAGGGTTCTTTTAAACCACGAACATAAGCCTGCATGGTGACTTTCCGATATAATTCGCGCTTCGCTTCTATGGTAGCCGGTACGGCTTCATGTAAAGTAACGTATGTTATTAGCGTACTGAATAAAGTTTGGCAATGATCATAAAATTCCTGAGGTGTTTTATTACCCTGCATGGCCAGGGAGAGGTCAATGTACAACGCTGTTTCATCACGCTGATCCAAAAAAATATTAATCAAGGCAGTTCGAATGCCTAACCAATTTTCTGGTATTCCATTGGAATTGATGGTGCATGCAGCAGTCCCGGTGATCTTATTAAGTATCCCGTTTAATAGACATGCATTAGGAAATTCGCTATCGGGGACAGTACTCAAATAAGTCGTGGCTAACTGATCACATATTTTAATAAAACGTGTGAGAATGTTAGGGTTACCATCAAATTCCAGGACAAGGCGGAGGGCCTTAAATATTGTGTCCGGGTCATGAGCCATTTCTAATATTATTCTAAATAACTTATCTAATTCAAAATTATATAACTCTATATCTCTATAACTATCAAGTACTCGTTGGCGGGCCTGGCGTGTTTCAGGTTTCCGCGCACTAGAGGCTCGGGGATGGTAAATCTTGAGTTTTAAGATTGACTTAGGATTAAGGGAAGCAACACGAGAATAATTCAAGTGTACTTACAAATACTGCATATCTGGTTTCTCTCCGTGAATCAAGGTTTGGATTCTCCGTCCGGTCTGCTGCAAGTCCGTAGGTTCTGGATACCCGTTGATGGAGCTTGATAGCCACCCGGGTGACTCGCGACGCGTTTATCGATATTAGAAGAGTCCCGAAGTCTTCCCGCGGGTATCCTACCGACTGCGCCAAATACGTTAGCAGCAGAAGGAGGATAGAAAAAAAAAACGAAATATGGTCTACTAATTTAATTCAAATCAAAATTTCAAGAATGTTTCCACATCGAAGTAGGAATATAGAATGCCTATCATTACAATAATCAAATAACAAGTTCCGTCGGTTGACGACATGCTGCATCGGCTATTTGATGTTTTCCTAATAATAAGTGTAAAGTGCAACTGCACCGTCGGCGATCTTCATATGGTAGCGCTACGTAATTCACTCGAGTGAGGTTGTATCCCAAAACTTCATTGTAGTGGTTTTTTTGTGATATCGCACTTGGTAACTGTTTTGATTGGAAAAAATATCTAGATTTTTCGTATAATTTTTACCTGAAAGTACAACAAACTATAACCTGTATGACGTCGTCCAAATGATTAACGTCCGAAACATATTATCTACTATGAAAAGCTTGATTTTAAATTAAACGTTCAGAAAAATAGGAAAACAAGGACAGGGAAACAATTTCGTAAGTTTAAAATCGTAAAAAAGCCCAGCCGCACGACAACTCGCGTGGCTTATTGTTAACCTGAACATTGAAGGGTGCGCTGAACGCAGGAGTTATGCAGTCACTGTATTGTCTTTTTCCTGGAACTAGGTTATGGCGTATAATGCCGGGTAGACCTCTCAAAATATTGTATTATTTTTTATGTACGATACTAGTCACATAAGTGTCCGTTACTCGCTATCGCTTGTTATGGATGGTTATATTTGCCGTAAACGCTTACATGGAAACGTACAACAACATTTTACACTTAAGGGCGTCACAGACGATTAAGATACTATAATATTTGATGTTACGATATCTGCATATAAAATATTATAGCATCTAGGGTATCACACACGCTAAGATACGATAATATAATGAAATTATTCATTCGCTCGCAGGCCGTCCTAGGTTGCCACACGTATTTCTTCACCGCTTTCTATATACAAAATATGAGTAGTACGGTTTCACTATAGATTTATTAGATAGCTCATCAGACGACCATTCTGATTTTGAATTTGATATGTAAATTGCATTAGCGCACTGTAAAAGGTGATCAAATTGGGTAGAAAATCACATTAAATTTAGAAAAAGCCGCGTAAATCATTACGCAGATGTTTCTACAAAAAAAAAACTTATTATAATAAGTCGAAGGAAACTTTTCTCGAAATTCATAATTTGATTAACGAAGATTTAGTGAAACAAATACGAACATGCGCGGGAGCATTTGTACAGAAGAACGACTTGAAGTATGCTAAGAACCATCTCGTTTACCCCAGCTTTCAAGCATAAAAAAAACACAGCTAAATAGGTCCATTTGTTTGGAAGCTACGATTTTCACCCCCCTTTTCTTTATCACCTCCTCTCTCCTCTTTTCATATATCTAAGAACCGTCTCGATCATATCAGCTTTTGAACAGAAAAAACCGCATCAAAATCGGTCCATTCGTTTGGGAGCTACGCTGCCACAGACACACACACATACACACACACCCACACACACACATGCACATAGTGATACACACCCTAAACTTATAACACGCGTCTCTTTGTTCAGGGGTTAAAAAAACCGTCACGAATACAAAACAGAGCAACCTGTAGAGCATATTACGATATATTTTGTATCTTAAGATGGTATATTAATATATATTTTGTATCTTTTACGATATATTTCGCATTTTAAGATGACATCTTTTAATAAATTCCGTATCGCTCGATATCTTAAGATACTGTAAGATGCAAATATATATTATCTTCACCGTTTGTGATGGTTCATATAAATTGTATAGCGAGCGATATTTTATCTTAAGATAAAATATTATCGTATCTTAGCCGCCTGTGACGCGCTTTACAATGTATTTATGATCAATCATCATCATCATCACCCAGCAACTGTTGGACATAGGCTTATCTTAGTGAACCCCACTGAGCCCGATTTTCAGCTGTTCTCATCCAGTTCCTGCCAGCCTACTACGTTTGCATAATCGAGGTCTCGTTTACCCTAAAGGTTGTCGGTTCTTCGAGAGATGTGACCAGCCTATTGTCACATCAGCTTACTAATTCTTTGAGCTATATATGTAACTTTGGTTCTCTGCCGGATCACTGTGTTTCCGACCTTGTCTTAAGTCTTACATTTTACAAAACACAATGGATCTGTTATTCCCCAAACTAGACTTGAGGAAGCCTGTATTTTCGAGGGTTGCAAGATTCCTCCCAGGGTTGATAGATTATGAAGTATTTATTATACTAATAATTGTCAATATTTTTCGACAATATTTTGGAAATCTTTTAGTTAATTGAAAATTATTGTTTGATGAACTGTGGTATTGTAACTGCGACTAAGTAATTATGCCAGTACTGTCTGTCAACTATGTCTATCAACTCAATCACGCTTGTTGCTTGACGTTTTACCTTTTCGTTGCAACCACACAAAATACAAAATTGGAACTATTCGCTTATCTGCGCGCCTGCCCATCATTCGAATCCAACCAGGGAATTGTTCCCAACTAAGTTGTGGACTCTAATTCACCTGATAGTTAAACTATTTGACGTTAGACAAGGAACTGAGGGCTAAGTTTGAATGGGTGGAATTCGTGGCGTCGGGATTACATACATTTGTGTACTGAGCTTACAACTAGGATCAGTTTGTGAGTTATTTGGATAAAGGTTAACAGATAGTAAAGAAGGTGTTTACTGGTTATCTTTGGTACTAATAGATAACATGATCTTTGTAGTTCGATAACTTAACCAACATGATTATGATAACGTTAAGTTTGAATGAGTCTGATAACTTTAAATCTGGAGTGAACACCAACATCAATATCTGTAGCGCATCAATAACAATCAATAGTACAATATCTGAGTCGTATTTATTACACGACTGTCCAAAAAAAGGAGTTATTATTTTTACCATTCATGTATGTATGTATGTATGTATGTATGTATGTATGTTTGTATGTGAGTTTCTTTATTCCACCTTAACTTTTAAATGCCCGAACAGATTTAGACGGGTATCGTTAGAATCCTTACATCCCTCCGAGTAACATAGGCTACATTTTTGTTCGAAATCATTCAATAGGGCGGCAGTATGGCATAATTTAAAACTCTGAAAAAAAACTTCGATATTTACAATATGGGAATCAAATTGAAGGCCTTGATAAGCACATTCCAATAGTATATAATTTATTGGCAGAAGCTGTTTTGGGCAGGGCAGGCGTGTTTTAAGCTAGTTATTTTAAGGTATGGTTTTGTGTTTTGTAAATCTATTTTTTGGAGATACATTTTTGGTCGTGTCGATTAAATTATTGTTCAGATGATGGGGTAATGAAGCACAGGTCGATGTAAATAAGGCAGTGATGTTTCGAGCGGACGAATTTGTTTATTGCGACATAGGCTGCGCGTTGCGTGAGCGCCGGTCGCAGACTGACTGGAGACGCGCGTGCGCCGCGCGTCTTTGTTTACATTCCACCGCAGCGCGGTGCCGAGAGCCGGTGCGCGACTCCTTTATACTATTTACTCCCGGCGCGCCGGCACGTCATTCGTTCCTTAATTTAGTATAAATAAATGTTGTTATATAAACGTACAATATAATTATAATAGGTATATATATATATATATATATATATATATATATTATTTGTTTATAAATAAATAGGTGTGTAGGATGCAATATAATGGACAAGGGAAAATAGGAAAGGTCCCTACACATTTTTAACTAATTGTGGGCATATTAACTTCACAATAACAACTCATTACAAGTGAAATGCGATAGTACCTAATGGTTCAATAGTGTAACTTAGAATCCAACGATACCAGGTTCGGTCCTAGCCACATCTCCAATGACTTTTCCAAGTTATGTGCGGTTTCCATCGCTTCGTGCTTCGGAAGGCAAGTTGTCGGTCCCGGCTGTTATTTATTAATATCAGTCGTTAAGCCGTGTCAAAAGCCCGACAAAGTCTGACACCAGAGGCTCACTAACTCATACGACAAACGAACATTGTAAAATGTAATCATAACTTATTTTCTAAGTACCAAAAGAGCTTAATATGCATTATAATTCCCCCAGGTGTCTCCTAAGCGTAGAACGTACAAAATTATACACTGTACCCAGTAAGTTTCCCAAAATGACAACCCAAATCTCAGTTTATTGTTTGGGGGCCATTATTTAAGAGATTAGAGGACTATGGTCCTGCTTTGAGATTTCAATTTGCTGGCTATAATACACTTGGCAATTTAGGTGGCCCTTCTGAGATTCTAATCTTTGAAAGGGCTTTTGGTGAGTATTCTAATGAGGTGGGGTAGATAATACAGGTGGATTATGAATTTGTGCTGAAAGCTGTGTTTAAATAGTAATAATATAGTACTAGCTGTGCGCGCGGCTTTGGAAATGTCTCTGGATTAAAAGTAGTCTATGTGTTATTCCAGTACCAAAAGTACATTTTAAATGCACATTAAAAAGTACATTTGTTCATTTGTCAAATAGTTGTTATCGGTTGCTCGGCTTCCAATCATTGCATTGACATACCAAGTACACATCAGTATTCAAGCAAAATCCTAAGTTATCCAACAGTGAAAACCGCATCGCAATCGCCTCTGCCGCTCCGGATCCCGCTGTTACCTGCGCTTTGTTACAACGGTGGGGGCCGCCCTCCCTCCGCACCTCTGGCTTTATAAAAAAGGTAGGGAAGACAATACCACGTGGAGTCAGTTTTGGCCGATTCAATTCTGTGGCAGTTCACATACACAAACGAGGCATCAAGGATACATACTAAATTTGTCTATGGTTGACCTCGGATTATAGACTGTGCATTATTGAGTGTAAAAAATCATCACGGGCTGATATTTCGCATCCAATAATTGAAAGCATGTACATGAATTATTGACTGTGCAATATTGGCTGTGAATTATCAACACGTACTGACTTTGTACGAGCAATAATGCGCGGCCAGAAAAAGCCGGCTAAATATTTCAATTCCATGAACACGGATTATCAGGCCGTTCATTTTTGGCATTACAATACTGATGTACATTATTTAGATCGTACATTATTGTCTCCCAGAGGAATGAACACGCGGGCAAAGCCGCGGGCACAGCTGGTATTGTATAAGTATGTTATATTACTTGGCCTTTATGGTTAAATTAATCGTACTCAACGAAGCATAACAAGGAAAGACTATTTATTGTGATGGACATCACGACAGTTTATTACTCAATTTTAATTATTAAATATTAGCTTTAGCCCCCGACTTCGTCTGCGCGCACTATAGTTTATCGCAAAAAAACGCATCCTATGCAAAAGCATTGAGATATAATATTTGTATATATCAATGTGCAAAAGTATAGCACCAACGCTTTTAATGCTTTTTTTACAGACTTGTTATTATTTCGTTTCCATGGCAACCGTTCCTTAGAGCAAGTAATCGCAATTTTCCCGTTTTCCGTGGAAAATTAACATTTTCCTGGATAAAAGCTCCTATGAAAACTATCCTATGTTGGTCTGTATATTGTACAGTACCTATTTACAAAGTTTCATCAAAATCGGAACAGCCGTTTTGGCGTGAAAGCTCCACAAACAAACAGACAACGTTTCACTTTAATATATTGGTGTGGATTTAATACAATTACCAGCCTTGACACACTTCTCACAACTTTGAGAAGGCTTTTATCGCAAATAACATTTCATAGTTGAAAATAATAAATCATCTGGCTCGCGAATAACTGACAAACAAACATGTTCATCAAGTTAGATTGGTGAACTAGGGTAATATCAGGATATGTACTATTTGTTATTCTGTGGTTGGAACAATAAACATACAACATACAATCCTCAAGTTTAAATTTGTGTCAGTGATCAAGTTTCATGCAGTTTTTATGTATCTTAGGCAATCAGTGAATATTTTTCGTTTAATGTATGGAGTACTGCTGCCACCTCTGGAACGGTTCTGCCAAGTATCACCTCGAGTCTTTGGATTCAATTGAGAAACGTGCTATCAGGCTCATTGGGGATGACACTCTGGTAAAGAGTAAGCTTCTTAGTCTGGCGCATCGACGTGAGGTTGCAAGCCTGTGGGTATTCTACAGATTGCACTATGGAGAGTGTGCACAAGAACTGCACAACCTGATTCCCCCATCACCTTTCCATAACCGTACGACTAGACGATCAGCAAAGGGCCACCCTTTCATGGTTGAAATACCTCGCACAAGAACGAAGCGTTACGCTTCTTCATTTATTATAAGAACTGCAAAGGAGTGGAATGCCCTGCCTTCGTCAGTGTTTCCGGTAAATTATAAC
The DNA here is from genome assembly GCA_946251855.1 of Alsophila aescularia. Taxonomy (NCBI): domain Eukaryota; kingdom Metazoa; phylum Arthropoda; class Insecta; order Lepidoptera; family Geometridae; genus Alsophila; species Alsophila aescularia. The sequence continues at coordinate 58,845,994 of OX276378.1, read as the reverse complement.
CCAGGTGTGTTCAAGTCAAGAGTGAATAGGTATCTACTAGGCAAGCGTGCTACACCTTCGACCATATCATCGCTTTCCATCAGGTGAGATCGTGTTCAAACGATTGCCTAACCGGTAATAAAAAAAATAAAAATAAAATGTAATGGAGAACTTGAATGTGGTCTATGATATAACTTACATTTTTTTTACCTAAGAGCCTATTGTTATTGCACAGCTTCAACTTATTTTACTTTCTGGTGTCAGTGTCACCCAATCTAGACATATGCCTAAATTGGGCCCGTACTCACTCTGAGAGAGTACCTTCATTCTCTGCTGGCAGAACCAAAACCCTTTTATTTATAATGGAGTTCTAAAATGACGATCATCATCATCATCGTCATCCACTGCTGGGTACACTGCTGGGTATAGGCCTCTTATTTGCCATGTCATTCACCTCGGTACTGTGCCAATTGGATTCAGGTTCGATTCGCGATTTTCACAATATCTACCAACGATTCGCTTCTTTTGGCTCGGCCACCATTCAGTCACGCCTTACTCCAACTATCATCTGGCCATGTGTCCTGCTCAGATCCATTTAAGTCTCATAATAGTAGTTCCGGCATCCCGAACTGTTGTCTTTCTCCGGATTTCGACATAACGGACTTTATCGTGGAGTTTGAGGCCGAGCATGGATCTCTCCATGGAGCTCTGTGCTACTCATATTCTGTGTACAGCCTTATATGTGAGCGTCCACGCCTCAGCACCGTTGGTCATAGATTGATTGAAAGAACAGACGAGTTTCAGACATTGTGGAATTTGGCGTGACTTGAGGATGTCGCCCAACTTTCTAAAAGCCGCCCTACCTATGCTGTATTCGTTTAGAGATCTCTCTGCTCTGATGTTCTTTGCCAAAAATTAAGTATGACCAAGGTACACAAGATAAAATTATAAGGTTGTTGTCAATTCTACTATTTTTGATGAGTAAGTAAACATCTAATGACGTGCTACGGGGCGGGGTAACGCCGACCGTTGACGTGGCCATCGAGTGGCGTGGCTATCGAAGGGAATAAGAAGGCATAAGAGATAAGGAACGAAGACTAAGACTAAGATCATTGATAATGCATATTTACTTTGAACCCAATAGTTTAACACCTAGGCATAGAGTAACTTTGTGTAAATATCTAAAGGCGCAGTATGGGGTAACGGCGCGGCGCGGCGATGCCTCAGCTCGGCCATATTCGTTGTTTACACATCTGCCAGGTGTCCCGCGACGGCCTTTTTTTTGTTTGTATGTTCTTTCATAACATCGAGACTTCTAAATTTCGATAATACGTTTATTTTATTTGAAAGGATTTTTTCGGTTCGGTCGTTTTTTTTTGGGAAATCTATTTGAATTTGGTATATTTAATCAAAGATTTATTGTACTTACAGTATTAATCTTTTGAAAACCAATTAAGTCGTTTTGTTTAACTTGCTTATACAGACCTTCGCAGCTGTTCATATTGACATCCCAATATCAAATATTCTGGTAAATGTGTAAATACAACCAAATCTATTTTCCATCGAGCCTCGATACCTCGATCCAATATTTGCCATTTGACTGGCGAGCGTCGAACTTTGAAGTTCTCGTGAAATAATGTTACGTATGTCAATATTGTAGAGCAAACGGTGAATTGAAAAGTCATGTAATAAATATAGAAAAGGGTTTTAAAGTGTCTTTTTAAATATTTTTCGTAATAATATTTTGTAGGCTTTATTGGAAGGTTTTTATCTATTTTTAATTTGATTAAAAAACGTGGGAAGTAGTCATTGATGCATTTTTGTTTTACAGCACTTAACACGACGTTTTTAATTTATTAGTAACATGGTTCTTGAAAGTTGTGTCGAGATAATCAATAATCGAAAAAAACTGGTTAAAGTTTAATTAATTGCAATAAATAACAAGAACTTGTAATGTCGTGAACATTGTACCAAATTATATATATCTTCATGTTTAGGTATGGTTTATGTTTAAAAAACCAACGATTTCCTCTTTCTCTATAAAGTTGTTATTTTTTTAGTATAGTGACCCAATGACGAATCATCTAATATTTTTTGTTATATAAATTAATGTAATTCTATATGTTACATATATGTCACGCATTTAACAAAATATACCTAGGGGACAATCTACCTATAGGGCACAATTTATTCATTCGTAAATATATTACAATCACTTTCGTTATCAACTCATACCTAAAACCATGCCTTCCTATCATTGTTCCATTATACATTCCTCGTCCATTATGAATTTGGACGTTGTGTACTAAGAAATAAAGTCTAAAATTATTAATTTGTTTATTTAGATACTCTATCTGTTGTTTTCCTGATGAAATCGAAAGCGTAGACCCTACAGGCGTGATCCTGATACTGATATTGTCAGAGGAAACAAAACGATGTAACTGCCACCATATAAATCAAGGAAAGACAAAACACGACATTTTCAATTTCCTTTCTGGTCATCGATTGTAGACATGGCTATGGGAATTTGGTATCAATTGACTGTTCGTTTGAATTTATATTTCCCTTAAATATTTTTCTGCTACAGGTGCTTTTATGTTTTTACCCCATTCATAAATTAGCTATATCTGTGGTGTTTATGTCAGTAATTTTATGAAAGAATTCCCAGAAACAATAGTTTCTACACGGAAGGGGAAAAAATCATAGGCGTTCAACGTTAGTTCCACTCTTCGCCTCGGGTCATTTTTCATGGAACCGGCTCCACTATTGTTAGGTATCTATTTTCATCATCATCAGCTGGAAATTAATTCGATTGTTACGGCATGATTCAGAAATAAACATACGGGGTAAACTATCCTAACGATGGCACTCCAAATAAAGGCATAGTCATATAGCACCAAACATTAAGAATTTGAAGCCATTATTTAGTACTAGCTTTCCCGCCCGCGACTTCGTCCGCGAGGACTACAGTTTATCGCGATAAAAAGCATTCTCTGTTCTTCTAGGATATTAAAAACTAATGTAAAAGTAGGTATAGAACCAATATGATGTTTTTTACCAGACTTGTTGCTTCGTTTCCATGGCAACCGTTCATTACAGCGAGTATTCAACATTTTCCAGTTTTTACCGTGGAACAAACAAACAGATGTTTCACTTTTATATATTGGTATGAATATTTTTAGAAATAAGGCGGTGTAGTAGGATTATTTACTTTCTTTGTCAAAACTTGATCTACTACATAATCACACTATTCACATTCACACAATTATTATAAATGCGTAAGTTTGTATGTTTCTCTCTCTCTCTCAGTGTGTGTGTGTGTGTGCGTGCGTGTGTGTGTGTGAGAGTGAGTGTGTGTATGTGTGTGTGTGTGTGTGTGTTTGTTGCTCCTTCACGCTCGAATGGCAAATTAGCAAGCCAGTCGTGTTTTTTACACAAGAGGATGACTACGGACCTCTATTGAATATCTGAATAAGAAGCTACACCCCGCAAAAGCTACAAAAACAGATTAATATGGCAATAAATCTTTCTTCTAATGCTTTATTCAGTGCACGCGAGGTCTACTGACATCGACCTTCGTGACCTTCTCTATTCTAGTCTAGAAATATTTGATGAGTTAGAACTTTGGCGGACATGCAACGGGATATTGTAGCTGCTTTTTGAATAGTTATTGAGACACGGGGTAGAAGAATTTGCCGCATAATGCAGAGTAAGTTTACACTTATTTTTGTAAGATTTACCTCTTTTTCCAATCACGACATTCATTTAACCTGTCGGCTATCGGTATCCCGTACGGGATATTTGAGGTTAATTTTGCAAAAAATTAAAAAGTAATAATAAGTTTTTTTTTCTATTTTTTGGTTCATTTACCTTCCTCAAATACAGATTTTGTGTATGGAAATCCTTTTAATAATTATATATTAAAAAAGCATTCGTCCACAGGTTAAATAACGTCAATAGAATACTTTTGTGTGGTATTATGACAGTGATTGAGGTTGCGACGGAAAATTACGCATTTCTCTAGTATAAATATTAAATATATGCCATACCATACCTACCCTATACGATATTATATTCAGATACATATTAATATTAATATACAGTAATAACATATTTCAACAAATCAATAAATAATCTACTTGGAGCTCTTCGATCCTCCCATATTTTACCGATTAATTTCATTCTGGTATTCTCCCTTATTTTTCGGAATACGACTTACGTGATATTGGCGGAATTGTGGAATGGCAACTCCACAAATGCCATAAAACAAGGAGTGAAGTGATAATGTATGAGTTTAAGTTAAGGTTAACTTACTAATTAGTATTAATGGTAGCTACATAAAAGGTTAACGATGTTATAGTAATGATGTTCGGATGTTTTCCAATTCAGGAACATATTTTATGTATTACTAGCTATGACCGCGGCGTTGCCCGCGTCGTAATTTTTCGGTATATAAGGATCCTATGAGTTATTTCAGAACTAAAAGTACCAATATACCAAATTTTATCAAACTTCGTTCAGACGTCAAATTGCTTTTAAAACTTGCATTGTTTGTATCTGTATGTATGTTTATTTGTTTAGGACAAATCTTGCAAGCTGAATTAGAAACACATCATCGTATCCTACGGAGTTTAATAAGTTGGTTCATTTCCGATGATTAACGAAGTGGTAACGCTGGTTACAAATCTCTAGGACATTGAAGCGACAATAAAACTAGGGGAAGTAGGCAAGTATCAGACACGCATAGACTTAGGACTCCATAGCCAACAGCAAAGACCAACAATGAAAACTATATTGTAATCGACAAATTTCTACATGATTTTATAAACACCTGTGTAGCGGTTATAAATATCTATACTATGTGCCTTGCAGAGCTTATAGTATCTGAATAAAGTGAATTTAAAATACAGACAGACGAACATGGAGACACTTAATGTTCCTTGTCGGACTAAGGAACCACATAAAGAAATTATAAAGCACAAACAATGTAAGAATCATATAAGCACAGAACATACAGGAACGATGATACATAATACGATGATAAGCATGATAAGCATGACCTGAATCGACATCATCGAATAAACTCCTTATACTTACTTGTATTTTCCGTGCAAGCATTTTTTATATACATAAGTTTTGTTCTGTAAACCATCAGTTTTTGTTTACCAACTTCACTTTATTTTGCTGTCTGGTCTGTGGGCACATTAATACCTCAGACAATTTAAGATATATGGAATATGCCTCACTTCCACAGACTATATAAGAGACACTCAATTCATATTTTAGTTTTTGTGTGGAACAGTGTTGCCAATTTATATATTAATTCGTTTGTTCCAATTTCCTATTTACTTTATATTGTATTTTTGTACCTAATGTGTAATTTTTATTATTGTTAATTTTTTATTTTATGTGACATTTCCGTGCGTGACGTCACCTGCCGTTCCCAACGGAAGACCAGCGCTGGTTGTTATTAACCAGCATTATGCTGAGTTGGGGCCGGCTTATGGCAAAAAACTTAACTAACTTAACTAACATCCAGGATTAGCTCCAGATAAAGGAACTCTTCAACGGCTAACAGCACAGACAAGAAATTTTGTGTACGTATTTTATTATGATAGCTGGTTTTAAGCTTTACCATGACATGGTTGCTGCACTCATGGCTCGGTCCTGACTAGGGAACTCCTCAACGGTTAATAGCACAGACACGAAATGTTATATACGTTAAATTGTGACAGCCTTTTCTAAGTTTTACTATGATATGGCTATAATCAAAAACAATTTAAAAAAAAAGCTTCTTTATTTAAATGTTTTAATTAACTTATTTATCGATTACTCGGATTTCTACTCATCGGATTGAGATATCAAGTACACCAGTTTTTAAGTCACCCCTAACGTGATATGCGAACTATCATACATACAAACAGACAGAAACGACTTAATAAAAACTTGTTGTTAGCCTATTATAAGTACCCTAGACCACTTTTTTTAAAATTATCTTCATTGTACAGTTTTTTTGGTAGTTACTGCTTACTATAAGTAATAGAATAGACAAATTAAATGAAAAGTATATAGCGATTTATTTTCAGTCCTCTTCATTCAAACGAAGTAATATCATCCCCATGCATCGGAAAAAGTCTGCGAAAGAGACCGTCATTATTTTGCGGTGCCAATAAAAATGCCATTGGCTCGCTATTTTTATAATGCCGTATACCTTCGCCGTATACCTTCACAGTATAGCTTCACCGTATACTGGGCTGACCTTATTTAGAAGCCTACCTGTGAGCGGTAGCGGTATGTATGATTTGAATTATATCTAAAACAGAAAGTGAGATTCGGTTTTTTTATCACTTTCTAACATAAAAACTCGTCGAGTCGGCTAACTTTTCAATAATATTGTAGTTTTGAAAATTCTATTTATGTAATCGATATCTACCTTTATTCGATATCTATTTACAATATATAGACGTGGTATCTCACGTAAAGTATTTTATGACAATTTACTAATTACTAGCTGCGCCCTGCGGTCCGCCTGTGTGGATTATGATGATATTGCTGTGTGAAAAAGAAACAACAAACACTCATACACATTTATAATATTAGTGTGATGTGATAATAACTTTGTCAACGTTGGTAACAATAATGTCTCGAAGATGCCTCAATAGAGCTTTCGGTGAGTAGTGGAGAGGCAGACATTCTTTTGACATTCAGGTAAATTATAATAACATAATATTTGAAGGGCCAAATAAGGTATCATTTCTAGGATTAACCGCTGAAGATTTAAATTGGAAACAACGGAGTTTTTTTAGTTAAGTTTGTTTAATGATAATTAAAGAACACTGGTAGCGAGCGTACCTAGGACACATTGTTTTACTCCTAATATACTCCTAAGGTCTAACTTCTGAGTTCAAGAGACCCTCGGGCGGCCTGACAAACTCTGACACCAGAGGCAATACAATACCTCACACGACGAGCAAACTTATTATTTGGGGACGAAGTACTGACTTTGCACGAGCATACATTGCCATAGAAAAACACATTAGAGTTATTTATGGGGCATCAACCTTGAATTCCTGTAGGCCACTTTTCAAACAATTAAAAATACTGCCACTTCCATGTCTATACATTTACGACATATGCTAGTTTTATTACACAACACAGTACAGATATATTTTTAAGAAAGCTAGTGAAGTTTTTCCTCGAAACTCAAGGAACAGAAATAGATTAGTTGCTAATTATGCCCAAAGAACCACACAATACAATAAAAGTTGTTATTCGATGTCTATTAAAATATATTGTATTGTATGTATTTAATGAAACGGTTGCATTAGCGAGGGTTATTTAAACACAAAAGTGAGTTTTTTAATAGTATCACTCGACTGTTTTAATACCTAGTTTTGTGCCATTTCATACATTACTTTATCTTTACTCATGCAATAGGAACTTACTTTTGATGACAGAAAAAAGGTCGTCATATTTTTTTATTTAGCTGGTAGAAGCTCGTATATAATATTCGTTGCTGTTTTTGTGATGTCAGGCGGAATCAAATTCTCCTCACTAACACTGCTGTCGGCCATTTTTAATCAGGATAAAACTTTTGATCAGCAACAACACATTAAATTGGTTAGGAACTATTAATGTAAAGTAAATTATGGTGCCAAAATACAGTCCCCAGCGAATTCGCGCGCAGACGGTATAACACGCGCTGCCATAGATAATAAATGGCAAAAGCTCTCGTTGTATGGAGCTAAACTGGTGCTTTTATGGGGAAAAAATATATTATAACATACGAGTTTAGTTCAAAAAACAGTGTTATAATGTTTATTTTCTTATTAGATACTTGCCGTGCGTAAAGTTTGTTATTATGTCACCATTTTTGAGTTCATAATCCGTATTTTACGATATGAGTGTAGAAAAATTAAATTAACGTAGCATATCAAGGTACTGACTATTGCAAAACTTTAAAAATTAATTACTTAAGAGCCTGGTTGCTGGATCATAATTTTTACTGTCTAAATGATTATTTCACAGTAAGTTCATTTTTTTTTAAATATTTCTTTGATTTTTTATTGCATAATGCTTGTACCTACCTATATTTGATAATTTATAATTTAATTGCATGCTATTTAATTAACAAAATGTGTCAGCTGTTTTCATTATACACTGCCCTTCAAAACTTAGTACCACAATTCTAAAATAAATAGTTTTGTTCCGTTAAATTGCTTGGCTCTCCTACTTATCGGACTAAGATACCAAGTACATCAGTTTTTAAATCCAAACCCAACCTATCCAACAGTGAAAATTGCATCGCAATTGTACCAGGTTTTAATGTGATGCGCGTGCATACAGACACCTATTTTTTGGATTTGTATCTTTAAAAAAAGTTTAAAACGTTACTAATGTATAATAAACCACAATTTTAAAGAAAGTTTATAAAATTTGCTATAAGATGATTTCATTTCAAAATTCTGAGTTCAATAGTTTAGGAAAAAATTGCAATTTTAAAAGTGTGGTACTAAGATTTGAAGGCCAGTGTATTTACTTCAATTTATACTCACTTTGAAGCAAATAATAGTAGTTTATGAAGCGGTTGCATAATGAGGGGGAATTAAAACACGATAGTGACATTTTTAATAGTATCACTCGAGTGTTTTAATACCTAGTTATGTGCCGTTTCATACACTACATTATCTACACGCTGCATGCGTGTAGATAATGGAAGATAATGGAAGGAACTTACTATAAATGAAAAAAATATATGTAGTATTATTTTCTTGATATTGCTGGTAAAAGCGCGTTCGTCATGTTCGTTGTTGTTGAGGTGGAGTCAAATTCTCCTCAATAACGCTGTTTCCACATGTTTAGCACATCATTGGCACATTTTTAATCAGGAAAAAGCATTTGATCATTAAAAAAATCACATTAAATTGGTTCACATAAAATCCAGTCCACAGCGAATTCGCATATTTGCGGTCAAACACACGCCACCATAGCTGATAAATGACGAAAACCCTCGTATTACGCCAAACCGCCAAACCGCTGCTTTTATGGAAAAAAATATATATTATAACATTGTTTTGTTCAAAAAACAGTGTTAAAATGTTTTTTTTCTGATTAGAGACGTGCCGTGCGTAATGTATGTCAATAAGCCATCATTTTTGAGTTCATAATCCAGATTTTACGGTATGAGTGTAGATACAATATATTATTTTCTATTCTACCTAAGTAAAAGATAACAACAGATAAATCGATACACTTATCAACAATCTGTCAACTTTTGAGTAACCCCAAGTTAGGTAACGAGTTGACAGCGCTTGAAAGTTGTCTAACTTGATAATAAATATTTAACTTTCTAATTGGTTAATTTATGACAACAATAATATGATGATTGACACTTTAACCCGTTTTAGTTTAATTTAATAAAATAACATGCAAATAGTATAGTTTTATTGTTTAAACAAACAAACAAACAAAAAGTTTTTATTGGCACAACAAATAAAATATACAAAAATATAATTAGTACCTAATAATACAAATTAACTTGAACATTATAAGCTACACAAGTGTACCACAAGGGCCAGTGCTCAGCAAAAATGTCCAGTGCTAGACACTGGACGCTGATTTTCAGAAAGGCCCCACGCGGGTTATGATGATGGGTGATTTTGTTATTTTTCTGCGTCTTTGTGCAACAACACCCAGAATTCTTTAGTTCAAAAAACAGACGTAGACGTAGTTAACAGAAATGTAATCGCTAGAAACAAATTCAAGTTTATATATCAATCTCTTCGGACTAGGCGCTTCTATAATTATGATAGAACTTCACTTACAGGTAAGTTCGTTTAATCAATAATTATTTACCGCGTTGCAGACTGGCACTGATGACTTCAATGATTTGCCTTTGCTCAGATTATAAAGAACATTGATACAGTGGTTATCTGAAATATGCTTTTAGAACGACAATAATAATAAAATTATAATAGCTTAGAATGGATACCTAATAACTGTTACTCAATTATTGTTAATATTGTACTACATTATAAAATGAAAATGAAAATGATTTATGTGCTAGAAACATGGTAAAATAGATATGGTATAATTATAAAATAGACCAGCATGTCCCGCCAAAACTTGGCATACAAAAATTTAACACACATTTATATTACATTCATTAATAAAATAATACAATTTGAAATTATACGAACGTTAACATTAAAAGTAAATTAATCATGGGTACACAACAACAAAAAAACATGTCACATATAAAATTATTTAAAAATAAAGTGATAATATGGGCATGTCAAAACTATGAAATAAAAATATTTATTAATTATACTAATTATACAATAATTCAATATGCCCATGTCAAAACTATGAAATTAAAATATTTATTAATTATACAAAACATATTATATATTTATATTATATTTTATTTATATTTATTATATATTTATTAATTATATATTTATATTTATTAATTATATTGAATAATTCAACAAAACGTAAAAAAAAAACACTCATAACTTACACATTTTAAAATCAAAAAATTCCTTAATGTCATAGAAACAGTTTTCAGTTAGCCACTTGTGTAGTTTAACTTTAAAATGCTTAATTGGTAGCTCCCTGATTGTTTTTGGAATTTTGGTAAAAACTTTGATGGCCATATATTTAATTTGTTGAATATTAATTTCATTCTTTTGACATCTTATAAAGTATTATTTTTATTTTGACATAGACTTATTTCATTATTTGACGTCCTTAATTTTTTTAATTGATTAATAATTTTTCGAATGATAATTTTAGTTTTATTGGTTATTTTATCGCTCAAATTCATGTTTTAATTCATTTGCACACCATTTGTCATGTTAGAATGTATACCATTAGTATATTAAAGTTTTACCTCGTCATACATAACTATTGCACGTAAATTCTGGCAAAATAAATCAAATAAATAAATAAATTTGTTTACATAAAATTTAAACGTATAAGTAGCAATTTCGTCTCAAAATGTACAATTTTTTTTTTTTTTTTTTTTTTTTAATAATAATTAAATGTAATAAATTACTTTGTTTCAATCTAAATATGTCTTGCTAGTGTAAATATGTCACACTATTATGACTTTGTCATTGATACCTAAATTTAAATTCATTTCTGTTAAACGTATGTGAAGGTTCAAAAATTCTGAAAAATTAAAATGTTTCTCAATTACAAAGTTGATTGTGATTTCACGATTCCAAGTCTCGTTTCCGTTTGACAACTGGTTTAATTAAGATCTGGTGCCTCTACTATGTGTTACAAGTACAAATAACTTTGAACTATTGGCGGTTTTCACAATATTCGATGTCTGGCTAGCCTTCGGCTTGTTTCAAAGTGGCATTCATTTTCAGATTGTTCAATCACCGTTCAAATATTCGGGGCTCCAGCTTCTCTGCATAGTATAAAACAAAGTTGCTTTCCGCATTTGTCTGTCTGTCTGTATATCAGCTAACTCTTCCACGCAACGCATTTTGATGCGGTTTTCACCATCAGTTAGATAATATTTCAAGGAAAGTTTATATATAATTACAAGCATAAGATACCTAAATGTAGCAATGGGGAAGGCGGTGAGGAAAGCGAGCCGCTGTGCCTACCCCCGAAACGGAGTGAAAGTCTAGTATGCGAGAGCTTCACATGTTTCACATATTTTTTTCAATTATACCCGTGCAAAGCGAGAGCGGGTCGCGTGTTAATTAATAAAAATAAGAGTTTTAATATTTAAACAGTTACAGAGACCAATGCAAAAATGTAGCACCAACGCTCTTGATGCTTTATGACAGACTTGTTATTATTTCGTGTTCCTTATAGCGAGTAATCGACATTTTCCAGTTTTCCCGTGGCAACTTACTATTTTCCGGGATAAAAGTATCCTATGTTAGTCCTATGTACAAAGTTTCATCAAAATCAGATCAGCAATTTTTGCATGAAACCATAACCATAAACAAACATACAAACAAACAGACAAAGTTTCACTTTTATATATTGGTGTGGATGAGCCTTGGGGGTCTCGAATGCAAAGTGGATAATCATTATTGCTTGTATCTCTTTTCTGTGGGGACGGGATAACGTGCTCCGTATTGCTACGGACAAGGAGCGCTCAAAATGGATGTCTACGCTGCCGCGCTGTAGCATCTCGTAGCACTTTTCGTAGCACGACATATTGTAGCAATTGTTAGCTGCGAGCTACTACGATAGTCGATAGAATAAATACCCTATAATGGAAAAATTTGGATCACGGACGAGATTTGAACTCGCATACTGTGCCTCTGCGCGGCACATGCCTCTACCAATTCCGCTACCGTGACTTACGAGTATGCATCGCCATCCAAATTTTTCCACTAGCTTCTTGAACCCGTCTTATGGGGACGGTAACGCCGAATTGGTAGAGGCATGTGCCGCGCAGAGGCACAGTATGCGAGTTCGAATCTCGTCCGTGATCCAAATTTTTCCATTAGAAAATTATGGTCTGATATCATAAATGTTTAATAAAAGCGTACCTACTAATGGTATCTCTGAAATCAAGTCTCACAAAATTGGAAGGACTCTATACTCTCTGCCATCTAAAACTCTTCTACTAATAGAGTTGAGATTTCCATAGTACGGGACCCGAATCGCACGACCTAAAGGTAAATCGGGTCGGGTAGGACGGCGACCGCACCGACCATCGAATCAGCGCATGCATTAATTGGATTCTGAAAAACGGATGCATTCTGCGTCCTGTTTTATATTGACGTCGCGTTAAGGAAATGTTTAACATGCTTTACGTAATACTTGTCGGCTGTTTATGGCTATATTTTTTTATTGATTTTTGCATACAATACAATATGAGGTTCTTAAACCTGTTGATGCTTAAACAGTTAAAGTAGGTGTTGGCAACACCGTGTGAAGCTACTTTGAGCCCAAGCGTTTTGGTGGGAAATCTTCGGTGAACGAAGGAGCCGAAGTAACCCAAATTCAGTTGAGTTTCAGCCGCCGTCAGCGCAGGCTGTATATTAGTCATACTTTTGTGTTTGTGATTTATTTGACTTGTTATATTTTAAACTAGCTTACCCGCCTGCGACTACGTTCACGCGGACTACAGTTTATCGAGAAAAACAGCATCCTACGTTCTTCTAGGATATTAAAAACCAATGCAAAAGTAGACTTAGACTTCTTGGTTATGGCTTCTATGGCTTGTTGTTGGTATAGCATCAAATACTTACTCTGTGGCACGAAAGCTCTTGATGATTTTTGACAGACTTGTGATTTCTTTTCCATGGCAACCGTTCCTTACAGTGAGTTTTCAACATGTTCCAGTTTTCCCGTGGTCCGTGGTTTCAGTCTATATATGTGTATATATATGTATATATATACATATACATATATATATATATATATGTTATATATATGATATATATATATATATATAAAACTTCCATGAAAAATAATCTAACTGATGGTGAAAACCACATTAAAAACCATTGCGTATTTTAAAAGATTGTGCGTTACAGACAGATGACGGAAAGCGATTTTGTTTTATGCTATGTATTGGTAATAATCTATATTTCAAGACATATTGTTTCCATAAACACCCTCGTGTAGTGAGTACGTGTGCGTAACCTGTACTTTCAGTTTAACATAATGATTTGAAATGATGGTGAAAATCAATACGTATATTTATATATATTTACAACAAAACATAAATTATTAAAAGCTTTTATTTAACTTGCAATGTTTGTATGTATGTCTGTATGTATGTCTGTATGTATGTCTGTATGTATGTCTGTATGTGTGTATGTTTGTTTACGTTAAATCTTGCAAGTTGAATTAGAACCACTTCCTCTTATCCCACGGAGTAGAATTTTTGCATGTTGGTTCAGTTCCGATGACAATGCATTTTTATGGTAAGCATGATCTGAATGGACATCAAGGAACAGCTCCATATAAAGGAACTCTTCAACGGTCTACAGCACTTACATGAAATTTTGTGTACACATGCTATTATGATAGCTGGTTTGAAGTTGTGCCACGACATGGCTGCAGCACTCCAAGTTGGCTCCTGACAAGTAACTCTTCAACGGTTAACAGCATAGACAAAATGTTGTATACGCATTTAATTGTGATAGCCCGTTCTAATTTCCATCATGACATGGTTACTGCATAAAAACTTTTTTTAATGTTTTTAAATTAACTTATTATTAGCATACACTTATTAGCAGCTGATGTTCAGTTCAGGTGAGCAAGTCATTGATGCATATATAAGGTTATGACCTTACCATATGTGATTAACAGATGCATATATGCGGCGTTAACAACTTTTTGACAAATGGACTATCAAGCACTTCTTCTTCTTTTCTGCCCGATATGTTGAATTTCGTAAATTAACACATGTTATAACATCAATTGCTTTTAGCATTATTCAGGTAATTTGGTTTCAGTCAAACTCTGGACCCACAAAAAACCTACTAACGAAGAAAGCACATTAATTTATGTGTTTAACAAAATTTATGATAACACATTATGTAAGTATGTATACAAATATTAAGTTATATAGTTGTATATAGTTATATAGTTTATATAGTTGTTTTTTATATATTAACTTTTTTGTTCCAAAGTAAGTCTCCATCACTCACCGCAATGTTTATTTTATATTCCTGTCCACCCAAAGGTTGCCTGTAAGAAATTGCAAATAGCGATAAGGCCGCCTATTGTACAACATTAGATTTTATATATAATTACTGTTATATTTTTTTTTATTGTAATGTGTTCAATAAAGAGTTATTGTATTGTATTGTATTAATTTGTCGCGACTGAGTTTTTGTTAGTATTTACACTACCATAAGACTAAATATTATAATTATGGCACTACACTATGTTACAACAAAAATGCTCCTGGTTATTAACGATACTTAGAGATGTTTTTTTTTTATTGATTTATTTATTTATGAGAGTATATATTATATATTATACCTTCTGGTGGGCATTACAGTAGCCCAGTTTGTCCACCCAAGAGACATGTTGCAAACAATTTTATTAGGGCGTAACGAAATTCATGGCATGTTTGAGTAGCATTAAAGGCATGTTACTGTGCCTAACGTAGTACATATAATTGATTTACTAGCCTATGATTTAATATCTTTCTATTAGTAGATTTAATGTTAGGACGACCTTGACTCTTAACACTCAAGGTCCAAAATACTAAAACTAAGTTAATTTAAATATATCATCTACACAAATCACATATTAAAAGTAAAATAACAACATATACAAAATCCTACGTCTTTTGATAGATTAAAGCTACAACCATAGCTAGCATGTGAAGCTCACTGGTTGTACACTCGAACAAATCCATATCTCGAAACTAACTAAGCACAGTATTGAGTAGACGTATCGCCCGTGGTAATGGCGCCTGTCTCCCTAGTCCGGTCCTGCATAACGGCTCCCCAAGCAGCTTATGTCGATGAGCTCTCACATAATTATCGTTAGTAACAACATATAACATACTCGTAATAACACAAGTATTGTTAATAACAAGGATCATTTTTGTCTAAATTAAAATAATCTCAATAAATCAGCCCAGTTTATGTCAATTAGACATGAAGGTTCCGGGCACTCCATTCAGCATGACTGTGTGTTAATCACACGTGGCACAAAAGGTCACACACTCGGCCTGCGTGCGAACCGTGTGATCAATAACGTTAATAATTGAAATCCGTCGGGTTGCGGAACTCTTCATTTTGTTTAATTTCCATTTCAGCCGTGGGCTGGAAAATATGGCACAGGGCGGGCGGAAACATGTTGCTTACAATTTTATTTGGGCATAACGAAATTCATGGAATGTTTGAGTAGCATTATAGGCCTACTGTACCCAATGTAGTACACATAATTGATTTACTAGCTATGATTTAATATCTTTCTATTAGTAGATTAGATGTTAGGACGACCTTGACTCTCATTTGAAAGTGTATTCATCCTTCACAAAAGATTACAAACAGTGGAAAGAGGGTAGGGAGGCCTTTGCCGTGCAGTGGGACACCGTAGGCTTTTAAGAGGATTCGATACCAAACAATGTTTACTTTGTTGATTCCTTTGAGAGTGGCCGCTCGTGAGATTAATTTGTTACGTCGGTGGATTCTTATAAAACAATAGGTACCTGCATGTTCAAGAAACCGCGGCTGGATGACGCAATACTCGAGTATTTACACCAGGTACCTTCTGGAACACACCAGTGGCACCTAGGTTATTGTAACGCTCAATAGCTTGCATGTTTAGAAAACCCGTATTTTAGGTAAACATTTGTCACAACTTTATTTCGTATGTTGAAATTTTATTTTTATAAGTTTAGAAAAAAAACCGTAGAAGAACCGAGGTTATCGACATAGCCCTCAGAATTTGCAGGTTGAAGTGGCAATGCGCAGGCCATATAGTGCGCAGAGCCGACAACCGCTGGGGAATAAAGGTTCTGTAATGGTGACCACGAACAAGCCAGTGAAGTGTACGGAGGGTTTCCCTACACACGATGGACGGACGACATTGTAGCCATCGCAGGGAGTCGGTGGATGGAGGCAGCACAAGACCGTTCGTCGTGGCGCTCTTTGGGGGAGGCCTATATTCAACAGTGGACTGCTAATGGCTGAAATGATGATGATGATGATGAAGTTTAGAAAAGCAATTTGTTAGCTTAAATAGCAGTTAAAAAATTCTAATTGTGCGTTCTAGGATTAAATTAATACTGGAACTTGTGCTAGGTTAAAAAAAAAAGGAAAAAAAAGTTATTTATTTATTTAATAGGTAAATAAATAACTTTTACCATTGAAATTAAGTGGCACGTAGGTACCTTTTTTTATTATTTCGGACTAGGCAATCGTTTGACCACGTCCTCACCTGATGGAAAGCGATGATGTGGTCGAAGGTGTAGCACGCTTGCCTAGTAGATACCTATTCACTCTTGACTTGAACACACCGGGGTTATAATTTACCGGAAACACTGACGAGGGCAGGGCATTCCACTCTTTTGCAGTTCTTATAATAAATGAAGAAGCGTAACGTTTCGTTCTTGTGCGAGGTATTTCAATTGCTGATCGTCTAGTCGTACGGTGATGGAAAGGTGATGGGGGAATCAGGTTGTGCAGTTCTTGTGCACACTCTCCATAGTGCAATCTGTAGAATACCGCCAGGCTTGCTACCTCACGTCGATGAACCAGACTTTGAAGCTTACTTTTTACCAGAGTGTCATCCCCAATGAGCCTGATAGCACGTCTCTCAATTGAATCCAAATACTCGAGCTGATACTTGGCAGAACCGTCCCAGAGGTGGCAGCAGTTCTCCATACAAGATCGGACCTGTGCTTAATAAAGATTCAAAAGCTGTCCCGGTGTGAAGTACCGCCTAACCTTAGACAAAATACCAAGTTTTTTTGCAGCTACCTTGGCTTTGGATTCAATATAAGACCCAAAATTTAGGTTTGATGTGAGTTCGACACCCAAGAGCTCCAAATGGTCGCCTTTTGGTATTGTTACACTTTGGAAAGACGGAGATCGGCTTAGAGGACTATTTTTAGCAGAAAACAAACACGCCTGCGTTTTAGTAGCATTAAACTTAACCAGGTTAGCATCGCCCCAATCGGACACGGCTTCTAAGGCTAAATTTAAACGGTCTACCATAGCCTCTCTCTCTGAAACTGGGCCTACAAAAGTTTCTAGAATACGCGGTAGGTACCTTCTAGAAAGAACTGGATCCGTGCGACGCGTTATAAATAGAGCGCGCATCGGCTCCTTGGAGCAATCTTGACTTGACATTGGGAATGAAACGATTAAAGTGATTCGAAGCGAGTATCCAGTGATAATTGATTAGTGTGTGCAGTCGAGTCAAAGAGTGTTTGAGTATTATTTGTAGATTTAATTTCATTTTGTGTTTTTTTTTAATATAAGTTTTAATTTTTGGTTTCATTGGCATACATTTATTTTATCCGAACCCCAGCTCGTAACAATATGTTATTTTTTTATAGAATTTACGTTACGTGGCAAACCTCTTTTCACCCCTTAAGTTGTAACGAAACGTTTTGTTATTGATGTTAATTGCTAGAATATAGTTATGTATTTTAGGCTTATATGTTTAAACTTAAAAAGGTTTTGGATTCTAAAATATAAGTCAAAAGTTTCAGCGAAAAAATATGGCTGGTTCAACTGCTTGTAACTTTAAAGTGACAAAAAACTGAAAAAAATAAGGTGCATAAACCTAGTAAATAATGTGTAAAGTACATGAAAAAAAAAACACCGAAATCTGACAACATCAGGAGGTAGAAAAGAGGTTTTTCTTATTTTATGGACAAGGACGCGATACATAATAAAATTTATAAAAGTTTAGTAGATTGGTAATTAAAGTCACGTAAGGCTTTAATCCATACCTATATATAAGAGTGAAATGTTGTCTGTTTGTTTCTTTGGGGAGCTTTCACGCGATAACGGCTGGACGGATTTTGATAAAATTTGGAATGGAGATAATTTTATACCCTGGAATAAAAAGTATCCCATGTTGGGATAAAAAGTATCCCATGTTGGGATACTTTTTATCCCGGAAAAATGGAAAATTCCGCGGAATAACTGGAAAATGTTGATTACTTGCTGTAAGGAACGGTTGCCATGGAAACAAAATAACAAGTCTGTCAAAAAACATATCCCAAAAAATAATAATAAATATAAAAATAATATTTTAATATCCTAGAAGAATATAGAATGCTTTTTTCGCGATAAACTGTAGTCCGCGCGGACGAACTTGCCGGCGGGTAAGCTAGTAACTTAATGAAAAATGTAGGTACCTAACTACTTAGTTATGGGGTTATAAATGAAGTCACGTGACTTACAACAACAAAACTTCATGAACCTTAATCATTATTTAACCATCACAAAATGATTTACTAAAATTATCAACACGATTCCAACTGTTTAGCGAACGTCACAAAATGCGCCTTTAATCGTTGATAACTCGTTTATAAACGGTTAACTTTTTGCCGTAACTTTTGTACGGAAATGTGTCTCGGAAAAATGTGGCACTGACATGGGTGTAGTCAGGTAATAAAGGGCTGTAAGCTATCTATTAAAATTTTTTTTTTTGGTTATTTCAATACATTTGCAAGATGTCTAATGCCATACCATTGTAAAACAAGTAGCTGCGCCCCACGGCTTCACCCGCGTGTAATGTGATGATGGATGATGATGAAAAGTAGCCTATGTGGCATCAAATTTCACCCAAATCCATTCAACCGTTTGAGTGTGAAGGAATAGCAAACATACACAACACACTTCTATAGATAGATGGCGCTGATCAGTTTTTATGTATTTTATGACTTTTTGTATAAACTGTCAGTTCTAATGTATGGAGTTCTGCATCGCGCATACGAAATTTTCCGCTGGATAAGAAAGTATTCATTTTTAAAACTCTAATCTCTGATTAGCCTGTTTACGACAGTGCTACACTTCCCTGATTTATAATATTATATACTAACTTTCCCGCCCGCGACTTTGTCCGCACAGACTAATTCTTATCGCGAAAAAAACCATCCTAAGTACATTTAGGATAATAAAAACCAATGCAAAGTTAGGTAAATCACCAATGCTCCTGAAGTTTTACGACAGACTTGTTATTTCGTTTCTATGGTAACCGTTTCTTACAGCGAGTAATCAACATTTTCCAGTTTTCCAGTAGAAACTAACAATTTTGCGGGATAAAAAGTATCCTTTATTTTATTCAAGGGTATAAGCTATCTCCATTCCAAATTTCATCAAAATCCGTCCTGCCGTTATTGCCTGAAAGCTCCCCAAACAAACAAAAAAACAGACAACGTTTCGTTTATATATTGGTATGGATAATATTATAATATTATAATATAATATAATATTATATAAAAATAGTGTGAATTGTGATAGCTGGAAAAAAAATGCTAGTAAGCATTAATTTCTCTTATGTCGATATCTTCTACGATAACATGACACGCGCAACTAGTTGAATAATCTAATATAGCGAACAACAAACCTGAATTTGTATTTTTGTGTTTTTCAGACTATTACAAATGTCCAATCTGGGGAGTCCTTTATTTTTTTGAATGAGTTTTTTGATTTATTTCTTTTTTCGAGCCACGTGTCTTCTTTTGTGTAATATAAAGTCTTTAAGCTTGCTTTTCATATGAGTTAGTGCTCTGGTGTCAGAGTTTGTTAGAACCCACGAGGGCCTCTGACCTGTCTAAACGATTGGTATTAATCAATAACATCCGGAACCCACAGCATCCCGTGCCCACTGCCCTCCGAAACACGCAACGATGGAAAACCGCACATAACTTAGAATAGTAATTAGTGCGGAGCGAAGGGCCGAACCCGGTATCGTCGAATTCTAACTCGCTCTAACTTGTATACCGCTAGGCTACCATCGCTCATGCTGGCTTCCGAGGGTGGCCTGATTTCTTACCCCAGTGAAATGATTTCCTCATTACGTCCATAAGAAGCAGTATAATTTACGATAAAACGCTTGCACGTTAATCATGTTTGAGCACGCTTGGCACAGTCATTTTGTACTTGTCTGTACTTGCCGACCATTTTGACCCAGTCGAGTATGGTTTCGTATTATAAAATAGCTGGAAGTCACTGAAATTTATAATATATCGTAAGTTAGTATTTTAGTACTTATTATTATGATATTTAAGTTGTTTTTGCAATATCTTCGTTCAAGGAAAGTGTTGTATTTTGGAGCGACGCCTCTTTAAAAATGGTCGAATGACTCTGAAAAAAGTAAAGTAAGAAGATGGTTTCAGAAGAATACTGGTATTTTTTTGTAAGTCCATTACAGAATCAACCAATCCCTTCTGGAATATTCTGCTCGTGTCACCTAATATCACTTTTAAAGTATTATATTAATTATAATACCACATACTCGTATAATTTGTAAGCTAAAATGAAATGATCAATTATACTTAGAACTTATATAGGATTATGAATATCTCGAACAAGTTCACCTTTTCCACGAAAATATCCGAAAATGTGGGCGGCGTTACAAAGGAAAGTATTAGACTCGTTAAAAAAGGAAAAACTGTCATTATTATAATCGTTTACTTCTATAGAATGTCCCAAAATAGATAGTTCTGTAACAGCCGCTAACTAAAAAAACCTATTAACGCAACATTATAATCGCTTTGGACATTATAAGTTACGATCGTTTTATTATGTTAATGCAAATATGCTTTTAACCTTTTGTTTTGGCGTAAAGTTTATTTAAGCGTCCCAATGAGCGGTCTTATCGCTCAGAGCGATCTCATCTTGACAACAGTGCACACGGTGGTTTTTAGTCAATAAACAAACACAACTGAACAAACTGACAACAAACAAACAAACTGTTTTTTTATTTTTATTTATCTTATTTTTTTCTCCTGTCGTACATAATGATAAATGATAATATTGTTATTATATATATTTTTTATACTAGTGTATTACTTATAATAAATATTCTTATGTATTATTTTATTTATTCTTAAAATTTTAGTTTATAGCTACCTATTTCTATTCACTTTCGTTATTTTTTTTACTGCACCGCTACAATTTTTCTTGCACTTCCAGGTTGACTGGTAGAAAATGCTACTTAGCATTAAGCTTCGTTGTACATTGTATTTGTGTGCTAAAGAATAAATAAATAAATAAACCAATATGTATAACACTTAAAATATACACGTGAGGCACGTAAGCGATTACGTAAATTTTCCTTACATTTTTAATCATTTAACAGCCTACATAAATTGAGGATAAATTTGTACTATTGACCCACATAAACTGCACGTTCTATTTTCTCTATTCCATATAATAATTGATAGTAGCGACGAAACATTCGCACACAAAAGTGTGGCCGCCCGATATTATTGCCTCAAACCAAAGTTATATCACAGCACACAATCCTCGTTACTCTACTGTCCGTAAGGATATAATTATGTGTACAAAGTTATAGCCAACAGAGGCACAACTTTGATGCACTAGTTGGCGCATCTGCGTTTCCATATAACTTTTGTATACCTTTCATGGTTTGCAAAGTAACTTTTAATGTTGTGCAATTCAGAGGGGCGTGTTAATAGTTCAGAATGTTATTTCACTGATCAGTGAATATAATCAACATAGATCACAGAACTTTATTTACAGATAGACACCGGGATAGCTTTTGCATCTTTACCAAGCGCAGGTTCGATCGTGTATGCAGTATCGGAGCCATTTTTGGGACGGTTCTGCTAAGTACCAGTTCGAGGCTTCAGATTTAATTAAAAGACGTGCTAAAAAGCTTATTGCTTTAGTAAAGAGTAGACTCCAAAGCCTGGCTCATCGACGTGAGATCGCAAGCCGGTCGATATTAAACAAATTGCACTATAGAGGTTCGCTAGAACTGGATAACCTTATTTCCATCACCTTCATCGGCAAAGCGCCCCCTTTTTATGATAGGAATAACTCGCATATGAATGAAGCCTTACGCTTGTTCATTTATTATAAGAACTGCAAAGTAGTGAAATAATCAGCTCTCGTCTGTGTTTCTGGTAAAATATAACTCACATGTGTTTAAGGCAAAAGTGAATAGGTATCAACTCATCTTCAGCCACATCGTCGCTTTCCATCAGGTGAGATCGTGGTCAAACGCTTGCTTGGTCTGAAGAAGCGTAACACTGTGTTCTTATGGGTTGTATTACCGCCTTGATAATGCTTTTTGATCACGTTGTACATTACTACTTGTGCACTCTTCATACTCCTAATCAGTAAAAACCGACAAGCGACTTCTGACTTTACGCTGGTAGTCCAGGCTTTATCGGCCTTGTTTTGACGGGCATGTCCTCGAGCTTATTTTTAATGTGTAATATCTTTCCGCTCCCATTCCTGCAATCTAAGGGAGTGATTTCGTGAAAATTGAAACATTTTAACATGTGTAACAGTGAACCAGTTGACCAATGAGCGTGCGCGTTGCTAGAGCACAGCCCAGATATGATATAACAGAGCTTCGGATGTCTTATTAGTGTTAATGATAAAACATAGGCTGAACCGAGCGATGACAAAACAGAGCTTGATGTTATACATCATTTTCTCCTACTGTAACGCTCGCTCGTTTTTTTGTGTAAATATAATCGGAAGCAACTAAAAAAATATTATAAATTTCCATAATATTATCAAAAAAGTACCGCTTCTCATGAAGTGAAATGTGTGTGATATTTGGCTTAATTAAACTACCGCGCATCAAGTGATCGTTTAATGAATGAAACAACAATTGGTCGTCGTAAACAAGACGTAAAGACAGGTAAATCATCAAATGTAAAATGTTAACGGTCTTCAGAAAGTTCTGAAACTAACACCTGGAACTTTACTCCTTTTAAGTTTTATAAACTAAAATAGCAAACAGAATCGTTAACCCTAAGCACACCCGGCCACAAACACGTAGTCCTTGGACTGCCGCCAACTAATTAGTCATGTAAATGGAAACTACACAACGCATTGTTTGGGTATTTGGCGACAGCGACCCGTGATCTATAGAGCGTGGAAAGGCCATAAGTCTCCCGTAATTAGGTATAATTAGTTGGGCCTGGAAGCTTGTGGCCAATATCGAAATGTGGGATATGCAAGATGCCTTGCATGCATGCGCAAGTAAAATATGCAAGGCATGGAAATAATGGAACATAATTTTAGTGTTGAAGTTTTCGTTAATTTGGCACATTATTAATTATGATTAACCACTCTAAAACAAGAGGTGGTTAATATCATAATAAAATTAATAATGGAATATAAGTTACACTACACAATGTCTTAAGGTAAAAGATGCTATAACAACTATAAAAGGTCGTAAGTGATTTGCAATATTATTATGAGTTGAATCTGGAGGGCTGTGACAGAATAACGGGATGTGGTTGCCAATATAGTAATGTGGAATGAGACCCATCTGAAATATAACATATTGAAAGGTACATTACGTAAAGAATGTTGATTTATAGAGCATCAAAGTATTATTGAATGTACCTTCTATATAATAAACACACACTTACTAAAATAGACACAAAAAATACTCGACCTCAGATAGACATTGCTGAATAATTGTGGTTGCCGATTTCTTGGTAACACATGAGACAGAGATAACTTGAGGCTGAGGTCACCAAAGAGATACAACAAGCCTGTTCACTGCAACTCAACAAACAAAATTAAAACTGTTACATTTGTAAACAAATTTTTAAGAAGTCAAACTGCTAATAAATTTGTCGTAAGCCCAGTAGACTCGTTAATTGGGCTGATAAAACTTGAGAACTTTTTTTATTGCTTGTCGGGTGTAATCAAAATTTCGGCATCCAGCGAATTTTATTACGGAGAATCCTATGACTTCGTTACAGTAAGGGCATAATCATTTTCATAATGGTAGTGGGCTTTGGACGAACGCTTGAGATTACCGTTTGGATACAAAAGAGAAGTATTGCAAGTTGATTTTGTTGGGTTCCGTTACGACCGATGATCGGTGTGAGATACGCTCCAAGTTTTGACATCGGATTGACCGATTGTAAATTTTGTTTGATTGACCGACTAATTGAAATTACTTGTAATCGATCCCTAATGACACAAAGTTTGATCCTTGATAATAAATGCTTATCAAACATCTATGATCATACGTCTGTAGCAATCCTAGAAAACTGGTAGGGATGGTTACTCTATTATTGTACTTTGTTCTCCTCTACTGAAAAAAAGTCGAGTCAAGCATTGAAATTATTTTGTGTTAAATATTTTTTGGGATTGTCCTTACTGTTGCTACATTGTGATATTGTTAAGACTTATGATTTTTTCAAACTTGTTGTGATAATATTAAAAAGTTTGCCTTTGATATAAAGTTTGTTTACTTTACGGCGTAATAATGGTGTAAAATAAATATACACCTCCTTGTCAAAAATATATTTACATGAAGAGATTCATAGTGTTTGCTGACAAGACTATTTTGATGATTCATGACACATTCTCATTAATTTATTTTTCTTATTAATCTATGGTAATTGTTTTGCTAATGAGCAATACATTAATTTAGGTAAAAGAAAGTGGTTTCGTTCTCTCTATAAAACAAAGTAAAATTTTTGCTTATAACATTTCAAATCTAAGGCAAAGTAATTAAACCATGTTATATGTTATGCTAGTCATATAATATTTGTAATTAATAATGTTGCTAAGAGACAGGGTTAAATTGCTCAATAAAATATGATGATTAAAAATTAATTGATAAAAGGAATATCGTTCAACGCTTTCAGCCCTGATTAATTGAAGAATGGAATGATATTGGAAAACCATTTAACTGAGAGACAATATTCTATCAAATTGAAATGAATATTTTCGTTTACAGTACAGATTGCCTAGGCAAGCATTAACGCCTAGACATTCAACCAGGCATCCACAAAAGTTGGTTGTTTTCTTGAAGCCTAGTACCTATCATCATCATCAGCCGAAAGAGGTCCACAACTGAACATAGACCTCCACATAGAAAGCCATAACGTGAGGTTGTTAGCAGTTAGTTAAAGAACGAGCTCAGTGGCGTGCATTAGGACTGGCCTACGTCCAGCAGTGGACAGATATAGGCTGATGATGATGATTTTGGATAATAATATTGCAATTAACTTCGTGAAAATTTGGATGATGTTGTACCTGTCACGGTAGCTGAATTGGTTGTTGGTAAAGGCATGTGCGGCGCAGAGGCACGCAATGATGCAGGTTCGAACCCCATCCGTGATCCAAATTTCTCGTTGAGAAAATTATTCAATATAGTAAAGCTATTTGTATTCAGCGGACCCCGGTACTCTTACTAGCTCGTCGGTCTACCACTTAGCGGGCCGTCTTTTCTGACTGTTTCCCTGTCCGTGGATCCTGTTTGAGAACAGTTCTCCCCAACGGTTCTACGAGCCATGTCGCCTGCCGTTTGCCACTTCAATCTGCTAATTCTGAGAGCTATGTCGACAACTTTATTTGTTTTGCGGATATTCTAGAATGTATATAATTGCAAAGAGACCCAAGCATAGATTGTACCTCTACCTATACTGACAGTACGTACAGTTTAAATGAAATCGCCTATTTCCTTATTTCCGAAATTAATTGTTAATTTTCGTCACAACTAGCATTTGAACTAGGTATTTTACTTAAACTATCTAAGCTAGCACTAAATAAATAATAGTACTACAGTTGTAATCAAAAAATCCATTATTACTAACACTGATATCCATTTCAAATAATGGCCAGCTTAACGTCTCATAAACACGTGATCCTAAACTATGCCTGTTACAGACCCTGTTATCCTGGACATTTGATTCGAATTGACGCACCCTTAACGTAACGGTTACGAGGGCTACTGCTGTATTAGTTTATGGGATATAAACGTTATGCTATTCCGAAAACAAAGCCGTTGAAGTAGTAATTAGTTTAGTTGACAAGTCGGTCGATATGGTGTGCTAGGTGTTTACATTTTGGCAGCAATATACCTTTCATTATAAGCTATAAAGCAATATTGGAAATTACAAGTCCTGAGTGAACTGTATGTACTTACATCCTCCTTAGTAGATCACGTCGTAACAAGTCCATCAAGTAATGATTGTGGTCAGATACTTACCTACCCTTTATCCTATATTGTAAATGCGAAAGTCAGTAAGTACTTAAGTATGTAGTGTGTAGTACCTCTCAATTTTTTTACGACTCATTGAATTTTGATAAAACTTGGTATAAAAATAGTCTGGGTTTCCCGGAAAAACACAAATTAAAATACTTTTATATTCTGAATAAAATACTACGCGGGTAAAACCACAAGACACCAGATAGTAAAAAATATATATAAATAACGTGCAAAATTAAACATATATGTTTTTTCTTATTTATTTCATATGAAGACGTCTTTAATATGGTGCAAAATATCAACGAAAAAGATACGAACACAACATTATGCATTTATATTAACAAAGTTTTAGAATATGCTTTATAACGCAGAATTCAACAATTTCACCGTCGGGCAGCATAAATATGCATAATTCACTTGGAAGCTGATACTAAGTTTTTCATTTTACAAAAGCTGTAGTTCAGTGAAAGTTGCAGTTTATTAAAATCAGACTGTTTTTGTGTTATAATTTTGTTCATAGTGAAGATCCAAGAGTTTCATAATCCCTAATGCATTTTCGCTCTTTGGTATTAAATATTATCACAAAACGTGAGTTAATTTCATATATTCTGTTAGTACCTGGTATTTGTAGGACTTTGGTATTAAATATTATCACAAAACGTGAGTTAATTTCATATATTCTGTTAGTACCTGGTAATTGTAGGACTTTGGTATTAAATATTATCACAAAACGTGAGTTAATTTCATATATTCTGTTAGTACCTGGTATTTGTACGACTTTGGCGTCGTTTCGTTTCCGCATAATGGTCAAAGCTACCGGGGCTTTCTATGTGACTTAAATTGTCTATATCAATTTATGAGGAAGATATAGCCAATGTCCTCGGTTGTATTGATCCTGATAATGAGAATAATATACAACCAATAAAAAAAACTAAACTAAAACTTTGGTTGCTTGCTTTTCCTTTGAAGTAGTGCTGGCCTCTGGTATCAGAGTTTGTCAGGTTGCCCGGTTTTTTTAATGGTATTTTTGCAAATATAGCAAAAAACTATATATTTTTTGTTTATTTACCTGCCTCAATTGTGCGAGTGGCAAACCTTTTAATCATTATATATTCATAATTTATTGGTAACATTGTCCATAATAAAAAAAGAGCACGCAAGAGGGTAGACAGTTTTGTCTGCTTGTAGAAAATACACCTACCCGCATTTACTTCAGCTGATCAGTGATCTTGACGCTTGCAACAGTGCTGAAAATATCAGAAACTCAAAATAAAAGAAAAACATGAATGGTAAATATCACGTTACTAATGTTGACTTAAAAATGCAGGCAGTTAAAAAAAACTTCGAAAACGAGAGTAAATCCTGAAATCAGTTGTTTATTGTGGTAAAATTGAAACGAGTTAACCTTTGAATTAAGTATAAATAATACAATTGCTACATATATATATATATATATATATATATTATTAAATATTACTGCAATCTAACATCCAAATTCATACAAAAACGTAAACACTAAAATATTTTAATTCACATGTTTACAATAATATTATAAAAAGAAAATATTTTATTTTTTGTATTTTTTGTGTGTGTGTAATCGATAAACTCAAAAAAAAATACTTAAAAAAAATACAAAGCTATATTATCAACTAGTAACATAGACGGTATATCATTTTTCAAAAACTCTAAGTAATCATTGAAAATTGCAATAATGTTACCCAAGGTATCAATAATTTGCATATAAAAGTGCGCTGCGAAAACTATAGATGATACCTTAAATAATGTACTACACGTTTATAGGTAGTACTTATCATTCATTACCCACGTATGTATGTTTGTAATGGTAGCTCGAAAAAAACAGTCGATTCGATAACTATATCTAATTCAATCGATTCGGTCCGTTATAGAAAGGTTCTGAATCGCAGCCCTTTTTTTTTCATCAATTTTTATATCCTTGCGTAAATTGCAATAATGAAACCCATGGTATTAAAAATTGGCATATAAAAATGGAACGGAATGACATGTTGCCGTGGAAACAAAATATAACAAAGTCTGTCAAAAAGCACCACGAGCGTTGCTCATAGTAAGCGCAATTCGATCACTTTGGTTTTGTGTTGGTGCCAACGATTTCGAATTACGGTTACTGGCGTTTTTTTAGAAGTATCTACCGGTTTGTATGCTAAAAGTAGGAAAAATGCCGCGGTGTAAGCGCTACCCGTGCGAAGCCGGGTGAGTCGCAATTAGTACATACTTTTAGTCAATCGAAGGCTCTAACTTCCAACTATTGAAGAAATGAAAACTAAATTGTATTTATTTATAACGAACCCAAAATATTTAGTGCCCTATTTCATGAAAGTTATTTACAGCCTTGTTGTCATATCGCACGACACATCTTCAATGAGAGCCATGTTGTTTTAATCTGATGAAAATAAAATAAAACAGTGGCCTACGAAAATGAAACTAATTTTGTTTAATCAGGCAAACAAACGACGTTTGCTAGTGAAATATGTAAGGCTTTCTTTGTGTATTCATCATAAATTTGTTTTTTTAGGTTCGTGCTACAGACCATTTTAATTGTTCACTTAAAATTTATGCTTAAAGTCTTATACTATACGGGGGAAACTTAGATGCCAAGGTTTATTCTGTAATTCCTATCTTGTACGTTGATACTAATCTTGAGTTTTTAAGGCGGCAAATTGTATCTATTTTTTTATTTTTTTTTAATACTTACTATGCAATCGTTTGACCACGATCTCACCTGATGGAAAGCGATGATGTGGTCGAAGGTGTAGCACGCTTGCCTAGTAGATACCTATTCACTCTTGACTTGAACACACCGGGGTTATAATTTACCGGAAACACTGACGAGGGCAGGGCATTCCACTCCTTTGCAGTTCTTAAAGAAAGAAGCGTAACGCTTCGTTCTTGTGCGAGGTATTTCAACCATGAAAGGGTGGCGCTTTGCTGATCGTCTAGTCGTACGGTGATGGAAAGGTGATGGGGGAATCAGGTTGTGCAGTTCTTGTGCACACTCTCCATAGTGCAATCTGTAGTATTTTTTCAACTGGGTACCTATTTTTTTTTTGTGTAAGATATTATCTACCAAACATATTTCCAATGTGACTATAACATAATGTGTAGGGACAAGCAAAGAAGAGATCTAACAAGACATAAGTTCAAAAACTAAAACCCGACTGTAGTTGGTTAAAAATGGTCTATGACACTCTTGCGATGAAGACGAATCGATTGATCGCTTCTCAAACTCAGACCAAGTTTTAAGTTTGACCACATAACTCTGACTTAGCTTCGCCGTAGTCGGGTAAAAAGAAGACTGTGACACTATACATGAAGACGAATCGATTGATACGAGTACCTCGTCTGTCAAAATTGGACCAAGTTTTTAGTTTGAATGCATAACCCTTCCTTTTCTTCGCCGTAGAGATAAATGTATAAATGTTTAGTACACTGTTGGAATGTGCTTATCAAGGCCTTGAATTTGATACCCATATTGCAAATTTCGCATTTTTTTTTCGTGTTTGAAAATGGTGCGATACTGCCGCCATATTGAATGTTTTCAATATGTTTTGAAAAATATATAGCCTATGTTATTTGGGGGGAATGTAAGGATTCTAACGATACCCCATACGTCTAAATCTGTTCCGGCATTTAAAAGTTATAGTAGAATAAATAAACTCACATACAAACATACATACATAAATGCAATACTCTCCTTTTTTTGGGCAGTCGTGTAATAACTATCTAACTGCACCGAAAACAGGTTCCAAACGCGCCACTGCAACCTAATCCTGCAAGAATATTCCCGGCAGACAACAGTTCTCCCGTTCGCTACGTATACAGTTCTCCCGTTCGCTACGTATACAGTTCTCCCGTTCGCTACGTATACAGTTCTCCCGTTCGCTACGTATACAGTTCTCCCGTTCGCTACGTATACAGTTCTCCCGTTCGCTACGTATACAGTTCTCCCGTTCGCTACGTATCAGATAAATGCTACGTCAAATAAAGAGAAGTTAAAATTTGATCCAGTTTGAACAATGAAATGTACTTAATGGATCTGAATATTTGAAGATATGAAAGCTAACAGTTAGACGTTTCGGGGAAACTTTTGCTTTTCCATTTATCTGGGTTTGATATTATAGGTATAACATACATAATGTATGTTTGGAATCTGAATACATTTATTGAGATACTAGCTGTGCCTGCGGCTGTAGGCTTTACCAAAATAATGTGCAAAATAATAATGTGCGTGCATTATTATTTTGCACATTATTTTGGTCATACCAAAGCCAAAGTCTCTGGGTTAAAAATACTCCGTGTGGTGTTATAGGACGTAAGCAAATAAAAGGACAAGGCAAGTTGAAAAACTAAAACCCAACTGTGGTCAACACCTATGTCACTCTTACGATGAAGAGGAATCGATTGACATCACACTTGTCAAAATCGGTTCAAGTTTTTTGTTTGAACACTTAAACGTACAGGGCCATTATTCTCTATGAACAGTCACACGCGTAACGCGTCGTGCTGTGGAATCGTTCAGAAATGTACGGCAATTCTCGAACATGCACGAACAATTCCACGCAGATATCTTAACGCGGCGCGTTACGTGGCCGAGTGGCAATAGAGAATAAAGGCCCTCTTGTTTCGCCGCAGTCGTAGTAAAAAAAAGCCTATGACACTATGAATGAGTACGAATCAATTGATAACTCGCTTGACAAAATCGGACCAATAGGGGCAACGCTAAAGTGGAACAACCACATACCCACATACATATATACATACCTACATACATACATATACTGTTAAACTTATCACCCTGCCCTTGTTTTGCCGTAGTTGGATAAAAATATATATATAAATAATTTACAGATCGTCTAAGATACCGGTGCTACGGAAATACGCACGGTAGAGAAGAGAGCACCAAAAAGAGTTCCTTGGTGCTCATTTCTCTAAGGGCGTATTTCCGAAGCACCAGTAGAGTCAGAAGGGTATTTCCTTTTCCTGTGGAAGACACAACTCTGAGTCAGCAAATGAAAGGGAAATTTCCTTATTACAAACTCAAATCTTACTTAGCTTAACAAATTTCATTGACCTGATCTTTGTATAATAATTTATGTTATTCTCTTTGTTCATAAAATGTTCAGTTTTGACTTCTAAAAGTGCTATTATTTTGCCTATTTACAGTAAAACTTTTATTTTGTAAAATACCAATATACCAAGTTAGATCAAAACTTGGTATTTTTTTTTGTCTTTCTGTCTGTCTGTCTGTACCTTGGAAGTGCATCACGGCAAAAATACTCAATTAATTCAAATGAAATTTGGTATGATTTGAGTTTATACTTCGAGGTAGGACATAGGATACTTTTCATCCCGAAAAATTTAAGGGTTCCTGCAGGATAGGCGTTGAAAGTTATTTAAAAGAAAACGTATCACGCTGAAACTACTTGACGGATTTTGTTAAACTTGGCACAGTCATACATTATATAATGGGTATAATTGAGGATACTTTTTATCCCGAAAAATAAAGTGTTCCTTCGGGATAATGTACAAAATTCTGTAAATTGAAGATATTATGTATTTTTTTTGGAGGCCGTTCTATGTTCAATACTAAAGCCAACCCTGTATTTTTTTTAATTTTTGTCTGTCTGTCTGTCTGTCCGTCTGTCTGTCTGTACCTTGGCAGCGCACCACGCCGAGAATACTTAATGAATTCAAATGAAATTTGGTTTGATTTGAGTTCACACTTCGAGGTAGGACATTAGATACTTTTCATCCCGAATTAAGTATTCCTGCAGGATAGGGGTGGAAAATTATTTAAAAGAACACTTAGTACGCTGAAACTATTGGACGGATGTTGATAAAACTTGGCACATACATAGTTTATAAGATAAGATACATTTTGTCCCGAAAAAATAAAGGGTCCAAATTCTGTACATTAAAGATTAGTGTTTTTTTTGGAAGTTCTATATTCGATTATGAAGCCTTAACTGTATGTATTTTCTATTTTGTCTGTATGTCTGTCAGTCTGTATCTTAGCCGCGCATCACGCCGCCGGAACTACTGGATGAATTCAAAAGAAACTTGGTATGATTTGAGTTCGTACTACGAGGTAGGACATAGGATACTTTACATATCGAAAAATTTATGGGTTATTATTTAGGGGTTGAAACTTATTTAAAAGAACACGTACCACGCTGAAAGTAATGGACGGGTTTTGATGCAACTTGGCACTGTCTTAAATTATATGATGGATTAAAATTGAGGGCACGTTTTATCCCGAATAAGTAAAGGTTTACTGCGGGATAATGGGTCCAAAGTTATGTTAATGTTTAAGTAATAAAAAATATCTTTTGGATGGTTCTCTATATTCGATACAGAAACCAAACTGTTTTACTTTTCCATTTTGTCTCTCTGTTTGTCCGTATCTTGACCGCGCATCGCACCCAAACTACTAAATTAATTGAAATGAAAAAATGCTCTTGTGTGCTTAAAAAACGTATTGAACAATTTTTTTTTTGTTAATCGTTTATTTATTTCTGTTTGTCTGTATGTTTGTTTGTTCACGCATCACGTAAAACAACTGGACCGATTGCAATGTGGTTTTCATCTTTAGTAATTAGTATCTCAATCCGGTGAGTTAGAAACCGAGCAATTGATAAAGTATTTTTGACGGCTGAAGAAATTTTGCTCAAATGTTGGTATATTGGTCCTGGAATAGCATATTATGCTACTTTGAACCTAAAGAAAACACCACGCGTGCGAAGCCGCGGATACAGCTAGTTTAAGTATAAAACTATAGAAAGCACGTTAAATACTGTGCGAATTTCCTCATGCGGACTCTAACATATTCAAAGTTACCGAGAGTTACGAGTAGATATTTTAGGCTAGAGTAAACCAACATTTGAAATAAAGCTAAGCCGCACAGTTGACTCAAATAACATATTGTTACGCCAGTCGATATCTAACATCGAGTAGTATAACTTATATATGTGAACTAGTAGCTACTTGATACTAGATGCTACTACTGCCACTAGTGGGTTACTACGGCCTTGATGTTCAAGTACTGGCTACTGAATGACGCAATGTGCTAGTACCCTACAAGTACATTCTAGAAAGCACGGGACGCGCGTGTCGAGGTATAAATATAGCGCGCATCGGCTGCGTGATTCAGTCTAATTTCGGCTAAGATAAGAGTGCGTCGAAATGATTCGAAGCGTATATACAGTGCTTTGGTTAAGTTCAGTGATAAATGATTAGTGTTTACAGTGTAGTTCAAAAGTAATTTAGTGTTATTTGTAGGTTCAATTTAATTTTGTAATCTTTGTGAATAAAAATGATAATTTTTGGGTTCATTGGCATACATAAATTTTATCCAAACCTCAGCTCGTAACAGTGTGACAATTTCAAGCTATCTCTGGGTTAACCAAGGTTTTTTCTGTGGTGAAACTGTTGGTGAACTCCGCTTTTGCTAGATAATTGTGGCTTTTATTTTTGCCGAATTGAATTTTCTATATCTATATATTTTCTATATCTGTTACAGTTTTATAAACTATAACAGGTCCAATTCTGTACATTGAAGATATTTAGTAAACAAAATTTTGGAAGCTGTTCTATATTTGATACTGAACCAAAGCTGTATTTTTTTTCATTTTTGTTTGTCTGTCTGTATCTTGGCTAGGCATCATGCCGAAACTACTGAATGAATTCAAATGAAACTTGAGACAATTTGAGTTCATACTACGAGGTAGGACATTGGATACTTTACATTCCGAAAAGTTAAAGGGTTCCCGCAGAATACAGGTTGAAAGTTATTTAAAAGAACACGTACCACGCTGAAACTACTGGACGGATTTAGATGCCCAGTCATAGTTTAAATGGTTGGTTAAAATTGAGGATACTTTTTATACCGAAAAAATAAAGGTTTCCTGCGGGATAAGGGTCCAAAGTTATGTTAATTATGAAGTAATAAATGATAAATTTTTGGAGGGTACTCTATATTCGATTCTGTAGCCAAAAGTTATTTTATTTTAAATTTCTGTCTGTCTGTATCTTGACCTTCCATCACTTCGAAACAACTGAATGAATTCAAATGAAACTTGGTATAATATGAGTTCATACTACGAGGACATTGGATACTTTTCACGCTGAAAAATTAAAGTTTTTGAGCAGGATAGGGGCTGAAAGTTATTTGAAAGAACACGTATCACGCTACTGGACGGATTTTGATCAACTTGGCGCAGTCATCTATCTATACTTATAATAAAGCAATAGGTAAGAAAAAGGCTGTACAAAGAAGACAAATCTTAAAAGTGGTCTAGTGTACCCTAAAAAAGGTACAGAACAAATTGTTTGTTTTAATTCGTGTCTTTCTGTCTAATTGTCTGTATATCTGTTTATCACGTTAAAACTACTGGACCAATTGCTTTGCGGTTCTCAATGTAGGATAGCTTAGGGCTTGACTTAAAAATTGAAGTAATTTGTATCTCAATTTGGCGATAAGAAGCCGAGTAATTAATAAAAATATTTTTGACGACTGAAGAAATTTTGATCAAATGTTGGTATATTGGTATTCCTGGAATAGCACATTGTGGTACTTTTAATCTAAAAAAAATACCACGCGTGCGAAACCGCGGGTATAG
Source organism: Alsophila aescularia (assembly GCA_946251855.1). Taxonomy (NCBI): domain Eukaryota; kingdom Metazoa; phylum Arthropoda; class Insecta; order Lepidoptera; family Geometridae; genus Alsophila; species Alsophila aescularia. Next base: position 58,810,724 of record OX276378.1, on the reverse strand, counting down.
CTAGTTTATAATAAAACTGCAACAGGTCCAATTCTATACAATGAAGTTATTTTTGAAGGGTAACTGTATGGGATGAATAGAGAACAGAAAAACAAAAAAATCGCTATCGGTTGAGAAAAGAATAGAAATCGGTTGAAATTGGAAAAAAATAAAATTCGGATGAGACGTCATAGGATGAATATGGAATAACCCCTGTAATCGGTACTGAAGTTTAAACCATTTTTTCTCTTTATCTTGGCTACGCATCTCGCCTAAACTCCTTAATGAATTTCAAATGAAACTTGGCATGACTTGAGTTTATACTACGAGGTTTGTTTGTTTGTCGTATGAGGTAGTGCTGGCCTTTGATGTCAGAGTTTGTCAGGCCGCCCAAGGGCCTCTGGCATGGCTTAACGACTGCTATTAATCAATAACAGCCAGGACCGACAGCTTAACGTGCCCTCCGAAGCACGGAGCGATGGAAAACCGCACATAACTTCGATCACATAAAGTCATTGGTGCGGAGCCTAGGTTTTGAACCCGGAATCGTTGGATTCTAAATTGCACTATAGAACCATTAGGCCACCATCGCTATATACGAGGTAAGAGTAACGAGGTAACGAGGTATATACTACGAGGTAAGAACACTGGATATTTTATCCCGAAATTCAACATGGTTCCCTTGGGACAGGGGATGAAAGTCAAAATGTATGGGATGGAAGTATTCTAAAGATTCTCACGGAAATATTTCAAGGTCATCGGTTTTGCAGTTTACAAATTACAGACAAAACAACGCTCAGTAGGCTGGATTGATTTTTATGATCTTTGATTTGTTGGATTTGTCTCCGCCCCGAATAGTAGAACAAATATTGGAAAAGTCACGAAAAAATATGTATGAATATCATTTACTCATAGATTTTCTATGGAACGGCTTTTTTATATCTTGGGAACGGATTGACAGATTTCGATGAAATGCAGGGGGTTTTGTGGAGGGCGTCGGGGTTTCTTGGCAGGGGATATAGTGGGGACAGGGTGGGGAGAGGCGAGGGAGTAGAGGGAAGCAAAATTTGTATGTGTGTAAAGCCGCGGGACTCAGCTAGTAATAAATAAAACTAATATAGTCTCAGTTTATTCGAGATTTGTCCTTAGTCTCATCGAAACATTGCGACTTTATTTAAAAAAAAACCCAAATGGTCAACAACTCACAATAATGTCGTTTTTTTTTCGAAACTCCTAGATGTTAGTCTAAATTAGGAAGTAAAAATTTCAGGGCAGCTGATGTAGGCGCTTGTTAAAAATATAGGACATCCTATTTCGTTTTTATCATTATTTTTTGCGCGGCTGTTTAAAACGACAAAAATATAAAACGCGAGTGAACGCGTGTTTCTGATATCAAAGCACTTTCATTTTTCCCTTTTTTCTGGCGGCCGAAGGCCTAATAAAGGTTTTTATGGTCCCCGCAACAGGCTATGCATGTATACCTACGCGGACATCGCTATACATGCTTAGGTATCTACGTATACCGGACATGTATACCCACGATTTTACTTTTATGTTAGCACGAAACACGCCAGTTAGTGTTTCGTCTACACAAAATACTTTACGACCTACGAAATAGCTAGTTCTCAATTAATCAAACGATTAGAATGGCGATAGAGTGAGAATAAGATATGAATGTATATATTTTTAATAACTTATATAAATATTAAGAGATAAGTGATTATTCGGCCTGATTTTAGTAATGGTTATATAAATTACTAAGTGGGTGTTAATTAACTTATTAACAGGAAAACTTGTTCAAAAGTAACGTAATAAACCAAATAGTATTATTAAAAAATACAAAGAACTTTGTTATTCATAGGTGTTGAAATACCTTATTGGTACATACGAGTACGTGTTGTGCTAATAGCTCTTCACTGAGAATGTATGGAAAACATTTTTTCAAATCAAACATCGCAAGAGCCAGTCAAAGATTCGGTATGGCATTACAAAAAATTTTAGGAACACAATAATAATATTAAGAACACAATGTTTCGTTTCGTTGCATTTGATCGGATCGGCGAATGATTCAATAAAAAATAATAATTATGAATTCATATAAAATGTATGGCAAAAGTTTTTTTTTTAAATTTGATTTGTTTGTTGTAAGTTGGAGAAAAAAACTGATGGAAAATAGAGTTAATTAAGACCAACTAGTTATGAGTACTTTACAAATGTTTTTCTTAGCTTGACTCAATTTTTTAATCCAATAGTGTAGATATTTTTTATTTCATAATAGTCCTGATGTTTCCTAAGAAAAAAACCTTATTATTGCCCCATTATTTTGCCACATTCTGTATAATTACGGAATCTTTAAAGTGATGATAAAAAATATATTTTCTAAAAAGCATAAAACGGGACAATTCACACCAATTACCTAGCTCCAAACATGGATACTCTGTACTATTGGGCGCTAGACAATCGATAAATAGTAAGTATATCATTTGGGCAATTGAAAATAGTCTACGAAACCCCATAACATGCCCGCAAAAAAGTTTCTGCGGATAGTTATAATTAAAATAATCATTGTGCAAGCGGCTATTTCGAAGTTGCCAACAACAATAACAAACTGTCTGAAAAATCGGTTCCGACGATCAAAATACACCTGAGGCAGGTCAGCTGTATTAAAAAAGCTAGAGCCATTTGCGATATGTAAAACTTTGGGAAAACGGTACTTTGTTTGAATTGTTCTAAAAATTTAATTATTTTCTGCGCTCTCTTTTCTACTGTTATTTTGTTTTATTCAACGTTCCCAATTTAGCATTGGTATTTTTATAAAGGCTATATGAACCAAATTCCAGCAAAGAAATGCAATACCCCTACCAAAATAAACGAATTTCAAAATTGACAATGCTTGAAGAATGCCGCTACGATACAGAAGGGTGGAATGATCATATTGCTTTCTATAAATTAAGCTTGTCAAAAAATCCAATTAAATTTAATATTGCAATTAAGAAGAATACTATGCTTCTTTTGGAGTTGGCCTGAAGATGAACCTGTCCAAGACAAAAATGATGACAAATATCTCAGGTGTATTACTTCCAACTATGAAGGTGGAGAGTGAGACATTGGAGGTGGTCACTCATTACGTTTATCTTGGGCAATGTTTATCTTTTGGTAGAGAGCATAAGCACAAGATCAGCAGATGCATTCAGATAGGATGGGCTACGTTCGGCAAACTTGACGATGTACTCAGGGATAAAAAAATGCTGCAATGGTTGAAGACCCGTCTTTATAACCAATGTGTCTTGCGCACAATGACTTACGGTGCCGAAACATGGACGCTCATTAAGGAAACTGTGCACAAGATACGAGTCACGCAGCGGGACACGGAGCGCATCCATGTTAGGCATCATGTTGAACGACAGAGTTTGAAATACGGAGATCCGAAGGAGGACCAAGGTGGATCAAGACATCGAAAAATTCGTAGAAAAGACCTGCCCAAGATTGGCTCTTAGCCGGGATGAATGGCGTAAGAGGGAGGAGGCTTATGGAAGTGGGCGGAAATGAGCTGTATAATATGATGATGATGATGATGAATTAATAACAAATTGTGTTTAAAACTCCCCTAGAATAAAACTCTACAGGTATCTACTGGGCACACAAGATACATCCGTGACCTAGTTTCGGGCCCACAGTTAATTTTTATGTAACCTAAATTATACCCAGACTGCCCATTGTACAATAATATGTCGTAACTTTTAGTTTTTAGGCAATTCGTTTGTATACATTTTTGGTGTACTATAAAGAGTTATCGATATATCTATAACTCTTACATGCATGCTCATATGATACATGCTCCACGTGAGATTTCCATGACATATTTGAGTCTATGTGAATGCCAAGAAATATAGTGGTCTCTGCTATAGGCGTGCCATTATAGTGAATTTCATTTAAATTTCATGATAGTGAATTTCGTTACAATTATACCTTTAAAAAATGTACATGTAAATGTAAATGTACCTTTTGCCTTTATCCCAAATAAAAGATTTATTATCATTATTTATTATTATTAATTATATAGGTTGGTTATAGGTTGTCTGGAATCGCTGGAGATCGCTCTTAGCGATAAGACCGCCCATTGTGCCGTATTTTAAAAATAAGTTATTGTATTTGTTCCTTATATGGTGTAATAAAGTGTTTATTATTATTATTATTATTATGTTCAAAGGAGAAATTAAATGCATGATGCCTTTGACTACATCTTAAATTTCAAAATCAATAATCTAAAGATTGTTTGCCGCTTTTTATAGTTTTGTTCGCAGTCGTTTTGTTTTTTATAACATTATTTATTTTTATTAAACATACTCATAAAATTCGACACCTGTTACAGCACGGCCGAGTGAATCGAAGATAATAAATGGTGTGAAATAAAACTTCAATTGAGACGAGTGTAACTTACTCGTACCTACCACATGACGTCAATTTTCCCATCCAAGCGCCTATATTCGTCTACATCTTCTATTTCAAAATCAAGAATCTAAAGCTAAATTATTTATGGTCGTTACGTTGTAACGACTATAAATAATTTAAGTAGAATAATTTCGATTAAAATACATTTAACGACAAGTAGGTGTTTTCAGAAAACAATAAGCATATTTCAAATACAACAATAATTTATTCACTTGTCTACTTATGAATACCGCATGTTTTTTCTGTATTTAATTTTATTACTACTTGCTGTGGTCTCTTTCACTATTATGAGTATTCGGTTTACAGCCTAATAACAAATATTAACCCTCACGTTTGAACTTTTAGGTTCTTACTAAAAGTTGTAAATTAGAGATGTAACAGATTTGTGTATGGCCGAAAATCCGGCCAAATCCGCAGTGCCGTGACTTTTCTTTAAAATCAAGAAGGCAATATTGTAAGCACTTTCTGACATTATAAGAACATTAGGTACACTAGATTAATATAATAAATGTTATAGTCATGAGTCAGCACAAGGTTCTCTCACATCACAAAATCTCACAAAGAGGAAATACATTTCTAAATCCACCGGTGCTTTGGAAATACCTACGCCAGTTAGAGAAGACAGAAATTTTACGAGGATATCATTTCTAATGTCACATTACAAATTATTATGTTTTTATTTATATTATAGTGAAAAATTCAAAAGTGCTAATGATATGTCTCATTACATCTTGCTAGATACTATACTATACTACACTACTTCTAAATCAATATCTCAGATGACGAGCGCTGTGCAGCGCCGCGCATGATTTTGTTATCAATATTCTTGCTAACAAAATCTTGCGCGCACTGCATTCCTACTCGTATAAGAAAGAAGTCGTGACGCTTACCATTAGGAGAGCAACCTGCTTGTCTCATGACTTAATTTAATAAATAATGAGACTAGTACATTTCTTTCACACATCGTTTGGTAGGATGGCATCGTCAGTATGTTGATTGAATTTCTGTCCCAACTAATTAAACTAATGCCCGGTTTCTGAGGTACTTTTATCGATGGTAAATCTGCTCAATAGCTGAATCTGACCAAATCTGATTAATATCGATGAGGGTCAAAATCGTGTCATCTCCTTTTAAATGATTTTGGAGCTATATATCTACATTAAAAAAAAACACGATTTTGACCCTTATTGATATTAATCAGATTTATTCGGGTTCAGCTAAACCATGGATAAAAATACCTCAGAATCCGGGTATTCGAGTACTATAAAACATACTGGACTATAAATGAAACTGGTCGGATTCGCCGGACGTAGGCCGAATCTCTAATAAAATAAAGTTTATAGGCAATTTGTACCGTTCGCATTCACGATCCAAATAATTTGGGATATCCAAACGTAAACTGAGACGACTCGCTATCTTGAAGCGAGGAGGTTATAACGCGCCGCCTTTGTGTTTGATGTTTCATGTGTGAATTTTATTGCTCTTCTTTGAACCATTAAGTATACGATAAGGTATTTAAAACAAAATGGGATCCTATTATGAGAAAATATATGGAAACAAAATCATGTTGTGTTTTATTTATAAAATGTTATGTTTAGTATTTATAATTGATGTATTGTCTATTAGAAACATATTTTATAGTCAATTTTGTCGAATTCAGCATTTTTGTATTTTATTAACCCCCAAATCAAGAGACGGGTGTTATAAGTTAAGGGTGTGTATCACTGTTTGTGCGTGTGTGTGTGTGTATGTGTGTGTGTGTGAGTGAGTCTGTTTGTTTCATCGTAGCTCCCAAACGAATGGATCGATTTTGATGCAGTTTTTTCTGTTTGTAAGCTGATGTGATCAAGTTGGTTCTTAGCTATATGGGGGGAGGGAGGGGGGCGTAACTTCCAGCGTGCAAAGATTACCACCCCTTAGTGACGTAATTTTGAAAAAACAGTTCTTAGTGAACCCCTAGGGTGCTCAAGGTATATTCCCACCAAATTTCAAAGCGTTGAGTCCACCGTTTTAGTCTGTGCGTTGTCTGTCAGTCAGTCAATCAGTAGGTATGTCACGGTACCACCGGCTATAGATGAATACCTGCGATCACCAAGCCGCCTGTCAAGCTTGGTCATTATGGCAAACCCATAAATGTACAGGGAGGCCCATGTTCAGCAGGAGTTTCTTTAGGCTAATTATGGTGATTATCCTTTACTTACTGACAAGGTTGTCATAAAATTATATGTATTGTTGCACTGGTTTGTACCCCAACAAATATTCTGGACAATTTCGCTTATAACAACTGCGACAAGTAGTAATTAATATACACATTAAAGTGGTTACATAATGAACTATGTATTTATTTATTGTTATGTTTGTATGCATTTTATTAATAATAATATACATACTTTTTCATATTTATATAATTATTTACATGTACTTATATACCTAAGGTCTTATAAATTATGTGTGTTATATTGTATTTATTTTGCGCACCCTTTTTACATCACCCGCGGGGTTTATATTAAAAGCATTTTATATTATATTAAAAGCCCTTTTCAACACACTCACAAGCATATTATATTTAAGACTTTAGCTAAAAAAAAGTTGTGTGCTGAATAAATACTTTTCTTTCTTTCTTTCTTAATATTCACTTAGGTACTATAATACGTAATAAATTTTAAACCTCATAACCATAACCTCGCAGGCATCTTAAATTCTACAGGACCAAACCTATCTCAATCTATAAACCGTTCTCAGCAGGTACAACCGATTCCAATCTCAATCGAATTCGTGTTCGCGCATCCTCTTGAAGATATTAAATACACACCGTGTGGAACCGAAGAGCAATAAGAGCTATCTCGATTGCAAAATAATATTGAAAAAAGCGCGTGCGTGTCGAGGAATTCTTTTGGTAAACTTTTGATTAGCTAGAACCCTTAGTCTAGCGGTATGATTTACAGGTTTTAATAATTAACTTGGTGTGGAAAAAGCCGACAACGAAACCGTGTTCGGAACGTAACTTGAAGCTGGACCTGTCTGATATACTCAGCCAAATCATTGTTTATCATTTAGGCGAGTTGTTGGTTAGACGTGGACCAGTAATAGTTTCTCATTTATTTTTTATATATTTTTCTGGCCTTAAGGTCGAAAACGTTCTTGTAATTTACCTACTTCACGTTCATAATACGTCCGCACGCCTCACTTTCACTAAACAACGGTTGCTATTAGTCCACAGATAAATTTATCTTGCAAAAGGTGGTTAGGTAATGATTTTCACATATGTTGTTAAGGTTGTTCAGCAACGGTTCATTTTTCGTCAAACATGACAAAAGTAAAGATGTATGAAAATAATTTTACCTTCTTTAACTTTGTAATTTTTGACTTAAAATGAACCGATGGTGAATTATTTTGATTAAACGAATTATTCATACCTTAAATCCAAGATGGCGGGTCGTGCGCCGCCCTAAGGTCGAAAACTTGAATTTTTCATCAGAGTCTAGATCTAAACAATATATGTGACTCTACTTACTGGCATAAATGACGAAGGAATTGTTAAATCCAGTCTCATGGTTACGATTACTATAAGACCTCAAATATATTTTAATGTTGAGTACCTTCCAAAAGTGCCAATGGTTTCATCCCAGTACAGATTATTTAACAAATTCTATGGGCACATGATAATATTGCGATGCTGTAATAATTCCTGATTCCATTTAGCCCAGCCACTCGAATCAAATCGATAGCTTTGATTTATGTTATGATATCTTATTTATTGATTCATTATGGAATGTTCCGATGAAACGATTTCATTACAGTGACGGAAGTTAATTTGTTATTGAAGACTCGGGTTGTATTATATCAGTTCACTCAAACGAGGAATAACTTAGATTGTTTTATTCGGTTCATTCAACTATATGAGGAATAACTAAAGCTATTATTATTATAACTGAAAGACTATTTCGTTACGAATGATAGGAATAAAATTTAATATTGATATAATGTACACAAACACACGCACACAAACGTAAATACACAATGTTTGATGTATAAATGTCCATGGATATTCCATTAAATTAATTTGACGGAATTATTGTTAAGTAGACACAGATATTTAGTAATATACTCTGACAAACTCTGACACCAGAGGCCAGCACTACCTCATACGACTAACAAACAGTAAGATGTCACTCTTCTTGGCTGAGCAACAAGAATCCATACCAATAATATAATAATAGTGAAACGTTGTCTGTTTGTTTGTTTGTTTGCTTGACAGATTTTGATAAAATTTGGAATGGAGATAGCTTGTACCCTAGAATAAAACAAACGATATCCGGAATATTTATCCCGGAAAAGAAAATAAAAGAAATAGAAAAAAGAAAATTGTAAGTTTCTGCGGGAAAACTGGAAAATGTTGATTACCCGCTGTAAGGAACGGTTGCCATGGGAACGAAATAACAAGTCTGTCAAAAAACGTCAAGAGTATTGGTGCTATACCTACTTTTGCATTGGTTTTTAACATCCTAGAAGAACATAGGACGCTTTTTTCGCGATAAACAGTAGTCTGCGCGGACGAAGTCGCAGGCGGGATAGCTAGTGATTTATAAAAAAACAGACAAGTACGAGTTCAACTCGCGTGGAGAGGGGTCCCGTACGATGAATATATTGTCTCACAATGTTGAGAGATTTACCATGTGTTTTTAAGTCCATAGACTTTCCATAGGTTTTCCTATATATACTTATAATAAAGTAATAAGCACGAAAAAATTAGTAAATAGAAAATTAGAAAAAAAAGTCTAGGGTACTTGAAATAAGCTACAGAGCGGAAATATCATTTGTTTTTAAATCATGTTTGTCTGTCTGTGTGTTTGTTTGTTTGTTCGCCCATCACGTAAAAGCAACTGGACCGATTGCGATGCGGTTTTCACTGTTGGATAGCTTATGCTTGACTTAAAAACTTGTGTACTTGATATCTCAATCCAATGAGTAGAAGCAGAGCAATCGATAAAAACTTTTTGACGGCTGAAGGAATTTTGATTAAATGTTGGTGTATTGGTATTTAGGTCTTGGAATAGTACATAGAGCATTTTTAATCTCGAGAAAAGACCACGCGTGCGAAGTCGCGGATACGGCTAGTCTTCTTCTATCTATATAAAAATGAATGTGTGTTTGGCTGTGCGCGATGCGCTCCTAAACCATAGATCGGATTGTGACGAAACTATAGCAGGGTCCTGTGATTGCACGCGGTCAAAGCCGCGGGGTGAAGCTAGTAATCTATAAAAATAACTATTGTCTATATTTTTACTAAAAGTTTAAGTTCTTTAGTTTTAGAAATATGGGTAAGAATGGTCATAGTCATCATCATCATAATTTCAGCCTTTCGAAGTCCTCTGCTGAACATAGGCCTCCCCCAAAGAGCGCCATGACGAGCGATCTTGTGCCACCTCCATCCAACGACTTCCTGCGATGGCTACAATACTCGTCGGTCCATCGGTCTCGCTATCCTTCGCTTTCTTGTTCGTGGTCGCCATTCGAGAACCTTTATTCCCCAGCGGTTGTTGGTTTTGCGAACTATATGGCCTGCCCATTGCCACTTCAACTTGCAAACTCTGAGAGCTATGTCGGTAACCTTGGTTCTTCTACGGGTTTTCTCATTTCATAGGTATCTTGGTCTTAGCAGTTGGCAGCAAAAGACTTACCTTACATTTACCGTTGACATCATTCTATTCGCCATATCAACATCAACCAAATTACAACAAATGCTCTAGAATTTGAGCACTGCGTTGAGGTTGGACTCGTGATGAATCGGTACAAGACTCAACTTATGACCACGAGACGTAGAAGACAGTCGAGATCGAGGTTGATAGCCAGGAACTACACACACTTAGTACATACGTGAGTGCCTCTGTCTACTTGGCCCAATTATTATCCTACAAAAAAAAAAAACAATTGCATTGACAAGCCTGGAAGAAGTAATGGTTCACGAAAGCGTTACTGAATGACATATAACGTGGCATTCGATGGAGGAAGATGGAGGAGGCTCCTGCTCAGAAATGGCTACAAAAATATATATTATTTTCCTGAATTTTTGTTATATTAACAAAACCTGAAAATAGCTTCAACAAGTCCTTGTTTTAGACTAATGAATAAGTAAACAATACAAAATTGAATTCAATTAACACAAAAACTGTACCAAGGCTCCGGTTCGTGTACTGACTACAGATTAATCAAGAGGAGTTTTAATTAACATTTTGTAAAACTGGCCACGTTCTAAAGATTCAGGACTAAGAGTCTTCACACACTGCGACTATTTACATCGTCACGTGTTGGTACATTTGTTATTTTATACAAACGCGCATCTTTATGAATTACTGACAAACAAAAATCTTTATCAATTCTTGTACAAACTATGCCCGTGGCTTCTCCCGCGTGGATATTTTCTGTGAAAAAAGTATCTTCTGTGATATTCCAGGAGCAAAATTACCTATAAAACAAAATGTGGCATATTTCGTTGAGCTATCCATCAGTGAAAACCGCAACAGTGAACCGCAGTGTACGTGATGCGCGGACAGACAGACAAACAGAAAGACAGACTGACAAAAAAAGGCATTACTTTTTAAACATTCTTGCTTGTTTAGTAGATAATAATTAAAAATCATATAGACAATTATTTCTTTTTCATATTTTCTTTGTACAAACACACATGAGTATACATAAAATTATATGATATCTATAGATATTTCTATCAAAAGTAATGGATAAGTGAAGGATGGAAACTTTATCGCTTCATTATCGTGACACTGTCGTTTCAAAAACGTAAGAAATCACTTAACAGCGCCAAACAAACCGCCATGTGTAATGTTTCTGAATAGGATTTAATTAAACAAATAATACTCAGACCGGCCACTTACAGACAATGCTGCCTGCCGCATTAAAAGGACTTCGGTTCTTTAATACATTGACAACAAGCTGAGCAACGCAGATTGCAAATTTTTCCACCCTTAGAGATGGAACTCCAAAAAATTCTTCCTTAGTGCACCTCTAATATACTCAAGGATCATAATACTACAAAGTTCAAATCTCTTTCTCCTCTGGTTTAGGCTGTATTTTATGTGTCTGTCAGTCAGTCAGTCAGTAGGTAGGTATGTGACAGTATTGTATTATAGACATAGATGTTAGTTTTTTAATAATACACCAAGAAAATAGAGAGTTGTTTTTTGGTTTCTCTAAAATCTCTTTAGTCGGTTGTACAAAATTACTCAGAACTTAGGTGAAGTTAAACAACTGTTGGTTCTCAACAGACTTCAATTATAACAACTAATGTTGCCAATGTATTAATTTGCCTAGGTTCCTAAAGCACAAACAGACATATTTCACTAGTTTACACTTCAAACCCTTCGAGGTGATCATTCTACATTCCCGGTTACAACTGACCGGCAATCGCGCCGCTAAAACGCTTATTTTTCACTTTTACGCGCTTTATCTTTTACGCGCTTTACCTTTTACGCGCTTTACCTTTTACGCGCTTTACCTTTTACGCGCTTTACCTACGCTCACGTGAAATCTCGTGACTTATTTTCTCAGCAAGTAAAATCATGTTCTTTTTGCGGGTACCTTGGGTACCCTGGTACCCCTCCCCCCGCGGAGACGCTTAGTTTATGAGATTCAGTTTAAAGCTTAGAAAAGAAACAAGGAGTTGGGGGGAGGGTGGAAAGAGGTGAAGGAAATGGAGGGCTACCCCCTGGTGCCCTTTCCAACTCGCGGAGACGCGTAGTTACCCATTTACAGAGCTTTTAAAAGTTGTAAAGTTTGTTTATAAACCGTAAATAATTGTTAAGTAGTAGAATGTGTTATTTTCTGCTGCTTTTGCATGAAAGTAATTTGAAGATGTTACGTATGGCCCCAAAAACTAGGGTAAATATTATTGTAATACTGTGACTACACATAGTGTACAGTACACTGTGACGCCAAAGTCAATTTACGGGTGTACACACAGATTTTGAACAAACTGTGTTAAGGTTTGTTCAAAAGCCGTAACACAGGCCGATTTTTAATAAACTTTTTTTAATAAGTGCGTGCCAAAGTCAACTTACAATTTTGAACAAACTGTGTTACAGCTGTTATGACCTCTCCGTGGGAGGGGGGATACCATGGGGTACCCTCCACTTGTCCCGCACCCTCCGTCAACGCCGCCCTCCTCCCAAATCCTTGTTTTTTTTTCTAAACTTTAAACTGAAATATCTAATAAACTAGGCGTCTCCTCGGGGTGGGAGAGGGGTACCAGGGGGCAGCCACTCCTCCCGCCTCCCCCACCCCGCCTCCTCTACCCAACTCCTGCCCCTCAATTCTAGATCAATCCCACTAATTTTTATATTTCATTTGTTTCAGAACGCCTCAATGTCCTCTATGAGAGGAACTGGACCAGATTGGTGCATGAACAGCTCAGAAAATTCGAGACCTCGATAGTAGCTGCGGCGAGGCAGTCTGAAGCCCAGGCACCAGAACTCGCGATGGACTCTAAGTGGACATTTTCTGGAGCCCTGGTTTACTGCATCACGTTGATTACTACCATTGGTAAGTTCTGGGTGGTATTTAAAAGTAGTTAGTATTATGTGTGTCTGTGTTATGCTATGAACTGGAACTGGATTCACTTCAGAGAGGAATAGAGGTAGAGCCTTGTCTTTCATGGAAAGAGAGAGAGTGGGCATCTTGCTGACTCAGTGAAGTTTGGCAATGGTCATGGTATTCTTATGATAATTTCCTTCGTTGTTTTGAGCCATTGCAAATCCGCAAACGTAAATAACAATACACATGCAATAAATAAGTCATTATAACCATGGTAATGGTAATTATCAGGTCCATAAGCTGAAGAGCTGCGTAGAAACTAAGAAGTTTTTAATAAAATAAGGGAAAAAATATGTCAGCGCATCTATTAAATCCTTCGATGACATCAGCACAAAGAGCATTGAGAACCTCGATCCTATATAAAGAACGTATTTTTAATTTCCTCAAAGGATTCCTCCAGGCGTGATAATTTAACGAGCCCTTCCTTCTAAACCGACACTGACAAATATTTAAATTGATAATTTCAAATTCAATTGTTTAATTGACGCTTGGAATAACATTGAACGTAGGTTTACAATTTGTAATTACCGAGTTTGCTATTGAAATGCTGACAGTGGGCTTGGCAGGTGAGGTGAGAGCTGTGGACGGAAAATAATGGAATTCATTAAGGCTTTCAATATCCGGGTTTAATTTTAGCTTGCAGAAAATCTGAGTTGGTCTAGTATACTTCAAGGATATGATAGGTTCCTCTCTGTAATTGAACTATAAACAGTTTTTGATGCGAAAGTTAATGGAATAACAAAAAGAAAGTTGGAATAAGTTTTGAGGTTTGGTTTGGAGAGGGTGCAGTGGATGATGATCAAACAGAAAAACGAACCTAGGCTGTGCTACATCAGAGTATTTCATAAAGTCAAACTCAAATTTTATTGTTAATAAAAAAAACACTTTTACAAGTGAAAATTAACATCCCATGAATAAGGAGAAAACAAAATATTAAAAGTAGAAAAAACATTAAAATTAGGTAAACTTTGAGTTTGAAAAATAAACCCCTTGTGCCGAGTACATAAGAACTGATCTCCAGTGATTGTACTCAAAATCAGTTCGTAGAGACATTCATATCTATTCTTATAATAAAACAATAAGAACGAAAAAGTCTATACAAAGAAGATAATTTAAAAAAATAAGGTCAATGGTACTTAAAATAAGCTACTGAACAAGATGGTAACATTTTTAAAATTCGTGTCATTCTGTTTATCTGTGAATCTGTTTGTCTGTATGTTTGTTCGCATATCCAAAATAAAACTACTTAACCGATTGTAATGCGCTGGATAGCTTAGGGTTTGACTTAAAAACTGAAGTACTTGATATCTGAATCCGATGAGTAGAAATCGAGCAATCGATAAAAACTTTTTGACGGCGGAGAGCATTTTGATCAATTGGTTTTGATTTTGGTTTGAATTTGTATTGTAGGTCTTATAATAGCACATATTTTATGAGTACTTTTAAACTGGATAAATTACTACGCGTGCGAAGCCGCGGGTACAGCAAGTCTTAATATAAGACACACTTTTAGGGCCGATTTGAATAATTATATATTAATTTGAATTTAGATGATAAATCTTATAACTGAATGTTTCAAGCTTTTATTATTATGTATATTATTTTTTCTGACAAACCCTATCTATAATAAATAATCTATAATTCCGAATGTATTTTCCATTGTTACTGCAATCTAATAATGCTTTTATCAGACCCTATCTGGCTCTACTCATTTTTAGAGCAAAATAACGCAAAAATGTTGCTAATAAATACTTTTTATTAGTTACCTTGCTCCCAAAAAAAAACATAAGCTGAATATAAATTCATAATCTATAAATAGTTTAAAAAAAATCTATTTTCCAGGCTATGGCAACGTATCCCCCCGGACGGCAGCTGGTCGAGCTGCCACTGTCGCCTATGCCGCAGCTGGAGTGCCCCTCACTCTGGCATGCCTGGCAGGGCTGGGAGCGTCCCTGGCCAGGTTAGCCAGGCTGGCCTGGCTGAAAGCCACGAAGAGAAAAGTACCTAATACCTGGAGGAAAGAGGGCGAGGTAAGCTTGGGTGTAGTGTGAAATTATCTCTTAGGATGTAAATAGCACGGTTAAAGTACTGTTAGATTTACCCTGGCAGCACTGCAGTCGAAATCTTTCATAACATTGTACTTATAGAACTTCACTGTTTCTAGTCGTTTAGATTGCGGAGTCTAGACACAATATAGGATAGGTTAGATAAGAAAAAGTGGCCGATCAATGGTCCAATTGTAGATGTCACAATGTCACATAATTTATACGCGTGCAATCGGGTGCTAGACGTAGCAAGTGGTCACCATATTCGAGTAGCATTATATACATTGTACTTAGTGGCCCTCTCAGCAGTTAATAAAATGAGACCTAATAATCTTGACGTTTTGATTGAGCCAAAGATACCTTTTATCTTGCGAATGTAAGAAAAGCTTTGATTAAAGAAGGTAGCATTTACGGAGATAGTAGAATCTTAATTTCTAACAAATAATTTGGGAGTCCTTTTCTTTGTAGCCTAACTGGGAAAATCTGTTTTATTGTTGGTTAACTTGACATATTAGAAGCTTTTATTTAACTTGCAATGTTTGTATATTTAACTATGTCAAATCTTGCACGTTGAATTAGATCCACTTTATCTGATCCTACGACTTGAATTTTTACATGTTGGTTCAGTTCCGATGACAATGCATTTTTATGGTAACTGTGACCAACAGACATACAGGATTAGCTCCACATATAAGAACTCTTCAACAGTCAACAGCACAGAAACGAAATTATACGATAGCCGGTTTTAAGTTTTACCATATCAAAGCTTCTGCACTCAAAGTTGGGTCCTGACTATGAAACTTCTTAACGGTTAACAGGAGAAACACGAAATGTTGCATACGCATTTTAATTATGATAGCCTGTTCTAAGTTTCACCATGACACGGCTACTCCATATCTTTTTGAACTTATTTTGAACTTTGTTTCTATGTACCTACCTACTATATCTATGGCAATCTTCTCCACAGCTCGAAAACCATCTCCAGCTCCACGAGCAGCAACGCCTGCTGCCGCAGCCGACGGAGCACAACCAGTACACGTCGTTCCCGCCCCGGCACCGGCCCGGTACGGTCCGGGCCCGCGCCGGCGACAGAGGTCAATACTCGCAAGTATTCGAGCGGGCCCCGGTGAGCCCGCGCGCGGCGACGCTCGGACGCGTCAAGCGCAGTGCCTTGGCTGATGGTAACGTTACATACCTTACTATTCTTAACTCCTGTACCTTCTTCTTCGTAAAGACTTATTTTATGAATCACTTCTACTTCTAAACCGTTCTTAACTTCCATTGCCTTTTCTTTTGAAAGACTAGTTTCCTGAATCACTTCTTCTAAGAAACTTTTTATATCCTTATTTACTCTTTGGTGAATGTTAGTTACAGACAAATAAACCCCTTATTCAACAAGTTAAGGATAACAAATAATTATGACAAGGTAGGTCATGTTTGTAGCAAAAACAAAAGTTAAATTAAGATGAGAAATCTGGCACTAAAATATAATTACAAATTAGCCATTTGTGCAGGTCAAATTTGGGTCGCCAGTTAGTCTTATGTTTTTAAACAGTTAATGAAGTAGATCACAGGAATATTAATATCTGACTAGAGTAGAGTCTATGAATAGATAAAATTCGACGATTGTGTTTGTTTATGTATTGAGTATTATTTAAAGAATTTAACCTGCTTCGTTGCTTACACATAGTCTCTTTAAGTATCTACCAGCCTAATATCCTTGAATTTCATAAATTTTATCTTCTATAGAGCCTCATACATCATCGTCACTTCAAACCCAGACGTTAGATCGAAAGGCGACAGTAGGTACCAAGTGCTTGGCCACGGTCCATGGTCCAACCCGCGGGAGAGGCAGAGGGATGATACAGAGGCCAAGAGGGGCAGTCATAGAGCAGCTGATTGCAGAGGAATGTGGAGAGCTTCCGATTAGGAGTCAGGAAGATTTGGACGACTCTGAAGATCCTGATGAAGGGTAGGTATAATTTTCAAAAATGTATAATCTAATTTTTTTCAATTTCAAAAATTATGTATCTTTGTACATTGGACTCTTAATAAAACAGTAGCACAATGTTTATTGCTTTCTAAGCAAAATTTTACCCTAAAATCGCATGACATAAAAAACAACTAAGATAAATAAAATAAAAAACTATTTACAAACTCATATGTTTTTCCATGACTGGCAAGTGTTTGGCCACGATCTCACCGACAATGACAAAAGTGGTGACAATGTGGCCGAAAATGCAGCTCGCTTACCACGAGATAGGTAGGTTAGAGTTGTATATGGCACACCTGGGCTGTATTTCACTGGAAACAATGACTAGGCAATACCCGTTCCACTCTTTTGCCTTTGCATTCTTATCATGAAAAAACAATCGAAGATCGATCAGATCTTAAAAACTGGTGTACCAAGTACACCCAATGAGTTGAAGCCAAGCAATGGATAAAAAACGGTTTGACGTCAGAACGAACTCTGAAGAATAATGTGTTGGTTCTGGAATAACACATAAGTTACTTTTTATTCAGAGAAATGACCACGACGGCAAAGCTGCGGGCACAGCTAGTAATATATTAAACCACCCAACCACGTAAAGTTTCTTTATTTTTTTTTCATTTATTTGCAAGATTACTATTACCCCCTATCTCTTTTATACAAAAAGTAGAATACGTTTCGACCGTATATTCTCCATCGAAGTTTGAACTCAACCACTTTCATTTCAGAATATGTCCCCACGACACGCCATCACGAGTGCCTTTGATCTGGAACGAAGAAAGCCACAAGAACAAGAGCTGCGCAGTTCCCAGCAGTAGCGCTTCCACCAGCGCCACACAGCACATGCATCACGGCGTCGAGCACTGCCACATTCCCGTCAGCATCATACTGTTCCTCCTCCTCGCATACATTTGTGTAGGAGCCGCCATTTTCTCCGCCTGGGAAAACTGGAGCTTCCTCGACGCCGCGTACTTTTGTTTCATCGCCTTAGCTACCATAGGATTTGGGGACTTCGTTCCAACTAGCTTTCTTACTTCCAAGCAGAGCGCAGAGAGCTCGAAAAGCGAGTACGTGCAATTAATCGCTTGCTGTGCTTATCTGGTGTTTGGACTTATACTAATAGCTATGTCTTTTACGTTACTCCAAGATGAAGTTGTGAGCCGGTGTTCACAGTTAGCCAATACCTTGGGGCTGTCGCGACAATGACAGTACGAGAAGAGCGATTGTAGCTCAACAGAAAATCATCTGGGGATGTTATGATCGTTTTTATAAGAATCAATGCATTGTTCCGTGTAGTATAGGATTCCCTATTGAAACAAACTTCTTATTATTCTTGAAAGATGTATTCAACATTATCTTATCATTGTAAAAATTTACATTATTTTCTCATATCTACACGATGTATCTGATAGATTTTAAATGGCAAAATTTGAAACTTTTTACGGAATTTGTACTCGGAAGTGAATTGAAGTTTGTGGTGTAAATATTGTATAAATCTATTTATAAAAGCAAGGCTGAAATTGTAATGAAACAATAAAATTGTGTTGAACGGATTTTGTCTTTCTATTTCTTGGATAAATGTGGACGCGTTATAGGCAGGTAATATTTCTAAGGGCCAATAGGGAAGTGGATTGAAATAATCCTTTCGTATTACATGGATGGACAATTCCCTGCTTCCCATCCTTGTAAAATCCACACAGGGATTATGTGCGGGTCGGCGAGAGAACTGCTCTTGATTTAGACGCCCCTTACTATTTGTTTGAATCTAATATGCAATCGAAAGAATTTACTAGAGGAATAGATTGGTTTTGTACGGATTCCACTCAAATTAAATAGACAGAACAGTGTGATATAATTAATGCAACTAAAAACCTATTTCAAATGCATTTACAAAAGAACATTATAAACGAACACCCTAAAAGTATACTTGTGTTCGCTTTTTTTTATTAAGGTGTACCCTATCACATAAAAAAGGAACAGTTCTGAAATCCCATAGATTCAAGGCTCATTAACTACATACAAATTTTTGAAGTCGATTAAAATGCCCTCATGGATCGATAGTTTGAAAATTATTCGAAACAGAAACACACATACACAAACCATACCAACCATATCAGAACCAGATTAAAACATAAACTCAGATTATCCAGTTTTAGCGTAGGACCCCCTGTGGCCAGGGGAGTGACGACATGCAAAAAATGTCTGAAAGAAAATGGATGAGGATAGCTGAAAACCGAGCTCAGTGGCGTGCATAAGGAGAGACGTACAAACTTTTATTTCTTATTTTTTATTACTGACCGCAACTTCTGATGGAAAGCAATGATGCGGTTTAAGGTGTAGCATGCTTGCCTAGTAGATACCTATTCACTCTTGACTTGAACACACCTGGGTTATATTTTACCTGAAACACTGACGAGGGCAGAGCATTTCACTCCTTTGCAGTTCTTGTAATAAATGAAGAAGCGTAACAATTCGTTCTTGTGCGAGGATTTCAACCATAAAAGGGTGGCGCTTCGCCGATCGTCTGGTCATCCAGCTGTAGTCAAATATTAGCTGATGATGATGAAGTAGCAATGGGCCAGCCACATTTCTCGAAGGACGGACAACCCTCTGTGGTAGGTGTGCCCTCGAGTGGAGACCGCGTCTTGGCAAACGTAGTGTAGGACACCCACCGGTCACTCACGACCTGCGGAAGGCGGCCAGCAGAAACTGGATGAGAAGAGCCGAAAATTGGTCTTGCTGGCGTTTATTGGGAGGTTCAGCAGTGGACGAACACAGGCTGATGATGATGATGATGATGACCAGCTTTAGACTGACAAAACGAGGGTTGGGTAGGCTATGTGGAGACTAATCTCCATCACAACTGAGTGAAACCTACAAAAACATATAATTTAATCAGCATTCAGTTTTAGGGGATCTGACGTAATCAGCAGTCATCAGTAGAAATGACGTACGACTTAGATATTCTCAGTGTGCGTAGCGTAAAAGTAATTATGTATTCTGCGCTTCTGTTTCATAGTCTTTTTATTTTTTTCGTATTGGTGTTTCAAAGTTTCATAGTAGAGGTTCGTCTTGATGTCATTAGGTACCCTGTTGCCACACGACCGTTAAACACGAATGTTGCTTGCCTTCACTTTACGACTCTCTTACTGGAGAAAGACAAAATGACAAAATACAAAGAAGCTTTGAAATTATCGTAAATGAATTATGAATTTATTAGCCCAGAGGGTGTTGGAAAAACAGTTCTGTTTTGTGATTTAAGAAACAGAAGTCTTTAAAGCCGATTTTCATGTTCAAGTCTTTCTTAATTAGAACCAGCTTTAGAAATCTTAAAATAACTTTGCTAAACGTTTTGATTCAATGCATCTCTTGTAGATACAACATTGAAGCTACGTAACCGCCATTGCAAACAAACTCTTGAAGTTGTTTGGTATTGGAACAAGCTACTATGGTATAGATTGGATGGTTTCTGATATCTCAGCACAGAAGTTTATGTGATACATTACTTTCGGATCATCACAAAATGAAGATTTCTTTTCTTTACTGCCTAAAATACGATGGAACCTTAAACGATAAGAAAGAAAAAATGTTTAGTTTGCTGGATCATAATTCGGCTCGCAGGAACAATTGTGTTTCTATTCTTTACATTGTTATTTTTCTAATAAAAATACATAATATTCAAGGCTTTTTTAGAAATTGAGCGCGAGGATTTAACTGGGAAGTACAATTTTTTTACTGAAATAACTTAAAATTTGACGTGGTTTGGGAGATGGAAAGATAAGAAATTAGAGACAACCTTCCAAAAAGAGGTCAGCTAGGACTAGAGTTAAGATGGCCAATATTGTAACATTTACAATTTTCTTTGCATAATAACTATTATAGTTATTTTTTTACGTAATATGACATACAAGTATGACAAACAATCTAAAACTAAACATAGTGTACACAAAAAATGGTAACGTTCCCAAAATGCTGGCTGCACCCACATTTAAATGGAAATGTTTAAAATATTTTCAAATTTATCTTGAATGCTTTAAATATTTACTTAAAATTATAACTTAAACTATATGGTCATAGCGTTGTGCCTAACATTAAAGTGATGAGATATTCTTACAAAGTCTGTTATAATACATAATTATTACCTCACTATTCACGTTGTGCACAAAATGAGAAGACAAGATTAGTACCTCAAAGTAACTCTGATGTTGAAAGTCGGGTATTCAATCTACACAGTTGGCAAATACCTACATCTGAAGTAGTAAGTAACAAAACGTCTGTACAATGAAGATAACTAGAAATAAGATGTTCTAGGGGACCTAACATAAGCTACTGAACAAGAATGTAACATTTTAATCGTGTCTGTCAGTTCGTGCCTCACGTAAAAACTACTGAACCGATTGAAATGCGATTTTCACTGATAAATATTTAAGGTTTTGACTTAAAATCTGGTGTACTTTTTATCTCAATCCGATAAGTAGAAGTCGAACAGTCGATAAAAAATCTATATGTCAGCACAACAAATTTTGTTGAAGTATATTGTGCTTTGTAGGTTACTTTAACCCACAGAAATGACCACGCGGGCAAAGCCGCGGGTACAGCTAGTTACGTAAATAAAACTTTTCCAAGTTAGATTCAGAAGTTCTGCTGGAGACTTGTAGGAAATTGTCGACATTCGAGTTTGGCGTCAGCTTAGATGGAAGGTGGTCGCTGTTTGTTTGTTTACTATGTATGTTTGTAAAATGAGGTAGTACCGACTTCTGGTGTCAAAGCTTGTCAGGTCTCCCAAAATCCTATGGCTTAACGTAATATCAATTGCTTGCATTAGGGACCGATGGCTTAGCGTGCCCTCTGATGCACGGAGCGATGACAAATTCGCACATAAATTATTAAAAATTACTCGAGTCGAGTATTGAACCCGGCATCGTTGGATTCCAAAGCCCACAAACTATGTCTCAACTACCACCGCTCTAGCGTACTGAAAATACTTTTACAATAAGTAGGTACAGTTTCAAAATAACTTGACTTTGTTTTATTGTGTCTACTCGTATACTTATAATAAAGCAGTAGGTACAAAAAAATATATGTACAATGAAGATACATTAAAAAATGGTCTAGGCCTTAGACTCTAGGGTACTTAAAATAGGCAATTCAAGAAAAAAAAAGTGTCTATTTTTCTGTATGTTTGTTCACGCATCACGTAAAAACTGCTAGACCGATTACGGCGCAGTTTTCATTATTTGATAGCTTAGGGTTTGATTTAAATCTGGTGTAATTAGTAACTCAATCCGGTGAGTTAGAAGCCGAGCAATTGATAAAAGTATTATTGACGACTGAAGAAACTTTGTTCAAATGTTGGTATATTGGTCCTGGAATAGCACATTATGGTACTTTGAACCTAAATAAAAGACCACGCGTGCGAAGCCGCGGGTACAGTTAATACTATATATGTCCTGCAATAACACAAAGCTTACTTTTAACACAGAAAAATGACAGAAAAAAGCCGCAAATAAAATTATTAACGTCTGAACGAAGTTTGATAATATTGGTTCTCTTGGTTCTGGGAACAAGAAACACCTATTACTTATTCTGTGTCCGCGGGCATAGCTAGTATAACCTAACTATACCAACAAAACCACATAACCTCATGTACTTGACTGTCCATAGAATATACATGTCTGTGTTTTTTTATAAGATAATAATAATTTTATAGGTAACTTAAACCCAACTACTGTACAATTGATGCTTTTCTTGAACATGGAGAATTTGTGACCGGAGCGACCGTGAAAATGATTGAGGATTAATATCCTTTTCTTTTTTAAGTAATCATATAAATAAAAAGGATTATAACTTTTAAACTTTCGTGATTCGAACACATAGTTAATTATTTAAACGGGACTTTATCGCGCTGAAAACTTAACTTAGTCTTCTCGTGACCACGATCAATGCAACTTGATCGAAACGTCGAGGTAAATAAATATTAGAAAAAGGATTATATCGTGTTCATTCAGTGTATTATTCTGTTATAAATAAGACTCATACCTTTGATTATATATTTGTGAATCAATGACTCATACATCATCTTGTACCTATCAACATCTACAGGCGATCATCTTACGGATGATGATGAAGACCCATAGATATTATGAGGTAATATCTTCTAACTTTGAAGACACTGGGGCGCAGTTAAATTCTGGCTGAGGTTAATCGTGAAACAAATAAACCAACATTTTGAAAAAGAATATTTAAGACTTTTAGCCTAGAGGCATGACCACGCGTGCGAAGCCGCAGGTACAGCTAGTAACACATAACTTACTTTTAACCCAGAGAATTACCACGCGGGCATAAACAAATAAAACACGCTTTCCCATATTTAGAGTGCCCGGACCCACAAATTGTTTCGTTTAGTTCCCAATTTACCAAGAACTGTGTACACCGAGACAGATAGCTCGAAAATCCATTTGTCTTGTGCGCGACGTGACGGTAAAAACGGTGATCGATGTTACGCTACCACTAACACCTGTTTTGGATGTGAGGTTGAAGGGTATCAATCTTATAATAGAGCTAGACAGGAGAGAAGAAATAAAGAAACAGGCGGAAATAATAAATATACACTGGCGTTCAAAACTTAGTACCACACTTTTTATATCAGTATAGATTTTTTAAATTGCTTGGCTCTTTCTCATCGGATTGAGATACCAATAACAACAATTTTTAAGTCAAAACCTTAGCTATTTGACAGTGAAAATCAAATCGCTATCACTCCAGTAGTTTCAACGTGATGCGCGAACAGACAGTTATTAAAAGCGTGGTACTATTTTTTGAAGGCAAGTGTATTTAAACTTATATATGACTAGCTACGCCCGCGGCTATGTCCGCGTGACTATTTCATTTAAAAGTAGCCCATATGTGTTATTCTAGGACGAAAAATACCTATAACGTACAATATAGGTAATACATTTCTTCATTCAGCCATCAAATAGTTTTTTAACAATTGTTCGCCATCTAATCATCGGATATAGATACCAAGTCAAACTCTTAGCTATCCAACCGTCAACCACATTGCAATTGGTCCAGTAATTTTTACGCGATGCTTGAATAAACATACAGAAAAACAGACGAGATACACGATTTATAAAAATGTTATATTCTTGTTCAGAAGCCTATTTGAAGTACAAGTCCATTTTTTTATTATCTTTGTTGTACAGATTTTTTGATACATATTGATTGATTATAAGTATATAGAAGATGCTGATTTTCTAAACAATATCGGCGCTCCATAAATTTCATATAAACCTTAACAAAACACCACTGAGAAATTATGCTTGTTAACATTAAGTTCGTGTTGTCATTGATACGGCAATTGCCGTAATATACGGCAAACCACAGCTATTTTTAAAAAACTACGGCATATCGTAGACCCCTCAATACCGTATCACAAAATATGGCAATTGGATCTAGGTGAAATGAAACGTTATTTTCACTAGTGTGATAAATATAACGAAACGTACATATCACTTTTACAACACAGCCGGGGAAATTCCAAGTACAAATTAATCGTTGTAATATCGAGTCGTCCCACTCCCCTTGATAAGAAATAACCAATAAAGCTTTTAACACAAAAATTATCCCCAAAGGGGAAAACTGAAAATTATCTCCATAAACTTGATGACGAGTGGAGACTTTCACCCAATGTTAAAAAAATAACATCGACATATAACATCGGCACCTGGAAAGCTCAATAATTTTGGGAAAAGATCCATCATACAACAGACTGCAAAACTCTTGCGAAATTTTCTCTTGATGTTGTGTCTTCCACACAGTAATGCAGATTGTGAAAGAATTTCAGTCAATTTAACAACAGACCAAAATGCGAAGTAAATTAATAACTTCTACCGTAAATAAAACTCTATTAGTAAGACAACTTATTTAAAACCAAGAAAACTGCTAGCTTTTCTCTTTGTAAAGACTTTTTATAGTTTCAATCACATACACTAGAAACCTTTACAAAACAAATTGTGAAATACGGCAATTTAGTAAAAAAAAAACTGTAAATACGGCAACGCAGGCTATGGCAGCTAAGATTTTGAAGATAACAACACTGCCTATGTACGTACCTGAAATGTTGTTTGCACAATATAACTAATTTTCTATCTATAGATTTTGTGTTTGTTTGTTGTCATTATCTGCCATCTTCAGTCAAATTCAATAAACCTCAACTTCTAGAATTTACCAATAACAGAGTTTATATCACTACTTCCAGAGAACTAAAACTAAGTGGAGAACACTTAGCATACCTAGCTTAGGAGATGTCATTTGAGCGACGCGACACAAATTTTGTGGAATTAATAAAGCGCTCAACTCAGAATTATTACCACTTTGATTCATTTTGTGCGTCTTAGAACTTCAGTCCAGTGAACTTGGCTATTATAGAAAAAAAAACAAGGTACTTTGCGTAGTAATGGCTCAAGGCCTCATACATTGGCATATATAATTATGATTATGTACAAAGATTAATTAGGTACCTAACTGTTAAAGGTTAGTATAAACGTGTAGAAAAATGTTGCTCTATGGGTCCTCAAAATATGTATTGCTTTTTTAAGTATTCAACTTTTTCCCATGCATATTACCTGAAGTACTACCAGCATCAACATAATTACCCATTAAAAATATATTAATAACTAGCCCGCGTGGTTATTCCTCTGGGTTAAAAGTTTTCTATGTGCTATTCCAGGACAAAAATTATAAATTACGTTCAGCCATCAGATAGTTTTTTATCGATTGCTCACCTTCTTATCATCGGATTAAGATACCAAGTATTTAACTTAAGTTTTTAAGTTAAATCTTAAGCTATCCATCAGAGAAAATCGCCAGACAAACAGACAGAAAGATAGAAAATATTTAAAAATAACGAATAAAAGTTCAGTAGTTTATTATATTATAGGCTAGTACTAAAGTCTGTAAAATGAAGATAATAAAAAATACCCTAGAGGACTGAAAATGAGCAACAGAATCTGTCTGTCTGTCAGTCTGGATGTTTGTCGCCCATCTCGTAAAAACTACTGAACTGATTGAAATGTGGTTTTCACTGTTGGATATCTTTGTTTAGACTTTAAATCTGGTGTAGTTCATATCTCAATCCGATGAGTAGAAGCTGAGCAATCGCTACAAATCTTTTTGGCGGCTGAAGGATTAGTATATTAGGTACATAGGAAATTACTCATTAGAATTAATTACCTTAATCGAAACAAAAATCTTCGAAATCATATCTCATGATATTAACAATAATTAATTAACATGAAATTCGCTCCGGTCTTCGCAAAAGTAAAAGTACATACCAAAGATATCCTTGTCCGCTTCGCTCTCCTAACAGTATGTTACTAATGAATTCCATTGTCAAAATTTGTACTATACCGTTTTCGACAGCCCTTATTCTCCATACGTACACAATCTACCGAACTGCATCTCTTAATAATTGCGTTCTGGTTTTGTAGCTACAGTTTTGCAGAATATTATTTAGTCTGTGTTCGGTAGAGCAGAATGTTTTAGAAGACCTTGTTAAGATCCTGTCTTTTGTAATTTCGCTAAAAGCTGTGGCTTGGGTCGAGTGGGCATCTATATGTTAATTGTGATTTTGTACACCTTCGCCCATGGTAATGGTGGCACACATGTGTGGAATTAACCATGAAGGGACGACGATAGTCGTTTTTGTTTTAACAAGTGTGTTTTTTCGCTGTCGAGTTTGTTATTCAATAGGGGTTGTCCTGACTTACCTAATGGAAATACCTTCGGGCGGTTGTTGAAGGTTGTGGAACAAAGTGTTTATTTGAAAGGTTTCTAGATCTTTGTAAGCATAGAGTAACAAATACAGTATGCGCTCTCACCACATTTACCGAGCGCCTACATTATTGGATTTGTATGAGAAGTCAAATTTCTATCTTTTTAAACTTATTGTTTCTATTTATAAATCCGCCATTTTGTCAAGCAACGCTTCGATGAACGACAAATCAAAAAAAGACACGTGGCACCACTGTCAATGTTGGATCCGGACTGCCGAGCGAAAGCGAAATTACACGAACAATGCATTATATTGTCTCCCGCTCTGTAATCCGGCATTCGGCTGTGTAAACTGCCAGATTATAGAGCGGGTCACCTAAGTGAGTCGCTATTTGCTGGACTACTGAGCTAGCCGGATTGGCGAGCGCCGAATTACTGAGCGCTTACTGTAGTTGACGAAAGTTATCCCAAGCGTGTTTCATATAAGCGCACATCATCTATCATCAGCCCGTAAACGTTCACGGGAGTTTGTGTCTACAGGGAGACGGTGATTGGGGGAGAGAATTAGAGTTGTAGAATTAGAATTGTTGTAATACTACCCTTATCATTGAAGTAGTGAGCTATCTATACCTATAATAAAGTAATGAGTACGAAAAATATATATATAAAAAAATGGTCTAGCGTACATAAAATAAGCAACTGAACAAGAATATAACATTTAAAAAAAAAACGTGTCTGTATGTTTGTTTGTTCGCACATCACGTAAAAACTACTAGACATATTGCAATGCGGTTTTCATTGTCGGGTAGTTAGGGTTTGGCATAAAAACTGGGTGTATTCCCGTTTTCCCCATTTACCGTTTCCCCATTAATGGGGACAGCGAGAAATGAATACAATAATTAAAAATAGTTCCCATTGTCCCCATTACCCTGTCCCCATCAATGGGAAAGCGGGAATTGAATAAAAATATTAAAATAGTTCCCGGGGTCCCCATTACCATACGCCTAACTAATGGAGATCGCGTAGATGGTTTATTTTGTGTGTTTTTGTGTCCACTTGATGGGTCTTGTTGCTAAAGTAGGCACCTACATATTAAAGATTTAAAAACAATAAAATACATCAAATAATGTACATGTCCCATTAAAATCAAAGTGCAATTTGATTATATACCGGCAATTTTGTGTAATTATGATCTTCAGTTCTCTTATGGCTTCAGTTTTCTTCAAATAACATAATTACTACATTACACTGGCTCTAATAATTGTCTAGAGAGTATTTGAGTGTAATACTGTAGCTTAATTTAAAAATAAATGATATACCATGGACGTTTAAAAAAAGAGAAAAGAGAGAAAGAAAAGCCAAAAGAGATTTCTCTGGAACCTTTTTTTTTTAATATCAAGTTTGTCTATTAATTGTCAGAGTTTCAAATAAAATTTGACAATGCCCTTTTATAAAATTATGATGTAGTTGAAAAAGTCCACCTCGTAATTTTTTTTGTCCGTAATTTTTTGTGCTAATAATGAAGTAAATATTAAAATGTTGCCCAGGGTTTAGTGATTGTACTGACTAGCAGTAAACTTTTAAAATCAAGTCTAGCCAACAATTTAAGGGTAGCCTTAATAAGGATCAGGTGTCACTAATTCACAACTTGTGAAGGTATCACTCCCGACCGGCCAGTTTTAAAACTCCGCCGGGTTTCAAATTCAACCCTTATCAGACTGCAAAGGCAAACCCATTAGTATTAATATAGCAAACGTTCGGTCTCATTAAAGTTGGCTCTAGTTGAAGAGCTAACTCAATGGAACGGCCTTGATTTTCCTATGTACGTAATCATTTACTTATATGTAATAGAAAAATAAGAAAATTTTAAATTTAATATTGGTCAGGCACAAGGTTTTAGCTTTTGTTTTAACACTAAGTAAAGTATCGAATACAAGTTTATTAAATTCAAACCGTTTTGGAGTAGATAGGTGAAACCATTTTGGAGACACAGCAGTAACGAAATTTATCAAAAAAGGCTGACCTCGTCCCTTTCTCTTCTTCTTTCAAAAAGTTATTATTATAACGACATTCCAATAGCATATGGAATGAAAAAGTATCTCTTTCGTTGTAAGTACTCGTATATGATTTTAAATATGATTTTCCATTTTGGATCACTATCTTATTTATTTTGGGCTCCACTAACTCATGACATACGGACGGACGAACAGACAGACAGACAATAGCGCTGCAACAAAAATAGGTTACCGTCTGGAGTATGGTCTGGACCCTTGGGAACGAAAACCTAAAAAAATGAACGTATGACCCTCATGAACAAACATGTTCACTCAGGCTGTTACAATTCAATTTTTATAATAACTAGATGCAACCGCGTCTTTGCCCGCGTGTAAATGTGTCCAGAACCAAAAGTAGGTAGGTACTAAAGTACAAAGTATTAAATTTTATCAAATTTTGGAAAAAAATATTTAAATGTTGCCGCGGATTTTAGTTATCAAATTATAAGTAGAATTATAAGCTGTTTGTCAGGGAAACCGCATTGCAGTCGGTCCAGTAGTATTTACGTGATGCGAAAAAATAACCAGACAGACACTATATAAAAAATAAAACGTTATAAATATTCTTGTTATGTAGCTCATTTTAAGTCCTCGACGCCATGTTTTTAAATTAAATATCCGTCACAATTTATACCTCACCACAATAGTAAAGTCGAGGATTGCAGTTCACTTTTTAATTTCATGTGTCAGTTAACGCAACTGGATAAAATAATAATTATTAAAAGCTTTTATTTAACTTGCAATGTTTGTATGCATGTATGTTAGTTTGTTTAGGTCAAACCTTGTAAGTTCAATTAGAATATCCTACGGAGTTGAATTTTTACATATGGTTCAGTTCCGATGACAATTTTTATGGTAAGCATGACCAGAATCCGTGACCGACTAACCTTCACACTGCTCTGTACATCAACATCCAGGATTAGCTACAGATAAAGGAACTCTTCAATGGTCAACAGAACAGATACGAAATTTTGTGTATGTATTTTATTATAATAGCTAAAGCTTAAGTTATATAATGACAGGGTTGCTGAACTCAGGTTTGGGTTTTGACTAAGGACCTCCTTAACGGTTAACAGCACAGACACGAAATTTTTAAAGCGCATTTAAATGTGACAGCCCGTTCTAAGTTTCACCGTAAGATAGCTACGGCATAAAAGCTTTTTAATTAATGTTTTTTAATTAACTTATTTTATACATGATTGTAAAGTTTCCATTTCTGCCTTCAGCGATACTTGTCCATTCCAGTTCCTCCTAACTCTGAGTCTCTAACCCTCTCGACGTCGGTCGGCTATTCATAACTGCCTCTAATGCCCAGTATTGATATTGCTTTACACACTTCATGCTTGGCTTTTATAAACAGTTCTTTTTTGCTATAGAAAATATGAAAATAAGTGGGTTTATTTTTATTTTTTATTTAAAGCATTTTTTATATTAAGCTTTACTTAGCTTACCCTCAAAATGTCCCTGAAAGCTAAAAAAAAACGCCTGCCCTGCCAAAAAAGAGCTTTTGCCAAAAAAAAAAATTTTGTTGGAATGGGCTTATTTAATGGGCAAGACCTTCAATTTGATACCCATATGGTAACTTTCGAAGAAACTTCTTTGTTTCAAAAAAATATATAGCCTATGTTGCTCGGGGGGATGTACGGATTCTAACGATACCCCATACATCTAAATCTGTTCAGGCATTTAATAGTTATGGTGGAATAAAGAAACTCACATACAAACATACATGAATGCTAAAAACATAACACTCCTTTTTTTGGGCAGTCGTGTAAAAAAGACTGTTTCACGGAATGGATTAATGTTTGATTTTGCCCTACATTGGATATCATATCTACCAAAAACCAAGTAATAGTCCTGTCATATTCCATATTATCTTGCAGATTGCTAACTGATATAGAGTAACTGGAAACGAATGATGGAATACTTCTTGTGTGAATGATACTCCATCTGAATGGTGGACTAAGATTCATGCCACTGGGAACAATGATTTACCTTTTTTCCGATAATTGCAAATGAAGCGGTAGTTCGTTAGTCCTTAATCGTTGGTTTGTCCGCAACGCTCCTGAGGGATTGTGATCGATTATGCGTGATTAACTGGGAAATAGACCTTGAGAATAAGTAGGATTTACGATGAGGTTGGATGTTCTTTTTCATACATCCGAGGTATGACTACTGATTTGGCGCAGTAGTGAATTGCGCTAGTCACCCTACGAGACATGGGTTGATGTGTAATATCTTTCCCCTCACTTTCCTGCAATTTACTTGAGTAATTTATTTGAGTGATTTCATGAAACGTGTTAGACAATGTGTAACCGGAGTGTAACAGGAAGAGAGAAAGCGCGCTATTTGATTTGACAAATGTACGCGCGTAGTGCTATCAAGCTAGAAGCCATCACATATTTTTTTAGAGTGTAAAATAAACTTTTCAGTCGGGAATAGAACTCAGGTACTTCAGACTATCAGCCGTACGGTTCCCAGCTGAGCTATCAAGACATATAAATTTCTGACGAAAAATAAGATCATTTAGGTCAGATGAAGTAGTTGTTGATTCACAGTTGAACAATGAGCGCACGCGGTGCTGGAGTATGTTAATGTTGCTTAATACCACGGTGAGATGTCAGATATTACACATTATAAGCGACTACTATAAGGCTCGCTTGTTTTTTTTAATCTGCATTTTATTAGATAGCCGTACTAGATGGTGTTGTATGGTTGAAGCAAACTACCTTATGACAGCGGACCTTACGGCGGCGGACTCTTTTTTGCAGAATATTACTAATGGTTGAGTCCAATAATATTATAATTTCAAGACAAACTATAATTTATTAAATTTATTCTAGTTGTTTAAGTAATCAACTTTTGCAAGACCACGCGTCCATACAAATATATAAAAGTGAAACGTTGTCTGTTTGTTTGGGGAGCTTTCACGCGATAACGGCTAGACGGATTTTGATGAAATTTAGAATGGACACAGTTTATACTCTAGAATAAAACATAGGATACTTTCATCCCGGAAAATTTAAAGTTTCCGCGTGGAAACTGGAATTGTTGATTTTTCAATGTATGGTTGCCATCACAGAATGGTCTGCGGTTGCAATGGAAACGAAATAACAAGTCTGTCAAAACACATCAAGAGCATTGAGCACCTACTTTTGCATTGGTTTTTAATATCCTAGATTAATAAGATGCTTTTTTCGCGTTAAGCAGTAGTCTGCGGGTACGAAGTCGCGGGCTGGAAAACTAGTACGTAATATTTGACACCGTTGTGTGGCACACAAACTTCACTCCGACAACAGCTCAATAACTCATTGTACAACCAATAACTCAAACCCCGAAGGTAAACAGTGCAAAAGAGATAATTACCGACAGACTACCCACAACGGGACAGGTAACATGCGAACACATCAATCACCTATTCATTCTACGGACTAAATAGACGAGTCATCTTTCCAGAGGTACACAATTTTCCTTCGTACCTTAAGAATAGGGTTTAATAGATCAAAATGAACCTTAACGTGAACAAGATAAGGTTCAATTTTGTTCAGTGAACGTGAAGGAAGGAAAGGAATAAGTTGGGAAAACTGTTTAGAAACTTTTCGGGTTAGATGAAAAAGGAGTTTGGAAAATATTGCTTGAGCTTGACGATAGGAAATGAATTGGATAAATAGTTCGGTGAAAGGACATGCTATCTATAGTTTGCTAAGTTTATCTTTCACCAAAGAAATTGAATCGACAGTGACCCGCACTAGTCACTCGCATGCGATCAAAGGAACCCTATTGATTACCCTTTGGTGTATGTTGATATTTGTGCAATTGCTGTTTTTTCGGAAATAGTATAAGAAAAGCTGGTGCAGTTGCTTCGTTCAGGGTTGAACCATGGCTATGTTATTGTTGGCAAAGTGGTGCAATCGGCAAAACGCATGCCAGAGCTTTAGTGTTCCAGCTTTAATAAGCATTTGTGTGCTTGTTCTCGAAACTTGGATGTTTTGGTATGAGTATGTGTGTCCATGTCACCTGCGACAAAGGGAATCCTAGTGCATCAGTGTGAAAAACTTGAATTTATTATTTATTTAAAACAAAGATTAGAACGAACACTTCAAGTTTTACAAGGTACACAAGGTCACAACTTGCAGAGTTTAGCAATGGTATGGTGACAGCATTTTTCATTCATATAAAGCGAACCTTTGTTTGTTTTTAATAATTATTAACTGCATGAATAAAAGCTGTAATTGTGAATAAAACAACCAATATTAATGCTAACTTCATAAGACCAATCCACTGGATACTTAATAACAAAACATAGGACTGATTATGTAATCTTCAGGTCAGGTTTAAAGCGTGTCTTTAAAGTAGACAACGACCGAAACACCATGAATGCTTCTGCGCTCAACTGCGCACCCTCGTTCGGTGTAAAACCCATAAGCAAATAGCAGAAAAATACCTTTGATAAATAGCATCACAAAAGGTATCGCCATTTCACACACGTTCTCGCGGCTAGGGAAAGCACGTGTGGAATGCAGGGCCAAGGAATCGTGTCCTTCAGTCCCACACAAAGTGAGATTGTGGAGATATTGGGTTAAGGGTTCGCGGGGATTTTTGTGGAGCTTTTTAGGCGATCTTTAATTGTTGTGATAACTGATGTAAAGAGTAATGTGAGAAAACTTTGATACTCAACTAAAGCACCATCCCAAAACAGTAGTCTATCTCTGTAGGTATTTTATTTTTAATTCTTGTAAAATGTATTCCTATTAAGTCTTTTGCAGTTTTTGAGAATGATGTTTTAGATACTCCCAAAGATTACATTCATAAGGGCTGATGTAAGTAAACCCACAAAATATTACACAAATTCAATAACACAGCTCGTAAATACAAAATATTCAGTTCCAGCCAATGTAGCTCGCCTTCAACCATCGTATCACTTGTTCACGAAAGCTTACCATACCTCCACTGTCTATCCGATCCTATCCTATATTCCCATACTATTTTCTGCGCCGCTATCGAGAACGCGCTCCATTTCACCACGTCTCGTCCGGCGATACTAACGGCTCAGCCCTGATTCACTTGCGGGGATTTTGTAAGCTGTCTGTTTTAATGATGGCTTAAAAAAGCGCTCTACTGGCTTTAGAGATGGCTTTGTATTAGAATTGGTTTTAATGCAGTAGCCGAATTAAATTCCTGTTATCTTAGGGCAGAGACAGATTGTTGGCAAAGTATAAACAAAGTAAATGTCTACTATCATAACCAGACCGCTGGTTTTGTTTCTTTTACGCAACCAAGCCCAATCTTTAGATCTCGCTAGCCACTGCCAAACATTGTAAATTGACACTTTATTTGAGTCTCAAGTAAACTTTCAACGGCTTTAGCAGAACAGAGCAGTCTTCATGATAAGACACTTCTGCCTTAGTTTTTATTATTTCTGTAGCTAATATAATCAGCTCACTGTCATTTGAGTCTGCTTATAAGCTATTTTTAGAGACCTCACAGAATAGCGCAATGTGATTTAGTGAAGCGGATAGTGAATAATTAAAGACATCAGAAAGAGCAGGATTAGGCAGTTTGTTAGTTAGGTTTTGTGTTTGCCTTTAGGTTAAACGTACAGACAGAAAAAAATATATGTAAATATAGAGTGTCGACTACAGTGTGCCCAACACGTTCGTTTTGCGTTCGCTGAATACTCAATGGCATATTTTATTCGTGAGATGGTGGTGACCGATTTACGGTGAATAGACACTGTTTTCTATTTCGTAAATGTTTTTCGTTTAATATTAGATTTTCTGAAACTTCTCTTATTTATTCTATATGTAAATGTCTATTCAACTGAATTGTTCGTGAAAATAAATATACTTAAAGAAGAGTATAACCTGACGTATAGTCGAGTCCAGCGCAGCAGACAGGACATACCAAAGAAATCATATTACCAAACCTTCAAATGGATCATTTTCCATACAAAACGTATTTCTAATTTTCCGCACCCTCGTCTGAAAGTTTGATAATTTTACCAAACAAACTTTGTGAAAGTTCGCCAAAAAATAAAGTTGTTTAATAGACGAGATTTCTCTGTACGCTCCCGAGTCGGCTTCGGCTCTTGGTATCTTTTCAGTAAAGCTTAGTGTATATAAAGCATGAGGCACGTTCTAGTTGTGTAAAATATATTGTTACTGAATTTATAATCGTAATTTCTTAATTATCTAGCGTTTTGACGTCATCAAATATTAAGTGCATCATAATATTTTTTTTATTTTTTTAGTTTTGTTGTTCATACTTGCGAATTATTCTTTTCAGATAAAATTTCTTTAATTCTTGGGTTGTTCATCCTAACCCACCAAGAAGGCCCAGTGCGTTGGTAATTACCCAAGTACGGCGAAGCAGGCGAAGGGTAATGATTTTGACCGTCTATGTATGTATGTATCTAAGTATGCAATCACCATAGCGTTGCCTCTATTGTTCCGTTTTAGATAAGCGATTCGTCTTTAGGTATAGTGTCAAGTGTTATTTCATTACCCGACTACAGCGAAGCAAAGGACGGGTTATGTGTTCAAACTAAAAACTTTGTCTGATTTTGACAAGCGAGGTATCAATCGATTTTTCATCGCAAGAGTGTCAGTATTATTATGTATTCTGAGGTCATAGGCTATTTTTTACCCGGGTTTTAGTTTTTGAACAGATGTCTTTTTCAGTCTGAGGCCTTGGAAGATTAAATAGTTTAACTATATTTATCCGTAAATCTAAAGTATCGCGCTGGCAATTGGTCCTATTCCAATACTTTATTAAATTACATGGCCTAAGCAACTTTTTGTTTCGTTTTAATACATACATCTTTATTTCAACTTATTTTAATGTTTGCTTTGAGGCAGGATAAAATATTTTCAAAGTTATGAAAACGGAACGTTAATCGTCGTGGGAAACTTCCTATTCTTAAATTAGTTAATCTTGCTACATTTTCGCTGTATTGGCGTAAACTTAGAACCTACAACTTTAAATTAATAATTCGTGTTAGTGTTTTCAATGTTTAAATCTTGCTTATTTGACAACCCGACAACAACAAGACTTTGTTTACTTAAACCGTACAATGCCCAAAAAATATTAGAACCTGAAATGATTTGTCACCATAAAATTGAATTCTCTCGTATCTGGCAACTCACAAAAAATAAAGCCTAGTACGGCTTAAAATATTAACAATGCTCATTAATCATATGATTTCAATGTGTTTTAAAGTTGTGAAAAACATCAAAGTTGAACATGTTCAACTTTATATCTATATCTATACTTACAATAAAATTATAATAAAACTGTAACAGGTCTAATTCTGTACATTGAAAATATATGTTTTTTTTGGAGTGTGCTCCTTATTCGATATGTGCTCCTTATGTTTGGGGAGCTTTTACGCAATAACGGCTGGACGGATTTTGATGAAATTGGAATGGAGATTCTGGTATACTTTTTATCCCGGAAAATTGTAAGTTTCCACGGGAAAACTGGAAAATATTGATTACTCACTGTAAGGAACGGTTGCCATGGAAACAAAATAACAAGTCTGTCAAAAAACATCAAGAGCATTGGTGGTACTTTTGCATTTGTTTTTAATATCCTAGATGAAAATAGGATGCTTTTATTGCGATAAACAGTAGTCCGCGCGTACGTAGTCGCGGGCGGGTAAGCTATTAGTTTATATGATAGGTTCAATCTCATTTGATCAAAATTCCTTCAGCCTGCAAAAAGTTTTTTATCTATTGCTCGGCTTCTACTCATCGGCTTGAGATACTAAGTATCCCAGTTTTTAAGTCAAACCCTAAGCTATCCAACAGTGAAAACCACATCGCAATCAGTTTAGTAATTTTTACGTGATGCGTGAACAAACATACAGACAAACAGACGGACCCAATTTAAAAAAAAGTTATATTCTTGTTCAGTAGCTTATTTTAAGTACGCTAGACCATTTTATTCTAATTATCTTTTTTGAACATACTTTTTCGTTTGCTAAGTTTGAAATCTGAACGGCAATAATTATAAACATGTAATGTGAGTCGATTTATTTTCGTTAGGTCCGTCTGTCCGTGCGTCCGTCCGTCCGTCCGTCTGTCCATTTGTATGTCACAGACATTTTATTGATACTACAAAGTTGTACATTTAGATGTTTATAACCGCGACATAGTAAGAAAAAAAATATTGAAAAAAATATCTTCGTGAAACAAGAAAAAGTAATTGACACTATCAGTAAATTAAAATATATTAATTGTATCTTAAAAAAAAACGTCTCGTTGAATATTTAAATGTATGATGAGGTTTCTTTGACAGCTCTTTTTTTTGGTTCCATTTACGAAATATTTGGCTCCAAAGTTACCATTTTGCTAGAGTTGCATGCCCCTCCACTTATAAAGGACAGCAACAATAAGTATATAGGACACACGCGCATAATACGAATTTACTATCAATATTATTACAGCTTATCTACTATAGTTTACGCGATAATATAGCTGATCAGGATAACTCATTATGTTCTCGCGTCAACTCTTAACTAATTCCATAGTGAAAGACATAATCCGTAAAAATCAATTTTGTTGGCGTATCACGTAAAAACTACTGGACTGATTGCAATGCGGTTATCACAGTTGGATAGCTTAGGGTCCTCGCTACGAAAACCTACATCTACCCTTGTCCGAAACGCAATAGGCTTTTTTTTAATCTTCTATGTATGTATAATATAATGAATTAATAATACACGAAGTCAAGTCAACAAGTTGAAAGATCCTAGTACAATGGATGTTTGCAGACCAAAGCCGTTGAAATATTAACTTTCACGATCGCAGTCCGAGGGAGCTGAAAGAGTTTCCGAATCGTTATCATTATAAATTAAAGAGCTGAGTTTCTTCGAGACCTCAGTGTTTTTTATTCATGGGAAGGAAGTTGTAAGTTTCAGCGAAAGCTAGTTCTGTTACATTACGTGCATACCTAGCAGAACAGATTATTTAAACAAGCGTCTTATGCGTGGCCGAGCGGTAATATACGCAATCCAACGACACATACATACATTATATTGTGGCGAGTGCGGTATCTTTTACTCTCACCACAGTAGTCAGTTAGTGCTCTCACTGTCTTCTCGCACTAGCTGTCATTTGTTTTCCTCAGCCTCCAAAAGGCATGTTTTAATTAATGTGTCAGTTTTTCATAATTAGATTATCACACTAATATTAGTATTAGTAAGTATGTATATTTATGTGTATGTGTGTATGTGTGTGCGCGTGTGTGTTTGTGTTTGTTACTACTGATACTAGGATAGCTTATATCCTGTATTAACGCATAGGCTACTTTTATCATCATCATCATCATCCATGCGGGTAAAACCGCGGGGCGCATCTAGTATAACATGTATTATTTTCAGGTCCTTAGCAATAGGTCTAGCAAAATAATCTAGTGGGGAGACGGGCCTATAGCAAGCACCTACTATTATATATTCTGTGCCTTAAGCGAAATGTTCTACTAGTGAAATGTCCTACTAGTGAAATGTCCATATTAGCAAGACGTCCATGTTGTGTCATAACATAAAACCAAAAGCAGAAATCAACTTCTTTTTGAAGTTCGGAATAAATATATAGTAATAATTTAAATATTAAGTTCAGATATACATAGATACAAAACTATATAACAGGACACATTAAAGTGTTAATTACGCCCTTGTGTAACTTTACTCATTTAATTACGAGTTCTATCTCCAGAATGTTATAATATTTTGTTTATAACCTTCATTATTGTCTTAAATGTAAGCCATAAAACTGGTACTACATTGGAATATAAATTGAACTTAGGTACTTTTATCCGTTGTTGTCGAATTTTGACCCGGAAAGCATTGATAGGCAAATGTTGGATGAAGGATGTTTACTAAAGCTTTTTTACACAAATACAAGAGAAGGGTAGTGAAGATAACAGTCTATGTATGTATGTATGTATGTATGTATGTATGTATGTATGTATGTATGTATGTATGTATGTATGTATGTATGTATGTATGTATGTATGTATGTATGTATGTATGTATGTATGTATGTATGTATGTATGTATGTATGTATTCATGTATGTATGTATGTATGTATGTATATGTGTATACCGCCGCCCCTACTAGTTCGATTTTGACAAGCGAGGTGTCAATCGATGGGCTTTTTTATCCGATTACTGCGAAACAGAGAAAGACTGATTATGAAGTCAATTGATTTCTCAATGGTCAAGCCACGTAGCTCTTAGAACCAATAACCGATGGGAAAGATTGGTTCTGGAATAGCCACCACGGACTGGAAGACGTAGCGTAGGACAATCTCCCACGAGGCGGACCAACGACCTGATGAGGAGAACCGACCTGCTGAGAGTCGCAAGGAACCTCTGGATGCAAACAGAGAGCCACCAATCGTTGTGGCGTTTATGGGGAGGCCTACCTATTTATAACACAAAGTCTATAGATATAATGTCCAGAATGGCCACAACAATGCCAAGGCCATGGAAATTGTGGGAAATACTATAAATATTCAGTGCTACCCAAATAAATGTATTCAAACGATCTCAATAGAAACTTATCAGCAACCCTAATGGTTGAAGTTTATACAATTATTATTTTGTTCGGTGTCCGGTGCCCAAGTTTGGTTTCGTAAAGTTAAGTTCTAAAGTACTCACACCAGAATGTTGATTAGTCCGGACTAAGTATTTTATTCAATAAATGAAGCATGAATGATTTTATGATGTTAATTCTTTACGGCGTAAGAGCGTTAATTTCCTTATCGTGAAATAGCAAATAGTGTACAGATAATAATATAAACAATAAAAATACGAATTACCATAAAAATACTGAACGTAACCTTGGTTGCAGAAATTTAACATTGAATAGATACTTTATTTTGAACCGAAATGTTTAGACCGCCTTTATTGTCCCCGATAATCAAACTATGGTTTCAAAGTTCAGATTCAGAGAAGGGATGTTCACAATTTTAATATTAGAAATAAAAATAAACTGAAAGTGTCTGGATTTTGGTTAAAGAAAGTTAGTGGTTCATATATGGGGAACTGTATGCGCTTTTTTAATAAGTTACCTGATGGCATTGATCAATTACCAATGCATAGGTTTAAAACTTTTGTTAAGGTAAATCTCACAAAGAAAGCGTATTAAAATGTAAATGATTATATGAATGACAGCAATGCATGGCCTGATGTCTCCAAGCTGCATGATAATAATAAGTGATAACTTCAATGTTAACTTTAAGTGAATAAAATGTTCAAAGTACTTTGTGAGATGTCTCACAACATACCATGAGATCATAACATGATAACATCACGTTATTTTATGCAATATAATTATCTAGTTAGATTTTTTCTACTTTATTTTTCCCAGTTTGATTGTTTGATGATTGTAAGACATCTCATTGTCACTTTTATCTTTTATATTTGCAGTTTACCTGTTATGTTATAATTGTGACATTTGAAAAAAATATAAAGAATTAACAAATATGGAGAAAATACATCCCCGTAGAGTTTCTTGGTGCTCTCTTCTCTAACGGGCGTATTTCCGAAGCACTAGTAGAGTCAGAAGTGAATTTCCTTTTCCAATGTGAGATTTAACTCTGTTGGCACATGAAAGAGAAATTTCCTTTTCAAACTCAATGAATACTTAGTTTACCAAAATTTTTAAAGATTTGATTTTTTATAATATTTTATGTATTTTTCCTTGTTCATGAGATGTTAACGATTCATATTGACGCTATAAAATAAACGATTTAGAGAGGGTTGTAATAACAAAAACATGCGAGCCTTATACTAGTCACATATGTTGGGTAATATCTGATATATGAGGGATGACGCATGATCCTATGTGTTATTTCAGGGTATAATTTATCTCCATTCCATATTTCATCAAAATCTTTTCAACCGTTCGAGAGTGAAGTAGTATGTTTTAAACGTTTTACTCTGTTTTACACATTGTTTACGCTTTTCACGAAATCACTCCCATAGATTGCAGAAAATCGAGCGGAAAGATATAACACATCAAAAAATTGAAACTGACACGCAATTATGTATTTATCCAACAAAAAATAAATTGTCAAAACATACAAGTGGCGAAATTAAGTGTTCGGATCAGGAAAGTTAACTTTAGAACGATCTGTATCTATAATACAATGCCTTGCAAAACTGAT
The DNA here is from genome assembly GCA_946251855.1 of Alsophila aescularia. Lineage (NCBI taxonomy): Eukaryota > Metazoa > Arthropoda > Insecta > Lepidoptera > Geometridae > Alsophila > Alsophila aescularia. Next base: position 58,769,649 of record OX276378.1, on the reverse strand, counting down.
CTAGGAGTTTTTGATATATTTTTGATTTACGATTAATGACTCGAAGAAAGTGCTCATGCAGAAACGGGTAATGTAACTGTAAAAACAGTTATCGCTTGTATTGAACACTTGGTATGTTGTAGAAATGCAACGCGGCGGCGTAAAGGGTTGAAAGGTATTTTTGATAGGTAATCGCTTGTAAGTAAAATCAGTGCTGTGATCAAAGAAAGCCTGACTGGGGAGATATTAATAATTACAGACATTGTAACATCCTAAAGTATAATAATAATTGAAACAATAAAACAAAATTGGCCTAAATTTTAGGACATTTTCTCCTGCATTGGCCAACGAGATGGTAAACAAAAAGGTTTAAAAAAGGCGGAGTCCACACCATCTAATCTAAAGTTAAGCACCCAAGATTTGCTGATCCACTCGTACGCACGAGCCTTACGCACGCACTTACACCACGTTATGCCAATCGGCCACGACATCGCAGCAAGGACTCGATTTTGTTAGTCGTTTTGAGTCTGTCAAGTTCTTACGAAAAATCAAAACCAAATGCAGTATTTTGTGATGAAATTGTGTATCAACAACAAAGCACCACAAATTATACATTCACGCACTCATACGCAGCCGCCCTTTGCTATGCTTCACACATTTGTTTGGCAGTATAAAAAATGAAGGAGTCATTTTTTAAACATTCTTGATGGTAAAGATGAAGGTGGATCACCTAACCAATAAGATATTTTATTTACCAAGTTATACATAGATATAACAGATAATAATAATTATTATTGCTGTAACTATTAGACAAAAAACGCTCAATATAACGATGTTCTCGACGTACCTACATGGAAGACCTATAGTTGAAAGTGTTGCTGTTAAAGATAATAAAAACAAAAATAAATAGTTAAACATGACATAAGTTCAAAACAATAGCCTACTCTCTTGCGACGAAGATGCATCGATTGATGACTCGCTTGTCAAAATCAGACTAAGCTTTTAGTTTGAACACATGTATGTTCCTTTGCTGTAGGTACCGTAATCGGTAAAAACTGAAATGGCGCAAATAAAGTGATCCTTGACAGTGGTTATAACATTGGAGCATTTTGGGGTCGACACTGGGACTTTGAGTATTTATTCTGTGCTTTGTGGGATCTCATATTTTACCACGTTACCATGTTCTTATTTTATTTATTTGAAATAGCAAACAACTACTTTATAAAATAACATAAAGCTAAACAAAAACATGGTAACAATAAAGTAGCCCACAACGGTATTCACATGTTAATTAAAAATATTTACTTAAAACTACCACCAGTTTATCAACAGTGTTGAAAAATAAAATGAATAATACTGAATGAAAGAACAAAAAGGAAAAGTGGCAATAATGCTATTTATTCAAGATATATATATACTGAATACATGTAACAAATTCAAAACAATAAAATAACATATAAACTAGGATACGGGAGCTTCTTGAAAACTGCCATTTTGAATTTACTTAAAAGTGCAAATATATCAATATCAAAATACTTATAATAAAACTGTAACAGGTCCAATTCTGTACATTGAAGATATTTTGTAAAAACGATTTTTTTGGAGGCTGTTCTTCATTTCGTACTGAAGCCAAAACTGTTTATGTTTTCATTTTTGTCAGTCTGTCTGTCTGTCTGTCTGTATCTTGGCCGAGCATCACGCCGAAACTGCTGAATGAATTCAAATGAAACTTGGCATGATTGGAGTTCATACTACGAGGTAGGACTAACTCTGACACCAGAGGCCAGCACTACTTCATACGACAAACAAACACACAAACAATGGATATAGGCTGGTCTCCGTAGACACAAAAATCGCGCTAAGTTGCTAATCTGTACAGTCCTGGTTTTTTGGGATGTTGTAAGGAGAGATACCAGTAGTTTAAAACTAAAGTTTTGAAAAACCTGAGCTAACTTCGTGGTGCTCGAAAAATATCAAAATTTTGATATTTTTTCTTCAGTTTTTGACTAGTAACTGCTAAAAGGTGCTTCCCACGGAAAAAATATACCACATTTATAAAGAAGACAACATTTTATATCATTTGAGCTCAACCGCAGCGCTGTTATTTTTTGAAAAGACTGAGATGCAGTACTTCAAACATTAGCCATAAAAGGTTGAAATAGTAGTGTTACCTGCCTTCTGAGCAGAATATCGGCTGTATTACTCCTTCTACGAGGAAAATAATGAAAAAAAGTTGTAGAACAGTCATTTATCTTTAATAGAAGCATAAGCGAAACAATGTAGGGCCAAAAATTCCCCTGTAATCTGGACAAAACCAAAACTTAAGGAATTCGAATTTTTGAAGACATTTAAATTGTTATTATCACAATTATCTTTTGTAATGTCATTAAAATTACATCACATTTATAAATTTGATTAATTAACAGTGTGTCACACCTACATATAACATTTTTTTAAATCGTGTCTGTTTGTCTGTTTATCTGCGTCTGTTTGTTTGTTCACGCTTCACGTAAAAACTATTGCACCGATTGTAATGCGGTTTTCATTGAGCTTAGGGTCTTGTACTTGGTACTTGGTATCTCAAACCGATGTGTAGAAGCCGAGCAATCTATAAAAACCTTTACGACGTCTGAAGGAATTTTAATTAAATGTTGATATACTGGTATTTTAGTATAGCACATAGAGTACTTTTAAAGTAATGAAATGACCACGCGTGTGAAGCCGCGGGCACAGCTATTACCATTATAAATCTCTACTATTTGGTGAATAGGAGCGCGGTGGCCACTATTTGAGCGGCACAAGCTAAGAGCAAACAAACGACTAGCGCGCACCTCCGTTCTATGAACCGTTCCGTTCTTGGAATGACATAACATAATCTATTAACTAAATCGATACAGTCTATGTGATTATTAACGATTTTATATAGTGTGACAACTTCTAAATATTGACGTCTCGACTCAAGCGAAATCATGTTGTATCTGCTGAGCAATTGTGTGTAAGACAAATATCTTCTGTCACACCTGTAGATATTTACGTTGAACAAACTCAATATATTTATTATAATAAGGGTTCCGGATGGGTTTTACCCGACCTAGGAGGGTTATGTGTTTGGGTTGTATGTATGTTTGTTTGTTTGTACGTTTCTTAGGCGTTTTTTATAGTAACGGCTAGATGGACTTTTTTAAATGAGGTATCGATGGATTCGTCTTGATCTTGAGAATGCTGTAGGATATTTGAAGTGTCAAAAAGTGCCATATTGTTTTTCCGACGGAACAAAAAAATACCAAAACGTATCGAGTGAAGTATCAAAATACAGGTCTCTAAAATAACATTTAAAAATTATATAATTATTTTATACTAGCTGTGCCCGCGGCTTCGCTCGCGTGGTCATTTCTCTAGGTTAAAAGTACTCTATGTGCTATTCCAAGATCTAAAATAAACATTTGATCAAAATTCCTTCCGCCGTTACAAAGTTTTTTATCGATTGCTCGGCTTCTAACCATTGGATTAAGATTCCAAGTACCCCAGTTTTTAGGTCAAATCCTAAGATACCCAACACGGAAAACTGCATCGCAATCGGTCTAATAAGTTTTTACGTGATGCGCGAACAAACATACAGACAAACAAACAAACAGACAGACACGAATTTAAAAAATGTTCTATTCATAGACCTTCTTTTTTTAAATTGTCGTCTTTGTATAGATTTACGTTCTTATTGCCTTATAGCTGAGCCCGCAGCATTGCTCGCGTGGTAGTTTTTCTGGGATATAAGGATCCTATGAGTTATTCCAGTACCAAAAGTACCAATATACGTACCTACCTAACTTTGTTAACAACCTTCAGTGGCGATCCGACATGGTCGTGATAGGTTAGAAGACGAAAGCGGGAGCGAAGCGTAGCGAGCACCCGCCCTCGGCCCCCCCATTATAGTTAAGAACTATCTTGTTTACCTGAGTTTTGAAACATAAAAACCTGCAGTTAAATTGGTCCATTCATCACATCAGTTTTCAAACATAAAAAACTGCATCAAAATCAGGCCATTCGTTTAGGAGCTACAATCCTCACTTCCCCGCTTCCCCCCCCCCCCCCCACCCATTATAGCAGAACCATCTTGTTTACCTCAGCTTTGAAACATCAAAAACAGCAGCTAAATTGGTCGATTCGTTTGAAAGGTACGATTCTCACCTCCTTTTTCTGGAAACTCCCCCATATATAGATATAGAAAATATAGAATATAGATAATAATAATATCTAATAACTACAAATAAAATAAACAAACATAATTCAAAACAATCTACCAAATCCACCAACGAATCTAATTAGAAACCGCAAATACTTTCGAACACTTTCCTGTTTTTTTTCCTATACTGTCCTACGACTGTCAACAACGCCTGCCTTCGGGTCAATCAAATACTTAACGATGTTCCGGTCCCCGCCACACTGCACGTTAATCCGGGGCCCCTGCCTTGGCGCTCGGCCGGGCGGCGCGGGCGGCGGCACGCAGAAAGTACAGAATAAACAATAATAGCATCCTGATACAGTAGATAGGTACATCGCGCGAAAACGAATGCATTATAATAGCTTTGAGCTGTTTTATTTCATTTTATTACGTTATATTTATTACTTCATATTTTAATATAACTTTCGACCCCTATCCCGCAGGAGCCCTCTAGTTTTTCAGTATGTATTCTGAATTTTTACCCTTATTATAAGTTACAACTGTGCTAAGTTGCATCAAAATACATCCAATAGTTTCAGCGTGGTGCGTGCGTTTTACCACAACTTTATTAAAAATATCAAAGAAAATTAAAAAAATAACACATAAATACTGTAAAAAACTTTTAATTATGGAGCAAAACATTTCTACGCCACGTGATTTCGAACCAGGTACATCTAGATTACGCACCCATGCATCTGTCCAACTGGGCCAGTGAGCCTCGTAGCGAAATGACGAACTTTGGTACCAGTCTATAAACGGATGTATGATCACTTTAAATTTAACACAACTTTGGACCCATAAGCTGCAGGAACCTTTTAATTTTTCGGGATTAAAAGTATTCAACATTTTAACACATTATATAAACTTTGTACCTAGTTACATCAAAATCCGTCCAGTAGTTTTAGCTTGATACGTGTTATTTTAAATAACGTTCTACCCCTATCCTGCGGGAACCGTTGATTTTTCCGGGATAAAAAGTATCCTAAATGTTAATCCAGTACATCAGCTATGATTCTGCCAAGTTGCATCAAAATCCGTCTGGTAGTTTCAGGGTGATGCGTGTTCAAAGAAACAGACATACAGACAGACAGACAGACAGACATACATACAGACAGACAGACAGACAGACAGACAGACAGACAGACAGACAGACAGACAGACAGACAGACAGACAGACAGACAGACAGACAGACAGACAGACAGACAGACAGACAGACAGACAGACACACAGACAGACAGACAGACATACAGACAGACAAAAAATATTAAAATAATCTTTTTGCACTCCATATCGATTTTGAAGTTTATCTCAATCAAAATTTTCAAAAAATATTTTAATTTTAATGTACAAATGTAGCCCAGTTACAGTTTTATTATAGTATAGATAAACAGTAACATTTTTCTTGTAAGCTTCTTACAATTTTTTTAATTCATGTTGATGTTTTTGTAGTGTACTATAGTCTAATGTTGCAATTGCAACTATTAAAGTATAGTAAAATATGTAAGTTAAAATGAAACATTACATTTATATAAATACTAGCTGCACCCCACGGTTTCACCCGCGTTCTTCAGAAACCATACACTTTTCTGAGATAAAAAGTAGCCCTTGTGTTAATCCAGGGTATAAGCTACCTCCGCACAAATTTCACCCAAATCCGTTTAGCCGTTAATGCGTGAAGAAGTAACAAACATACACACAGATTTACATGCATACAAACTTTCGGCTTTTTAATATTAGTGTGATTATTTCTGCTCCTATTCAATAATTTTGTATACAGTCATATTTTTTTACTTGTTATTAAGTTACTTTCTTGTTTGTCGTCCGGTGGAATCTTGCTACTCAAAGGAGTTCGAACATTTCTGTATGGTCGCCATTATGGTTTTTTTTTCAATGTTTCCACGCGCAGTGAAAGTAATACGAGTATATATACGGATAGGGGACACTTATACAAATAAAAAATGACATGACAAGATATTACTCTAATATGTCACGTTCCCGAAATATTTGGAGGTAAAAGTCGCCATATGATAACAACTACAAAAATGCAGTAACTACATGAATATACGCATTTCACTGTATGAATAGTTCCCAGTATTAGTTGATTTTACTATTAATTAGAAGACATTATAAATATTTGCACGAAAAAGCTGCTTTAATTAGTTAATTAATTTAGTAAATCGCATCACATCGCAAAATAACGCTTTATTGTTTGTCAAAGTATATACCTAGTTTTAAACCATAACTGGTAACGTTAAATAATCTTCACCAGGGTACATCTATATTCTCTCACTCGCACTCGTTGTTCATAATTATACTTTCTGTCCTTGCTTATGCTGGCAAAACAATTGAAGAGAACCGGTGACTTCAAACAAAAGGTGTTCGAGTGGGATATAGAATATAGAATATATAGAATAACGATTATTGCTTAACATCTGCATTTTGTTTTATGTTTCACCAAGTTAAATATTTAAACGGGACTTAATCGCGCTGAAAACTTAATATTTATTTACCTCGACGTTTCGATCAAGTTGCATTGATCGTGGTCACGAGAAGACACCGAGTTAGGTTATGTTTCACCAGTTATTTAAAGTTACCAGTTATGGTATAGAATTAGGTATATGTTTTAACATGGTATTGACAAACGAAATAGCGTTTTTTTGCGTTGTGATGCGATTTAAAAAATTAAGTAACTATTAGAAGTGGCTGTTTCGTGGATATATTGATACTGTCTTCGAATAAATAGTAAAATCAACTACTACTGGGAACTATTCATACAATGAAATGCGTAAACACACGTAGTTACTGCATTTTTAATCATTATAATTGTTCACATATTATTTTTACCACCTTTACCGCCAAATATTTTGGGAACCTGACACTATAGGGTAATTATATCACTTAACATTTTTTGTTTGTAAAAGTGTCCCCTACCAATATATACTACTTTCATCGTGCGTGGAAACTTTAAAAAAATATCAAAATAGTGGCTGGTGGATATGTCACAAAGGTTCTATCCTCTTTCGAGTACTTCCCGATTAGACATCCTGCTGAAACTTTTAGGATAACTTATAACTCAATGATAAATGCATTTTAAGAAAAAAAACATGGTTGTTAGAATAGTTTTATAATCTACATTTGCTACTTGTTTTTATTGACCTTGTTTTATTGACCTTTCTGGGCGTTTGGTCGAAACCACTCTTGACCAAAATGCTGGTCTTTATTTTGGTCTTATATTAAGTATTGCCATACAACGTGGCAACGCAGCCAGCATTTTGGGGACGTTATCTATAGTGGTAGCAGATTATTAGATCAGGTTTAGTTTGGGAATGTTATCTATAGTGGTAGCAGCTTATTAGATTAGGTTTAGTTTGGGAATGTTACCTATAGTGGTAGCAGATTATTACATTAGGTTTAGTTTGGGAACGTTACCTATAGTGATAGCAGCTTATTAGATTAGGTTTAGTTTGGGAATGTTACCTATAGTGGTAGCAGATTATTACATTAGGTTTAGTTTGGGAATGTTACCTATAGTGATAGCAGCTTATTAGATTAGGTTAAGTTTGGGAATGTTACCTATAGTGGTAGCAGCTTATTAGATTAGGTTTAGTTTGGGAATGTTACCTATAGTGGTAGCAGCTTATTAGATTAGGTTTAGTTTGGGTTTTAGTTAGTTTACATTACTAAGTTGTATTTTCTGAAATAACCATTTAAAAACAATTCTTTTATAAACACTCCATTGTTTTCATACAATTATCATCTTATTTTATAGTCTTTGTTTCAAAGCACTTAATTAATCGCTACATTTCAATTCCACGAAGGCTATCTTCACGATTAATCAAGGCTACTGAAATGCCCCACAATGGAGGGATCAAAATTCTCTCAACAATAGTCCGTTCCCTTACATTAAGCCCTTAGTTTATAAGTGCTAGACCTAAAAGGCGCCTACTCAGAAAAGTGAAGCATCTAACTTCAATGCATGTAATGGTAGCCGAACGATATATTAGTGCGCGTTAGAATCCAAGTATAACGGGTTCGGTCCTAGACTCCGAACCACTGACTTTTCTAAGTTATGTGCAGATTTCTATCGCTCGGTGCTTTGGATGGTGCGTTAAGCTATCGGTCCTGGCTGTTACTGATAATAGCAGTTTTTATTTAAAAAGTCGTTAATCCATGTAAGAGGCCCTTGGGTGGCCTGACAAACTCTGACACCAGACCCCAGGCAGTACCTCATACGACAAGTTTAAAGTATTTACAAAGTTATTCATCATCATCATCATGTCAGCCTTTAGAAGTCCACTGCTGAACATAGGCCTCCCCCAAAGAGCGACATGACGAGCGATCCTGTGCCACCTCCATCCACCGACTTCACACTTCGCTTGCTTGTTCGTGGTCGCCATTCGAGAACCTTTATTCCCCAGCGGTTGTCGGATCTGCGAACTATATGGCCTGCACATTGCCACTCCAACTTGCAAACTCTGAGAGTTATGTCGGTAACCTTCGTTCTTCTACGGATTTCCTCATTTCTGAAAAATAAAGTTATTAGTATAATTCAAATAATGATAAGCAAATAATGTTTTTCTCTTGTTTCTTTCGAAATAAAAATACTATATTTCAATATTACTTTATTTGTTTTTTGTAAAGGGGTTGGATAAATAAATGCAGAGATACATTAGAATTATTCATAACGAACAGAACTAGATTACAGGAATTAAGATCAGCATGTAAAATTCTAGTTCTGTTTGAAGCGTAGAATTCCGAAACTCGTGGTAGAGTCAGCTAACTTTTCGAATGCCGTTTTAGGGCCCTTGTGAATCAACCCATTTGTTTTTTTCTTTTGAATTAGTATTTCCCAAAATGTAAATAAAGTAATCTTTATTCTTTACAAAAGTCACTGTCATTGTGATATGGATTATTCAAATAACAGAAGAAGACAATGGGTAACAATTACGAAAAAAGTTTCAGACTATCTGCGCCCCGTAGTTTCACCCGCGTGGTGATAATGATAATGAAAAGTATGCTATGTATCAAGTGTATAAACTTTCTCTATACCAAATTTCATTAAAATCCATTGAGCCATTGATGCGTGAAGAAGTAACAAACATACAATGATACACACATGCACACACACACACACACTGGTACATTTCAATAACAAATTCTTTAATAATAATAAATATATGGTGGATGGTTCATTTCGATAAAAAAAATATCGAGCCATTCTCGAGTTTTTGAAGATAGATAGATATAGAAAGTTTTATTTTTAATTAGCTGCGCCCGCTTTGCTCGCGTGCAAATTTTAGCCCCCCCCATCACCTCTTTGGGAAATATATTTCTTAATAAAACTACCTCCTTATTGCACCCTTAGGGTCGACACCTGTAACTTTGACACCTGCCAGTTTGGCACCTGTCACTTTGAAATCGTAGTGGCAATTCGCATACAAAAAGAAACATTTTTTTGGCTCTAAATCTGGATCAAAAGTAGCCTGTGTTCAATCCAGGATATAAGCTATCCTTGTATCAAATTTTATCCAAATCCATTCAGCTTCATTCAGCATCTTTGAGTGTGAAGGTAACAAACACATACACACAAACACACATAAATCAAACTTTCGCCTTTAGAATAATAGTATGATTTGCTAGCAGACTGGTGTTTCATAGTAAACCCCTTCTAAGATAATGCCCCAGGTGGGATCTCATTTCTCGACTCGCTTCGAAGGATCAATAATTGATGTGCTCGCCGCTTTTATAAATACTAAAATAATGTCTATAGACAGAAAACAAAGTCGTATTTATTAGTTAGGTGATTTATGTTATGATGTTGAAGTGAGAAGAAAATGATTAGATTTGTGAACAACTGATCGTCTGAAAGTAATTTTAAAACTTTTGTCTTGTCACTTGAATGTACCCGGCGCGCGTCTTTTTACCAGACTGCGCAACGCAAAGGCCCGGTAATATATTTATCAGCCTATGTATGTATGTATGTATGTATGTATGTATGTATGTATGTGTGTGTGTATGTATGTATGTATGTATGTATGTATGTGTGTGTATGTATGTATGTATGTATGTATGTATGTATGTATGTATGTATGCATGTATGTATGTATGTGTGTATGCATGTATGTATGTATGTGTGTTCCTTTGTGGCACTATATAGACTGAACGCGTAGACCGATTTTGATGACGTCAGTCGGATTGTCTTGATCTTGCAAGTGCTACTAAAGACATGATAGATCAAAATTCAATATGGCGACAACTAAACGCAAAATAGGTATTTAAAAAATCATCTTTAGGTTTTTCTATATCGATTTATAGATCCTAAATGATCGTTTGAAACAAAAATGATAAGAAACACTAAAAATGATTTTTAAATACCTGTTCAATCATACCCCACATGATATAGATCGGCAACTTTCATTTTTTAAATTAAATATATACCTAATGATGATTTTTATGATGATGCTTCACGACATAACGGTCTCGGAATGAACATAGGTAAGGCCAAGATCATGCTTAACGATCTTGAACTCTCAGAACCGATTGCAGTCATTGGACTCCTCTTGAAGTTGTCCGGAAATGTGTTTACTTTGAAAACATATTGAAATTAGGTTAACGTGGCGTTAGGTTAGGTTAACTTTGAGAAAGAAGCCAACAGAAGAATTCAGCTGGGTTGGACAGCATTCGGCAAGCTTCATCAAGTCTTCTCGTCGTCCATACCACAGTGCTTGAAGACAAAAGTCTTCAATCAGTGCGTCCTACCAGTCATGACCTACGGAGCCGAAACTTGGACACTTACGGTCAAACTAGTCCACAAATTTATTATCACTCGTTGTGTTATGGAGAGAGCTATGCTTGGAGTTTCCCTGAAAGACAGGATTCGTAATGAAGATATCCGACAGCGAACCAAGGTTGCCCTAAGGATAAGCAAGCTGAAGTGGCAGTGGGCTGGTCACATTTCCAGAAGAACCGATAACCATCAGAGTAGACGAGTTCTTGAGTGGAGACCATGTTTAGGCAAACGTAGTGTAGGACGCCCTGTGGCAAGGAGGAAGGACGACTTGCGAAAAGCGGCTGGAAGAAAATGGACGACGAGAACTGAAGACCGTGCTCAGTGGCGTGCATTAGGAGAGGCCTATGTCCAGCAGTGGATAGATATCAGAGAATAGTGAGAATGTGTGTAGAATACCGCCAGGCTTATCCCAGTATAAGCCTGGCGGTATTCTACAGATTGCACTATGGAGAATGTGCACAAGAACTGCACAACCTGATTCCCCCATCACCTTTCCATCACCGTACGACTAGACGATCAGCAAAGCAGCACCCTTTCATGGTTGAAATACCTCGCACAAGAACGAAGCGTTACGCTTCTTCATTTATTATAAGAACTGCAAAGGAGTGGAATACCCTGCCCTCTTCTGTGTTTCCGGTAAATTATAACCCCGGTGTGTTCAAGTCAAGAGTGAATAGGTATCTACTAGGCAAGCGTGCTACACCTTGGACCACATCATCGCTTTCCGTCAGGTGAGATCGTGGTCAAACGATTGCCTAGTCCGTAAAAAAAAAAAAAAAAAAAAAATAGGCTGATGATGATGATATCGATTTAAAGTTGCCTAGCAACCATTTTCACTAATTCTTCTAAATATAAATAGTATAATATAAAAATAAATTATTATAAAAAAAAAAACAAAAACCACACTGTGAATCAACTTAAGAAGAGGCTAACAAGCGTTAGATTTTTGATTTTGATATATAACATGCAATCGGAGGCATCGTGCATTTAATGTCTCCTTTGACGGGATCAGCTAGAATCCTGGCAAACTGACTTTTGACGGGATCAGCTAGAATCCTGGCAAACTGACATTTCATGCCTGCGACAGCAACTTATATTTCAAAATCAAAAACCTCAAACTTTTTTGCCCCATTTTAGTTTGATTCACAGTCTGTTTTTTGTTTTTTATAATAATTTAGTTTATTTACGACTTTTATGCATATAATGTTCGGTTGACGCGCGAGATACTATATAAGAACCGTGACGACAACAACTATTAATCATTAATCATTTTTTTGATTAATAAGTGATAGTCAGCTATATAAAACTACATTTAACATTAGAAGTTTATTAGATAGAAGATACCAAGCTACTTACTAATATTGGTTATAATACGACGAATAGAAAGTAATAATTAACACCTATCACCGAACTGGCTAGCCCAACTTTTACTTCAATTCCATAGTCGAGTCACACCACGTACCAATAAAACTTCTGCAAACAACCGAGCGATATGAACTTGTCTGTAAGTCCGTAACTTGTTTCAAAGTTTTTTCCGACAATAACGACGCTTGTTGTCGCTGAATCTCGTTATGAATTTGCTTCGGAGACTGGTGGAACTTTGTTCATATACGACGCTGTGGCAAGATAGCCATTGCTGCATGTACAGAACAAATGTAAGTAGCTTGGCTTGAGTGAGAGTAAAATAAGCGTGAATTGTTGGCCTCTTCCAAATTGGATGCATAAAAGGGCTTATGAAATATTCCTTTCTATATTAATTAGAGATAAAGGGAAATATGCAGTGCTGAATGTAAGAGAATTGCTATTTTGATGCCACTATCTATATTTCCAAGCTAAGTGTACGCCAGAATCTACTTGTGCTATTGTAGGTATCTATATCTATAATAACTATAATAACATTGTAACAGGTCCAATTCTGTTCACTGAAGATATTTTGTAAACACTTTTGGAGACTTTTCTTTATTCCGTACTGAAGCCAAAACTGTATTTTTTTCATTTTTGTCTGTCTGTCTGTATGTTGGCTAGGCATCACGCCGAAACAACTGAATGAATTTAAATTAAACTTAGTATGATTTGAGTTCATACTACGAGGCAGGACATAGAATACTTTTCATCCCGAATAATTAAATGGTTCCCGTAGGATACGGATTGAAAGTTATTTACAAAAACACTTATCACTCTGAAACTACTAGTCGAATTTTGAATCAACTTAGCACAGTCATAGTTTACATGATGGATAAAATAGGAGAATACTATTTATCCCGAAAAAATAAAGGGTTCCTGTGGGATAGGGGTCCAAATTCAGTACATTGAAGTTAATAAGTAATATTTTGTGGAGGCTTTTCCATTTTCTTACTGAAGACAAAACTATATTTTTTTTCTGTTGTCTGTATGTCTGTATCTTGGACGCGCATCACGGCGAAACTACTGAATGAATTCAAATGAAACTTGACATGATTTGAGTTCCTACTACGAGATAGGACATAGAATACTTTTCAACCCGAAAAATTAAAGGTTTCCTGCAGGTTAGGGGTTGAAAGTTATTTTAACGAATACTTATCACGCTGAAACTACCGGACCAATTTTGATATTACTTGGCACAGCCTTAGTTTATATGATGGGTGTAAATTGAGGATCCTTTTTATACTTAAAAAATAAAGGGTTCCTGCGGGATATGAGTCCAAATCATGTACAGTGAAGATATTTAGTAAATTATTTTTCGGAGACTTATTTTTATTCGTACTGAAGCTATTTTTTTTTTCTTTTGTTTGTCTGTCTGTCTGTTTCTTGGATGTGCGTCACGCCAAAACTACTGAATTAATTCAAATGAAACTTGCCATGATTTAAGTTCATATTACGAGGTAGGGAGATTGGATACTTTTTATAGCGGTAATAAAGGGTCCCCGCAAGATAGGGGTAAACACTTTACTTTTCTTTTCTTTTTTTTTTTAGTTGGAATTTGTATTCATGTTTTACGGGTTATAGTTACTTCCGTAGTTCACCTCTAGGATACTCAAGGAATATTCCTACAAATTTCAAATATGAGTACCTAGGTTCACCGGTTTAGGCTGGGCGTTGTCTGCCAGTCAGTCAGTCAGTCAGTCAGTCAGTCAGTCAGTAGATATGCCACGGTACAGTTTTATAGGCATGATTATAATAATGTAATAAAACATATATTTTTATTATTCTGCCCAAAAGTGAATACTTATAATAAAGCAGTAAGTACCAACAAATTTGTAAAAGGAAGATACGATTTTAATTTAAAAAAAAAAGGTACTAAAAGTAAGCTATTGAAATGAAAAAAAAATACATTTTAATAATTCGTGTATGTCTGTTAGTCTTTCATGCATCATGTAAAAACTATTGGACCGATTGCGATGCGGTTTTCATTGTTGGATAGCTTAGGGTTTGACTTAAAAACTAATGAACTTATTGTCTCAATTAGATGAGTAGAAGCCGAGCAATCGATAAAATCTTTTTGACGGCTGAAGAAATTTTGTTAAATTGTTAGTCTAATGGTATTTTAGGTCTTGGAATAGTAATAGAGTTCTTTTAACCTACAGAAATGGCCACGCGTGTGAAGCCGCGGGAGCAGCTAGTTTATAATAAAGCAATGAATACGAAAAAGCCTGTACAAAACAGATAATAAAAAAAATGGGGTAGGTACTTAAATTAAGCTACTGAAGAAGAATATAACATATTTTTAAATCGTGTCTGTCTGTTTGTATGTTTATTCGCGTATCACGTAAAAACTACTAGACCAATTGCGATGCGGTTAATTTTTGGATAGGTTAGGGTTTGACTTAAAAACTAGGGTACATGATATCTTAATCCGATGATTAGATGCCGACGACCAATCGACTAAAAACTATTTGGCTGAACGAATTTTGAAGAAAAGTAGTATATTGGACCTTATAGTACTTTTGGTCCTGGAATAACACGCATGGGCTACTTTTAAATGAAATGACAATGTGGGCATAGCCGCGAGCATAGCTAGTAGTCCATTATAGTAATGGTCACTCTTCAAGTGAAATATTCACTATGTTTGTTATTTACTTGTTTGTCTTATTAAATTGAATAAATAAAAAAAATGAAATAATATGCTGAAAAAAATATTACATATATATATATATAATATTATATAAATAGAAATATGTATTTAGTATGTTGTTTATCTTTGTTTATTTATGTACTTAAGTAAAATTAGTTAATATATATAACTGGCTTTCCCGCCCGCGACTACGTCCGCGCGGAGTACAGTTTATTTTGTTCAATTTGTTCAGTTGTTTAATTTGTTGTACACCACCGTCTACTATGAACTTTTTTAGTCAATCCAAAAGTTGTCTGTAAGAGATTGTTGAAACCGATAAGACCACCAATGTGTTACCGCAATGTTTTTAGTGTATGTTATACGTTGTTCAATGTACGATTAACTTAAGTCTTGTAAACAAAGATACATATATAAATAACTTATAATGAGATCATTATAAGTTATCTATATACGTATCTTTGTTTGATATGAGTTAAGCATTCTTCTGACTTTTATCTTAAAATCATGCTAGTCTAATATCGATAAAAATCATGTCTAAAATTGTTTTTATAAGATTTTATTTAACTTGCAATGTTTGTATGTATGAATGTTTGTTTAGGTCAAAATTAGAACCACTTCCAAGAGGAAAAAAAGAGAAAAAAAAAGAAAAAAAAAAGAGAAAGAGGAAGATTAGACTTCTTTATCCGTAGAATAAAAATCCTACGGAGTTGAATTTTTGCATGTTGATTCAGTTCCAAAAACATTGCATTTTTATGGTAAGTATGACCTGACACGACATCCAGGAACAGCTCCAAATAGAGGAACCCTTCAACGGTCAACAGCACAGTCACGAAAGAAAATTTGTGTACACCTTCTATTATGATTAAGTTTTACCATGACATGGCTGTAGCAGTCAATGTTGGCTCCTAACTTGGGAACTCCTCAACGGTTAACAATACGGATACGAAATTTTGTGTACGCATTATTTTAAAATAGCCGATTTGAAGTTTTACCATGACAAGGCTGCTGCATTCCGGGTTTGCTCTTGACTAGGGAAATCCTCAACGGCAAACAGCCCAGACACGAAATTTTGTGTACGAATTTAATTTTGATAGCCCGTTTTATGTTTCATCATGGCTACTGCATAAAAGCATTTTTTTAAATGTTATTATGTCAACTTATTACTTTACGCATGTTAAAACTATTTCGAAATTCGCAGTCTTTATATCTGGAAACAAATAAATTTAATTTTGATTTTGTAGTAGAACATTTGGTAAAAGTCTTATCACACATTCTGTAAATCGTATATCTCCCCACAATATTCCAAATAATACAATCGTGGCTCGCGGTATCTACATAGTATACCTATAGTAGGATATCTCTCATGTCGGGGTTAATCCATTTGTCTGCACTCGGCACCACGGTCCGCTGCTCCTTGATTGGCCCCGTCTTTTCATGCCAAATCGGCGACGTGAGGCGATCGAGGGCGCTTAGAGGTTAATCGTTGGATGCTCGATGTAGTCGGGAACATTTTAGTCAGTTTTATTACAAAGAAAGAGGAGGCGTTTTATTAAAATAGCAGCTGGTTTTTTGAATTGAAGTCTGTTAATGTTTCACTGAGTTAAAATTAACTTATGTGTTACTCCAGGACCAACGCCACACCAATATAAGTGAAACGTTGTCTGTTTGTTTACTTGGGGAGTTTTCACCACAAAACCGCTGATTCAATTTTGATGAAACTCTATGAATAAAACTATCCTATGTTGGTCTCTATATTGTACAGTACTACAATATAGAGACCAACATAGGATAGTTTTTATTCCTTTTTTTTATTTTTTTTTAGCTGGGAAATGTCGATTATTCACTGTAAGTAACTGTTGCCGAAGAAAAAATGAAAAATGAAAAAAAAAATGAAATTAAAAAAGTGAAGTTAGTGCTATACTTTTGCATTGGTTTTTAACGTAGACAGAGAAGCTATCTATGTCTACGGTTTTTAATATCCTAGATGTAGTCCACTCGGACGAAGTCTCGGGCGAAAGCTAGTTATCTATAAACATACTACATTTATTCAAAATGTGTTCAGCCGTGAAATAGTTTTGTTTAGATTGCTCAGCTTCTACTTATCGGATTGAGATATAAAGTCCATCAGATCTTAAGCCAAAAGTGAAAACGACATTACTACCGGTCCAGTAGTTTTAACGTGATGCGCGAACTCACAGACAGACAGACAGATACCATTTTTAATGTAATGTTCGTGTGAGTACAATACAATAAAATACAAATAAACTTTGTTGCATACCTAAAAATAATACAAACAAGAATATAACTTATAAATTAAAGATGTAGATGTATATTTTTGAAATACCCAACACACGTCTGCCCTCACTTTAGAGCGTCACTGAAGAACCCGTGGTTGCACGGGCGACCTGTGACAGTTCTGTTAGTACAAAATGTAAAACAGTAAGGTTACCAATACAAACAGCGGAGGGCTCTTTTAATGTGGGATTGTAAATGATAATTATTTTTTTGAAAACATTAGGTACCTACTAACAACCTTAATAAACTCAAAAAAAAAGAAAAAGTAAATAGTCAGAACTTTTTCTGCTTTTGAGTTTTATGTTCTTATTAATTTGAACTGTAATTATTGTGTAATTATTTGGATAATTTTATAAAACACTAGTTTTCCCTCCCGCGACTTCGCCCGCGCGGACTACTGTTTGTCGCGAAAAAAACCATCCTATATTCTTCTAGGATATTAAAAACCAATGCAAAAGTAGGTATAGCACCACTCTGATTGTTTTTTTGACATACTTAGTATTTTGTTTCTAAGCCAACCGTTTCTTACAGCAAGTAATCATTTTTTTCTAGTTTTTTTATTTTTCTCGTGTAAACTTAAAAAAAACGGGATAAAATGTATCCTATGTTTTATTCTAGGGTATAAGCTATCTCCATTCCAAGTTTCATCAAAATCCGTTCAACAGTTATCGCATGAAAGCTGCCCAAACAACAAACAAACAAACAGACAACGTTTCACTTTTATATATTGGTATGAATTGGCATCATCGAGCACGTCTTTTAAGTGATCTATATCCCATGATATAAAAACGCACAAACGCGCGATCGTCCGTATATGTTTATCTGCTTGTTTTTAAACAATACTTGACGGCTAATAATACTTGAATTTTTGTTAGGAGGAGCCTTAAAAATAGTAGAAAAATGTATAAATAACGCATAAAATATGTAAATGCTTATAACTATGAAGCAAAATATTACTGGAATCGCGTGGTTTCGATACATGGACTCTGGATTACTAGATTTTCATGCTTCTACTATGCCACTCTACTTCGTGGAGGGACGGTTGAAATTAGGTACCATTTTATAAACGGATTTATTCATTTTATAACTTTCAAATTAACATAACTTTACCCCTTTATCCCGCAGGTCCCCTTTATTTTTTTGGGATAAAAAGTATTCTTAATTTTAACATAATAATATCATATAAACTTTTACTGTGCCAAGTTACATTAAACTCCGTCCAGTAGATTCAGCGTGATGTATTCTTTTAAATAACTTTCAACCCCTATCCTGCAGGAACCCTTGTTTTAGCAGAATAAAAGTATTCTAAATGTTAATCTAAAACATAAACTAAAATTGTGCCAAGTTGCATCATAATCCGTCAGATAGTTTTGGCCTCCATATCGATTTTGAAGTTTATCTCAATTATAAATTTCAAAAAATATTTAATGTATAGATTAAGCCCAGTTACAGTTTTATTATTGTAATAGATTATATAAATAGATAGATATTGCCAATCAATTATATATAAATTAATTTGATAAAACGCTTGTGCAACAGGCAAATTCAAAAAGCCTTCTAAGCTTATTGAAACGTCTATATACGAGTATAACCACTTTAGTATGACAAATAGATAGCAATCTATTTCAACGAGCCTATCCCAATCGCATTGCGAAACATTGCCGTCATGGCTGTTTAATAATGGAGTCAGCAGAGCGTAGAAATAAAGGGATACCCTCCATCATTGACGTCCTATTATTGCGGGCAGATTGGGGGATTCTAGTTATACCTGGATGGAATGGGATACGTCAGCGATATTTGATGAGAAACTCTAGCAAGTGATGTTAAGAAAATTATCATTTCTACCACAACATGTTGCTTAGTTCTGACAAAAAGTTTTAGTAATTACTTACTGTCTGAGTATTAAGTGTCCGGCGGAGGGTGAATTTTCCATGCAAACGTAATACCGATATAATTTGTAATTGGAGCTGTTCCACAGTGCTGTGATATGATTCGGATTTGGGTAGTGTTTATCTAGGTTCCCAGTCGTATTAAGTGTTCAATATTACCTGAAATGAAATATTGCACATATTGCATTTTTGACATTTGTATGCAAAATGGAATTATCGTCTATATTTAGTTTCAGGTAAGTATTTTGAAACAAAATTCTGTTGGGAGCCTAGATAAACGCTATGGAATCCGAATAACATCATAACAATGTGGAAATATGCTCCAATTACAAATTATATTGGTATTACGTTTTTATGGAAAATGGCTGTGTTACAGCTACATTATTTATTTTTCCTACGTGTACCTAAAGCAAACAGTAAGTATTTTACTACACGGGAAAAAGAAGAGAAATATATCTTCTACAGTATTAATTTTTCCTACGTGTACTTAAAGCAAAGAGTAACTATCATACTACACGGGAAAAAGAAGAGAAATAGTAGGTATACAGGTACAGGTAGGTAGGTGCGGTATTCGTTTTTCCTTCATGTACCTAAATCAAAAAGTATAGCTAAGTTTGCCTATAGCCAAGTTTGCAACTTTGGATGTTGAATTTGAATACTACAGCTTATAATTATTGATTAAAAATTCATTTCCAAATGTAGAAAAGAAACCTTTATTGATATTTCAAACTGCATCAAAACTTCTTCAGCAAACGCTCCACCGAATATAATACTTCGAACGAAATTACGCCAAAAATGAAGTCATTTGTAACAGGCATTATTTGATTCGATATCACTGACTGATTTTTGACTGTGGCATTTCTTTGAACAGCTACAAAATGAAAATCGATAATCCAGCACTCTAAAATTCGAGGTCGTTTTTCTTTCATTCCACCCGTCGATTAAAGGATTATTGTATCGTCTCGCTAAGCTGCCAGAAGGTTACTCTGAATTTGTATTTTCGGAAAAGTAAAGCGTGTTTTGTTTAAGGTATCGATTACTCGTGTAATTGTATGCCAGTGTTTAGGAGAGGTTAATTTCCGTTGTTCTGTTTCGGAATTAATTTTAGATTTATTTATATACCTATCCTGTGTTTCGAAAAGTCAACGAAATCCGTTCAAAATGGGAAATCGACTAGATGCTCAAAGCTATAACGGCATCGAATAAAATACGACGAAAACACTACTTTTTTTCTTTTTTTTTTTGTGGTCTTATCGGTTAAAAAACATGTTGCCCTGCCGGGAAATACAAAAATCAACAAAGTAATTAATTTAAACCCAATTCTGCTAGCCTATACAATTTAAATGCCTGGTCAGATATCGGACACGCTAGGATACAATTACAAAATCTCACATCAAAAATGTCGTTACGATTCAACCATGATCTTCTGTAGGTGTCTTGACACACACATTCCATCAAAATATGTTGTACATCCTCAATAACCCCGCACTCAGCACAATTGGGAGATGGAACTTTTTTCATCAAAAATGCAAACTTCCTTGATTGAATATGTGCTAATAAGTGCTGTCACTAGCATTTTACAATTCAGAATATTATTTTCAATATCCATACAACCGCAGATTACTACATAGAGTAATCTGAGGTTGTATTGTTCGGTACCAAATACCTTTTGCTTTTGATCTTTCATTAAAATAGCCCAGCCATATGTTTTTACATTGTTCTTTTATCAGTTTTACAAAATCAGAAAATAGAGGCACTACCCCAGTGGAGTTCCATTTTTTTTTATTATGTCTATAATTATGCTGTTGGTTTCTAGCTGACCTCTAAGCGTCATCGGACGGTGAGGCGGGCGCGAAAGCGCTCCGCCGCAATGAGTTCCATCTACCGAGCCTGGTTAGAAGACATATTCACAATTATATTTTTATAGCTCTGTATTTCTCTAATAATTTTCTGTAATCTGTTTTTAACCTTTTTACGACTAAACGTCTCCTCTGATCTGGATGAAATTAGAAAACAAAGCAGCTTGGCAAATTTATAGGCCAGCTTTCACCCGCGACTTCGTTCATGCGGACTACAGTTTATCACGAAAAAACATCCTATGTTCTTCTAGGATATTAAAAGCCAATGCATTGCTATACAGACTTGTTATTATTTCCTTTCCATCGCAACCATTCCTAACAGCGAGTAATCGCAATTTTACCAGTTTTACCATGGAAACTTACCATTTTCCGGAATTAAAAGAATCCTATGTTGGTCTCTATATTGTACAGTACCTCCTTACAAAGTTTCATCCAATCTGTCCAGCCCTTATCGCGTTGAAACTCCCCAAACAAACAAACAAACAAACTTCTTTTTTATATAATGGTGTTGATTTTATAGCTAGTGCTTAAACAATTCTACAAATTCCTTTTGAGTTGAAGTTCCTATGTACATAGGAAATGTTTTTCGTCAACTTCATACGAATTATTCAAGGTCTTTAGATTTTCTGAAAATTGTATGTCAACAGATGTCATGCATACGTATGAATGGAACTACGTGTTTTTATAAAATATTATGCCCGGCCACATAAAATGATATGAAATCTATTAGAGGGTGATAACACAGACAAATAAAAAAACGATGTGCTAATTAGTAGGAATGGTAGACCGTTTGGAAATCTGAGCCGCAGGCAGCTTTGCTAGGTGGCATAGATATGAATGAATTTATATACAGATATCAGTAACGCGATGTGGATTGCATTCTGGTGGCTTTAATATTATGACAGTTCCTCAAGTTCTTCTATTTTCATATTAGTAAGTAGGTATATTGATGTAACTAACATTTTTACATCATGATATCATATTTTTTGAGAATAATGGCGACATATCTTATAATTTATTAGCCTCTTACCCCAAAAGAACCTAAAAGAACCTAACCAATCCGAATCTAAAAGTAAAATACAACAACTCAGTTCCGTTGAGATAAATTGATTGGGACAATTATTGCTGTACTATAATCAATGGTAGTAATCATCACCACTAGTAATCATCTCATGTGTGTGTATCTAAAATTCACTGTAATAAGACATAATCAAAGTGCTAAAAGAAACCGAACAAAACTAAAAAGAGACAAGTTTTAGATTTTGGATTTTTAAATATAATTCTGATAAATATAAAGTAAAAAGTTTAAAATAAAATAATTTATTATAAAAACATAACAACACTAAAGAGAGCTTAACAAGCAAACAAGCTTTAAATTTTTGATTTTGATTTACAAGATGCAGTCGGAGGCATCACGCATTTCATATCTCCTTTGACGGGATCAGCAAGAACCTGGCAAGCTACTCCTCATGCCTCCGACTGCATCTTGTAAATCAAAATCAAAAAGAACAATGGCGAACTCACATACATGTCTTTATGTCAGTAAAATTCACGACGTCTTTACACAAAAAATATCGCTAGTAATTCAGCGTCATTTCCTGAGATTGTTAGTCTAAGTTTTTTTTATTCGGGAGGCCAGGAATAATTGTTATCAGGCTTCAAAGTTTTGTAGATTATGTTACTGTTAACGACTTTTGAAACAAGTCTTAGAGATTTTAATAATTTTATCTGCATTACTAGGTAGGTAATTAAGTACTTACGTATGCGTGATAAATATAATGTTTAAATATATTGTAGTTTAACAGACAAGCCTTTTTAAAAATTATTATGAAGCAGTTACTGCCTAGCAAGATTACAAAACAGTATGTTTAGATATGTTGCTGTTGTTTCACTGTGCAGGGAAACAGTCGTCTAATATTACCACAAATATTTCGCAACAAATCCTAAATAACAACCATAACCTAACAGCCATTCCTTACTTACTTCCACCATAAAAAATGCATTGTATTCTCTTTGCTAATATGTTTTGTTTACAGGTTTTATACGCTTTATATTGACGTACCATTTTGCGTAAAGTATTATTCTGAATTATGCTTTCTGATAACTGGTTTAACGCCAGTAAGTGTAATTCAACCTTCTTTGCCTTAATAAACCAGGTGGAAAGTAAACGTAATTCAACCTGAAAAACCGGGCGGGAAGTATAACTGTTTTGACAATTTTGACGTCCGAACCGGAAACGTCATTGTATTATCATATTTTTTGTCACACATTGGGCAGGCAACAAGGCCAGCAAAACCCGTAGACAGAGAAACCAATAGACAACTAGATAGCTTCCATCGCAGTCATACAAGAAAGAGAACAACATATGCATAGGTCTTGTGAAGAAATGAGACAGAACGATATGATCTTTTGTTGGAGGTCGCGTGCCGGTTTTTTCAAGGCCAACACACCTCTGTGCTAAAAAAAATTGACAGTTCGCTATAGTTTTGTATGGATTGTGAGAAAAATAATTCAGCTGTGTTGCCTGCATTCGAAATGAAAGTTCTCTAGACGTTTTTAGTATTCCAATAGTTTTGTGCCCAAGCAACACATTTTTTATTATTAAAATGATTTAATTGCATTGGTTCTCATTTGTATCAATAGTAAATTCAATTTAATGTAATATCGTACGATGTTGTTAATATGTATACAGAATAGAAAGTTTATTCAAGAGAGCCAGGGCACCTACAACTACTTAAATGCCCTACATACATCAAAACTGTGTGAGCCATGTCAGAGGCCCTCAGGTGGGCTGACAATCTTTGACACCAGAGGCCCAGCATTACCTCATACGACAAACAAACAAACAAACTATGTGAGAAGATCTTCCGTGGATTTTAGAGACAGTTTTATTAAAATTTTAAGATTTAGGAAAAAATGTACAGTGTGCATTAAAAATTATAATATTAATAAATAATGAGCGTTCCTTTTCCTTTTGTGGAACAAAAGTCTATATGAGATTAATATCGGTTAGAGTAGGTACTAAAAAAGTTCAATTGCCGAAGTTTCTATTACCCTTATCCATATTAGTCCCATAAAGATTCCATATTTTTATGGAACAAAATCGTACAACACCTAGAATTATTCAAAATCATATCAATTATACATTTTTCGTAAATCTGTAATATCTCTATAAACCATCAATAGTCTATAATATATCTAATCTTGAATCTGGGATTGTTTAAACTCAGGGTAAAAGTTTTGAAATGGCAGCACACCCACCTATCGTTCTATTTCACAAGTGGCACAACAACCAAGTTTCTATTGGTTTCACTGTCTACGGTAAAACCAATACTGCCTAAATTCTAGAATCTATGGGTAAAACAGTGTAAGAAGGAAATTAAGTTTCAATTTAATGTTTCTTTTATTTGATTTGTTAACCTGGATTTTACTAGCTTACATGCTATGTTGAAAAAAACGTAGAAAAATAATTACTTAAGTTCTTAAGATATTTCAAGACGCTGCAAGATTTATCGCATAAAAATTCACCCTTGTTCTTTAAAGCTTGGTCGCCTCTTTTTAGTATTGTTATGTTTTTATAATAAATTATTTTATTTTAAACTTTTTACTTTATATTTATAAGAATTAGTGAGAATGGTTTCTAACAAACTTTAAATCGTTACAGGTCCTAAATGGTCATTCGAAATGAAAAATGATAAGAAAATCTTAAAGATGATTTTAAATACCTATTTAATAATATCCTTCTTGACATAGAACGTCGACATTTTTTTTTCTGTCACAATGGTGTCTAGTTGTCGCCATATTAATTTTTGATTTATGTCTTGCCTTTAGCAGCACTCGCAAGATTAGGACAAATCGATTGACACCAGAAAAGTCATAATCGGAGTACGCGTTTGGTCTATACAGTGCCAAAAACAACAGACATACATATAAAAGAACAGACATACATATGTACTTACCTTTAAATCGTTATAGATCCTAAATGGAAATTCAAAATGAAAAATGACAAGAGAAACCCTGAGATGATTTTCAAATAACTATTCAATGACACCCCACTAGACATAGTTAGTAGTTTTTTTTTTTCGTTTTTTGGCGTCTAGTTGTCGCTATATTGAATTTTGATTAATGCCATTTCTTTAGTAACACTCGCAAGATTAAAACAAAACGATTGACGAATGAATCTTCAAAATCGGTCCAAGCTTTTGGTCTATATAGTGCCAACAGTGCAAAGGAACAGACATTTGAGTTGCGCAGTCTGGTAAGAAGCTCGGGCTCTTATAATAACGAAACACTCGTGCACTGACCGGTTTATATTACAATAGATATACATTTACTCAATGCAAATTCACAACTGCACTACCTCAAACTCGACCAACAGTTTGCGTAGAGATTGTGTACAAATACTCACAGATTGTGAACAATTGTACACAGCACGAACTACAGACGGTATATATACAGGCCAGCTCGTTATCTGCACAGCAAGTTGTCGCCATTTCCTACCTGGTGTTGGAAGTGTTGGAACGGAATAGATTGCGCCGCGCTCGTGTTCAAAGCAAAGTTGAGGAAGTTGTATACATAACCTGCCTTATATCTACTCTGTGGAATATTGTATAACTGGATAAAGTTGTAATAACTAGCTTAAAAGCTCAGAAAAAACAAGACTGCCGTGGTAAAAACGAACTAAAAAGTTTTTATGCCAATAAATTATATGTTGTTGGAATGTGCTCATCAATTTGATACACACATTGTAAAATTCGCGTTTGAAAATGGAGCCGTGCTGCAGAAATATTGAATTAAAAACAATAGCCTATGTTACTCGGGATGATGTAAGGATTCTAACGATTCCCCATACATCAAAATTTGTTCAGGCATTTAAAAGTTATGGTGGAATAAAGAAAATCAGATACATACAAGAACCCTGAAAACATTACTCTCTTTTTTTTGGGCAGTCGTGTAAAAATACGGCAACATCTAACTAAATGTAATAAGATATGGTTCCTCGGGCGTGGTCTGTATAAATTAGGTGTAGCGAATACAATTGGCATTCATTGCCTTATAGTCATATTGGTGGGAGTTATATAGCACGTGTTAGAAGAGACTCTCATTCGCGTGTTATGTCTCTCTATCTTTGTCATCGATGCACATGAAGCAATAAGGTGGGTATGTAGCTTTGTGGGTGTTTTTGACTGTAGTTGTATGTAGCACAGTTTTTGTTTACGCAATATTAAGCGTGACATATTTTTCCCCTTTTTTAACTAGATCTATGTATCTGAGCGGTAAAAATCACTAGTACCATTGTTGCAGACTCTCACGTAGGTGCAGGGTCCCAGTTGCAGAGAAAATGAGACTTTGTTGAGCTCAGGATAGGAGGATGAAACGAAAACGCACGTGTTGACACTTTAGATTCTTTACAATTTCGTAAAACAAGGATAGTATAGAATTCAGCTTTTGGTATATATACCGGTTACAAATGTTGGTTATCGGAGCCTTAATATAAGTTCGTGGTGCTAATAGTTAATATTGGTCACTTATAGGAGAGCTTCTTATCTTCAACAGCTACAGCGAACGGGAATTTGACGAATGCACGATAAGTTTTGTAAGTATGGGCTTATATAGTTTGCCCGAAACAAATGAAGCTAGCAATTCATTCTACTTTATTCATAGTATACGTTACCCCCTTTGTTGTCTTTCCTAATTTTCCCAAACTCGAAAACAGACACAAAAAGTTGTCCCAGAAGTTCGCTACGGTCGTACCTCTTATCTTCACCACGAAGAAAGCCTAATTTTTATGGCTTTGCTACGGGTGCCAGGAGAACTTCCGATCTTGTGATCTCCTCGCACCCGTACGAAGACGGTACCCAAACTTTAGGCATCTTCCTAAAAGATTGTCCAGTTTAGATGCATTCCTATGTGTGACTAATCGCAAGTCAACACACTTGACTGATTTTAGAGAAGCTTCTCCCAGTGAGCCTCCTCTCGCTCTTACTAT
Source organism: Alsophila aescularia (assembly GCA_946251855.1). Taxonomy (NCBI): domain Eukaryota; kingdom Metazoa; phylum Arthropoda; class Insecta; order Lepidoptera; family Geometridae; genus Alsophila; species Alsophila aescularia. Next base: position 58,742,577 of record OX276378.1, on the reverse strand, counting down.
CTACGTTTTATATTAGCTTTACTAATACCTTGTTAATATTACCTGTAGGCTGGCTCAGGATCGCTTTTGTGTTGTAAATCCGTACCTTTTACAAAGCGCGGCTTTCCTGAGCCAACCCGTACCAAAACCCATGCATCCACAGAGAGTTTCAGTCTCTCTGTGGCTGCATGTTCACAGTTATTATCTAAAGAGGTACGCGGCAATCCCGTATGCTATAGATGGCACGTAGATTCTACACTACATTTTCCTATTTCCTAGACCAATACGAAATAATATTTATCTCTCTTACACGTTAATTTGCTTACATGCTGAATAGCGCAAAGCGTTCGAAATACCCATCCCTATGCAACTGTGTTCCTACTTTCTGATTATTGCGTTTAACTTTTTAATAACTTAATTTCTAAGATTCTATACATGACTACCTTGCGTATAGACATGTATACCTATCCTTATAGCTATATAGTTCAAAAAATATAGTAAATTGGTCAATTTTGAATAAAATATTCTATACTGGCCTCCAAAACTTAGTATCACACAGTTAATATCTGTCTGTTCGCGCATCACGTTAAATCTGCTGGATCTATTGCAATGCAATTTTCACTGTTGGATAGTTTAAGTTATGACTTAAAAACTGGTGTACTTGGTGTCTCAATCCGATAAGTAGGAGCCAAGCAATTTAATAGATAATCTAAAACTATTAATTTTCAAAGTGCGGACAAAGTTTTGAATAAAAGTACTAAACCGATTGCGATGCAATTTTCATTGTTGGATAGCTTACATTTTGACTTAAAACTCGGTGTACTTGGTATTTCCATCCGATGAGTAGAAGCCAAGCAATTTATTAAAAACACTATTAATTTTAAATGTGTGGTACTAAGGTTTGAAGGCTCATTATTGATTAACAAAACCAGAGTGAGATCAGAAAAAAAAGATTTAACTGAATTTTGTACATTGTCTGTGGGCGATGGTTCTTCTATCCGGATCGTTAGGACCAAGATGTAGGCGATGGATCGCAAGGTCTACACGATGTACTGGAGACTTCGGTTCGTAGCTCCTAGTAGTTCAGGTTCCTGGTTCGATGTGGACTGTAGTTCAATTAAACACTGTTGCTTGTTCAAGTTCCGTTGATTGAATGGTCGGATCCAATCACTTTGACTATTTCAGTTCGACTACATTTATTTACCAAAACTTATCGCTATATATACAGTTATACGGTCTTAAAACTAATGCGGTACACACGCCGCAGTTAAAAGGGGCGTGGCCTATTTTGCATGTTGTCTGCGTTCATGCTGTCGCGGGCAGGCTCGGCGTCCACAACATCTCTCCCCCCGGCGCAGCTCGCGTAGCCTCTTCTTCCCTTAGCAGGACGGCGAGTTTGCTGGTAGGGCGTCGGAAGGTACCGCTCTTAGTTTTTACGTCGGCGACTCGAACGCCGCCATCTGGACCGGGATAGGTGCGCTCAACAATCCCGATTGGCCAGACGTTCCGGGGCAGCGTGTGGTCGACCACAACCACGATGTCGCCGGCTTGCAGTTGTCGTCGGAGGTTAGCTGGCTCCCCCCGTGGTACAAGCGTGGGGAGGTATTCCCGCAGCCAGCGCTTCCAGAAATGGTCAGCGAGCGCTTGGCTTGCTCGCCAAGTTCGTCGGTCAGCTTCATCGCAGGGGCCTGTGGTAGGTAGGCCGATCGATGATCCCAGCAGGAAATGGTTCGGTGTGAGTGCTTCTGGGTCGAGTGCACTCACGCTGACGTAGGTGAGGGGGCGAGCATTGATAGAGTGCTCGGCTTCGATCAGGAGGGTCTGCAGAACCTCTTCGGAAGGTGCCTTTTCTCTTAGCGTCGTGTGCAGAGCGGTCTTCACGGAGCGTACTAAGCGCTCCCACGCTCCACCCTGGTTGGGCGCGCCTGGTGGGATGAAATGCCACTTCATCCGGTGTAATAGCCCTTCGTCACTTAGGGCGGGTGCCCATTCTGCGTATGCCTTCTTCAGCGCCACGTCGGAGCCCCGGAAGGCCGTTCCGTTGTCCGAGACCATAAGACGTGGCCAGCCTCGACGTGCAGCCATCCGTCGCAGCGCCATCAGAGCTGAGTCAGTGGACAACGAAGCTACGAGCTCTAGGTGCACGGCGCGCGTCGTGAGACAGGTGAATAGGGCACCCCATCTCTTTTCTCGGCGGCGCCCCACCTTGACCTGCATTGGCCCGAAGTAGTCCACCCCGCAGTTAGTGAACGGACGGTGAAATGGGTCAAGGCGGGCGCGTGGCAGGTCCCCCGTGGCGGGCGGCCGCGGTCTTGCTCGTCGTACTCGGCAGAGGGCGCATTTACTTTCTACGGCGCGTACGGTAGGTCGCAGGTGAATGACCCAGTACCGCTGCCGTAGGTCGTTCGTCACGCGCTCTCTGTTAGCGTGACCGGCGGCGCAGTGCTCCCTTAGCACGATGAGCTTTGTCACGTGGTGACGGCCGTCAAGGATAACCGGTCGCTTGGTTTCCAGGGGCGCGCTGGATGCGTCGATGCGCCCCCGCACCCGCAGAAGTCCGTCTTCGAGCACCGGGTCTAGCTTGAATAGTCTGCTTGCTCTAGGGACGGGGCAAGCAGACTCGATCCTCCTCAGTTCGGTCCCGAAGTTGTCTTCTTGGGCGCGTCGTATGAGCGCTTTCTCAGCGCGTTCAATGTGATCTGCTTCCATGCGCGTCGTACGGCGCCGGCATATGTCGACGAATGCCAGCCACGCGCGGCTGCCCGCACCAGCGTCTCGTATTTAGAGAAACGAGTGGGTTCAGGCAGCCATCGGTCACTATATTCATCCCGCTCGTTCGTGTGCGGGATCTCTAAATGTTCGTCCTGCTCGCTCGTGTGCAGGACCTCTTCTTGGTCAGTGAACGCTTGGTGTGTGGGCCATTCTTCTTCGGGTTCGCGAAGGAAGCTGGGCCCCTGGAACCAGCGATCGCTAGCGGCTATGGGCGTGCGGCTCAGTCTCGTCGCGTCGTCGGCTACGTTATGTTCGGTAGGCAGCCATCTCCACTCACGTCGGTGAGTTAACTCCGCTAACTCGCCCAGCCGGTGCGCTACAAAGGGCGTGTAGCGCTTCGCGTCGTTGTGCACCCAATGGACTACGGTCGCAGAGTCGGTCCAGTAGGTGGTTTTTGTTACTTGCACGCGATGCTCCTTTTTTATAACGTCCGCGAGCCTCGCGCCGATGACCGCTGCCTGAAGTTCTAGGCGCGGTATGCTCTGCGCGCGTCGCGGCGCTACCTTGGCTTTAGCAGCCACCAAGGCAATGGTCACGCTGCCGTCGTGGTGGATGGCCCTCCAAAAGGCCACCGTAGAGAATGCCTGCTCGCTCGCATCGCATAGTATGTGCAGGTCTACGCGCTTGTGTCCCTCTAGCGCGTAGCTACGGCGTAGGCGCAAGCGAGTTATCTCGCTCAGCTGGCGTAGCCATTCCGCGAAATGTTCGGCTTCTTCTGCAGGTATCGGCTCGTCCCATGGCATGTGAAGACGCCACAGGCTCTGCAGGATGATCTTCGCTCGAATGGTGTACTGACTGAGGAGACCAAGCGGGTCATAAATGGACATGACCGCGCTGAGGGCCTCTCTCTTCGTGGGTGCGCGGATCTGCGCGCGCACCTCAGCCGGTACGCGGTGCATTGCGGTGTTGAACCCCAGTTCGTCTCTGTTGGAGTCCCAGCAGAGCCCGAGTATCTTGCTCTCAGGGCTCCCTGCTCCCAACTGAGTGGGCGTAGTCGCTCGTAGCTCTGGCGGTACGTCTCGTAGCACGTTCGTGTTGCTAGCACTCCAACTGCGCAGAGTGAAGCCAGCGGCCGCGTGCACCTCGCGTAGCTCTTGTATGGTGCTACGGGCCTCCTCTTCATTGGCGTAGCTGTCTACTAGATCATCCATATAGTGGCTGTTCGTGATGGCCACTAGAGCGCGTGGGTGAGTCTGTGCATGTGCGCGCGCATTGTGGTTGCGCACGCTGTGCGCCATAAACGGTGAGCTGGCGGCGCCGAAAATCATGCTCGCCATTGTAGTGGCGAGGCGGGTTAGTTCGGTCCCGGCCTCGCCATAAGAACTGCTGTGCGGGCTGGTCTTCAGGTCGGATCTTCACTCGTAGAAACATCTCTTGTATGTCGGCGGTGACGGCGATCGGCCGTTCTCTGAATCTGAAGACGATTCCTTGTAGTGATAGTAGAAGGTCCGGGCCCTCCAGCAGCTGGTCGTTCAAGCTCACGCCGTGACATTGGTGAGCTGCGTCAAAAACAAGCCGTTGTTTACCAGGCTTGTTCGGGTTCTGTACTGCGAAGTGCGGGAGGTACCAGCAGATGGGGCTCCGTCGTTCAGTCCCGTCGCATGGCACCGCATAATTCTTAGCCAACAGATTTTCTATTTGCGCGGCGTATTGGTCCGCGAAGTCTGGGTAGGCGTCCATCTTTCGTTCGATGCTTTGTAGACGCCGTAGAGCCGCGCCGTAGTTCGACGGCATGGTGACGTCATCTCGCCGCCAAGGCAAGCCCACTTCGTAGCCGCTGTCTGTTTTCTTTATTGTTTCTTCGAAGATCTTCGTAGCTCGTAGATCTGCGTCGCTCACTCTCGAATGGATAGCGACGCCGAGCGCGTCGATGCGGAAGTGCGCCTCCACAAGCTCGTGTAGGCGCTGGTCGTGCTCGTTCGTACGCTGGTCGGGCGCGTATACGTGCAGCACGCTTTCGTTTTCGTAGATCAGGCTGCGAGGTGCGGTTCCATGCATCACCCAGCCAAGTCGGGTCCTCGACGCGGCCGGTTCATTTGGCCCGCCAAGACGAAGCTCACGGGATACAATGAGCTCCCAGTGGTCGGCGCCTACTAAGATGAGGGGGTGTGCCAGGTCGTAGCACACCTCTGCCTCCATCAAGTCCCGCAGATGATTGTGTCGAAGAAGCGAGCTTGGGACGGACTGCCGGTGTAGCTTCAGATCGCGCACCGTGCGCGCTTTGATGTCGTGACGTGTCGCCTCCTTAGCTCCCCTTATAGAGAGAGAGACGGTTTGGCTGTCTCCCTCTCGCTGCGACATGTTCACGCCGTTCAGATGTAGGGGCTGCGTAGGGCCTTCTGCGCCGATCTTCTTCGCTAGTTCATGGTCGATGAGCGTGATGGTGGCGCCTTCGTCCAGCAGCGCGTAAGTGTCGATCTCCCCCCGTGGACCGGTGACGACCACGGGGCAGATCTTAAGCATCACGGTCTTCAGGCCAGTAGCATTGGTGGGTGCTACCGACAAGACCGCTGCGTTGTGGCTCGGTGAATGTTTGGGTTGCGCAGCAGATGGCTCGTTAGGTCGCGCAGCTGATCGCGTATTATGTCGCGTGTCTTCGTGCAGTGTTGAGTGGTGCGGGCGGTGGCATTGGTTAATGCCGCACAGCTTCGCCTTGCATTGGTACCGACGATGTTTCTTGTCGGCGCATCGGAAGCATACGCCTTTCTCTTTGACCAGCTCCCAGCGCTTATCGACGGTCAGTGCCCGGTAGGTTGGGCACTGATGTAGCGCATGGGCTTGGTTGCAGCTCTGGCATAGGTCAGTCTTTGTTTCTTGTTCCGCGCCCTCGTCGGTAGTGTACACGGCGTTCCCTTTCTTCTTAAATGCCGCTGGTCTCGTCTCACGGGCGGCAGAGGTCGCTGCCGGTGCGTATGTAAAACGCAGTGCCATGTCTGCTTCTCGCATGAGGAATCGAGACAGCATGACAATTTCTGGCTCCGAAGGTGACTGGTGTTCGTTGGCGTAGTGGCACCACTGCGTTTTGATGTGCGGGCTTAGCTTCTCCAGCACCTCACGCGCCAGCATCGGGTTATACAGGTACCCCCGCCGGTCGATGTTCTGTAGCACGCAGACGACGTTCTGAAGTTTGACAGCGAACGTGTTGAGGTCGGTCGCTGTCATCCCTGGCTTCGGGAACCTTCTTAGCTCTTCTAATGCTCGGTCGATGATGAGCTCCGGTCTCCCAAAGCTCTGTTCCAATGTTTTGATGATGACGTCAGGATCAGTGGCTGTGTGCAGTAATGCAGCCACGGCGTCACGTGCGTCGCCCTTGAGGCAACTTCTCAGCCGCTGTAAGTTCTCAGCGGCTGAGATGTGGTACAGGGCTGTGGAGTCCCGTACTGCTGCCTTGAATGGCAGCCACTCGTTTGATGCCCCAGTGAAGACGGGCAGGTCGGAGTTGTAGCGGGCCCGAGGTCTGGCCATTCGTTCAATGGCCTCGGCGAGTTGTTCGATCCCGGATCTGCGGTCAGATCGACCCGGGGTAGGTGATCTTGTAGAACGCTCAAAGCGTGCTCGTCGTGGTTCTTCTTGTTGCCTCTCGGTGTTGAGGCGCGGCACATCCCCGCTCTCCCCCCGTAGGGTGGAGGGGTTTGTGCGTTGCAACCAATCGTCCACCTTCTGGTGGTTGTCGTTGTTCCGCACGGTTGGCTCGTCGTGAAGGCTCTGATCTTCTTCAATATTCGCGATCTGAGCCGCCAATCGCTTCTTCACTAGGTCCGCTTCCATTTCCAACTCCTTTCTCTTCAATTCAGCAAGTTTCTCGGCCGCCTCTAACTCCGCCAGCCGCAGCCTTAGGGTGGAGTTCGCAGTTCGTTGCGAGTGCGCCGGTGACTTGCTTCGTTCGATGTTGCCGGACGGGCCGGCGGTCGTGCCAGCAGCCGTGCCAGCGGCCGGCACAGATGGTGATGCCGGCGGCTCTAGGGATAGCCTTCGAAGGCGCTCTTCGTCCAACCGCTTCCGCTCTTCCAGCTCTGCCAGGTCGCTTTGGCTCCTCGTGACCACCATGTTCGATGGGCGGCAGACGTTCACTGGATAAGCTGTTGGTCGCTTAAGTTCTTCTGGTTCTATCCGGCTCCGATGGACCAAGATGTGGGCGATGGTTCTTCTATCCGGATCGTTAGGACCAAGATGTAGGCGATGGATCGCAAGGTCTACACGATGTACTGGAGACTTCGGTTCGTAGCTCCTAGTAGTTCAGGTTCCTGGTTCGATGTGGACTGTAGTTCAATTAAACACTGTTGCTTGTTCAAGTTCCGTTGATTGAATGGTCGGATCCAATCACTTTGACTATTTCAGTTCGACTACATTTATTTACCAAAACTTATCGCTATATATACAGTTATACGGTCTTAAAACTAATGCGGTACACACGCCGCAGTTAAAAGGGGCGTGGCCTATTTTGCATGTTGTCTGCGTTCATGCTGTCGCGGGCAGGCTCGGCGTCCACAACATTGTCTTTGCGTTTGTTTATTTATACTCAGACAATTTGCATTGAATACTTGAACAAAATTAAAATGCAGTTTACAGTAATAAATATTGTTGTGTTGGATCGGAGGGTCTTATCGTCCAAAGCGACATAGAGAGTTAGGTGGTTTTGGCTTGTATCTACAACACTAGTGGGCCAAGAGATGGTGGCCCAGCGGTTTTGCAGAGACTTGTCAAATACTTGATTGGTCAAATCCTATACAAGTCAAAAACAAATCCTAAAATAGTCAGATACTAGATTCATCAGATTCATAAATCGTCAAATCCTTAGCAAATTAGCTATTAGTTAATCACGCTTTGTAATCGGCAAGAATAAAATGAGCGGTTATATATTGTGTTTTGTTCAATCCTACAACACCGGGTTCGGTCCTCAGCCCCTCGTCAATTACTTTTAATACGCATAGGTGCGGATTTGCCAGCGCTCCGAGCTTCGGAGGGTACTTTAAACAGTAGGTCCTAGTTTCTAACAATTTGATGTGTCGTTAGGCCACGTTAGATCCTCCAGGGGTAGACATTATCTCTTACGACGTAAATACATACATATATACCCTGTGGACCATGTTGTACCTATATCTTAGGTTTAGTGGATAGCACAAGTAAATCAATAAAAATAAATTAAACCTTACTATAATATTATATTAACACGGTTTCCCCTTCTCGTAAACCTAGGTAATTTATTTCAAAACACTCGAGTCTAGAGTAGTTATTAGCCTATAATAACTTTGATCAAGATTAAAGATTAAAAAACTCATTTTCTAGAACCAACTTAAACCTAATTTTCTCACAATATTAATTCGGTGTTATTTTTGCTCCGTTGTTTAAATTTATTAAGCCTGTGGGATTTTTGTGCAGATAAATTGTCAATGGTAGGTTAACAATCACTTTTTAAGATGAAAGTACATATTTTCATTCATTAAAGTTACTAACTTTCAAATAAAATAAAAAACATCGAAATCCGATATAATAAGGCAGAGGTATTCAGTAGCCCCCTTTTTGCCCCTTTTTGGGGGAAGCCAAAACTGGAGCAAAAACCGCCTCTTTTTGAAAGTGGGGAATGTTGCCCGTCAATCAAATATTCCCCACGGTTAAAAAACTAAAAATTCGTTTAACCTGTACACCAAGTTTTGTCTACTTCGGTTGAGAAGTGCGACCTTTAGAGGAGAACAGAGATCCGATAATCCGGACATACGTAAGCATTTTTGCCCATGCTGAAACGGAGACGCTTTGCTCGCGCTTCGCACTCGCTTGTTCAATTATATAAAATAGGAACTGCTGGCTTTATCCACAGTAACAACATATAATCATATGGTAAGGAACTGCAGGATATAACCACAGTACCTACCTACATTTATTATATGAAAATGAACTGCAGACTATAACTTCAGTACATATATACTATATATGTACACTGTACACAGTATATAATATCTTCACTAATATTATAAACTGGAAAGTTTTTTATATGTTTGTATATTTGTTTGTAATGTAAAAACTCAGAAAATAATGAACCAATTTTATAAATTATTTCACCCATAGAGAGCTACATTATCAGCGAGCATCTGTACTATTTAATTTTTCAAGAAATTAGAGTTCCCTACGAAAATTGCAATAATGTAACCCAAACGATAGTAACATAGATATACATCAATGACCCAAAGTATCAAAAATTTGACTTTAAAAACCTCAGAGATAAAAACGGAACGGAATGACGTTACCGTGCCAACAAAAATAACAAGTCACACAAAAAGCACCACGAGTATTCTTCGTAGTAAACATGATTCAACCTCCTCGTTACGATGCTGCCAATTTTGAATTACGCTTTTTTGTTTAGAAGTTACGACTGGTATAATATCCATACCAATATATAAAAGTTTTTTTGGGGAGCTTTCATGCGATAACGGCTGAACGGATTTTGATGAAATTTGGAATGGAGATAGCTTATACCCTGGAATAAAACATAGGATACTTTTCATCCCGGAAAATTGAAAGTTTCCACGGGAAACTGGAAAATATTGATTACTGGCTGTAAGGAACGGTTGCCATGGAAACGAAATAACAAGTCTGTCAAAAAACATCAATAGCATATCTACTTTTGCATTGGTTTTCAATATCCTAGAAGAACATAGGGTTTTTTTTTTGCAATAAACAGTAGTCCGCGCGGACGAAGTTGCGGGTGGGAAATCTAGTAAATGATAAAAGTAATAAAATGCCACGGTGTGAGCGCTACCTGTGCGAAGCCGGAGCGAGTCACTAGTACTATATATGTACTGTGGAGTTTCATTTCATAAGTAAATTGATCTCATTGCACAGTCCAGTAGTGATATTGTAATGACGTATAATGGCGAAAGAATTTAATGTTAGTCTCTACCAAATAATAACTATATTCCTCTACTCTACCCATTGTTGAGTTGGTGTAGGCCTCCTTTTGTTTTTACCGGCATAAAAATCTGAATATGTATTGTTTCATTCCCAATTTTTCCATATGAAATGTCCTCAGTAACTATCAATCGGCATAACTTACAAGCCTCCTCAACTTAATGGCAGGAAGATCCGGTCTCAGGTCACTTCACATCTAAGCATATAACTTACATTTGACCTATCTGTACCAACCGCGGATCGCAGGCCGCAGTCCGAAAGAACTTAATGATCTGTGAAGCATCGGCTAATCGACGGTGCCAGAGGGTTGTAAAGGGGTCGCCTTGGTAAACTGGTGATCGGAACAATATTAAGTAAGATAATAGCGGTCAATATTTTCAAGAAATTACAGGTCAACTATATTTTTTATTTGTTGAAGGCCTCAAAAATTTATATCCATCCAGCGAGGAGTAAGGTGCCAGGGTCAGTCATCATCATGTCAGCCTTTAGAAGTCCACTGCTGAACATAGGCCTCCCCCAAAGAGCGCCATGACGAGCGATCTTGTGCCACCTCCATCCACCGACTTTCTGCGATGGCTACAATGTCGTCGGTCCATCGGTCTTCCCACACTTCGCTTGCTTGTTCGTGGTCGCCATTCGAGAACCTTTATTCCCCAGCGGTTGTCGGTTCTGCGAAATATATGGCCTGCCCATTGCCACTTCAACTTGCAAACTCTTAGAGCTATGTCGGTAACCTTCGTTCTTCTACGGATTTCTGATACTATCACGTAGTGAAACACCGAGCATAGCCCTCTCCATTGCACGTTGCGCAACTCTGAGCTTGTGTATGAGACCAATAGTTAGCGACCACGTCTCAGTGCCGTATGTCATCACTGACAACACGCACTGATTATAAACTTTCGTCTTGAGGCTCTGCGGTATATGTGACGAGAAGATAGGGCGTAATTTCTTGAACGCTGTCCATCCGGGTTGGATTCGTCGGTTGACCTCTTTCTTGAAATTGAATCTACCCAGTTGAATCGTCTGAACTAAGTAGACATAGTGATCAACAGCTTCGATAATATCGTTCCCAACATAAACCGGCATAGGTACAACATGGGCATTTGACATGATGTTCGTCTTGACCATGTTCATTTTAAGACCCACCTTTTGGGAAACAATATTGAGGTTACTGAGCATTGTGCTTAGGTTTTCCAGGGTTTCTGCCATGATCAGCAAATCGAAGGTGAGTGATGTATTCGCCATTGATGTTAACACCATATCCGTTCCAGTTCAGAAACTTGAATATATCTTCCAGTGCAGAGGTGAGCAGTTTCGAAGACTGAACTCTACTGAATCAAAGGCTTTTTCGTAATCCTCAAACGCTAGACATAGTGGCCGATTATACTTTTCGGTCTTCTGTATAATCTGCCGGAGCGTATGGATGTGGTCTACGGTGCTAAAGCTTTTTCGGAATCCAGCTTGTCGGGAGGCTGAAAGTCGTCAAACCTACGAGCGAGACGGTTTGTAACTACTCTCGAAAACAGCTTATAAACATGGCTGAGCAGCGAAATGGGCCTATAATTCTTAAAGAAGGTTTTATCACCTTTCTTAAAGAACAAAACTGCTACGCTCTTGCGCCACGCCTCTGGCGTAGTACCCTCAAGGATGACGGAGTTAAACAGCTTCCCGGAACACCGGTACTTAAAGTCCTTCAGACTTTAAGTACCGGTGTTCCACCCGCTTTCAGTAGCTCTGTCGTTATTCCATCCTCCCCTGGTGCCTTGTTGCTCTTAAGCTGTTTGAGAGCCATTCTGATCTCGTATCGGCTGACTTCCGGGATATCTTCTGTATAATGTCGGGTCAAACGGGCTCTTGCCTCGCTAGTCGTGCTAGCGAGCTAGTGACCGTAGTGTAGCAAATATGTGCTCTGAGGACGCTGCTGCCGATCTTCCGGTGTGTAAGCCCTTAGTCGCCTCATACGACATCCACGGGAGGATTGGGACGGGTCTTATTCTAAGCCGAGACCGCCACGGCTACGGCAGGGTCAGTACAGATAATCTTATAAAAAATTACCTCTAAATAAAACCCCCCTGGTTTTTTGATATATGGTAAATTTCCCCAGTTTTAAAATAATTACTCTCCGTCAACTACAAATTACGACAACCCATAAGCAATTAAATTAATTTTACTCCTACAAAATTATTTTTTATTTATTTATTTAGTACACAAAGTTATAAAAGTTATTAAGATTACAATACATATAGATAACAAAGTAATAGTTCGAAAACAAAGTAATTTTAAACCCAAAAAGAAAAATGCATCACTAGATCCTCATATAGCTTGGCATAGTATAGTGCAGACAGTGTTTGGTAGGCCAAACGTTTTATTTTTGCATATATTATGATATTGATTTATACCTACACCCTGACTCTTCGACTTTACTAATAAAAATAATTAAAAAGTTCTAATAAAGTAATTTCTGGGCGAGTAGGCATATGTAAAATATTTTCTAGACTTATTTCTTACCCATACACATATGACATCCGTGCTTGTACCACATATACATATATTTTCCCCAAGTAAGCAAAATCACTATAATCACAAGTCGGCAATGTTTGCAAGTAGATTGCAAGCGCTTGTTAGCAAAAACGCTACGTAAGCGAAGTACACGCTTGATTAGATTTTAATCAAAGTTTATTGGTGGTTGGAAACGTTGGTTTGTGGGCACTCTTTGATACAGAGTTTGACTTTCGATCCGGAAATCTTAATTATAGAAGAAATGCAACTCGAAAATTTGATCTGTCCTTAGCAGCTGCTGTCGTTTTGAGTACATTTTAAAATATATATTTTGTCATGAGCATCGCTGTACATGGGCTGTGAATATAAATAATATATTCACATCTAGGTTTTATATACTTAACTAGCTGAGCCCCACGGCTCCGTGTAAACTTTTTCTCCCTCATTCACTCCTTTCGGGAACGATTTTCCTTAGTGCAACTCTGGAATATTTCCTCCAAACTTCAAATCTCTAGGTCCACTGGTTTAGACTGTGCGTTATCTATCAGTCAGTCGGGTATGTCATGTTTTTGTTTATAGATAGAGAAAATAGTGTTATACTTTTTGTTTATATGTGATACTAGCTGTACCCGCGGCTTTGCACGTGTGGCCACTTCTCTAGGTTAAAAAAAACTATTAGTATTCCAAGACCTAAAATACCAATATTTAAACAAAATTACTTCAGCTGTCAAAAAGTTTTTATCGATTGCTCGGTTTCTAGTCATCGGAATGAAATATATATTTTAAGTCAAAACATAAGCTATCCAACAGTGAAAACCGCATTGCAATCGGTAGTTTTTACGTGATGCGCGAGCGAAAAAGTCTGTACAAAGAAGATAATTAAAAAATTAATGGTCTGGGGTACATAAAAAAAAGCTACTGAACAAGAATATAACATTTTAAAAATTCGTGTCTGTTTGTCTTTTTGTCTGATTGTATAAACATACAGACTGAAATAACTACCACCGGATTTGCAATACAACCATTTGAGATGAACCGGAAATCTACTTCAATTGATTCAAGCCCTTATTGTATATCTAGCTCTCTCGCCGAGGAATAAGTAAATTTTGGAGAAACAGGTCAAATTTCTTGTATCCATTTATATTAAAACCATTAAATTGTAATAAATGATCGCAATTACTTGTTAATTTCCTAAAACACCAATCTTGAAATTCAATTCAGCGTCTGGAATTTAATCACAAATTCCAAATCTTCTCACAATTTCCTCTAATTTAGAGATGTGACTAATATCCGGCCAATGACTAATTCATTGGCTAATAAAAACCAATTAATCACTTTACTACTTAATTAATAGTGCGATATATCAACCAATGTTGTAATCATCATCATCAGCCTATACTTGTCCACTGCTAGACGTAGGCCTCTCTGAATGCACGCCACTGAGCTTGGTCTTCAGCTTTCCTCATCCATTTTCTTCCGGCCGTTTTTCGCAGGTCGTCACTCCTGGCCACAGGGCGTCCTACATTACGTTTGCCTAAATGTGTTCTCCACTCGAAAACTTGTCTACCCTGCTCTTTATTTCATATGCATCATCATAATGATGATGATGACTATGAATCGCTTTACCACGTATGCGACGACATTGGTTGGTACATAATTTTTTTATTTTTTTTTATGAACCTATTATAATTATAAGATTCGGTGTGCAATGATATAAATTTGATGCAACATGATCAACACTTTTAAAACGCTGTAAATTGACACAACGCTTTTTATCAAAATAACAGCCCTTGTCTAAGGAGTGCTAGCACATAATAAAGATCATCACTTATTTAGAGATATTCGACGTTGCTGTACATCTCAGTCATTATTAGTGGGCAGTCTGGATAGTTTGACCGAATATTTTATCTATCCGGCCAAACCCATCCGCCATAACATAGTCACAAACCTCTACTCAAAATTCAAATGCAGTCTAATTAAGGGCAGCTTAAAGGCTATAAAATTGTTAATTCCAAAATCGTTTCAAAACTTTAGAGGCACCAAATGTGGCCTTTCAACTCCGTTAATTAATTTTTAATCAGAATCTATAGTCAACGAGGCTGAAGGAGATTGAGTTTGTTCCACGTTTTATAAAACTTCATCAGGAGACGATGCCTTTATTGAGGGCTTTGATCGATGTTTTATGACATTACATCAAGGGTTGAGCTTGGATCATTTTGTTGGGAACGAAACATAATAAGAAAGATTTTGTCGTGTCATTAGACATGCGTAGGGTTTCCCGATGTTATTTATATTTGTATGCTTCCGTCCCTGTGTCATCTGATATTTGGATTCTTATAAGAGAACACAACTGGTATTATTTTTAATTTTGCAAAGAACTATGCAGGCTTTTGATAGGCCTTTAAACTAATTAAAGACCACTCAAAAGTTAACTAATAAATAAACGACTTCAAATAGTATAAACTCAAACGAAATAACGAATACATTTTTGAGGTCAGGGCGCTTATTCACTATGCCGCATGAAATTCCTTGCTGAAAACGTGTGACGTCAGTACGGCAATTGCCGTACGATTCCACGCAGATATCTTAACGCGGCGCGTAACGTGTCTTATTGGCAATAGAGAATAATGGCCCTGAGCTGGGTTAATAGTTATTTTAGTTTCCGCGGCTTCGCAGCATGTATACTACATAAAAAAAAACCTACTGGAAACAGTTAACTGTCGATATTATATCTTTTAAACTACTGAACTGATTTTGATGAAATCTGTACTATTTATTCCATGAGTTGAAAGAAACCAAAACCATTTTTTTTTGTTATCTTACTTGTAGTTTCATAATAATATGTAGATAAACATACATACATCCATGAAATTGGGTATATTTGTTTAGTTACCCTTATAGACTAACATTTTATGTGAACATTACGCTTTTTCAAAAATATTACATACATACTCGTGAACATAATAACATAATTTCTTTAAGTCGGTTATGAGGATCAGATTTTAGATAAGTAGGTAATTTGCCCACCAAATATACCTAAGAAGCGATAATTAAAGCGAATTTTAATGAATAAGCGGCTTTTATGTAGTTTATTTAGTTTTTCACTGAACGGTTCATGGTTGTGGCAATAAATACCTTATTCGATTCTACAATACTGTGTGAATGGTTATAGCCATATGACCATTCACACAGTATTGTAGAATCACGTAACGCGTCGCGTTGTAGAATCGCTCGGCAAAAACATACCACGCATATATTATCTGGACGCGGCGCGTTACGTCGCCGAACGGTCATAACGAATAAGGGCCAAAGTGTCCAAAAAGGTTTTAGGTACAGCTTATACAGTCAAAGGGAAAAAAACACGCTTTAATACCATTAAACCGAACATTAAAAGTAAAAAATACATTAAAAAGAATGAAGTGATTAACGAGAAAATTAATGTAATTGTAAAAAAAGCGTTTGCTTTGTACGACATTCTTACCGTAACTCTGTAAATCGAATTAGAAATAGTAACATAAATAAATAATAACTAGGTAAATAAAAATACAACAATTAATATCGAGCACGCCACGCTTCTTTTACAATGACATTTTCTCAAATAGTTTTTTTTTAAATTTTGAATTTGGTATAGTAAGTTTTGAAAATATTTATGAAAAATCAAGTTCAAAGATTCCGTTACATACATACAAATATACATAAAGGTGAAGCTAATGAAAGCGTTATTAAAACGTTATTTCATTTTATAATTACAATAAACTTAAGATATTGAATAGGAGGCTTGAATCCGATGTTTTAAATTAGCTTACATGTATAAACTCTAAGTAAGTAGGTTCTGATCACAGTGACAAAACATCCCTTAACACTTACATATAATTTCTAGTTTCCAAGTATGTATATAACAATATCCATAAATATCTATACCAAGATACTTAAAAGTGTCAAATTCTGAGCAGCTCTTGTAAAATGTAATTTGTATTACGATCTCTTTTAGCTTCGAAGTCCCCTTTACACATGCAAAGAGACGTTAATAACTCTCTGAGAGTAACAATTTGACTAAATTAACTAATTAGTTCAAAATTTCAGGTATGCCTCTTTGTTGGTTTTTGGAGTTAGTTGGTCGTTTACTCGAAGTAATTAGTTTTACTGATTTAAGGAACGCTACTAAGTACCTATCCAAAACTAATGTTGTACTTCAACTTTACTGCAATGACGGATAACATACGAAAGCTAAATAATACCTCTGTAAAAAATATCAAAACAAAAAATAAATAAACAATCTCTAATATTAATAATACTTAGGTAATTATTAGGTATAGATATAGATTTCCAAAACATTTGGAAACGTGAGCTGAATCGGTCAGTTCGCATTTTTTTATATACCTAACAAGACTCCAATGTAAATCAATTTACTTAAAAACTGCTAAACCTATTAAGCAAATTTAGGTATAGTATATGTTTTTTAAAAACCATATTTAATGTTGCACAAGGTATAAAAATCTCTAATACAAATTACACGCCAAATTAAGAACCTCGTCCTATATAAATGTCGGCTAAAAATTACAAAGTAGGTATTCAAATTTCACATAATATTCTCTGCAGAAGCTTGATTAAACCTTAATCAACGTCAGGGCTGCCAAACGCACCGACACTGTGTGCTAGGGTTGCCACATGCCACGAGTGTTGGCTACATGTTTGTTGACTTGTCTATGTAGCCTGTATAGTATTATTAGCAGGCTATTTATTCCTGTTGAGGTTAGAAAACTTTTTTCTTGATGATGAAACCCTTAAGATAAGCTAATTTGATACGAAAATCGCGGACTCCTAGAAAAATTAGAGAAATAACTCCTTGTCCGGGAAATTATACATGATGCAGTATATAATTTCCAAGGATATGCAGAACGTTTTAAAAGTTATAGCGATCGATACATTGAAAGGCTATAGGATACTTCCTACCTTACTCCATAGGTTAGGGCTGTAAAAGTAAGGCAAATATTTTAAAACAATATTAAAGGTTAAGACAGACAGACTACTCAGCTGGGCAGATTTGGGAAGCTGCGTGATATTTTCTCTTCGAATATACCACAGAGCATAAATACGAAAGTGTACTACAACAAGCGTATGTTACCAGAGAAACGTGGTCTCTATTAACCTGATTCATAGGTTCAAAGTAACTCAACGAGCTATTGAGAGAGATATGCTTGGGATTTCTTTGAGAAACAAAACATAAGTTCAAAAACTAAAACCCTACTACAATAGGGTAAAAAACAGCCTATGACACTCTTGCGATGAAGACAAATCGATTGACACCTCGCTTGTCAAAATCGGACCAAGTTTTTAGCATGAACACATAACCCTTCCTTTGCTACGCCGCAGTAGGGTAAAAAAAGCCTATGACACTCTGTAAAAGAAGACGGATCGATTGACACCTCGCTTGTGAAAATCGGACCAATAGGGGCAACGCTATGGTGGAACATTCACATACCCAGATTTTCAACCGCAAAGCACTAGTGTGTAAACACGGTTTGAAGGGCAATGTTTCCAGCGAAATTACTGGCAACCAACGTCTCAGGGTGACGAGCGCAGTGCAGTAACGCGCAAGATTTTGTAACCAAGGTTCTGGGTAGCATTGCAACTGTCATGGGCAGGCGTGACGCTTACCATCACGCGAGCGACCTGCCCGACTCGTCAATCAAAGTAATAAAAAAAACCATTAATTATATACATACATACAGCTGTTAAATTCATTACCCTTTTCTGCTTCGCCAAAGACGTTGTACCTTTTATTTACTATTTTGTATTTTTTTATTTATATACTAGCTATGTCCGCGGCTTTGCACGCGTGGTCATTCCTCCAGGTTGAAAGTACTCTATGTGCTATCCTAAGACCTGAAATACCAATCTATACTTATAATAAAACTGTAATGGGTCCAATTCTGTACATTGAAGATATTTTAATATTTTTTTTTTGGGTTTTACTCTATATTCGATACTAAAGCCTAATTTGTATATATTTTTCATTTTTGTCTGTCTGTCTGTATCTTGGTCTTGGCTAAGCATCACGCCGAAACTACTGAATGAATTTAAATGAAACTTGGTATGATTTAAATTCATAATACGAGGTAGGACATAGGATACTTTTCATCCCGAAAAGTTAAAGGGTTCCCGTAGGATAGAGGTTGAAAAATATTTAAAAGAACACGAACCACGCTGAAACTACTGGATTTTAATACAACTTGGCACAGTCATAGTTTAAATGATGGGATAAAATGGATTACACTTTTTATCACGAAACAATACAAGCTTCCTGCGGGATGCGGGTCCAAAGTTATGTTAGTTAGGTATGTTTTTTTCGGAAGGTTCTTTATATTCGATTCTGAAGCCAAAACTCTATTTTTTTTAATTTTGTCTGCTCGCCTGTCTGTTTGTCTGCCTGTCTGTATCACGCCAACACTACTGAATGAATTCAAATGAATCTTGGTATGATTTGAGTTACTACTTCAAGGTATGACATAGAATACTTTTCATCCCGAAAAATTAAAAGGTTCCCGCAGGATAGGGGTTGAAACTTATTTACAAGAACACGTTTCACGCTGAAACTTTTGGACGGATTTTAATGCAACTTGGCACAGTCAAATTTAATATGGTGGGCTAAAATGGGGTATCTATACTTTTTATCCCGAAAAAATAAAGGGTTCCTGCGGGATAGGGGTCCAAAGATATGTTAAGTTTGAAGTAATAAATAATATTTTTTGGAGGGTACTCTATAATTATTAGATACTGAAGCCAAAACTGTATATTTTTCATTTTTGTCTGTCTGTCTGTATCTTTACCGCGCATCACGCCTAAACTACTAACTGAATTCAAATGAAACTTGGTATAATATGAGTTTATACTACGAGGTAGAATATTGGATACTTTTTATCCCGATATTTAGCATGGTTCCCTTGGGAGAGAGGATGAAAGAAAAAAATGTGTACTTAGTTGTAATTCATAAATGCGTTGTCCTATTTCATATTTTTTTGTTTAAAAGGCTATTGCAAAAATTTCGACAATATCAAGTTAGTAGTTCAGAAATTACAGACAGCACAACCCTCAGTATTATGTCCAAATAACTTGAAACCCGAAATGTACAGGAACGTTTCAACGTACAGCTCACCTTAGGCTGGCCTTCTCACTTTATCATATAGGATTAACGGTCACCGTAGACTCAAACACAACGCAGTATGGGACACCCGCCGGCCAGGTGGAGAGACGACTTGCGAAAATTTTCGGACTTATTTCAGATATTGGCTTACGACTTCTAAAAAAAAAAGAAAAAAAAGTGCTTCCCACGGAAAAGTTGTCTACAACACTTGTCCACTTGCGCATAAAACTTCACAAAAGCAACGTAGTTACTACTAGAATACCGGTTAATACCGCTTTTAATGCTCAAGTGGACAAAGAAAACAAAATTTGTTGATAATTTGGCGCTGTCACATCTTCCAGAGACAACAATTCGGGCTGTTGGCGCTGCAACCAAAGCAGAAAAAAACAGAAAACCTCAAACGGCGCAAATATTTGAACCTTGACTGGGGTTTTCATGCCGTTCGGGGTTGAAACTATGGGTCCGTGGGGGCCAGGCGATCACGAAATTTACAGGGACTCGGCAAAACGTTTGGTGGAGGTGACATGTGACTAGATTGCTGGCTACTATTTAGGCCAAAAAAAAATAGTATTGCATTACAGCGTGGCAATGCAGCCAGCATTCTGGCAGTTTCCCTTCCTCCGAAGGACTTTTAGATAGTTTTGTGTAAATAGTTAAGTTTTTTATTTATATTTTTAAATGAACTTTTGTTGTTTGTACGTTTTATCGTGTAAATAAATTCTTATACCAATAAATGTTTCTCGTTTACAGTTTTGTCTTCAGTATCAAATAGAGAATACCATCCAAAAAAAAAAAAAAAATTGCTTCAAAGTAGTTCAAACTAACATATAGACAATGACAATTATCCTAGGGCAGGTGGAGCAATTCTTTTTTCGTGCGGCCATCAAGGAAACATGGAATTATCAATTCTAGACAGTTGATCAAACAAAACATACTATGACAAGTATACTTCTAAACTCAATCCGAACCGAGATGTGGATTGAAGTGGATTGAAGTTTAGATATTTTTTTAAGGAAATTGGTGCCTATTTTTTTCGCGCAGCCATCTATGAAATTATCAATCCTTAAAAGGACACACGCGGCTTCTACAGGTTTTGCCATACATTTGCGTATTGGAAGAAAACGTTTCTACCATACTAAACCATAACCAAATCCAAATATTCTGGTCTATTTTTATTAATCACAGAATAAACTATATATTATATTTTTATCATAATTTGTAAACGAATTATTTAGTGATTTAATATCGATATTTTCTCTCAAGTTTGTGTACTGTTTAAATGAAAAATAATAATAAATTAAGAAAAAATAAAATCTACAAGCGTAGTTTATTCTGTGATTAATAAAAAGAGACCTGAATTGTTGGATTTGGTTATGGTTTAATATGGTAGAAACGTATTCTGCCCTACAAATATGTAATCCTCATTATCTCGGTTTGGACTGAGCTTAGAGGCATAGTGACATAGTGTGTTTTGTTTGTTACACTATCCAGAATTAATAATTCGTTTCATTGATGCCTACGCGTAAATAGAAATGTGCCACCTGCCCTACAAATATGTAATCCTCATTATCTCTGTTCGGACTGAGTTTGGAGGTATACATGTAATAATATGTTTTGTTCAATGTACAGAGTTGGACTGGTCCTGTAATAGTTTTTATTATTATCTGTATAGATATCCGCAAAAAACTAAAGCTCTCAGGATTTGTAAATTTAGGTGGAAATGAGCATATTTCCGTATGTATGTGGTGTGATAACCATTGGGGCAGAACAGTTCTCGAATGACCACAGACAGGGAGACATGAGCGTAGAACGGCCAAGTCTCCAAGTGTCACGATATGGAGTGAAGATCAACTGTGTGATCAGATCCACTGATGCAGTTAGCAAGCAACCTCTTGTTATGACGTTCTATGGAGAAGACCTATGCTTAGCAGAAGACGTCTTCCGGCTTGTTTGGTGTTTGTCGTAAGAGGTAGTGCTGGCCTCTGGTGTCAGAGTTTGTTAGGCCGCCTAAGAGCCTCTCACAAGGTTTACGACTGCTATTAATCCATTACAGCCGGGACCGATAGCAATCGTCACGCAACGTGCCCTCCCAAGCACGATGCAATGCGAGTCATTGGTGCGGGGCCTACTGAATCCGGTATCGTTGTATTCTAAGTTGCACTATTGAACCGTTACACTATTACCCAGCTGATGGTGAGACAGACAGACAAATAAGGTTAGTGAAGATTGGTGATGGTTGGTTGGTTTGTCATGAAGAATGGTAGCTAACCAGTCGGGCACAGGCCCGACTAGTTAGACCATCCTTCACGTCAAAATCTGCGGCTATGCTCAAAAGTGTTAAATGTCCTGTTTTTTTTTAATGTAGCAGTCCTTGAGAACCAGTCCCTTTCCAGGAATAGTATGTCATCTTCGACCACATTATCACAACACAAGTCGAGACTTAAAAAATATATAATGACTCAGTGACGAGCGCAATGCATTACCGCGCAAAATTTTGCTTATCAAACTTCTGAGCAGGCTGGGAAAACATTGTCATATGGCCATAATATCATCACGCAAACTACTCTTCTCGTCACACAGTTGTGAAAAAATGTTGTTACAAGTAAGAAATTACGGTTAAATATAAAAATGTTATTATTGGTTAACAAGACTTCCACCCTAACGCAATACCGTAAGGGAAAAAATCACAATATTTTGGGAAAAAATATTGAAGCTCGTTTATCTTCTTCAGAAATTAGATGTAGTCTGCGGCCGATTATGTTTTTCCCGACTTTGGCAGTAAAAAATATTTTGCGGCAAGATTAATTGAGGACAATCAATAATATTACTGTGTCTAGAATAAATATGAACTAATTTTAGCTGCACTTGTCGATATATATTAGAATAGGAGAAATATTCATACTTTTCATAATCATGATGACCCAAACAGGTGAAATCGCGGGGCGCAGCTAGTGCTTTTATATTCGTCAATAGCTATAAAATATCCACCCCATTATATAAAAGTGAAACGTTGTCTGTTTGTTTGTTTGGGGAGCTTTCACGCCAAAACGTCTGATCCAAGTTGATGAAACTTCGTAAATAGGTACTGTACTATATAGAGACCAATAGATACTTTATATCCCGGAAAATATTAAGTTGCCAAGGGAAAAATGGAAAATGTCTATTACGCGCTGTAAGGAACGGAATGACATGTTGCCGTGGAAACGAAATAATAACAAGTCTGTCGAAAAACATCAAGAGCGTTGGTGCTATACTTTTGCATTGGTTTTTGAATATAGGTTGCTTTTTTCGCGATAAACTGTAGTCCGCAGGCGGAAGCTAGTTCTATAATAAAGCAATCACTAAAATCCCCGAGACAATCAACCAAGTTTAAAACGCATAAAATCTCATTACTGTTGCATAGAAGTTAAGTCCACAACAACAATGCGTTCAAACATAATTAAAGTTGGCGCCATGTCGGTAGTGATGGGGTAAACAGGTTTTAGTTTAAAGGTTTTTCGTTAATGATCAAACGAACTTACATGTATAGTTATATATTAGTTATAGGTGACGCGGAGACCTTAAATCGCAAAGAATGAAGATGTAAAATACACTGGCCTTCAATACTTAGTATCACACTTTTAAAATTAATTGAGTTTTTATTAAATTGCTTGGCGCATACTCATCGAATTGATTTACTAAGTACAACAGTTTTTAAGTCAAAATCTATGCTTCTAACCATGAAAATCGCATCGCAATCGTTTCAGTAGTATTATACAAAACTTAGTAACTGCACTTTTAAAAATAGTAGTTTTTTGTTATTAAATTGCTTGGCTCCTTCTCATCGCATTGAAATACCAAGGAACACAGTTTTAAGTCAACTATCTAACAGTGAAAATCGTATCGCAATCGGTACATTAGATTCAAAGTGAGGCAGACAGACCTAAGTTTTGAAGGCCAATTATAGTAAAGTACTTGTCAAGCCTGGTTTAGCATAATAACTTCGAGTTAAGCAGTAACCTGAATGTATTGTATGAAGTTATAACTTTTATTGTTCGTTATTATTACAGCTATCTACTGATTTATTTGGAGTATTTGATTAGTACCTGTGGCGATGAAAATTTGCCGTAGTGACAATCAGTTCATCCACTTTTTGGTTTTTGCTACTCTTATGGTAGTATTTAGTAGAAATAGTAGAAATCTAAAAGTGAGCAATTTACTGCATGTTGAGGAGCTGTTCTGCTAATCATGGCAAAGATCCTCATCAGATCATCACCAAATTTATATGAGATCAACTTGAAGTTACTACCTTTCAAATAAAAACTAACAATCGAAATGGGATCCCATAAGGCGGAGATATTCAGTAGCCCCCTTTTTCTTCTATTTTTGGGAAGAACCCTCGAATCAAAAATCCCAGACTGCAAAAAAAACTATAAAGTAGTACCAATACCAACATTTCGTTCAGATCAATTGTAAAATATGACCTGTACCAACAGAGTGACAGAAGAAAGCAAATTGATTGAACATGAAGCAGAGACGCATCGCTCGCTCGGTGAATAAATAAAATTATTTTATAAGTTACTAGCTGATGGCCGCGGCTTCGCACATTGGTCATTTCTGTAGGTTATAACTACTCTTTGTGCTATTCCAGGACCTAAAATACCAATATACCAAAATTTGATCAAAATTCCTTCAGCTGTCAAAAATATTTTTATCGATTGCTCGGCTTCTACTCGAACTCATTGGATTGAGATATAAATTACCCCAGTTTTTAAGTCAAAGCATAAGCTATCCAACAGTGAAAACCACATCGCAATCGGTCTAGTAGTTTTTACGTGATGCGCTAACAAACAAACAGACAAACAGACAGACACGAATTTTTAAAATGTTATAATCTTGTTCAGTATCTTATTTTATGTACCCTAGACCGTTTCTTTTTTAATTATCTTCTTTGTACACACTTTTTCGTTTCTATTGCTTTATTATAAGTATATAGAAGATTGTAATTGATATTACGGGTAACCAGTCGGCAGACATATATTCGTAATTGTGTTTTAAATAGTAAAAAAGATCGTTTGACACGCCAGGATCTACTATACGAATACGTAGGTAATTAATAACATCCTACTTATTCGTATGGCGTTACATCACAGCACATTTCGCATCTCTATTTCCGAAGCGCTGCCGCGGCCCCAGTCGGCGACCCTTATTGTGTGCAGCGTATTGTTGATTTATAATTGTTACGGTTTCCGCTGGTTTTTCATTAAGCCCTGTATTACCGTATTTTACCTCTCGTATTACTGTATTTTACCTCCTGTATACCATATCTACCACCCGTAAACCGTATTAATCCCTGTATACAGATTTTTTTAATTGACTTTTATTCTCATAGTTTTATGCTATTTAATCAACGGTTGGAGTTCACTGATTAGTATTTTATAAGTAGTTTCAATAGTATATTGCTTGTTTTTAACCCCCAAACAAAGAGACGGGTGTTATAAAGTTTGGGGTTTTGTGTAACACTGTGGGTGTGTGTCTGTCGGTGGTATCGTAGCTCCCAAACGAATGGACCGATTTTGATGCGGTTTTTTCGGTTTGTAAGCTGATGTGATTGAGATGTTACTTAGCTATATGTGGGAGGTAGTTAATAAAATGGGGGGTGGAGGGTGGAAGTTGACAAATAGGGAGGTGGGGTTGAGAAAAGGGGGGTGAGAATCGTAGCTTCCAAACGAATCGAGCGATTTTGCCCCCGAACAAAGAGACGGGTGTTATACGTTTAGGGTGTGTATCACTGTGTGTGTGTGTGTGTGTGTGTGTGTGTGTGTGTGTGTGTGTGTGTGTGTGTGTGTATCTGTGGCATCGTAGCTCCCAAACGAATGGACCTATTTTGATACGATTGTGACGAGGTCCAAACCTCTTTCATAATAATACTCTTTTGATATCTAAATTCTTTCATAATCCATTTCTTTTCATTTTGCTAGTTCATTATTCATTCTAAATACAAATAACCTGTCATTCTTAAATTGTCATTGATTCGCTCAAGTCTGTGTTTTTGACCTAACTTTTAAAAAAAGACAGAATACACACGTAATATATACCTACCTAAATATATTTCATTTCAAAACCTAAGTTTGCTGAATATAGCTGAAGGAAACTTGTACGTATGAAGACTAGCAGCTACGAAGCCTCCGCTGCCCGTTGAAAAATGAAGGCTCGCACTACCAAGTACAATTAAATTATTGTGAGCAAGGAGTCCCTTTGAGCTGGTAGACACCCTCGGGGGGGCTCCGGCCACACGGTTTTTTATGTTTGAAAGCTGATGTGATCGAGAAGCTTCTTAGCTATAAAGGAGGGGGAGGGGGGGGGGTTATATAAATTTTAAATTTTAGCTCCCGAATTAATTATCAGCTGCATTATTGACTATGCCTTTTTCTTTAACCATATATATAAAAAAACGAGCAGATCTAATTGGATTGCATGGCATAACCACAGAATAAATAATAGTACATACCCACAATAATTAACTATGCTTTCCTTGGTACTATCTTTCTGTACTATTTTTTAACCCCTAAACTCGAAAGGACTAAAGTATTATAAGTTTAGGGTCTGTATATCACTGTGTGTGTCTGTCTGTCGCATCCTAGCTCCCAAACGAAAGTAGGATTTTGATGCAGCTTTTTTCAATAGCTGATATGATTGAGATGGTTCTTAGTTGTAAAGGAGGCAACGAGGAGCGAGGATCGTAGCTTCCAAACGAAAGGATCAATTTTGATGCGTTATTTTATGTTTAAAAGCTGATGAGATAAAGATGGCTCTTAGCTATATAGGACGGAGGTTGGGGCTCATATATATTTTTAGTTGGTGCTTATTATTCTGTGCTATATCGACATGCTGGTTCTTTTTTGACGATCCACTTTTTAACATTTAATTTTGTGTTTTTTCTTTCAAATGACGGGACGAGCATTCGCTCGCCTAATGGTATGAGTCATCAGACCTCCCTTGGGCGGTCTTCGGATGATTGTCGCTGGACCTCAGTTGGCTACCAACTGGTTACTGTTCCTGCACAAACTCCTCAGATGATGACCTCTCTGCACACAGTGATGTGGGTTTTGATCTTTTAATCTTTTTTTTTCTGTTTATTCATATATTTTTTTTATGTAGTTGCAAATAACTATTTCAGTGCCACTAAATTATTATAGATATTTTTTTATTACTATATTCTTTCAAATAAAAAAATATGATTTTGTAACGGAGCATTTATTAGTACCTAGGTAGGATTACAATGTATTTATCTTCAAATATTAATCTTTTCTCTACAGGAAACATCGCATCATACTAATTAAAAAGTCACAGTTAAAAGTTACAACTTCACTCATCCGTAAGCCAACATAAATTCAGACATACGCTTTAGTCACAAGGGTGAGATTTGTGTAACAAGGACAGCTTACAATACGGAACTAATTAGCAGGGACTGCTGGTTCGTGAGGTGCTATCTAATTGTTTACCTGCTACTTTGAATATTAGTCTGTATTTGCAAATGTTTGAAGTTTACAGTTTTGTCTTCAGTATCAAATAGAGAATACCATCCAAAAAAAAAAAAAAAAATTGCTTCAAAGTAGTTCAAACTAACATATAGACAATGACAATTATCCTAGGGCAGGTGGAGCAATTCTTTTTTCGTGCGGCCATCAAGGAAACATGGAATTATCAATTCTAGACAGTTGATCAAACAAAACATACTATGACAAGTATACTTCTAAACTCAATCCGAACCGAGATGTGGATTGAAGTGGATTGAAGTTTAGATATTTTGTATGGAAATTGGTGCCTATTTTTTTCGCGCAGCCATCTATGAAATTATCAATCCTTAAAAGGACACACGCGGCTTCTACAGGTTTTGCCATACATTTGCGTATTGGAAGAAAACGTTTCTACCATACTAAACCATAACCAAATCCAAATATTCTGGTCTATTTTTATTAATCACAGAATAAACTATATATTATATTTTTATCATAATTTGTAAACGAATTATTTAGTGATTTAATATCGATATTTTCTCTCAAGTTTGTGTACTGTTTAAATGAAAAATAATAATAAATTAAGAAAAAATAAAATCTACAAGCGTAGTTTATTCTGTGATTAATAAAAAGAGACCTGAATTGTTGGATTTGGTTATGGTTTAATATGGTAGAAACGTATTCTGCCCTACAAATATGTAATCCTCATTATCTCGGTTTGGACTGAGCTTAGAGGCATAGTGACATAGTGTGTTTTGTTTGTTACACTATCCAGAATTAATAATTCGTTTCATTGATGCCTACGCGTAAATAGAAATGTGCCACCTGCCCTACAAATATGTAATCCTCATTATCTCTGTTCGGACTGAGTTTGGAGGTATACATGTAATAATATGTTTTGTTCAATGTACAGAGTTGGACTGGTCCTGTAATAGTTTTTATTATTATCTGTATAGATATCCGCAAAAAACTAAAGCTCTCAGGATTTGTAAATTTAGGTGGAAATGAGCATATTTCCGTATGTATGTGGTGTGATAACCATTGGGGCAGAACAGTTCTCGAATGACCACAGACAGGGAGACATGAGCGTAGAACGGCCAAGTCTCCAAGTGTCACGATATGGAGTGAAGATCAACTGTGTGATCAGATCCACTGATGCAGTTAGCAAGCAACCTCTTGTTATGACGTTCTATGGAGAAGACCTATGCTTAGCAGAAGACGTCTTCCGGCTTGTTTGGTGTTTGTCGTAAGAGGTAGTGCTGGCCTCTGGTGTCAGAGTTTGTTAGGCCGCCTAAGAGCCTCTCACAAGGTTTACGACTGCTATTAATCCATTACAGCCGGGACCGATAGCAATCGTCACGCAACGTGCCCTCCCAAGCACGATGCAATGCGAGTCATTGGTGCGGGGCCTACTGAATCCGGTATCGTTGTATTCTAAGTTGCACTATTGAACCGTTACACTATTACCCAGCTGATGGTGAGACAGACAGACAAATAAGGTTAGTGAAGATTGGTGATGGTTGGTTGGTTTGTCATGAAGAATGGTAGCTAACCAGTCGGGCACAGGCCCGACTAGTTAGACCATCCTTCACGTCAAAATCTGCGGCTATGCTCAAAAGTGTTAAATGTCCTGTTTTTTTTTAATGTAGCAGTCCTTGAGAACCAGTCCCTTTCCAGGAATAGTATGTCATCTTCGACCACATTATCACAACACAAGTCGAGACTTAAAAAATATATAATGACTCAGTGACGAGCGCAATGCATTACCGCGCAAAATTTTGCTTATCAAACTTCTGAGCAGGCTGGGAAAACATTGTCATATGGCCATAATATCATCACGAAAACTACTCTTCTCGTCACACAGTTGTGAAAAAATGTTGTTACAAGTAAGAAATTACGGTTAAATATAAAAATGTTATTATTGGTTAACAAGACTTCCGCCCTAACGCAATACCGTAAGGGAAAAAATCACAATATTTTGGGAAAAAATATTGAAGCTCGTTTATCTTCTTCAGAAATTAGATGTAGTCTGCGGCCGATTATGTTTTTCCCGACTTTGGCAGTAAAAAATATTTTGCGGCAAGATTAATTGAGGACAATCAATAATATTACTGTGTCTAGAATAAATATGAACTAATTTTAGCTGCACTTGTCGATATATATTAGAATAGGAGAAATATTCATACTTTTCATAATCATGATGACCCAAACAGGTGAAATCGCGGGGCGCAGCTAGTGCTTTTATATTCGTCAATAGCTATAAAATATCCACCCCATTATATAAAAGTGAAACGTTGTCTGTTTGTTTGTTTGGGGAGCTTTCACGCCAAAACGTCTGATCCAAGTTGATGAAACTTCGTAAATAGGTACTGTACTATATAGAGACCAATAGATACTTTATATCCCGGAAAATATTAAGTTGCCAAGGGAAAAATGGAAAATGTCTATTACGCGCTGTAAGGAACGGAATGACATGTTGCCGTGGAAACGAAATAATAACAAGTCTGTCGAAAAACATCAAGAGCGTTGGTGCTATACTTTTGCATTGGTTTTTGAATATAGGTTGCTTTTTTCGCGATAAACTGTAGTCCGCAGGCGGAAGCTAGTTCTATAATAAAGCAATCACTAAAATCCCCGAGACAATCAACCAAGTTTAAAACGCATAAAATCTCATTACTGTTGCATAGAAGTTAAGTCCACAACAACAATGCGTTCAAACATAATTAAAGTTGGCGCCATGTCGGTAGTGATGGGGTAAACAGGTTTTAGTTTAAAGGTTTTTCGTTAATGATCAAACGAACTTACATGTATAGTTATATATTAGTTATAGGTGACGCGGAGACCTTAAATCGCAAAGAATGAAGATGTAAAATACACTGGCCTTCAATACTTAGTATCACACTTTTAAAATTAATTGAGTTTTTATTAAATTGCTTGGCGCATACTCATCGAATTGATTTACTAAGTACAACAGTTTTTAAGTCAAAATCTATGCTTCTAACCATGAAAATCGCATCGCAATCGTTTCAGTAGTATTATACAAAACTTAGTAACTGCACTTTTAAAAATAGTAGTTTTTTGTTATTAAATTGCTTGGCTCCTTCTCATCGCATTGAAATACCAAGGAACACAGTTTTAAGTCAACTATCTAACAGTGAAAATCGTATCGCAATCGGTACATTAGATTCAAAGTGAGGCAGACAGACCTAAGTTTTGAAGGCCAATTATAGTAAAGTACTTGTCAAGCCTGGTTTAGCATAATAACTTCGAGTTAAGCAGTAACCTGAATGTATTGTATGAAGTTATAACTTTTATTGTTCGTTATTATTACAGCTATCTACTGATTTATTTGGAGTATTTGATTAGTACCTGTGGCGATGAAAATTTGCCGTAGTGACAATCAGTTCATCCACTTTTTGGTTTTTGCTACTCTTATGGTAGTATTTAGTAGAAATAGTAGAAATCTAAAAGTGAGCAATTTACTGCATGTTGAGGAGCTGTTCTGCTAATCATGGCAAAGATCCTCATCAGATCATCACCAAATTTATATGAGATCAACTTGAAGTTACTACCTTTCAAATAAAAACTAACAATCGAAATGGGATCCCATAAGGCGGAGATATTCAGTAGCCCCCTTTTTCTTCTATTTTTGGGAAGAACCCTCGAATCAAAAATCCCAGACTGCAAAAAAAACTATAAAGTAGTACCAATACCAACATTTCGTTCAGATCAATTGTAAAATATGACCTGTACCAACAGAGTGACAGAAGAAAGCAAATTGATTGAACATGAAGCAGAGACGCATCGCTCGCTCGGTGAATAAATAAAATTATTTTATAAGTTACTAGCTGATGGCCGCGGCTTCGCACATTGGTCATTTCTGTAGGTTATAACTACTCTTTGTGCTATTCCAGGACCTAAAATACCAATATACCAAAATTTGATCAAAATTCCTTCAGCTGTCAAAAATATTTTTATCGATTGCTCGGCTTCTACTCGAACTCATTGGATTGAGATATAAATTACCCCAGTTTTTAAGTCAAAGCATAAGCTATCCAACAGTGAAAACCACATCGCAATCGGTCTAGTAGTTTTTACGTGATGCGCTAACAAACAAACAGACAAACAGACAGACACGAATTTTTAAAATGTTATAATCTTGTTCAGTATCTTATTTTATGTACCCTAGACCGTTTCTTTTTTAATTATCTTCTTTGTACACACTTTTTCGTTTCTATTGCTTTATTATAAGTATATAGAAGATTGTAATTGATATTACGGGTAACCAGTCGGCAGACATATATTCGTAATTGTGTTTTAAATAGTAAAAAAGATCGTTTGACACGCCAGGATCTACTATACGAATACGTAGGTAATTAATAACATCCTACTTATTCGTATGGCGTTACATCACAGCACATTTCGCATCTCTATTTCCGAAGCGCTGCCGCGGCCCCAGTCGGCGACCCTTATTGTGTGCAGCGTATTGTTGATTTATAATTGTTACGGTTTCCGCTGGTTTTTCATTAAGCCCTGTATTACCGTATTTTACCTCTCGTATTACTGTATTTTACCTCCTGTATACCATATCTACCACCCGTAAACCGTATTAATCCCTGTATACAGATTTTTTTAATTGACTTTTATTCTCATAGTTTTATGCTATTTAATCAACGGTTGGAGTTCACTGATTAGTATTTTATAAGTAGTTTCAATAGTATATTGCTTGTTTTTAACCCCCAAACAAAGAGACGGGTGTTATAAAGTTTGGGGTTTTGTGTAACACTGTGGGTGTGTGTCTGTCGGTGGTATCGTAGCTCCCAAACGAATGGACCGATTTTGATGCGGTTTTTTCGGTTTGTAAGCTGATGTGATTGAGATGTTACTTAGCTATATGTGGGAGGTAGTTAATAAAATGGGGGGTGGAGGGTGGAAGTTGACAAATAGGGAGGTGGGGTTGAGAAAAGGGGGGTGAGAATCGTAGCTTCCAAACGAATCGAGCGATTTTGCCCCCGAACAAAGAGACGGGTGTTATACGTTTAGGGTGTGTATCACTGTGTGTGTGTGTGTGTGTGTGTTGTACCTAACCATAATTCGGTCATCGATGTGTTTAACCCCTTCCTTAACGTGAACATTGCATTGATATACCAATCATAGAATTCGTGGGTACTGGAATTATTTAGTTTTATGAGTGGAAAGTTTTGGCTCGGCGTTATAGCATTGCAGCCCAGGGGTGGGGGAACAACGAACGTAGTCCATTGAATCATGCGCATGGAAAAAACCCCGAGAGCGAGAGAGTACTCTCGGTAATGGGATCTTTCACTCCGCTCGATGCAAAGCCAGTCTGTGCGGAATCGTTCCAAAGATAGGTCGAGTGCGGTGGGTCTCCGCGAGACACGTACGTAAGAAGCTAAGCGAGGCTGGGCGTCCGAGGTGGTCGTTGCGGGACCTCGAGAAATTAACACGTGTTGAGAACCACGCCGGATAGGTCTCAAACAAAAAAATTCAACTGTAAATTCTCACTAAAATAATAAATAAAAATCCGTAAAAGTGTTCCGTTTATGTAAAGAACTTGTGCGGGAAGTTCTATTGGGTTATGTTAATAATAATGCTTTGTTGGTTGTGTTTTTGCATGCACAACAGATAGCATTATTAATTGTGTTTTTTTTTTCAGAGAATTTTGTTAGTGTTCCACTAGCAGAGGACGTGAGTTATTTACTGTATATTAGAATATATTGCTCACGTGACGTTAGTTGTTTGTTTGAAACAAACTAAACAAAATATTCATATCTAACGATATGAACGAAAACGTTTCTAAGAATGTTGATAATTCAAAGTTTTAGAAAATTATTACTTACAAAAAATGGATTATAATGGCAGCATGATTCGTTTTAGTTAGGTTGCCTAGACGTCATTATAGAAATCTAGATTGTGTGTATATTAAAAAAAAAAAAACCCACGTGATAAAAAAATTTACCTCATTAGAGTGTGTTAGGTTACGCTAGCAATAATAAATCAATTCGAGTAGATCTTCAATTCGAGTGGATATTTAAAATTATACACTGGCCTTCAATACTTAATATTACATATTTAAATAATAATAATATTTTAAGTTTAATCGTTGACTCCTTCTTATCACATCGAGGTGCTGTGTACATCAGTTTTTGAGCCGACATTTTGAGCTATTCGGCGATGAGAGGCGCATTGTAGTCGATCTAGCAATAAAAGGGAAAACTAATAAATAATGAAACTTTTCTAGAAAATTAATAACTTGACAAGACTTACAAAGTTTGGAATTTCAAATAAACTTTTGAGAAATAATAACGGAGCTAAACTAGTTTTTATTTTATTAAAATATAACAAAGTATAATTTTCTGACTTGAATTCCTTTTATTAAATTTAAAATATTGATTGTTTTGTTACATGAGCAATATATGTTTGATTTTCGTTGTGTAAGGATGTTTTGTAATTAAAGTGCACTTTCTTTTGAAGAATGATTATGATAATTTGTATCCGTTGTAACTTAATTTGTTTATCATAAGCAATCTTCGAAATTATCATTTGAATTTTATATTATTTCATTTCCTATTTTATGTTTTGTGTTAAAAATCTGTTTGAATTTTATAAAATTTTAACTTACAATATTTTGGGTGGAGGTTACCTTATTGATTCTAAGAGATTGAAGCTTAACTGATATTTCTGATCGGTAAGGTCATAGGAGCGCTTTAATAGAATTTCAATGTTTTATTTTCCCTATATGGACAAATTATAAAACATGAACCAAAAAAAAAAAAAAAAAATATTTAGAACAGCTTATAGTTTATAAGTCAATTTCACTTGTTATAAAATACACATAATTACTCTAAATGAGTTTAAAAAAATAAATAAATAAATAAAGGAAAGGAAAACAACATACATTCATTCATTTATCATATGCATTACCATTATATCAGTTAAATTAAGTCATCCATTCTGAACTATCATTATTCATCACCATTAAATTAGATTAAGTCAATCATTCATAACCATTAAAAAAAAAAAAAAGAAAAAACATATCCATTAATCAACACACACACTACTAAATTATTGAAAAAGTCTTGGCCGGAATTATTAGAATCTAGACTTATTGTAGAAGTCTTTCGAATCTAGTTTTAAGGTTAGCATGATACCAGCCAAGACTTGAGTTTTAACTCAGTCATTTTATTAGAATTATTTGAAATTAATTTAAAGAGATTCAAACAGACCTTTCAGCTATTATAAGTGGGGAAATTAGTCAGTATTCCTGTGCTACAAATTACAGTTAAATAACATTAAAAAAAAAAAAAACAATTTCAGAGTGAACAGTGACGACATCTTAAACAGTAAATTATTAAAGATTTCTTCACTGCAGTAGGAAAAATCGAAGTTCGTAATTCCTATGTTTTGGCGACTCTTTAAAATTATTGCATTTCTATTATGAGCACAGTCGCGATTAACTAATAAAATACTGAAATCTCTCATAAATTTTAATACGATTTCATTTTCCTTTAAGGGTTTCAATAAAATTCCTCATCCAGGGGAAATTGGGATTCTTTCAGTGAAATTATACGGAGATAGCGACAAAAAATAATCAAACTTGTGACCCCACGTTATCGCGACCCGGAAGGCATTAATAGAATTAGAATTAAGTTAATCACTTCTTTTTCAGCTTTTATGTAGTTAGCAGCTTAAATTAAGAAAACGTAAACAATGCCAATTGTGAAGGGCAAACGTGTAAATCACTTCTATCTCCGTCGCGATCAAAAAAAAAAAAGAAAAGAGAGAACTTCACAAGACCTAGAAATCTAAATAAGGTCAAGTTTAGAAAACTCGTTATAGTTCAATTTCATGGGAAGGGGAAATATTAATTGTTTCTTACAGGTACGAGGATTCTAGAAATCAACGAGTCCGGATCCTAGAGATTGTCATGTTCTCCATTAATAGATATTTTGTTTCAGCAATGAATTTTTGAAGTTTTAAACTATTTTGAGTTGACTATCAATAGAAGCCTTCGATGGTGTTCTGACTTTAAGTGGAATTTAGATAAATAATAAAAGAACGAGCGATTATTTTTATGAAAATAAAGGACTATTTTTTAAGGTTGACTAACAACGAGAGCCTTCGATGGTTTTCAGAAATTGAAGTAATATCTGAATTAATAGTCAAGAATAATCTGAAAATTGAGCTGCCAAACTATTAAAACCTTCGATGGTTTTCTAAACTTAATTGGAATCTAGTTAAACAGTTAAATGGATGGATGGTTTTAACAGTTGGTTAATCTGAGTGGCTGGCAACTCTAGGAGCGAAATCGGGCGGTCGCGGGTTCGAGTCCTGCAGGGGCAATCATTTGTGAGATAAGCGGTGGTGTTCGTTTCCGAGTCATGGATGTTGATATTTGTATTTATGTATGTTTGTCCGTTATCTGGCACTGTATAGGGTATCCTAGTTGGGCTAGGTGATTGGTGTGGAATGGTCCCGAGAATATTTTTTTAATGGTTATTTAAACTGGTTGAGTTGGCTACTGAAAAGAAAACCTTCGATGGTTTTCAAGGTTTAAGGTGACACTTGGATGTAGAAAAATTATAGAACGAGATCACAAAAACTATTTCAAATGGACATTGTGACTTATAACTATTTCTGGTTCAGGAGCCTTAAAGGGGCTATTAACAGATATTCAAGGAATCGGAAATATGTATGTTGTTTTCTCTAAGCTAGGAATAGTCTATTTCAGATACTAACATGACAATCTTAAGGAAATAAAGAAGTCGACCAAGGTTTGTGGCCTTTTATTATGTTAGTCATCTTGGATCTAAAACTGTTTTTTATTATAGTCTCTTAATCTTGATTTCAATAAAAAAAAAAAAAATAACAATGAATATTTCATTATTAAAGTACATGAATAGAGATCCAATATGACAAGTACCTATTGTTATAATGAGTGATTAATTCTCAAAAATAATAATAATTATAATTATCCTTTATAAGTATAAAGATCACTCATTGTACGATTTGGGTTTGAGTATGTTTCTATTTCAGCAGGAGATAAATTGTTTGAGTATGTTTCTAAGTGTGCATTTAACATAACAATACTCTTTTGTTTACATTATAAATTTTCAGCAAATAATTTTGATAAGCAATTTTCTTTTCCCTTGTTTAACAGGTCTATTTAATACTGCCTTGAAAATATTAATAATGAAATAATATTATCTTAATATATAATTAATAAATGAGATACGTTATGCCCTCTACAGAAAATAAATATTTATTTACAAACAGATTTTCTTTAAATATATTTCATGTTTTATCTTGTTAAGACTGGATTGGGTTTTCTTTTAACAGTTAAGGGAAGGAGTGGATTTGATTCCTTGTATTCTAAGGAATTAGATTTGGAACGATACCTAGTGCTAATAATGCGATAATTTATAATACTAAGGTAGATAGTTTACTTATAAATTGAAGTCTAATTGAAAATCAATGTCAATTATTAAACTTGTATATTATATTTTATTATTATATTCCTTTTAGATAACGGCACGAGATTTCCTGATCTTAGAATATATTGGTGGAGGGTTTTAGAGCTAATAAGGCGGAATCGTTTATTTAATGATCATTCATTTGTTAGGTCTCGGAACGGCTTTCAGTTTCTGAAGAAGCAGGATCCCCCTTTCCCTTGGTTGGCGCAGGTGAATGACCACTAAATACAACAGCGTTAGAAATAAGTATAACATACCCTTATCCTCATAGAATAGAAAATATAACGAACTTTTGTTTTACATTATATACTAATTGAGTGATAGTTTATTCATTTACATACTGTATGAATTATTACCAAGTGAGTGATATTGTATGGAGATAGATGCGATTTTAAAGCCTCACAACCTTTACTATATACGTGATCTTTCCTATGCATTGCTGACTTGTAAATAATATCTGCTGCTATCAAAAGGACTTCACAAAGAGGAGATACCCTTACGCACACAATACAATGAGTAAGTGGAGTATTGTTCTGTTCGGCCAACAGATCATTGCTTACTGACTCAACCTTCAAACATAAATATCAAATACAGATAAATTATGGCTTGATTAGTAATCGGTGATAGCGGAGGTTGACTCCGATTGCTTCCTCCTAACTGTCATATTCCTACCCTTCAAACCAATTTCTTTATGTAAGATTAAAGATGAATTACGCCTTAAGGGTGAATTTTAATACTATTTCAGTCTAGCAGAACTTTTATATTTATATAATCAACCACAAACTAATTAATAGGTTTCCTGGTTGAAATATATGGAAGGGATGTTAATTTTCACTTTGTTGTTTTGGCACCCAGCACTGATAGAATATCTTATGTTCCGAAAAAAGATGAAGGCTATAAGCTGAACAAAGGGACCCTTATCGTGTAAATTCTGGCTCTGTCAGGCACTAGTGAAGGATTGACATGCTTACTGTTGATCGATTACGAAATCTTTAATTATATTTATATAGTCAATCACGAACTAATTACTAGGTTTCTTGGTTGAAATATATGGAAGGGATGTTAATTTTCACTTTGTTGTTTTGGCACCCAGCACTGATAGAATATCTTATGTTCCGAAAAAAGATGAAGGCTATAAGCTGAACAAAGGGACCCTTATCGTGTAAATTCTGGCTCTGTCAGGCACTAGTGATGGATTGACATGCTTACTGTTGATCGATTACGAAATCTTTAATTAAGGTACAACCTTGAATTAATAGCAATTATTATGGAAATGTACTTACAAAAGTGTAATAATTTCATAATTAATTTACTGAGGATTATTCCTGAATACTAAATAATTCACACTGGCATAGTCCAGATAAAACCCTTAAATATTTTAAGGAAACATATTGAATATCAGAGGCTTTAGTCTCAACTACGAATTACGGCAAGGCCGATAAACTAAAGGGATTTATTCCTAATGACAACTATAACCATTTACTGGTATAATCCAGACTTTATTTAAATAAAACTAACTGACATAGTCAGTAAAAGACAAGTTACGGCATAGACCGATTATGTTCAACTAAGTCAACCTGAACTAACTCCAGTTATGTTAGACTGAATGGTTTGCTTTGCTATACACATAAAATATACCTACGCTACTCCATCCTCATACCACTCCGTTTAGTAGACGATGAAAGTTCTACTATCATATGAGTGGTTTTACATAGCCAAACTCTAAAATAAAAAGAGAATAAACATGTTATGCCTTAAGGTCTCTGATCATATTGTCGGAGAATATCAGGCAGAACAAACAAACACCTTCTCACAATTAAATAATAAGTAAACAATAAGTCTTCTGATTTCCTGTTTTATATTTTATGATGTGCTGTTTGGAGAGATGCAAACGATATGACTTCAGTAATTATTTGAATATTATAATAACACATTTATATTATCAAAGAACACGCTCTTGTTAACACTATGTTAATAACCAAATCTCAGATGCTAAGTTAACATATTTATTGTAATATCTGTATTTGTACTTTCATATTAATTTTCATTCCTTCCCAGTACAGTCACGCACTCTAAAAGTTCCGGGTTACTTATATTCACAACGTAGTATAGACGATCAATTAGCCAAGCGAATTATTTTTATAGAGGGAGAGAGATTAGTTACAGTGTGTGTGTGTGTGTGTGTGTGTGTGTATCTGTGGCATCGTAGCTCCCAAACGAATGGACCTATTTTGATACGATTGTGACGAGGTCCAAACCTCTTTCATAATAATACTCTTTTGATATCTAAATTCTTTCATAATCCATTTCTTTTCATTTTGCTAGTTCATTATTCATTCTAAATACAAATAACCTGTCATTCTTAAATTGTCATTGATTCGCTCAAGTCTGTGTTTTTGACCTAACTTTTAAAAAAAGACAGAATACACACGTAATATATACCTACCTAAATATATTTCATTTCAAAACCTAAGTTTGCTGAATATAGCTGAAGGAAACTTGTACGTATGAAGACTAGCAGCTACGAAGCCTCCGCTGCCCGTTGAAAAATGAAGGCTCGCACTACCAAGTACAATTAAATTATTGTGAGCAAGGAGTCCCTTTGAGCTGGTAGACACCCTCGGGGGGGCTCCGGCCACACGGTTTTTTATGTTTGAAAGCTGATGTGATCGAGAAGCTTCTTAGCTATAAAGGAGGGGGAGGGGGGGGGGGGTTATATAAATTTTAAATTTTAGCTCCCGAATTAATTATCAGCTGCATTATTGACTATGCCTTTTTCTTTAACCATATATATAAAAAAACGAGCAGATCTAATTGGATTGCATGGCATAACCACAGAATAAATAATAGTACATACCCACAATAATTAACTATGCTTTCCTTGGTACTATCTTTCTGTACTATTTTTTAACCCCTAAACTCGAAAGGACTAAAGTATTATAAGTTTAGGGTCTGTATATCACTGTGTGTGTCTGTCTGTCGCATCCTAGCTCCCAAACGAAAGTAGGATTTTGATGCAGCTTTTTTCAATAGCTGATATGATTGAGATGGTTCTTAGTTGTAAAGGAGGCAACGAGGAGCGAGGATCGTAGCTTCCAAACGAAAGGATCAATTTTGATGCGTTATTTTATGTTTAAAAGCTGATGAGATAAAGATGGCTCTTAGCTATATAGGACGGAGGTTGGGGCTCATATATATTTTTAGTTGGTGCTTATTATTCTGTGCTATATCGACATGCTGGTTCTTTTTTGACGATCCACTTTTTAACATTTAATTTTGTGTTTTTTCTTTCAAATGACGGGACGAGCATTCGCTCGCCTAATGGTATGAGTCATCAGACCTCCCTTGGGCGGTCTTCGGATGATTGTCGCTGGACCTCAGTTGGCTACCAACTGGTTACTGTTCCTGCACAAACTCCTCAGATGATGACCTCTCTGCACACAGTGATGTGGGTTTTGATCTTTTAATCTTTTTTTTTCTGTTTATTCATATATTTTTTTATGTAGTTGCAAATAACTATTTCAGTGCCACTAAATTATTATAGATATTTTTTTATTACTATATTCTTTCAAATAAAAAAATATGATTTTGTAACGGAGCATTTATTAGTACCTAGGTAGGATTACAATGTATTTATCTTCAAATATTAATCTTTTCTCTACAGGAAACATCGCATCATACTAATTAAAAAGTCACAGTTAAAAGTTACAACTTCACTCATCCGTAAGCCAACATAAATTCAGACATACTCTTTAGTCACAAGGGTGAGATTTGTGTAACAAGGACAGCTTACAATACGGGACTAATTAGCAGGGACTGCTGGTTCGTGAGGTGCTATCTAATTGTTTACCTGCTACTTTGAATATTAGTCTGTATTTGCAAATGTTTGAACATTCCAACAAAAATCATCTAGGACATGACTTTCAGCTTCTAAAACAGATTCAATTGACGGATATGTGTCGAAGTGGTGTGCTTGTGTGGGCTTCTTCCACAAATCTGGTTATCTTGACAAGATTCTCGTTTGTAATTATTGTGGCTAGTTTGGTTCAGTCCTTCCTCTACTCATGATTTGTTAACAATATATATGTTACATGACAGTCACCGCATGAGTTGCTGTAGAAATGTAACTTCCACAGATCCTAATATAGGAGATACGGGGATCACGTACTTCTAAACGGGGATAACTTCCAAAGTAATGAAATAGTCATAGATATAAATACTTTTGTTAAAACTAACCCAAGGAGGTAGAATTACGCTTAATAGCGTAAATTGGTGCGGCTTTCACGATTACCCTGTCCACCTTGAGCGATACCATCTACCTACAAATAATAAGTAAAGAAATATAACTCTCATATAGTTTCCGCTTGAATGTTGGACTCATTAACGCATACCAACAAACATCAATACAACAAAAAACACTCTTCCACTCACACTCTTACTAGTAAGTAGTCTAACTTCTGGGAATTTTCTTCCAAACAGAATTACTAGTTAGCCTACTGGAAGTTATCTTTCCAGTGGAACCTGGTAACTGGTAAAGCCGTCGAGGTTGGAAGCAATAAAAAGTGCAGGGGAAGGAAATTACAATGATTCCAAATTTAATTCTGCCGTTAAATAGTTTTTTTGGTCGGTGTCTACTAATCAGATAAAAATACAAAGTACACTAGATTTGAAGTCAAAACCTAATCTATCTAACAGTGAAAACCGGAATGCAATCGGTCCAGTAGTTTATACCATATGCGCTAACAAACAGACAGACATACACAATTTAAAAAGAAATAGGTATCCTTGTTCAGTACCTTAGTTTAGGTCTCTTAGGCCAATCACAATATTAATTGTACATACTTTTTGTCACTTACTGCTTTAATATTAGCTGCACATAAATCATTATACTTCAATTACATTTTGATGTCAAAAGTTACCAGTTTACAGCGTCAAAATATCCACTAAACCTAATCAAACAGATCTAAACTGCTCTTCCATTTTACAGCTCCATTACAAAAGCTGGTTACTTCGGAGATTGACCGGTGACAGGCGTGTTTACATCGGTTATTGGCCAAAGCTATTAGGATTAGGAGATGGGTTACTATATGATATTTACGTAATTCTAACAGAAAAGCTATGGCCGAAAAGTAATTTGTTCACTACACAATCCGACGGCATCTGATTTCAACCTCGGCCCTGCCACTATGAATAATGTCCCATTGTATCTCTTTTTCTTTCTCTGAGATAAAGTAACAGTGAGACATTTTCTGTGTTCCAGTGGAAATGTGGCTGATAGTAAATTATAGTAATTAAAAAAAAAGTGCTTAAGGAAGAGTACTTTACTATGCCATTTATAACAGATAATTGAGTAAAAGAAAAAAATACTATTCCATTCACGACAGATCACTGAAGTCAAGATAGAGTCCTTTCCTATTCCAATCTCGACTGATTTAGATCATGGAAGAGATCTATAGTATGCCATTTAATGACTGATCATCTACACTAATATTATAATGAGGAAAGATTTGATTTTTCTGTATGTTTGTTTGTGTGTTTGTTTGTAATGGATAAACTCAAAAAAACTCAACCAATTTTAAAACTTCTTTCACTTATAGAAAGCTACATTATCAGCAAGTAAAATGGAATGAAATTAGTATTTCAAAAAAAAATGGATTCTTAGGAAAATTGCAATAATGTAAAACATTTGCCTATAAAAATGTCGATTACTCGCTGTAAGGAACGGATTGACATGTTGCTGTGGAAACGAAATAACAAATATGTCAAAAAGCACCACGAGCGTTAATAATATAATTATTAATAATATATTTGGGACAATTCCACACAATTACCTAGCCCCAAACTAGGATACCCTGTAACATGGGCACTAGATAACGGATAAACATACATAAATACGAATATCACAGCCATGACTCGGAAACAACTATTTCTGCTCATCACACAAATGATTGCACCTTGCAGGATTCGAACCCGCGACCGTTTGATTTCGTTCCTAGGGTCACTAGCCACTAGACCAACCGGCCGTCGTCGTTTTTTTTTTGTGTCGTAAAAATAATCTTTCCTTCCCCATGGCACCGCCAAATAGACACCGCTAAGGGTGGCCTGGGAAATCACTGTTCCCTCACTGGGAATAGTGATAAAAAAATAGTTGTGAAATGGAAAAAATAAAAAAACGTCAAATAACCGTCTGACTTCTCTACAAACTATCAATAGATCTCGTCCTAAGCCAGCGTGACAAATCCGATGATGGACTGACACGGAAGTAAACCGTCTGTGAGATTTACGGTATTGCCCTTAAGTGCCACATCTCCATCGATCGCCACTTTCAGATAATGTGAACACTCTCTTCCGTTACAAATGAGAGAAATAGGTCGTGAATATTAATTTTATGCTGTTTGTTTCCTCTAACGGTTTGAAATTAATCATAAGCGTTTGGGGCAGTTGTTGACGGTTATAAACCGATAGTAGTGTAATCTAGATTGCACTACTGCTGTCCAATAAATCGCAAATCTAAATATCTACGTATTCTGTCATCATAATACGTAGATATTCTGTTAAACCGTGCTTAATGTTTCCTCGACGCAGCAAGTGGTAGGTAGTCTGGAGTGTGACACGGTCAGCATTATGTGTGGCAGCACGTTGTCGCGAGGCAGTCCCCGGGTTTGGGTTGCTCCCACTATTCCAGGACACAAACCTCTTTGACACAGAATTACAGGAACTTCCTTCCGCTTGATTCTAGCACACGGCGGGAGGCGGACTCGGCAGGCCAGAGTCTGATATCAAGCAAGCCGCGCGAAGCCGTTCATCGAGTGCAACGCGATCGGGCGCTGCAACTCAATGATGTTCCTCAAACCAGAGCAGCAGACTTTTAGATTTTTTATATTAGTGTTAGCGAAGGAAGGACGAAAGATATATTTTATAAATTAAATCAATGAAAACACTAAAGTGGAATATTTTTCTATTTTTGACTAAAAATCAATGTCAATGACAGGATATTTGTATGTAGAATGAATAATGAACTATCAAAATGAAAAGAAATGGATTATGAAAAGAGTATTATTATGAAAGAGGTTTGGACCTCGTCACAATACCCCGCCTCCCCGGAGAAAAAAAATAATTTTTGATAGTAAAAAAAAAAAAAATTTTTTTTTGTAAGGTTTATTTAAAAAAATAAAAAAATATATGCTAAGAACAAAAGAAAAAAATAATAGTAGAAGTTAATAATAAAAATATATATAATATGGGTAATAAAGTTAAAATAGTAAAATAATTAATTAAAATAATGGAAATGCTAAAAAATGCTATCTTTTCAATTTTTATGTG
This sequence comes from Alsophila aescularia, assembly GCA_946251855.1. Classification (NCBI taxonomy): domain Eukaryota; kingdom Metazoa; phylum Arthropoda; class Insecta; order Lepidoptera; family Geometridae; genus Alsophila; species Alsophila aescularia. The sequence goes on along the minus strand of OX276378.1, from coordinate 58,698,967 downwards.
AAAATGTTTATTAACAATGTCAATATACAATTGATTGGATTCCTAGATGCATTCATATTCATAAATCACACATTCATTCATCATCATTCATAGTCTTATTCCCATTCCTTGGAAATAAAACTCATAAGAAAGAGGAACCTTATATATCAATAAGGTCACTCGTGGAACCAATACAGTATAGTGTAGGCTTATTTATACAGTCACTAGCCGCTGATCAGAATGATTATGTGAGTGTATGTGTGTATGTGTATGTGTGGTGAATGTGTGGTGTGTGATGTGTAAATGTATGTATGTGTATATTTATATACAATTAGTTTGCCAAAATGGCTAAATGTACCTTAAGGTATTACGTGCCTGTAGCACGTGTATGTACATAATAAACGTTGTGTTAGAACGTTTAAATAATATGAGTAAGGTAAGTAGGTAATAGCATATTAACTATAAAATAATACTGGTTTTGTGACCTAGGCTTGGTTTATAGAGTAATCACATTTGCCGCTCTTTTCAGTGTTGGAAGTTTTGTGTGTAGGTGTAGTAAATAATAATATATGGTACTGGTTTCGCTTTATACTGAACATTATGATTGTAAATAAAATAAAATAGTATAACAAGTAGGCATAGCTAACAAGTAGGGTATTAACTACTGTTAGTACCAAAGAATTAAAGTAAGTAGTAAGTACAATAGCACTGAATAGCAATACGTAGGGACTTGAAGTCAATATTCCTAATGAATTCGACAAGTTAATGAAGTGAATAAAAAAAATAGGCTAAAAATGTGGACATTACTCCGTAAAGGGAAATTATATTAAAATTACATTATTTACAACTTAAATACAAGTTTTTTTGTAAGTAGGGAACCTACAATGGTCATAAGTAGGTATTTAAATATATGGTAAGGTACAGAAATATGAAAGCAATGTAACTTTCATAGTACATAATTATAATAAAGTATGTAAGTAGAGAAGTGATGGTTAAGGTTAAGACGTACGTGGTATAGGTTTAATGTCTTTGACATGCCAACGGCCTAAGGGATTACCAGATAAATCACTGAGGTCGTAAATTAGTGGTGAAATTTTAGCTGCTATGATGCATTTTACAAATTTAGGAGCTAATTTAGCTGAAAAATACTTGCCTGCTGAACTTATGGCATAATTACGTTTCCATATAATGTCACCTTGGTTAAATTCAAGGTGTTGATGATGTTTATTATAATATTTTGCGTTAGTTTCATGAGCGCGAAATAAACGTGTTTGAACTTCAGCAAATAAAGGGCTTAACTGACCTATGTTGTCAGCGTACTCATCGCGTGGAGCAAAAATCAATTCTTCACTTAGATCCGAAGCATTATATACAGAACCACATGTTACAAGTTCGCGACCAAATACTAAGAAAGCTGGTGTGAATTTAGTAGTTTCATTAATAGCTGAATTTATTGCAAATTGGATTTGATTTAAATATAAATCCCAAGTACGATGGTCATTATCAACAAAAGAAGCAACTGCTGTTATAATTGTTTTGTTGTAACGTTCAACAGTATTGACTTGCGGACAGTAACGGGGGGTGTAATGAATTTTTGGGATGTTGTAATATTGAAATAAATCCTGGAGTTCATGACTAATTAGTTGAGGGCCATTATCTAGGATTATGGTCTCTGGAATACCATAAACCATAAAAACTAAGTTCTCAAGTATATGTTTGATTACAGAAGAGGTAGCTCGCTTCATGGGGAATATAAGACAATATTTGGAAAAACACGTGACTACAAAAATAAATCTATTAAGTTTACGTGTCATTGGAAGTGGGCCAACAATATCAATAGATATGCATTGGAAAGGACGAGAACAGTTCTTGGGTTTACCCATCAGACCAATGGTATTTTGATTCTGATGCTTATAAGCGAGGCATGTTTCACATTTAGAAATATGGCTGGCAATGTCTTTGTACATTCCTGGCCAGAAGTATTTTTCTTTAATACGATGGTATGTTTTGAAAGTGCCAAAATGAGCTGCTGTTGGTAACGAATGGTTTTCGTCGATAATAGCTGTACGAAATTCAGATGGGATTACTTCTTTCCAACTTAATTCTGAGTTTATGAGGGTATTAGAACGGGTGTACCTGTAGAGTTTATTGTGTCGTATCATATAATCAGGAGTTGATGTGGGATTTGTGCTACACTTGGAGTATACAGAAGTGTACCACGAATCAGAAGTCTGTATTGGATCATAATTAATCACATTAATTGGTTTAATACGAGACAATGTATCTGGGACCAAATGATCCTTGCCACGTTTATATTTAATGTCAAAATTAAACATTGATAAGCGTATACTCCAACGGGCAAGTCTACCTGTAGGATTGAAGAACCATTGAAGTGCAGAATGATCGGTATAGATAGTAAACTTTTGACCATTGTCTAGATAGCAACGCCAATACTCTAATGCTGTTATAACGCTTAAGAGTTCACGTTCAGTGATAGAATAGTTTCTTTGGGGACCTGTAAGTAATTTGCTCATGTAAGCTATGGGTTTTTCAACTCCATCGAAGTCTTGGGTAAGCATTGCTCCAAGTCCAAAAGCGGATGCATCGCAATGAACAGCAAAGGGTTTAGAAAAGTCAGGGCAAGTTAGAATAGGAGTTGATATTAAAGCTTGTTTGATTTTATTAAAAGCTTTATCAGCTTCAGAAGTCCACTTGAAAGCGGGAGCTTTCTTACTGGTAGACGTAAGTTTAGTGAGGGGAGCAGCTAATGTGCTAAGATTGGGTACAAAGCGTCTATACCAACTAGCTGTACCGAGAAACTTTTTCACCTCGCGAGCAGACCTGGGTGCTGGTATTTCTAAGATTGCTTTGACTTTATCAGGGTCTGTGTGGAGACCTTGATCATCAATTACGTAGCCTAGGTATTTAAGTTCATTTCGGAAAAATGCACATTTTTGAAAATTTACTGTTATACCTGCTTTTGAAAGTTTTGCGTGTAATTTATTAAGCAAACGTACGTGTTCCTCGTACGTTTTTGTGGCTATTATTATATCATCCAAATAATAAAAAAGAGAGTCGTTATTAGACTCATCAGAAAGAAGATTATCAATGAATCTTTGTTGCGTAGCTGGTGCGTTAGTAAGACCAAAAGGCATAACCTTAAATTGAAAAGATCCACGACCTGGAACGTGAAAAGCAGTCTTAGGTCTGTCTTCTAAACGTAAAGGCACTTCCCAAAAAGCTTTAGCAATGTCAATTGAACTCAGATATTTAGAATCTTTAAGGTTATCTATGATGTCTGATATGAATGGTAATTTATAAGCATCTTTTCTAGTTATGTCGTTAAGCTTACGACTGTCGACGCAAAATCTCCAAGTACCATCTTTCTTAGGGGTAATAATTACAGGATTTAGCCATGGGCTTTCACAAGGCTCTATAACATCAAGTTCTAGCATTTTATCAACTTCTGCTCGAAGAGCTTTCTGTTTTTCAGGTGATAATCGATAGCAACGTTGACGAATAGGTGGGTGGTCACCTGTATCAATACAGTGTTCAATAAGGTTTGTTCTTCCTAAAGGAAGTACGTCAGTAGAAATATTACGAAATTGTTCTACGACTGCATTAGCAAGAATCAATTGTGTATCTGTAAGTCTGTCATAAGACTGTAAGTAAGTATCATTATTATTGATGATAAACATGGGAGTATCTGAACTCTTGAGCATACTGACCGTATTAAGTATGTCTGGAGCCAGCTTAAAAGTTTTCCAGAAGTCGATACCTAATATGAAAGGTTGAGTAACAGCGGGTATTACATGGGCAGTAATTATAGCAAACTTATTTTTAAATAAAGTTGGAAGCTTAATAGTACCAATTGAATTGATTGTTTGACCATTAGCAACAGAACCTTTGATAATTTGGTCACGTTGTAGTTCCAAACCATGTTCAAGTAATAATTTATGTGAGTTATTACCTAAAATTGTAATGGCACTGCCACTATCCAGCAAACCGTTAAGGGTTAAATTCCCAACATTTACTCTGAGGTATGGACGTTCAGTGTCCGATGTATTATCAAAGAGGAGCGTAGAAACGTTGTATGTTTTGAAAAATATTGAAATAGTTTTAAGCCAATTGTTCCAATCATTTTGATCAAAGTTATTGTTAGTATTACAATTTTGTGTTTCTAGTTCCTCTCTAATTAGTTTTTGAATTTTTTGTACATACAGGGCAATTGGTAAAAATTACGTCTTTTTTACCGCAACGAAAACAAACTTTATGTCTGTAGGGACATTGACATAAAGCATGACTGTCGTTTCGACAGCGAGGGCAAAATATAGGTAGTGCAGTTTTCTTAGAATCTGCAGCAATTGAATGTACAGGGTAAGGTTGAGGGTAAGGGTGTGTTTGCACAAGTGGTTGTTGTAAGGTATTGTACGGATAATGTGGTATGTTAGGTGTAGCAGTGACTTTATGTTGGGTATTAGAAGTCGAAGGCTTCGCTAAGTCTTGTAATGTAGAAGGAGTATCAGAGTTGGAAATTTCAATGCAACTTTCGTACCATTTGCACGATTTTAATAATGTTGCGACCGAGTCGAGATCGTTTGGAGATAACCTTTGACCGAATTCGGGTCGCAAGTTACGCCTAAGAATATCAATCTTAGCTTTTTCTGAAATAGGCTCACGTAATTTTGCAAATAATGATTCTAATTCGGTAAAATAACAAATCACACGCTCATTTGTTTTTTGTTTGCGAGCATCTATGATTTTACGCAGTTTATAGTCGTAGTCTGTAATTTCAAATTCATTTAGTAATGTAATTTTAAAAGATTCCCAATCCGGGATTGTTTGTTTGTGAGCTCGAAACCAATCTAAAGGAGTTCCTTTCAGAATATCGTATATATGATTGTATAGTTCAGTATGTGAAATATTTCGAGCAACTGCGAATTCCTCTACTTTTTCAAGAAAATCTCTTGGACAACTATCCCCCTTGTAAATAAACCGTTTAATTTCGTGACTTGATCTGTTGATCGAAATATTTTGTAGCTTTTGTGTCAGTAGGTCAAAATATGGTAATTGAGTTTGTTGTTCTGGACAATGATCGTGTGTAAAAGAATTTTCTGTAGAAGAGCAGCTAGGATTTTCTAATGTTTCGAAACGTTTTTGTAATTCGAAGAAATTCTCTGAAACATTTTTAAATGTTTCTAGTTGTACTGTCGTAAGTTCGGTGGTAATATCCATGTTATTTAATCTATTTTTAATATGCATAATATAGGACGCATTCTTCTCCTTTCGTACCGAGTAAGCTATTAAACGTGCAGAAATAATGGTTAGACATTTTTGAATTTCGATTATATCCTGTTCAAATGTATATGGACTTTGAAAATCTTGTGTATTCGAGCTGTCAAGTAAGGTCGATAACCTTGAACGTAAATTTTCTGCAGTATCTGTTGTATGAACTTCAGCATTTCTACATTTTAATTCATAGATCAATTCTGGTTTATTTAGATGCGCAGGGTCCATTTTTATTTAATATGAGACCAGCAAATAAAACTAAGTGTTTACTTTGTAGGTAACCTGCGTTTAGTGCGTTTAGTGCGTTAGTGACGCTTTAAAAATATATATAAAAAATAGCGTTAATGTAACTACGCGTTTAAAGTTTAGAGTAATTCGGAACTAGGTAGGCCGATAGTGAAATTTGGAATAAAGTACGTATTAATGAAAATGTCTTACTTACATGAATGACTGGAATGCAAATATAAAATACACTTGAGTATAAAAAAACTGTTCTGGGTTTGCCAAATATTTCCAATCCAAATTTAAATCAAGATGGCCTAGTGCCTTTTTGAATTTTGTGGGGCGACTTAAAAATTGAACACTGATTTAAAAAAAACACGGAGAAATCAGGAAGGATTCAGGATCAGGAGGATTTGTAGGCAGGTAGAGCAGGCTGGGTACGGGGACGTTGAGGGCGCCAGTGTCGCGAGGCAGTCCCCGGGTTTGGGTTGCTCCCACTATTCCAGGACACAAACCTCTTTGACACAGAATTACAGGAACTTCCTTCCGCTTGATTCTAGCACACGGCGGGAGGCGGACTCGGCAGGCCAGAGTCTGATATCAAGCAAGCCGCGCGAAGCCGTTCATCGAGTGCAACGCGATCGGGCGCTGCAACTCAATGATGTTCCTCAAACCAGAGCAGCAGACTTTTAGATTTTTTATATTAGTGTTAGCGAAGGAAGGACGAAAGATATATTTTATAAATTAAATCAATGAAAACACTAAAGTGGAATATTTTTCTATTTTTGACTAAAAATCAATGTCAATGACAGGATATTTGTATGTAGAATGAATAATGAACTATCAAAATGAAAAGAAATGGATTATGAAAAGAGTATTATTATGAAAGAGGTTTGGACCTCGTCACAACGTTTGGCGATGATGGATAGCGATGGAGTTCCATCGCCACCACCAGCAGAGTTCAATCTCCGTCGACGGCGGTGCAGAGCAGTACTAGCACCGAGCGCCCCCGTTCCCAGTCGCCGCCGCATCTCACGCGCCGCTCGCAGCGGGCCGCAGCCCGCAGTGCACGTCGGGATCTCGCGGCGTGAACTCCCGAAGAAGAGCGTCGGATACGCTCGAAACCTAGGTCGATGTTTTCGACTATATACACGTGAGTCATAGCCGGTAGTGATATTTAAAATGATTCTGTCATCCCTATTATGTTAGCCTATGTGGCTTACTCATTAAAGCTGATCTATTTCTCTGTTATGATAAGTGTTCATAGAATTGGAATTAGGTTTCAAATTGACAACAAGTAGTTTTATATTCATTCTTAAGATTACAAACCCTTAAATAATACCAATATATAAAAGTGAAACGTTGTCTGTTTGTTTGTTTGGGAAGCTTTAACGCGATAACAGCTGGACGGATTTAGGTGAAATTTAGAATGGAGACAGCTTATACCCTAGAATAAAACATAGGATACTTTTTATCCCGGATAATATAAAATTTCCACGGGAAAACTGGAAAATGTTGATTACTCACTGTAAAGAATGATTGCCATCACAGAATGATCTGTGGTTGCCATAGAAACGAAATAACAAGTCTGTCATTAAACATCAATACCGTTGTTGCTATACCTACTTTTGCATTGGTTTTTTAATATCCTTAAAGAAAATAGGATGCTTATTTTCGCGACAAACAGTAGTCTGCGCGTACGAAGTCGTAAGCGGAAAAAATAGTTCCTCATAATAAAGACTTTGAACATAGAGATAGAAACATCGGTGGTGGGATTTTTGTTTATGTAATATTTTCACAATTTGGGAAATTTATAGCCTCCGACTTCTGTAGAAACCATAAGCATTTCCATGTTGATTAACTTGAATAAAATTCGTGAATATTGTCACTACTTTTAATTTCTAACTTAGATTATCATTACAGTTTTTTTATACTGTACTGTTCTAACTGTTTTTTTCTGTAATCGAAGGGAAAAGTAGATAAATCCTTTATTTTTTTTAGTTTATTATTATTAATAAACTACGCCAGGTACGGCATTACGAGACGCAGAGGTCACGTGGGTGACACGGGCTACGTCATCTTCGCTATGAATGGTTCTCAACTTTACACTTTGGAGTAAATCAATCTACCTAGTGCTATTGTAAATTAAAAATTAACATAGTATAGTGTACTATCATTGTTGTGTAGCTGTGCGTAAGAAAATACTTGCAAAACAAAAAGAATTATTATTTTGCATTATTACTAGGGTGTACTGGCATTAACTTTATGATAGCCAAACAAAACTACATACTTTAACTTTATTTAAAATTCCCCATCGGGCCAACATTTGCGTGTTAAGGTCTGGTTCATTTGTAAAAAAATTGATACTTACCTGGCTTTAACCTGTGGTTTATCGTTGGCGCAAGTGGACCCACTGTGAACTCTCGGTTGATGTTAGTGAGCATATTAGTTTTTTTTTCTAATATAAACCACTTTTATACAATAAAATATCCAAACATAAATTTTTAGTAGTAGTTTTAGGTCCACAATAGAGAAGCCATTCTTCGGCTACACACTATTTTGTGGAAATAGAAATAAAGCTTATTGTACCGACTTTTACGCTTCTACTTTTACGGTTCCGAATACAACAACCGAACATTTTATTATTTATGGTCAAGAAATTTGAAAATAATATAGGGACGATATATGTACAAGTACTAGAGGCTCTATGCAGAACGTGAGTTGTGCGCCGAGCATACGACACAACATAGAATAGTAAGAATTGTGCCAGAAGTGACATTTGATTATTCTTCCTATTTGATTTAATGTTAGGGAATGAAGCTCAACCATTTCCAGTGTCTACTTTACTAACTTACATTGTTAATGAAAGTTTAGATAAACCTACTACATTACATAAAAAAAAACGGTTTGTTCGTTTTCTATGCGTTCGCGCATTAATAACGCGATTGAGTTATGCATTAATTGATAAACATGAAAAAAAATCTTCTTAATGTTGCTGTTGGAAATGGCATGATAATTTCTAAGCTAAAAATACCGGCCAAGTGCGCGTCAGACATTCACAAATAAGTTGTCACGAATACTTCATCCGATTGTGTTGAAACTGTATACATTGTTGCGCTGCACTGACACTTGCGTGAATGATTAATCAAGGTGTTTAGACAGTTGCAAGCGACAAAGAAGCGCACATATACATCCATACTAATATATAACAGTGAAACGTTGTCTGTTTGTTTGGAAAGCTTTGATGCGATAACGACTGGACGGATTTTGATGAGATTAGGAATGGAGATAGCTTCTAGAATAAAACACAGGATACTTTTTATCCCGGAAAATTGAAAGTTTTCACGAGCAAACTGGAAAATGTTGATTACTCACTCTAAGGAACGGTTGCCATGGAAACGAAATAACAAGTCTGTCAAAAAACATCAAGTAAAAAGTAGGTATACCACCAATGCTGGTGCTTATACCTACTTTTGCATTGGTTTTTAATATCCTAGATGAACATAGTATACTTTTTCGCGATAAACAGTAGTCCGTGCGTATGAAGTTGTAGGCGGGAAAGCTAGTACATAATATGTCCCCACGCAAAAAACATTATCTCCGTCGGTCTATTCGGATAAAATATGCATTTCATAAACATGAATTGGTAATTTTATCGTAGTAGTGTCACATCTGTTTTACCTACTCTTTGAACTTCTACAGATGGCGGCAACGCGTCAGCGAGTCGGCTCATTTTACAAATTAATAAAATATAATTTGCTACACGTATTTTATAGCAAATTAAGTGAACTTAAAGTTGAAAAGAGACTCCATGGCTTTTATTTTTGGTTATTGAAGTGTTTTTACAATATTTCAATGCACAAGAAGCCATTATTAGTATGAGCTCAAACGCGTCACGTTGCAGCGAATGCGTGGCACAGACTAAGTGAAAACGAGCGTGCACGCTTTGACTCGTCTCTCAAAAGGCCCGGTAAGGATGGTAGCTCTAGTACTTGTACATATAATTATATGAAAATAATTAGATATTATTAATTCGTAAACATTTATGGACGTGTAACATGTCCATAAAAGTTTGCGAACCACTGTGGAGATCGACACGTGATAAACAAGAACGGAATACGTAATTTTTACACGTTAGAAAGAGATGACGATACATGTCAAAATGATGGAGCCTCTATGAAACAGCTGTTTCCTGTGCTACCAGTAGCGTGAAATTATAACTCCCCAACCTTCCTAAATTACCTGTCCAAATCCGATAAAACAATGAGGTTGTGATACAAGAAATACATCAATTCGAGTTCAACATGAATCGCTTCGCTGGATTGGACGAACAAAATGACAATAGAAATGATTTATTTATTTTATTTAATAGAGTATTATCAGATAATTTTACAATTATGTGTGTTTTGTTGCAATGAAGTGGAAACTGGATAGTGACGTAGCAAGGTGTCATTTCCGGAGTGCGAGACCTTGTTTTCTTGGATCATGGATAAATCCACACTCTGAGAAATATTTTACAATTATCTGTGTTTTGTTGCAATGAAGTGGAAACTGGATAGTGACGTAGCAAGGTGTCATTTCCGGAGTGCGAGACCTTGTTTTCTTGGATCATGGATAAATCCACACTCTGAGAAATATTTTCCAATTATGTGTGTTTTGTTGCAATGAAGTGGAAACTGGATAGTGACGTAGTAAGGTGTCATTTCCGGAGTGCGAGACCTTGCTTTCTTGGATCATGGATAAATCCACACTCTGAGAAATATTTTCCAATTATCTGTGTTTTGTTGCAATGAAGTGGAAACTGGATAGTGACGTAGTAAGGTGTCATTTCCGGAGTGCGAGACCTTGTTTTCTTGGATCATGGATAAATCCACACTGAGAAATAGTTTTCCAATTATCTGTGTTTTGTTGCAATGAAGTGGAAACTGGATAGTGACGTAGTAAGGTGTCATTTCCGGAGTGCGAGACCTTGTTTTCTTGGATCATGGATAAATCCACACTCTGAGAAATATTTTCCAATTATCTGTGTTTTGTTGCAATGAAGTGGAAACTGGATAGTGACGTAGTAAGGTGTCATTTCCGGAGTGCGAGACCTTGTTTTCTTGGATCATGGATAAATCCACACTCTGAGAAATATTTTCCAATTATCTGTGTTTTGTTGCAATGAAGTGGAAACTGGATAGTGACGTAGTAAGGTGTCATTTCCGGAGTGCGAGACCTTGTTTTCTTGGATCATGGATAAATCCACACTCGGTTTTTTTGCAAAAATTCAAAATGTTGTGTTGTAGAGTTTGATTTTATTCTCAATCTTGTGTTTCTTCGAGTATTGATGTGTAATATTGGTGGAATATTAACCATTATGTGTTCGTTAACGTGCACGAGTGTAGGCAAAATAATCAAACGCAGATATAAATGGCATTTTGTGATTTTTCCAAATCTCCCTCGGAAGTTTTAGTAAATGTCCACCATTTTACTGATTCGTGACTTTGACTTGACAATTAATGACTGTGACATAACTTAATTATAAACTATTACACTTGACATTGGTGAAATTGCTAGTAGGTCAGTGCCTCCGCAGAAGCCATCTAATAAAAAAAGAAGAAGAAGAAGAAGAAGAAATCCACACTCTGAGAAATATTTTCTCGGTCTCACATTGGTCTCACATTATTATTTTACATGACAACGAACGTGTCTTCTATTAAGAGCTGTGTTCAAACATCAATAATCCAAGTAGGTTGGCGACAACACCGAAAGGTTGACTGTGTTTTCGCCACACCAACATTTCTTCTGTATCGGGAGCCAAATCTGTGGTTCTGCGCCTTCCATATAAAAAGTATTTGATAAGTTATTTCATTGATAGTACTAATATTATTATACTAGCCTACCCGCCCGCAACTACGTCCACGCGGACTACAGTTTATCGTGTAAAAAGCATACTACGTCCTTCTAGGATATTAAAAACCAATCCAAAAGTAGACATAGACTTCTTGGTTATGGCCTCTGTGGCTTGTTGTCGGTATAGCATCAACTACTTACTCTGTGGCACAAATGCTCTCGATGATTTTTGACAGGCTTGTTATTTTGTTTCCATGGCAACCGTTCTTTACAGCGAGTATTCAACATGTTCCACTTTTCCCGTGGAAACTTCCACGGAATTCGTGGAATTTTCCGGGATAAAAGTATCCTATGTTTTATTTTAGGGTATAAGTTATCTACATTCAAAATTTCATCAAAATCCGTCAAGCGGTTATCGCGTGAAAACTCCCCAAACAAAAAAACAAACAGACAGACGTTTCACTTCTATATGGATAATATTCTTGGTACTAATAACTAGTAGTTCTGTGAACAGTAGAACCTCGCGAGCAAAAACTTTTTTACTACCATCTAGGGTGCACAGTAAGTAGCGCCATCTAGTAAACTTATTGTGAAACGAACATTAATAACCAACAATCAACATCTATCTAGTAGGTAAAGGGTTGATTCCACTGGTAGAAACAGAGGAGTTCCAGAGGAGATATTCTGCTCAACACGCCAAAGATCCACAACAGATCTTCACCAGATTTTTATGAGAACAACTTAAAGTTACTAATTTAAAAAAAAAAAAACAAAAAAGTTGGTGTAATAAGGCGGAGATATTCAGTAGCCCACTTTTCCCCTTTTTTGGTAAGTAATTTAGTAAACCCCCCCAAACAAAAATATTCCAAAAAAATCGTTAAACCTACCAACCAAGTTTAGTACAGATCGGTTGTACAATAATACGACCTATACAGGAGTACAACAAGCTGATAGATTAAAACAAATTGATGGCACATGAAGCAGATACTTCAAAGCTCGCTTAGCTCACTGAATCAATAATAACATAGTCATGAAAAACACAGACACAAAATCTAGAACTATCAATGCGTGTCTAGATTCTAGTTCTAGATTTTGTATCAATGCGACTCTATAGCCATTACAATATTTTTTCCTTTTTATTAAAAATTGTCTGAGAGGAAATTGTCGTTTTGAGACAACAAAAGCTCAGTTCTTAGAAAATGTCACAAGGAGATTTTCTTTAGAAAGAAATTAATCGACTTTCTCTTAAGTCTCTTCGCTAATTAAGATAAATCTCTTTTGTCCGCATTTCTTACCTTTTGCATTCATTTTCATATCTGTTTGTCATGATTTACTACTTATGTTATAGATTTTTACTTAATAAACTTTCAATTCTAAAATCACTTTCTTGTTTGTTGTTCCGGGTGGAATTTTGCACGTCAAACGAGCACTTCCCGATTAGCTGTCCGGCTGAAACTTTCAGGGTAGCTCACAACTCGATGACAATGCATATTGACATAAAAACGTGCTATTAGATTAGTTTTTTATCTAAATTTGCTGTTTGTTTCTCTCTATGGAAGGTGATGCTGCCAGAAAATGGTTTTCAATTAGTTAATAGCAGAGTTAGAGTAGCAATTGTCTCTATTGCCTGCGGAAATTAGCAAAAATCCATACCAATATAAACAAGTGAAACGTTGTCTGTTTGTTTGTTTGTTTGGGGAGCTTTCACGCGATAACGGCTGAATGGATTTTGATGAAACTTGGAATGGAGATAGCTTATGCCCTGGAATAAATCGTAGGATACTTTTTATCCCGGAAAATTGTAAATTTCCACGAGAAAACTGGAAAACTGTTAATTTTTTGATTACTTGCTGTAACAAACGGTTGCCATGGAAAAGAAATAACAAGTATGTCAAAAAACATCAAGAGTGGTGCTATACCTACTTTTGCATTGGTTTGTAATATCCTAGAAGAACAAAGGATGCTTTTTTTCGCGATAAACAGTAGTCCGCGCGGTCGAAGTTGCGGGCGGAAAAACTAGACGTATAAAAATGGGTGGGGCTGTGTCATGAAACTTCTACGCCACTTACAAAGTAAGTAAAAAAAAACCTGAATTAAAGATCGCAATAAAATTCATTTTGCTGATTTTGCTCTGTGCCTGTGAATATAAATATTACATCATTGAGTTGACTATCTACGTTACAAAACTACACAATACAAAATTAAATATTAGTACCTTATGGTTACAGAGTTTTAAAAGCGAGATATTATAGTAATTTTGGTTACAATTCACTTTATAAATCCTAGTCCGTATGTATCTTTGTAATTTTAAAAATGTTTGCACGTCAAAAACTATTATTATTTCGCAGTCTTTTAACCCCTTGATCTGTATTAAGGAGATAATTTTGTAGCATATATATTGTTCACAAAAAACGACTTCACTAAACTCTACAAAAAAATGTGAACAAACAAACACTATTTAAATTTAAACCCAGTTCAACGTTGAGAAAATGAAGATTAAGCTTCCGAGACAGTGAATTCATCAGAACAAAAAAGTCCAGACAGAATGCAAGGACAAAGAAAAAAGCCGTCAGTGAATTCACACTATGTACTTACGTATCTCTGGCAAAAGATCTTTGTATAGACTTACAGCTCAGAGAGAAAGGAAAATGATACAGTTTCTATGCGAGAAATACTTTATTTGAACAGTTATAATGTAAGTGAAAAGGCCGAGGTCGGTTTTCATTCATTCTCTTTATTATTTAATGTTTAGGTACTAGCTGCGCCCCACAGCTTTGCCCTTGTGCAAAAATGCCATCTATTTTACCTTTTAAACGTGACTTTGTTTATTCTTACGGTTTTTCATTTAGTTAATTTTAGCATTCTATCAATGACTACAAGGTCCAGTTTTCTTTTGAAGCATATTTTGCACTACATTTTAATTAAAATAATAATTAATAAATTTTTTGTTTGTTATTTTGTCTGTATGTTTGTTCGGGCATCACGTAAAAACTACTGGACGGATGGCGATGCGGTTTTTACTGTTGGATAGCTTAGGATTTGACTTAAAAGCTGGTGTACTTGGTATCTCTATTCAATTAGTAGAAGCCAAGCAAACGAAAAAACTTTTTGACGGCTGAAGGAATTTTCATCAAATGTTGTTATATTGGTATTTTAGGTCTTGGAATGCTTAGTACATAGAGTACTTTTAATCTAGAGATATGAACACGAGTGCGAAGCCGCGGGTACAGCTAATTATACATAAATTAACTACAATCAGTGTTTCAATGCAAGTTCAATTATTGTGGCATTTGAAATGATAATACATCTCATTAATCCACAAGTTTTCATCAAAGAAAATTATTAGATAAGCGTTAATAGAAAAAAGAGTCGGATGGCGATAGGAAAGAGATAGAATAAAAATAAAACCTTAAGTTCAGTCGTCGCCGCCCCGGTTGGAAAGGTAGATTTCGATTTACTGTAAAAGTCAAATTAGTGAAATTAGTCCTCAAATGCTAGAACGATTTGGAAACAACTTGTTTTAATCTGTTTAATTTAGCTTGACTATTTGTTAGTTTGGGTCAAATCAAGTAATTGAATTTTTACCCTTTTTACACACCTTTAGTTTTGATGACAATAAAATTATGTATATTCCGTATCATTTTTAATCCAAGATGGCCGCCGCCACAAAATGGTGGATTATAATATATTTTTTCAACTTTCTCAATATGGGTATTAAATGAAAGGGCTTAACTAGTAGAATAAAGTACACCATGAAAACTCTAAATCCGAGATGGACGGCACCACTTCTTTTTAATCCCTTTAATATTGATATCACATGGAAAGGCTCGGCAAGTACAATACACTTTAGAAATAAATAAATATAATAATAATTGAAAATAAAATAAGTTTTATTTTAAGTTAAATGTTTTTATGTGTGCAAAAGCTAAATAAGAAAATAAAATCTTAGCGTAATCTGAGTAATTAAAATTCTACTTGCCACACGATTTTATTATATGTTTAAGCTTTTAGTACAAAATTATTTTTTTTTAAATGTACAATATTTGTACAACATCCTACTTAAAAAAATGTAACATAATGTAGTTTATGAACACGAGCGTTATTTTGCGGAAATCTAAATTCCATTTTTTTTATAACACTGGCTTTGTCCGCGGCCTTTCCCACGTGGTCATTTCATTTAAAAGTAACCCATAACTGTTATTCCAAGACCAAAAGTACTTATAAACAACAATATACTACATTCTTTCAAAATTCTTTCAGCCCTCAAATAGTTTTTTATCGATTGCTCGGCATCTAATCATCGGATTAAGATACCAAGCATCCCAGTTTTTAAGTAAAACCCTATCCAAACACATATCCAACAATGAAAACTGCATCGCAATCGGTCCAGTAGATTTAAGTGATGCGCAAGCAAACATACAGACAAACAGGCAGACATGATTTAAAAATATGTTATTTTATTGTTCTGTAGCCTATTTTAAGTACCCTAGACCCTTTACTATATCTTCATTGTACAGATTTTCTGTTACTTACTGCTTTATTATAAGTAGCTATAGATAGATATGGATAATTACTAGTATTTATCATAAGATAAAACTCTAATGCTTCAAGAATGCAGCTGCTTGCCAGCAATGTTTCTCGCTCTTGCGAATAATGTTTCTGAGTGACAAAAAGAGATAGAACTAAGGCAAAATGCGGTTCCGTGCAGACAAGTCTGGTCCAGCCCTAAGTCAGCCTTTACATTTGCAGATATCCTGATGCTCAATTACTATGTTTAGTGATTTATGCTTCTTTAAACGTGCGAGTAAAAATTACTAAGCTCGTGTAGACTATAGGTACCTACTTTTTGCAGATTTCTCAGCCAAAGCGAAATACACCTTGACGAAAACTCGATATGAAACGCCGTCTGCCGGGTGCGGGTTGAACGTCATAATGAAGTGCCCCACAAAAGAAGCTCAATTAGTTTTTCAATGAGCCCCAGAAATAAAAAAACATTTTTTTTATGTTTTATTGTAATTGGTTTTGGGAAATGCCTTTGCGCTCATTTGCCTTTTATCGTATTTATTGATTTAATGAGCTTAATGAGACCAATTGAATATCAATGGATGAGTTTACCCTCAGTTAGATAACTGTTGTCTAAATTATATAGGTGAAATCTTATCTAATAAAACAAAATAATAAGCCAGCAGAACGAAAATATTGGCTAATGTAGGTTTGTGAGTTGCTATAAATAAAATTGTTCACGATTTTTTGGAAAACACTTCAAAATACCGAAAACAAAACTTAATATGAATGTACACTAGTGCTATTTTTAGACAGAAAATGCACCTTGTATTAGGGACTCCTGTTCAATGATCATTTCACGAGAAGATAGTGAATAAAAACTGAACTGAAAATGTGAAATAAAGTTGCGAGTTGTAAAATTCAGACTTTGTGTGAGCTCTCTATACCTATTTATTTATGTTTGTTGGAGATTATTTTGTAAACGTTCGAAAATTTGTCATACATTCTCTTTTTATTGGTGCATCACCACTCTAACTTTTTTACTCAAACTTAGATCTGTAATTTTTTATCGAGTCCTTATCAGAAGGAACTTCTAACAAAATAAAAACTGGCCAGATTAAACTAGCTTTCTATGGGAAGAATAAAAATAAATAAACAACAAGACTGCCCATCCAAAAACTAACTAAAAAGTCAAAACCAAGAGACAAAAAGAATTGACATTGCTGTCGAAACCTCTTAGATTAAAAGTGTTTTACTGAACGGTCCCGCAACAGTAATGTCAATTTTATTTATCTCTTGTTTTTGAATTTTTAGTTCGTTTTTGACAGTGCAGTCTTGTAATTTTATTATTTAAGTTTTTTTTATTATTCCCATAGAAAGCTAAGTTTACACTGGATAGTATTTAGTTTGCTGGAAGTACATTCTGATAAGGACTCGATCAAATTTACATACCCTTATTACATACTTCTGAGTGACAAGTTTTGAGCTATGCCAATGATATAGTGTAGTATAGGTACTGTAGTAATGTGCTCATCCAGGCCTACAATTTGGTACCCATATTGTAAAAATCGAAGTTTTTTTGCATTTTATGATGCAGCTATACTGCCGCCATATTGAATCTAAAAATAACAATATGACTACTGTGACTCGGGATGATGTAAGAATTCTAACGATACCCCGTAAGTCCAAATCTGTTTAGGCATATAAAAGTTATGGTGGAATAAATATATTCACATAAAATACAAACATACATGAATCCAAAATCATTACACTCCTTTTTTGGGTAGTCGTATAATTAACTAAAAGCGCATGTCATTCTAGTAAGAATAGGACTTTTAATAATAAAACATTGCATTTTAATCCCGGAAAATTGCAAGTTTCTATGGGAAAACTGGAAAAATCTTGATTACTCGCTGTAAGAAACGGTTGGTATGGAAACGAAATAACAAGTATGGCAAAAACATCAAGAGCATCGGTGCTATACCTACTTTTGCATTGCTTTTTAATATCCTAGAAGAACATAGGATGGTTCTTTTCGCAATAAACGGTAGTCAGCATGGACGAAGTCGCCAGCGGGAAAGCTAGTATATATATAACTTTTACAAATAAGGTCATTCTTGCTTGTGTATATGAATTTTATATGTCAATTATTGGTTAACTGAAATAAATATCTGGGAAAGGAAAAGAAACACCTTTCAGACTACCAGTGCAATGCTTTACCGAAAGAAATGAAATATATCTCACGTTATGAGAGATTATTTCGTGTCATTTCAGGAATACATCCCCACGTTGTTTAGTTTTTTTGCTCAGACTTGTACAGAACGGGCACAAAGAGGGGTATTTTAGGCATGATGAATGAGAGCAGAGAGTTTAGCGGATCATTAAAAATATATTGGCTGCAGCCGTCGCGTCGTACCCTGCTACTTTGTTAAAATACTATAATGTATTTACTTTTTAAAGTACTGAAGTGAAGAAAACGACAATGGAGTTCAGTTTTATTTTGTACCAGACTAATGATTATACTAACAATTATATACAACTAGAAAAATGCTAGCACAAGTCGCAGGTTCTGCATGTTAGTCTGGGCCAGTTTTATTAAATATTTTTTTATTCTAATTTTTTGTGACGTTATTCATTCATACCAAAAAAATATTAGTATCCATACCAATATATAAAAGTGAAGCGTTGTCTGTTTGTTTGTTTATTTGTTTGTTTGGGGAGCTTTCACGCGATAACGGCTGGACGGATTTTGATGAAATTTAGAATGGAGATAGCTTATACCCTGGAATAAAACATAGAACACTTTTATCCCGGAAAATTCTAAGTTTCCACGGAAAAACTGGTAATGTTTATTACTCACTGCAAGGAATGGTTTCCATTACAGAATCGTCTATGGATCTAAACATGTTGCAAAAAAGTGAACCAATTCAAAATATAACACTATATAATAATAATCATAATATTTTGAATAAATAGATGTTATGGTCTAGCAGATATTGCAGCTAAAATTATTAAAAGAAACACTAATATTCATAAAAAAAATAACAAAAGAATTTACTGAAAATACTACTGAACTACAATGTTGATGAAATTTATTGGTTAAATAAACGGTTCAACTCTCATTTATTCTAAGCAATCACGGATATATGAATGAACATACACACTCAAAATATACAGTGGCATTAAGAACCTCTCCTGCTTTTATAAGTCAGATATAAATTAAGAAAACTGTGTAAATTTACGTAAGGCAAGTAAAATATGAGATGAAAGTAAAATATGAAATGAAAGTAATATATGAGATGAATGTAAAATATGAGATGAAAGTAAAATATGAGATGAAAGTAAAATATGAGATGAAGGTAAATTATGAGATGAAAGTAAAATATGACATAAAAGTTAAATTAGAGATGAAAATAAAATATGAGGTGAAAGTAATATATGAACTTATTGTTAAATTTGTCCGTCAACAACAATGATAGTATATACAAAAAGGAGAGTCAACTAAGACAAGAAACAGCTTATGACCTGACCAACTTCTGAAAGCCTTCAAAAACTTTACTCAATTGAAAGGAATTATCGCCAAAAGATTTAAAAATCCCGCAGCATAAACGAGCACTATCAACTGAGTCACGAACCAAGCGAGCATCCACAGCGGACTTCCATCAACGAGTATTATTCAAAACTTACTACTTTGTTAACTTGGATGTAAAGTTCTGCTGGAACATCTTTTTATAGTTTTTAAATGTATTCAGCTACTAAGATTCAGATAAGAATACATCGTATCCAAAATTTTCATAATAGCACATGTTTTGATTAAAAGGTTTGATTACTCAAAGTAAGCGTAATTCAAAATCTTTGGTTTGAACAAACAAAACTTATCAAAATTTCGAACAGGTAGTACCTAAGAAACCTGTTTGGAGTAATATATCACGTTATGAGAGAAAATAACCAGTGAGCACTGTTCATTCTAATATGAATACGCAATAGTTTTAAATTTAGCGTCTCAAAGAGAATTATTAGCTGTGCAATATTTTGGGCAGGCGTGGCTCTTTTTAACGGGCTCGTTATTCGTGTTTCACCCGCGTGGACAGTAATGAATAGTATCTTTACGACTCTAGCACTGTTTTAGCACTAATAAATAGAACAATCATTGTTCCAAAACAAAAATGGATCATAAGCATTGACTAGTGTCTCTGTGAGCTGTAGTTAGCTTAAAACTAAATAAATGTTCACCGAAGCTGAGACAGAGACATTTCTTAATATGGGCCCCATATCAAAATCATTTAAAAAAAACGAAAAACTGAATCGACAAAAACAATACATTATTATCAAACCTGCTCACAACATTTCACGTTGATCGGTCGAGAAATGCGACTAGTAGAGGACAGCCACCGGATATGAAATCATTTTTGCCCAAGCTGAAACGGAAATGCCTCGCTCGCGCTCGCTCGGTCAATTAAATCATAGAATTATGTCATTTTCAGCATCTGTATTCCCAACTACGATGAACAAAGAAACCTATAGGAGTTGTAAGATCGCAGCGGTCAGCGGAACGGCTGACGGCTATATTCCGAGCACTAATTTAACAGTAGGGAAAGACACTTTGGATGGTGGCCAATTGGTGGCCAACACGGGAGTGTCAGACTTGACCACATAGTGAGATAATACATACTATTATTTATTCTATGATATTAAATGATAAACATAAAATAAATGTTTTGGGTTTCATTCATTTTATGCAAACTGAAAAGACAGTAGGTATTTCATTTTATTTTCAAGACTGATATAGCATAATTATGTGGCTTGAACCGACAACAAAAAAAAAAGTAGTTTTAAAAATCAAATAACTAAAAGTAGGTTATCGATTCAAGTAATCTCTATCACGTTTTGCAGTTTTTAAAATAATTTTGTAAGCGGAGTACAAAATGAAATCAACTTTTATTTGTATAAATGGATAGGGCTTTTACGCAAATGGAATTTAGGTTTTGTTTTTCACAATAAGATTTCGTATAAACAAGGTTGGAAGGTAGATTATGAGATGGAATACTTTTGTCTCGGTATAATATAAATACCGAGACAAAAACATACCTTTTGTGTCATTGGGGTTGCAATTACTTTTTTTATTTCAAAGTGACGAAGTGGTTTTTGTGATGATATTGTGAATTACTTCACAGCACTGTGTACCTTCAACCACCCCTTCTCAAAAAGAAAAAATAATAACGCAATTTTAGACTATACGCTAAACTACCGACTTAACTATGTAGAAAAAGTGACAACGCGATTTCAGAAGAAACGCTAAACTACCCACTGCTGTATGTAGAAAAAGTGACAACGGTATTTCAGATGAAACGCTAACTACCCACTTCATTATGTAGAAAAAGTGACAACGCAATTTCAGACAAAACGCTAAACTACCTACTTCATTATGTAGAAAAAGTGACAACGGGATTTAGGACGAAAAGCTAAACTACCCCCCACTTCATTATGTAAAAAAAGTGACAACGGAATTTCAGACGAAACGCTAAACTACCCACTTCATTATGTAGAAAAAGTAACCATGCGGTTTCAGACAAAACGCTACACAACCCACTTCATTATGTAGAAAAAGTGACAACGGGATTTCCGACGAAACACTAAATTACCCACTTCATTATGTAGAAAAAGTAACATCAGGATTTCAAACGAAACGCTATACTACCCACTTCATTATGTAGATAAAATGATAACCGGATTTCAGACGAACCTACACACTTCTAGATTTGGTTTTCAGTTAGCAATACTTGTGAGTTTGTTGTTCGTGGATTACCATATATTTTTCAGTGTTAACACTTTCTGAGTAGTTCATATTAAAACCACAGGGTTTTAATATGAACTACTCAGAAAGTGAATGAAGTGCAGATGAAAGTGATGACATTGTCCCAGAAGCAATTAGACAAATAGCCAAAAAAATAACATTGAATTTGTTACCTAATAAATTAAAAATATTTTATACATCAGCATACACCACTTTTAAGAAATGGCGTTATGAGTTTAACTATATTTATTTGCACAGATTTCTAACTGGTTTACTTTGGTCATATCTCAAAAAAGTACGCACCATCAAATTTATAGGCTACCCACTCAAAGTTGAAATGCAAGAAATCGCACAATCGATACGTATGACCATGATTATTGATAGTCGTTATAATCAGTTAACAACGTTATTGAAAAATAATTGTGTGGGGTATCCATCAAAGAAGTCTCAAGTTTTTTCTAAACACTATATTTCCAAGTTCCTCAACGAAGCACCTGATGATGATTGTATACTTAGATGAAAAGATAAATACAAATTCAACATTATACATATGTGAAGTTATTCATTAATGTGAAATGCTTAATCTGAAATATATTGTGAATAAAACTTTTCAATAAATTAAAAATTGGCGGGTTCATGTCACACGAGCTATAATATAGTATACGATACTCGTGACATAAGTATGTCTATTAATGCACGGTTAGTCCACACCAATATGTAAAAGTGAAACGATGTCTGTTTGTTAGTTTGGGAACTTTTAACGCGATAACGGCTGGATGAATTTTGATGAATTTTTCTAAATAGGTACTGTACAATATAGAGACCAACTTATGATACTTTTTATGCCAAAAAATTGTAAGTTTCCACGGGACAACCGAAAAAAACGATCACTCGCTGTAAGGAACCGTTGCCATGGAAATGAAATAATAACAAGTCTTTCAAAAAGCATCAAGAGCGTTGGTGCTATAATTTTGCATTGATTTTTAATATCGTAGAAGAACTTATGATGCTTTTTTTTTTTTCGCAATTTGTGTCTGCGCGGACGAAGTTGCAGGCGAAAGCTAGTCTATTATCATTTCACAGCGTGCAATAATGGACTACTTAAATCACACGGTATCGTATCATACTATTCCACAAATAAAAAAAACGATCTCTTGACCCTCTTCCAACTTAATTTATTCTAATATAAATAAATTATTCATTTAATATTTAAATATGTAATTATTATTTTAACTTTAACTTTTTCAATTTCCTTATGAACAAATTCCAAAAAAAAAACATTATATTTCAATTACATTGAATTAGCATTTTTCTTTAGTGCGTTAGAACATGTAAGTACATTCAGTGATAATTATTGCAACTTGTATCAAGTTGCCGCATATACAAGTTAAGGACCCATAGGAAACAAGTAAAATTATTATATAAATACAAAAAACCCGACTGCGAACAAAGTTATTGAATACGAGCTGACCGCCCGCACAAATAATTACGCTAATAGGCGAAAGTTTGTTTATATGTTAAGGGTGTGTATGTGTATGTTTGTTACTTCGTCACGTTTATACGGCTGAACGGATTTGAATGATATTTGGTATGGAGGTAGCTTATACTCTGAATTAATACAGCTACTATTTATCCCGGAAAAAGTACGGTTCCTGAGGGACACGGGTAAAAATGTGGGGCGTAACTAGTATTAATATAAATTTAATGTTTCTTATTTACTAACATATTTTACTTTACTTTGACACAATTGCAACATTAGAATGTAGTATTTATATTAATTTGAATGATATAAAATTAATAATTTTGTAAAAGACAATTGCTACTGTTTAGTTAGAAGAATTATATATTTGTGAATGTTCTTTTAAAGACCTTCATTTTGATACCTCACTCGGTTTTGGTTACTTTTTGTTCCATCGGATACACAATATGGCAGCTGTTAGCCGCCATATTAGTTTTCTTGACATTTCATATATCCTATAGCACTCTCGTGATCAAGAAGAATCCAATAATAAAATCCATCAAGCCGATTAGGATGTAGGATGCGCCTAAGAAACGTACAAACAAACATACATACATCCCAAACACATCCCTCCGTGTAGTCAGGTAAAAACACCTAAGAGTTAAGTTATCTTTAATGTGCATAATGTTACGTCAAATGGCTAAACGTTAATTAAAAGTGGTATCTGTCCTTTTTTTTTAAACAATGATATAAAAATTGACACCTGTAACATAAATGTAGAACAAAGAGTCAAGAGTAGTCAAGTGGTTGCGCTGTGGTGAAAATGTTTACTGAGGATAGGACGCTTGCTTGTCTGCATTAATAAATACAATTTGGAACCCTAAAACGTAGGTAATAATCTTTACTCCAGCACCGATGATAATTTGAACCACAGCAAAATAGCAGTATTTTCTTTTATGCGGGAACTAAACATCAGGTAGTTTATTAGAGTAAAGTATAGTTATTCGCGTTTCGACCGAAATGGTTTCGCCCGAATCGGTCGAACCACTAAATATGCTTTTTTCATTCAGTGATTCGGCTGACAGTATTTTTACTTGTAACTATTAGTACTGTGGTATTTATGAATAAAAAAAAAATAGCATATGATTGCACTTTCCTCTTTTGCATGTGGTCATAGTGACACATCAATTAGTGATCCAAGTGTTTACCTAATAGCCAATTAACGTTGATTTATTTCAACGTTGGTTATTGTCATTTTTCTCACGAAGGCGCACGGCGTCCGATTGTTGGCCCAGAACCGGTTTTTTATCGAGCGGACGCTCAGACAGTTTTACCTTCATTCGTATCCCAACCGTCCAACAATGTTACTTACACGAATAATTTGTAACGTTTCTTAATTTTTGGTTACTGAACTATTTGTGTGGTTAACTGGTGATAAATGTGACAATTTGCAAGGAGTTATTGATATTTATTTCTTCCAAAAGTTTTACTTTAAACTAATAAGTCAGCATTGACGATTGAAATTTTATCAGCCGAATCATTGAATACCAAGAAAGAAATTAATTTTAAAATTCAGTGTTTCGTCTGATTCAGGCGAAAACAATTCGGTCGAAACGCGAAAAGGTTCGTACTCTGACAGCTCTTCCTACAGAATGTTTGTCTTGTAGAGTAAGCATCCATCTGTTGCGTTTGTAACGGAATAAGCTACGTTAACTTTAGTGTGGACATTTACATTCACGATATTTGCTCAAAGCTCAGAGAGAAATATTTTTGGTTAGCGCTTTTTTGTAAATCGTAATTGGAGCGGCAGTATTTAAAGTAACGGAATTATTTCTGGCAAAGTTATCACTTAGTTTTGGTTAATTTACCGATAACATACGTTTGAGAAAACCAATCATGACCCTTAATATATTAAAAAGAAAGCATGAGTCCAGTAGCAGTACATAATAGGCTAAATTTTATAATGCACCAGATAGAATAATTTCATTATGTAAAAGGATACTTTTTATTGTAAATCTGAATTAATTCAAAACTGAATTTATAGCGTTGGTAGCCTAGCGGTTAGTGCGACCTAGAATTGAACAATACTGGGTTTATATGCCTAGGCTCCGCACCTATGACTTTTCTGAGTCCAGTTTTCCATCGCTCTGTGCTTCGGAGGGCACGTTAAGCTGTCAGTCCCAACTGTTATTGATTAAAGCTGCCGACCTTGTCAAAGGCCCTCGGCAGCCTGACAAACTCTGAGACCAGATGCCAAAACTACCTCACACGACAAGCAAGCGAGTAAAACTTGCTGGCTTGTCATTAACAAAAACAAATATTCAGAATCTGCATGCTCTAAATTAATAATACAGTGTAAATGAACCGTCCGTGCCCGCCGCCACTTCAAATTACCCCCCGATACCGGTATTAGGCTTGGCTAGTTTCGGTAACAATTATATTTATGTTGATATAGGCTGAAACAAGATTCTGTTATGCGTTATTTTGCATTTATTTTTTTGTATTTGTTGAACCAAACCTCGTTTTCTATAGGTTAATTTGATTATACCTAAGGAATCGATATAAGGATAGGGTTATATAATATTCTAAAGCAATAATTTTATCCTTAGTAAATCTCTCATCTTTGAGATAATAAATAACAGCTTGGAGTACTAGAGCACACTGAAGGACGACACATTATTATTTCTTCTGTGTCAACATAAACATAGACATAATTTTATTGATAATTTTCCGTTACAAGTCACAATACAAAAGTAAAATATAGTTGAATAATTATTACCATTTAATCAAATACAGCCATGTTTGATAAAATAAAATATTATGTCACAATTATATCAATTTCATGTCCCTGAACTCTTCATAGAAGTAAAATGCCTTTTGGAATAGCCAGTTTTTCTATTTAGTTTCGAAAACTGTTGTACTATTTGCAGTTTGAATTTCATCGGGTAACTTATTATAAACATCTGGTCCCATCACGTGGATTGTCTTCTATGTATTTTTTAGATGACGTGGCACACTGAAAACCTTGTTCGCATTGCATGTGTTATATTTGTGCCTTTCTCCGCGTTTGGTATAAGAACTCGGGCTTTCTCGCGCATATAGCACCACCTGTAGTATATGGAGACATAGTAGGGTCAAGATACCCAACTGTGTTAAGTGTGGTCTTGCTGTCTCATTCTGTGTATTGCGTGCAATCACCCTAATAGCTCGTTTTTGAAACCGGAAGACACGTTCCCAATCGGCAGCGCGGCCCCAAAGCTCGAACCCTTACTGGAGCAGTGCGAGCACGAGCGGACCTCCTCCCTTGGCAGAGTTGACGTGACCCTTTTTTATTGCAAAACATGCCCTGCCTAGCTTTCTACACAGAACTTTTATATAGTTTTCCCAAGTCAGTGCCGGGTCCAAGTGAAAACTAAGGAACGGCGCCGTTTTGACTTGCTGTATTGCAACACCTTCAAGATACACGTTTAGATTATGTTGGACTCGTCCTGAAAAGTTGAAGATTATATATTGCGTTTTTGTAATATTAAGCTTAAGACCATTAACTATGAACCACAACAGGAGTTCCTAGGCTATTGTGTCTCAAGAAAGAAAAAAAGAAACAAAAAAATACATTTATTTCTGACAGCACACAACATTAAACATTATCAAGAAAAAAAAAAAGAAGGAAATTAGACAAACAAACAAAAAAAAATGCTGTGTGTTGTCACAAACAGGTCCCGACTCGGCAAACGCAAAGGCCAAGGCCTTGGCACTGATTTTCTGTCGGAACCTATTCGTGACATCACGAACGCAGAGTGGCACAATAATATAACCGCTCGATTGTTTTATAGCGCTACAGTCACTTTTTTGTTTTCATCGATCATCGGAACTAACGCTACAGTCACATTTTTTGTTTTCATCGATCATCGGAACTAACGCTACAGTCACATTTTTTGTTTTCATTGATCATCGGACCAGTGACGTTAATTTTGCCACTCGATTTTGAACATTATTGACCTCAATAATCATTCAAATCTAAGCGTGTTTATATGATTATTTTGCTTCGAAACCCACAACATAAACACTTGAAATATGTGCCGTACCTATTTAGCTCCATAAATCACCAGTTTGTTTATCTAAGCGCACAATGAAGTGGTCATAAAAACTGTTTGTTTACGCAAAGTCGGCGCGGCCAGATGTGTCGCGTAGACCTTCTTTTTTTGTGGGTTGACAATCAGATACCTGTGATCTCAGCGTGTACACAATAAATCACCAGTTTGCGGCCAGATGTGTCGCATCGGCCATTTTTTTTTGGGTTATCAGTTTGGTCCTGCGGTCTTCAGCGCGTGGACAACCGAGCGGTTATACACAAAACATAATAATTAAACGAACATACTTAGAAATAAAACAATAAAATTTACAGTAAAAAAAAATGACTTCAGAAATGCCACTTTATAGAGGAAACTTCAAGAAAGTCATCCGTCATTCGGCTTGGGAAGGATCGTTAGTGGCAAATATCTGCAAAACCATAACGGCCATCTCCAAACCGCCCAAAACGCCATAATGCCATTCCGAACTTAGCCTTCGACAGTCTCATTGACGGGTGAAATGACAGCTAGCTAGTTCCTGTGTGGTATTTGGCATGGCATGCCACGTAACAATAACAAAGGTACAGAACACACGTCACGTGATCATCATAACCAAAACACGTGATCTGACAATTAAAATACAATAGAAATAACGATAATAATAACTTTTACACATGAATAATAATACCTTTCTATTTGATCTAGTGACTAGCCGACGAGTAAGACTTAAAATAGCATACGCTATTCCGCGATACTTTACAGCTTAATGTACATTCACTACATGCAATCAAAACAAAGAGAAGAAACAGAAGCAAAAATGAAAGCGTTATTAAACCACCATTGCAGAGGCTCATTAACAGTTCCAAATTTCGGTATATTATTGGATACATTTTGGTCCATCCCGCTCGACCATATAAACTGAGATACGTTGTGGATAGTACGCTTACGGAGCTTTTGTCTCCTATATTTTATACTGCTCACCCCCGGGGATACGCGGGCGACACGGGGCCGCGTTGCTCTGTGCACACCGCTATGGAGTGAAACTTCTTGCCGGAATCTGAGTATCCCGATATTTCTAACCTGGCAGTCTTCATGTCGCGTGATTAGATTACTAAACTTCTAGACAAGCGCGCAAGTTCATCACAATTTCAAGTCATTCGGGTGTTAAACTAAGTCTGCCAATCATTGCAATGTACAATATGCAATATATCATTCCATAAATGAAATTAGAAAAAATAAGCATGATAATATACAATTCGTGAAATGAATTTGAAGTAGGTATGTGATTTTGCGGCACTTAACAGATCTGTGTGGTGGTATTAGCGGTATTATGCGGTATTCATTGTTATTATTACTATAAGTGGTGGTGATTCAATTACACACAAATTTAACGATCTAACGAATTGGTCAACAAAGTTTACTTACTACAGCTGAGTAACATGGAAAAGTTCTAAAAATAACTTACTGAGAGGACCCAAAACTCTGATACTGAAAGTTGCCACTCTGTCTTGCGCAACTTCGTTCCACTGCTGAGGTAGGAGTCCTTGCTGGTCACTTTTCACTTATCCTTCGCCTATTACTGAAACGCCCGACCAACCAACGGCAGTTCTACCACGACTGAAACGGGACCATCCCAGGTAAGCTCGCTTCACTGCCTGATTCTTACCAATTCTCTCTTTGACAATATTGGAAAAGTGCTACAATTTGAAAATTTCACACAAAGAAAAAGTCTCCTGGATCTAGTTATATTAATAACTAATGCATCAAATGATAGCTTTTAAAACACAAGTTCAAGAAGCAGTTATGACGAGATACTCAGTAGTATTTCCAAGTAAAACAGAGGTACACTCAGGTACGACACAAGTATCCATTGTTACCGTTCATAGCTAAGTATAACTTTAAATTGAATCCGCTCAAGTTGGGAGGAAGTAGAAAATACTCGTATTAGAGAATTTGTTAAACGTGTTTTGACAGATTGAACTTTTTTTTTCTTTTTTTTTATTACTGACTAGGCAATCTTAATTAATTAATTAATTAATTAATTATTCAAACTTCATAAAATTATCTTCAACGAAAAGTTTTGAATAAGATTTCTCGATCGTTTTCCACCGTCAGCAGCAAATAAAGATATGGATATTATTAATGTTAATTTTAAATTATAAATTTAAAATATCATATCTACGAAGTTTGTTTAATATTAGCATTTATAGATAGTTGGTAGACAGAAAGTAATATTACTTGACAGTGTCTGATGGCTTTGGCAACAAAATCAGACATAATTTCCCATAAAAATTGGGTGCTAATGTATTTATAATGTTTACTAAATACATAAAATGTTTAATATTTAAATTTGTCGTGTTTGCCTTGATGGCTCTCTTCAAGTAAGCATTAATCTGACACAAGTGTGCAAAAACACTTCAAGAAACCAACCAAATCTTTAGTACAAAGCTGGTGGTCTTCTCGCAGGCAAAAACTATACAGTTACATAAACAAAGAAAAATTTACATTATTAGAGCTATTTTCAAAGAAAATACTGAATATCAGAAAAGTGCGAGGCCAGGGTGAGTCAGGCGTTTAGTAGATTGAGTTAAATGGGGTCGCTTTACAAGATCTACAGTTCTACACACGCCTGGGTTACAAGAATAAGCTTGTTTCAGATTAAGACTACATTTATATACCGTCTAGACACGTTAATAGAACGGGAGGCAAATTTACTTAGATACAATGTAAAAAGATATAATAAATCAAATTTGCTTGGATTTTATTAAGCTTTTTTCAAAGATATATATTTTAAGAGTATTCAGCTTCATGACTATTAATTATTTTAATTTCACGCTCTTTTGAATGCAGTATTTAAAACTAAAACGGTAAGGAAAAATGATTGTATCAACAGAAAAAAATCGACCCACATTTGACGGAGATATCGCGTCATAAGTGGGTGAAAGTTAATAAAATTAAGTCATCCCCTTATATTCCGCCCTTAGAGGGGAAATATTTTCGTGAAATTTAAATGGGACTACCTCTGAGGCATAAACTATCTATTAAAAAATAAAAAAAAAAATTGACTGCGATCCACAATAAAATTGCCGGAGATATCGCGTAACATACGTACAAAAAAGAACATACGGAGAATATAGGAGTCGGAGTTGAGAAAATCCTCTTAAAGTCGGTAGAAAATGGTGTCAGATGGTCTCGGTGGTATAGAGAAACAAAATCTAGCGCGCGCATTCTAAATACGTTGTACTTAGCAAAAGTTGGGTTCGTAAAAGCAATATATGGCCAAAACCAGTATCCGCGTAGTTGAATTTTTTACGATGTGCAATTAAATTGTTTTCACTGCAGCTCCCTTCATGTTTCATCACAGCCATTCAAAACTTATATCACTTCATAACGCTGCCATGTGCCAGACGTAAAAAGTTGTGCTTATGAAAAAGCGAACTAAATTACTCGCTCGATCTCTGAGCGGAACATTATTCAACTGCATCCTATGCAAATGTTTTGAACATATATTTGGAGGCAGTGATAAAATTACAGTTTTATCCGTAAGTTGTATATTGGTCGGGTCAGAGCCGGCCTAGTTGGTCGTCCGGGGCGGTAAAGTGGCCGCGTGCCGTGCTCATTCGGCGCGGGCGCTCACAGCTTGTACTTTATAGTAAAAACTTTCCAAAATAATTAGTCTAAATAGTACCCCAGTAAGCAAATCACATAAATAGGTCGTGTAGTTTATGAAAAAACTGGGTGGGGCTGTGTCGGAGCGCACGGCCGTTTGTTTTCGTGAAACATCTACGCCACATACAATTTGATCCAGTCTTGGAACCCTCTCGTTCACTCGGTGCTGGAGTTTAGGTACCGTTGTGCCTCCAGAACTTTTTCTTTCCAAAAATGTGCCTAATCATCATTATAGTACTGATTTTCAGGGCGTTGCAGCCACTTTTGTGATCTTTACTTGTTTTCGACCACATTTTTTAAATTTACCTAGTCTTATGAAGACTTTTTGTAAACTTTTTTACATTGAATCGCATATTCTCAACAAGATCTTTACAACAACACCTGATGTTATGCTCAGGTGGCTATCATCATCAGACTGAATACAGCTTTTTCTGAGACATAGGGAAAGAGAGTGAAAGATAAAATGGGACATAGCCCACCACGCTGCACTGTTGGTAGATATCACATTTCTTAGAATTTTTAAGTCTTGGACGTGCAAATTTTTACAAAACATCCCAAAAAAATGAATGTAATGTTTTAGGATTCATGTACGTTTGTATGTATGTATTTATATATGTATGTATTTATGTGTATATGTATGTATTTGAGTTCTTCATTCCACTATAACTTTAAAATTCATGAACAGATTTTGATGTATGGGGTATCGTTAGAATTCACCCCGAGTAACATTAGGCTATGTTATTATTTTTTTAATTAAATATGGCGGCATTACGGCTCCATACTGCTCAAATACTTTTTTTTAATGAAAATAACATTGCTACCCTGCCAAAAACGAACTAAAAAGTCAAAAACAAGAGATAGATAAAATTGACATTGAAGTCAGGGGACCTACGAGTAAACAGAACGGTCCCCAGGCAGTAATGACAATATTTATCTCATATCTTTGAATTTTTAGTTCGTCGTGTTTTTTATTGTTTTTGTTACCCGACTGAGGGTTAAGTGTTTGGGTTGTATATATGTAAGTATGTATATTTGTATGTTTCTTATGCGCGTCTTACAGCCTAATCGGCTTGATAGATTTTGATCAATAAGGTATCATTGGATTCGTCTTGATCACGAGAGGGCTATAGGGTATATAAAGTGTCAAGAAAACTAATATGGCGGCTAACAGCTGCCATATTATATTTCCGACGGTTTTTTTTTTATCAAAACCTATCGAGTCCAGTATCAAAATACAAGGTCTTTAACTTTTCGACGGCCACCGCTTCGCTGCCGGCTTAAAAGCCAAAATGGCCCACGAGGAGTTAAAAGACTATTTCAAAAATATATAATTCTTATTACTAAACAGTAGCAATTTTCTTTTGATTACTCTATAGTCAAATGTTGCAGTTGCAGCTATTAAATTAAAGTAATATATGTTAGTAAAAACGAAACATTAAATTTATATAAATACTAGCTTCGCCGAATGCCAATGGCGAATACATCACTCACCTTTGATTTGCCGATGATATAGTCATCATGGCAGAAACTCTGGAAGACCTAAGCACAATGCTCAGTGACCTCAATATTGTTTCCCAACAGGTGGGTCTTAAAATGAACATGGGTAAGACGAACATCATGTCAAATGCCCATGTCGTACCCATGCTGGTTTATGTTGGGAACGATATGATCGAAGCTGTTGATCACTATGTCTACTTAGGTCAGACGATCAATATATATCCAACTTCCAGAGATAGATCCAACTTCGATAAAGAGGTCAACAGACGAATTCAACTTGGATGGCAGCGTTCGGGAAATTACGCCATCTTCTCGTCGCAGATACCGCAGAGCCTCAAGACGAAAGTTTATAATCAGTGCGTGTGGCCAATGATGACATACGGTACTGAGACGTAGTCGCTAAATATTGGTCTCATACACAAGCTCAGAATTGCGCAGCGTGCAATGGGAGAGCTATGCTCGGTGTTTCACTACGTGATAGAATCCGAAATGAGGAAATCCGTAGAAGAACCAAGGTTACTAACATAGCTTTCAGAGTTTGCTAGTTGAAGTGGCAATGGGCAGGCCATACATGTTTACGGGATAAAAAGTAGCCTATGTGTTAATCCAGGTTATACTACTTCCGTATCAAACTTCATCTAAATCCGTTCAGCCGTTTAAGCGTGAAGAAGAAACAAACACACACACGCACCCACAACACCCTTACCCTTTACATACATACAAACTTTTTTGTGGGCGGTTAGCTCGTATTCAATAATTTTGATCGCAGTCAGGTTTTATTTTATTAATATTAATTTTACTTGTTAAATTATTTATTTTTATTTCACGGTGTTTTCTCTTTTACCGTTTTTACGCGATGTGTATCGAAATACGCACATTGCTTATCAAATATGACGCAAGTAATCACGGCTACATGCGATCCCTTTTCATTGAACAGTTAAAACTAACAAAGAAAACTAAGGTTGAACAGCGTGAAAAACGACAGTTTTTAGTTATTTAAACGTCAGTTCTCACCGTTAGGTGTAACTATTCAGTTAAAATATTAAGTGAAACGTGATCGTATGTAGGAGCTATAAGCCATGTTTTTAAGTTTGTAAATTGACTTATAATCCGTGCTTTAAAACCTGTCCCCAAAGATCGAAACTTTGATCGTTACCAGAGGTTTTCTAGCAGCGAGGATTTCCAACTACGAGTGGGTACTACTAGGAAAAACTACACTTAATAATGTCATCAAACACTGCACCTTGCGAACTCTGGCCAGAGCTCAGACGGAACACTCGAATCGAGATTGAGTGCGATCCGCCACAAAGCTTCGGGCTGTAACTATGTAACGTGCTATAAAGATCGAGGTACACCTGTGTCATGTATAATTATAATTATGTATAGGTATGATACAAATGTACCTCGATATTCGAAATACTTTAAAATTGTTCAGTATTCACACGTCAAATATGTCAAGAAAACACGCCATTCTTCTTCGACAACGCATCCAGTTTCGTTCATCTTTAGAATAGAACATAGGTATCGGAAAAAATAGTTTTATTGTATGCTCCTGTAAATTTTGAAATTCGTCCATCTTGCAATTTGTGTACATTCGTGTTTTTTTTTCGCCTTGATATTACTTTATTTCATGCCGTTTATTAATAATAATTAGACTAAGGCAGGGCAGGGCATCAACATAAACGGCGAGTACATCTCACACTTGAGATTTGCAGAGGACATCGTTGTAATGTCTGAATTGTTGCAGGATTTGCAGTGTATGTTGGATAGCCTAGCTGAAGCTTCCAAGAAAATCAGTCTCGGAATGAACTTAGATAAAACCAAGATCATACTGAATGAGCACGGTCCTCTGTTACCGATTACAGTTTACGGTACTTCTCTCGAGATTGTTCAACACACGTTTACATAGAGAAAATCTTACAACTGGGCCGGAACAATTTCGAGAAAGAAGAGAGAGAGCCAATAGAAGAATTCTGTTGGGTTGGGCAGCATTCAGGAAGCTGCGTCAGGTCTTCTCGTTGCCTATCCCTCAGTGCCTAAAGTCAAAGGTATTCAATCAGTGCGTCCTACCAGTAATGATTTACGTAGCTGAGACATAGACACGGTACGGCTGGTCCACAAACTTAAAGCCGCTCAGCAGGCTTTGGAGAGATCTATGCTTGGAGTTTCTCTAAGGGATCGAATTCGAAATGAGGTGATACGGCAGAGAACCAAGGTTACTGACATAGCTCTGAGAATTAGTAAGCAAAAGTGGCAGTTGGCTGGCCATATTATCCACAGAACTGATAACTGTTGGGGTAAACGTGTTCTCGAGTGGAGACCGCGAATTGGAAAAAGTAGTGAAGGATCACCGGCTAGATGGAACGACGATCTGCGCAAGATTGCTGGCAGAAAGTGGTTGCAAAGAGCCGAAGATCAGGTCAAATGGCGTGCCTTGGGAGAGGCTTATGTCCAGCAGTGAACACGGGCTGATGATGTTGATGATTCATTCATCATCATCATCAGCATATATCTGTCCACAGCTGGACGTAGGCCTCTCCTAATGCACGCCACTGAGCTCAGTCTTCAGCTCTCCTCATGATGATTCATTGAATTCGTGCAAATAACATTGTCAAAATAGGCTACCCGCCTCTCGCCAAAGCCATCGTGGCCCGCGACAAGCAGCGGACTACAATTTCCATACATTTTCAAAGAGTTCCGCACATAGTCCTCTAGTGGCGATCACGCGCTACATCTGTCGTCGCCACTCGCTTCTGCAGCCACTACTGGATAGGTAGAAGATACCAACATTGCCCTTGAATTAAGCAGACGAAAATTGGTCACTAAAATTAATGTCGTAGCCAACGATCACGTGCATCAAACACCTACACCAGCGTATGTCGAAACGACCACTTATGCCTGTTGTTTGCATCAACCTCGTTTTGACGTCTAGATGCTTGAAGTGCAATCACAATTAATAATTTTGAAATGTGTATATGAAATGTTTTGCATGCACTGTGTTCACAACTTTAGTTTTTCTGTCTTGCAGAATTTAATACTGTAACATGGTTATGTTGCAGTCTTAAAATACGACCAGGGAGGGGTTCTGGTTGTAAATTTAACATCACTTACTAAAAATGCAGCAGAAATTCGTGCAGCTTGCGCAAATAATTAACCCAAACAGGAAAAACTTGAAATTGAGAATCATTTAAAATCTACATGAAAAGTACTTGCTATTCCAGGACAAAACTATCATTATACCAACATTTGATAGGAATTTCATTCAGCCGTCAAAAAGTTTTTTTTTTATTGCTCGGCTTCTAATCATCGGATTGAGATACCAAATATCCCAGTTTTTAAGTATAACTGTAAGCTATTCAACAAACCCACATCGCAATCAATTTAATAGTTTGACGTGATGCGTGAACAAACAAACAAACAGACAGACAATATTATTAAAAATGTTATACTTTTCTTCAGCTTATTACCATTTTTTCGTACATAACAAGCCCCGTGACAAGCAATCAAATAACAAAAGAATCGTATGATTGTGTATTTCAGACTCAGCACCTATGACACAAATACACATGAGATACAACAAATATTATATAATACATTGTAAAAAGCTGTTCTTTTTCGAAGTAGTGTCATTTATCGTGGAATGTACCAAATTGACTAAACCAGTACTACCTAGACGAATCTAATGCTGGCCGAATAAAAATAATAAATATTATTTTGTTTACAGTTTTAACGGCTTAGCTTTAAAACGTTTTTCGCATCAAACTTAATTTACCCATAGAGATAATTTGAGTTAAAACCAGCCGGATCCACGAGAAAGTACGAGTAGCATTAGCAACAAGGTATTTATATTCTCCTTAATATTTAACTGGCATGTGATACAAATACTGTCCAACTTCAGAGCTTCTT
Organism: Alsophila aescularia; assembly: GCA_946251855.1. Lineage (NCBI taxonomy): Eukaryota > Metazoa > Arthropoda > Insecta > Lepidoptera > Geometridae > Alsophila > Alsophila aescularia. The sequence continues at coordinate 58,662,744 of OX276378.1, read as the reverse complement.
TTTTGTTTATTTTCTCTTTATTTATTTTTAGTATATTTGTTGTCAATTAATTAAATATTCCCCTCTAACCGTTCCCTCTAACCATAATAATTTTTCGTAAAGATTGATAATTGTCTGCATAAAGAAACCCACCGACGCAGCAACCGGCGTGCGAAAAATCAATTCACCTCTTTTCACACATGCTCCTGGTTGCCTTGCCTTTGCCGCCGGTGCCATGCCGGTGCTAGCCAATCGCCATCCGTTTTTAATAATTAATGATTTTGCATGGGTGGATTACGTGTTATGTAAACACGCAACTTAAAATAAGAGTAAAAAGAGTTACATATAGATATACCTATTATGTCATTATTATGTGCTATAATATATATATCACAGGAAGTCTTTGGATGGAGGTGGCACAATATCGCTCGTCATGGCGCTCTTTGGGTGAGGCCCTATGTTCAGCAATGGACTTCTAAAGGCTGACATGATGATGATGATGATGATGATGATGATGATAAATATATATATGATAGGGGTGGTTACACAAATGAAAACACCTGCTAGATATATTTAAATAATACCTATATGTAAAAAGAAAGTTACGCAATACGCTCTGTGGTTACTTGACACTCCAAAACTGTAGGTAAACATCTGGAACGTCACAATAATTTTAATAAATAAATATTTGAAACTGCATCAGAATTTAACATACATATAGGCAAAAATGAATTAAATATTAATGATGAACTCCTTTTTCAAGAAGCGCCCATCCAGGAAATGGACGTGGCTGCACCCCGGCGGTCATAAGCACGAGAAAGATTTAATTTTGACGACCAATAAGCATATATTCAATGATTCTCTGTGATCAACAGGGTTAAGAACGGCAGTGATCACCGCATGGTAAGAGGCTCATTGAATATCAAAGTAAAGCTGGAGAGGTCTCGTTTGATGAGATATATATATACATCGCATATACGCTTCGCCCAAGTCCTGCCTAAATCCAAAATCCCGAGAGCTTTCAATTGGAGCTCCAAAATAGCTTCCAAATCCTTACCGAATGCGATACGGTGGACGAACTAAACAACGGGCTGGTGGAAATTGTTGACGCGGTTGGGTCGGAGTTCTTAAAAACCCCCCGCAAAAAAAGAACACAGAAACTCTCTGAGTATACACTCAAACTTATGGCAGAACGAGGCGAGATGAGGCTGCAGTCTTCAGTGGATATGTCGAGTTACAGCTTGCTTAATAAACAGATCTCCAACTCAATGCTACACGATTTGCGTTCCTATAATACTACTTGTATTAAGAACACAATAGAGCGGAACAAGGGCTCCAAAGTGTTCGCAAGAGATCTGTCTATGGGGCAAAGCCTGTTGACGAAGCTGAAAACCGACAATGGCAACATCTTTTCGTCGAAGACATAGATTTTAAGTGAGCTCGAGAAGTTCTATGGACAATTATACACCTCATAGTGTAGTCCTCCTAGCACGACTAGCAATGCAAGAGCCCGTTTGACCCGACATTATACCGAAGATATCCCGGACGTCAGCCTATACGAGATCAGAATGGCTCTCAAAAAGCTTAAGAGCAACAAGGCACCAGGGGAGGGCGGAATAACGACAGAGCAACTGAAAGCGGGTGGAACACCGGTACTTAAAGTCTTTCAGAAGCTGTTTAACTCCGTCATCCTCGAGGGTACGTAGTGGTTTTGTTCTTTAAGAAAGGTGATAAAACCCTCTTGAAGTATTATAGGCCTATTTAGCTGCTGAGCCACGTGTCCGTGGATGGAGGTGGCACAAAATCGCCCGTCATGGCGTTCTTTGAGGGAGTCCTATGTTCAGCAGTGGACTTCTAAAGGCTGACAAGATGATGATGATGATGATAGGCAAAAATAGTGTGGGTATTTATTTGAAATAAATAGACACATTAAACATCATGGCAAAAGATTAATTATATTGATTTACCAATTCAACAATCCTTATTAAACTCAAGTAACTCAAACAAGTTATCCTGAAGTAGGGTGTACTTATATACCAGATGCAATGGAAAGAAACTAAGTTCTTAGTGCTAAATGGCGAACAAAAAACTTTGGTGTGGAGAACTTTGCCTAGGAGTTTACACCCTCTATGTGTTTGTGGAACACCGCTCGAGCAACTACCTGCTACCATGTTAGGTACCTACTGAAGTTTTAAATGTCTTGATAAATATAAGTAGTACATAATATAATAGTTTTTTTTTTTCAAAATGTACATAGATAATACACAATTTTAATAGCATTGTGTAGTAAATCAATGTCGACATTCTTGATCGTAATTCTTTTCTTTTTGTATTCTAGTTAGTGCTGCTTGTCAGGGCCTACGGCCTTGACATATATAACAAGGCTACCAATTGCTTAATAATAACGAAAACAATTGATTAGTTGTTAATGCAAGTCTCTACAACCGAGGTACTGGGCAAAATTATTTATTATCTATTAGTTATAATCGTGGGCGCCAGGAGATGGGAAGGGGCAAAGAGATGCATTGTGGCTTTACACGTTATATACCTAACTTATGTAATAATGATTAGCTTGTGGAAAAAGTAATTGAATGAATAAAAAACTTGAGGTCTGGGTTATTGTCCAAAATGGATGAACTAATTGAAAATTGATATAACCCTTTCATTCCCTTTCCTTGTGAACACTGAACATGCACAGATCGTTCAGCATCGTATATAATTTAATTTTCTAAAATGATAGAAAACTGCTTTGATCGCGCATATTAGTTGTTTTAATTAAAATATTTATTATGATTTGAAATTATATTTTATTTTTACTCTGACATAAATATATTAGCGTGTAATGTATGCACCCCACGTGCATACATTACACGCGAATATATTAAAATAATTAAAATAATCCTGCCTTCGCCCAATGTGATTATGGGCAAAGAGAATACAATCAAGATAACTATCTTCATGGTACCAATTTTTTTTTAAGTTTATGCGATAATGTTAAAAAGATCCTCTGACGGTATTAGTCAAACATGTTGAATTACACTTAATGGCGTAAAAGTACAATGAGGTTGATTTAAATAAGAGTTACTACTTCTCTCTACTTTGGCTATTATCTAGTTAGTCACGTTCCACATTTTTACTTACTACAACTTGGACTATTTGAGGAAGCGCGTCAGAAGTCACTTGCATGCAATCAGTTACGTACATTGATAAGATCTTACATCTTAAAGCGACTTTGAATTACCACGTCTTGGCAAACGTAGTGTAGGGCACATACCAGGCAGGTGGAGTGACGAGACGTGAGAAAGGCGGCCGGCAGAAACTGGATGAGAAGAGCCGAAGACCGGGCTTTGTAGCGTTCATTGGAAGGGGTCATGTCCAGCAGTGGGTGAATACAGGCTGATGATGATGATGATGATGATGACTCTGAATGCGCAAGTTAACCATGGTTTACTATATTTTGGGTTTTACTTTTTCAATCTGTATTGTTCCTTAATAAAGTAGCCTCAAAGTGTCCCCACTAAATATTTCACTGCTAGTTTATGATTTGAAAACACCATCATTTATCATCTAATGATGATGATAAATGAAATATCATTCTAACAGCCCATTTCATATCTCCCTAGAGGAAAACAGAAAATTTGCATATTTTATACTTTGTCTATAAAAAAAAAAGATACACAATATACCGAAAAATATAACCATCCTTAAAAAACTGATAATTGAAATGGTTACTTTTATGAACAATATCGCTCGTAAAACTGACATAATAAAGTATCTTAGACTTTTATTGCCACCATGAGAAGATGAAAAATTTGTGAAAAAATATTGCATCTTGAAGAAAATGGTCTCGTGAGCATCTGAAACAATTCCGATATTGAGAATAGAATTCAGGGTTTACTGAGAATATTAGGTGAGAATTGATTTTTTCAACCCCTATATTCGAAAAACGCTGATTGGTTCCTCGAAAAGTGAGAGCAAAGTAAGTCTTTACTGTTCAAGACTTTTAGTAATGAGTTTTGAATTTGTAACGTGAAATTTATTCATTGAGTCGCGTGGAGCTCTGTCCTTATTTGAAAAATGAATCATGTGAATACGGAGAGGAGGAAAAAATGAAACGCGCGTCAATTACGATATCATCGACACGGAGACAAGGAATATGGACAGTGCAAAATATATTTTATTTCTTCTTTTTTCGGAAACATGCACCTATTTTCAAGAATCACCCAAATGTAAGCAACCTTCACACGTTGGCGGCCAGTACCAATAATGATATACAAATTGAGATATTATTATACACAAAATTTAGAACTCTCTGAAGAGACTGTCTGAATGACGTAAATCAAAGAAGTACAAAGTGAATATAAATATATAATTAAGTATAAGTAATTGCCTAGTTTATTTTAAGTTGATTATTTTTAGTCTATTTAAAACCCATAAAAAAGTATCCCAAAGCACCTTTTATTTATTTTTCTCATAGAGGGGGATGAAAAGTAGAGTGTGTTATTGGGACGCAAAATTAATGCGTTCCTATGAATACCTCGCTGCGCTTCGGATCCTTCACTTCGCCAGGCCTGTCGCACTCCGCAACTAGCTGCACCCCACAGCTTTGTCTTCGTGCAAAATGCTCTCTATTTTACCATTTAAACGTCATGTTTTTCATTCTTAAGGTTTTTCATTTAGTTATGGCTTTATTTTGGCGTTTTATCAATGACTACTAGTTCCAGTATTCTTTTGAAGCATATGAGTAGGTAATTTTATAGAAATATCCCTAAAATGCTTCAAGAAAATATGTAAAGAAATATCAGTAGATATTTTAAGATTTCAAGTATGATATCAATTCTGTGAATTTGTGTCCTGTGTTGATAACACAGGACACAAATTCACATATATTTTTTTGTGTTTTTACCTTAACTTATTATATTTAGCACTATACTAACTGACATACATTAACTATAATCAGTGTTTCAAATTATTTAATCAATAAAGCATTCATTTGAACAAGGTAACACATCATTAATCCACCAGATTTCATGAAATAAAAATATTAGATAAGCGTTTATAGAACAAGAGGCAGATGACGATAGGAAAACGCTTAAATAGCAAGTACATAAAAATCATCAAAGTAATCACAAATGTCTTGCCAACAAACGAACTTTTCAATTTTTTATTTAGCCTTTGTTTCTCGGGATGACGTAAGGATTCTAAGGTTACCCATACATCCAAATCTGTTCAGGCACTTAAAAGTGGAACAAAGAAATTCACATACATACATACAAATATACATACATGGTTCTCTATCGATGCGCATAAAATATAATGTAATAATTAGTGTGGCATAATTTAATTACAAAAACAACATAACTGACGATTTTTAAAATATTTTATTGTTGGCATCACTGTGTTCGTGTTTGAACAGACTATCGAATGGTACACGAGATATTTTGCAAAAACAACATATCTCCCAGATATTTAGACTTAAAATTCAGGCGAGTTTACAAGAACAGCACAACTACTAAAACATTTTACAAAAACTACTTAACTTTTTGCACATGTGTAGTTTTTGTAAAAATTACTGTCGATGTCAATCAAGCTTGCCAATATACAAAGCAACAGTCGTTATTTTGTTTTTGGTTTTGCACGCGGTAAAATAACTTAATATAAAGTTATTGGTATTTCTGGAACAAAAAGGAAAATAAAACGCAAAGACAAGAAGGAAAATGTTGTTAAAATAAAAATAAGCTTTGAGCACATCAATCACAAATATAAGCTGACTTCGGGTATAGTGGAAGGGAAAATCACACTTCCACTAAAACTGCATAAAATAAATGTGTTAAAAAGTAAACTGGTCCATTTCTTGTCAAGTCCTGCAAGTCAATTTATATGTAAACTTTCTGAGTTTTTTAAGTTCACTTACAGGTTCGGGCATTGATGTGGACAACGAGGAAAATAGCAGTGGCACAGAAGATAGTTGTACAGGAGATAAACAGGAAATGATTTAAATTAAATAAATAATCGTGTTTAATTTCTTATAAATACTACAGATTATATCCAACATACTAAGTTATTTTTTTACAAAAACCACGTAACTGACAAAATTTTGCAAAAACTGTTTACCTGTTAAATCTATTTTACGAATTAGTTTGCTAATTACAGATCTTGATTTGAAAGATATTGTATAATTATAAACCAATAGACCACTTCTCATCTTGTCTGTGAGAAAAACACTGACTTACATAAATGTATTAAAAGAAATTAAGATTGTTCAATGCAATTCAGACATTTTGTTTACGTAAATAACCCTTCAATTTTACTTATCCTAATAATGTTCTAGAATAACACTACAGAATAACATTACGTATAAATGTTTAGACGTAATCGTGTTTACCATATCTAAAGTTAGCATAACGATAAACAAGCATATTATTTAGGCTGGATTCGACCAAACATGAAGTTACACGAGTGTAACTAACCGTAGCATAATTTTAATCTTTGGACTTACTCTCAGATAAAATCATTTGCGTTTTTCCACCGCAAACGTAGAGTTGCCAATACTGGGTACTGTAACTCTAGGATTAATTAATGAATCATGCTAGCCAACTAAAATCGAAAGACAATTGTTTCTCAAGCGCAAAGTAAGATTTTATGTCAACTTAATTTTACAGGATTATAATAAGTCGTACGTAGTTTGTTTCACTATTACCTAGCTATAGAATTAAAACTTTGATTAATGGGAGAGTAGAGAGACATATTATTATGGCGGCTCTATGGATAGGCTCTGCCGTACTTTTGTTTGTGCCGATTCAAAGCACCCCACCGAGCGTCCAATAGTACAAATACATTAGTTCCGTGGACGCTCACTACTGCCAAAGTACTGCTATCAGCGCCAACAGTACCAAAATAGCGGTAATTAAATGCTCTAATTGTGACGTTCGTCAACAACCTGTGTAGAGTATGTGCAGTTGTCTATGTGCATAGGGCAGTTATTTGAGACACCTTTAATATGGGTAGGTATGTATTATATTATTTTAGGCACTTTGTGTTTGAATAAAGTAGGTCCAGTCGCTTCCTTGGACAATCGAAACTTATGGCAAAATCATGGTCATCATAGTTATCGAAGTAATTATTCTTTTCTCTTATCCATTGTGGACGCCTTGGAATGTATTCTTCATCACTGTTGTCAGATTCTTCAATTTCGTAAACGTTGCATTATTTTAAAATTAAGTCACTGTCACACCCAACATAAAATTAGAAAGCCACTAAGTACTTTCGGTTCGGCACAAAATGACACGGAACAGCTGTTCATTCGCCGCGACTAATATAGATAGATAGATAGATAGATAACTTTTTTTATAGAACTCTTTACTCCGCCAAAATCGGCCGTGTAAATATTCGCGTAAAGCTACCTTATTCTTAGGTTAGTAGTTGGTAAAATGCAAAATCAGCTTACTATTAGAATAAGCAGTAGTTACTCTCGAGTATAAACTTAATCCAGTTTGGTTGAATCCACCCAAATTTGGTCGAATTCACCCGATGATTAGCATAACTGCTGCACCTTAACCTACTGTCACAGTATAGTATCTAGAATATATTACTTATATAAAACAAACATTGTTCGCGGATTACGGGTGGCCCAAGGGCTACACCGCCGCACCTTAACCTACTGTCACTGTATGTACATAGTATATTTATGCGACTTTAATCCTAAATAATAAACCCTAAAAGACCTACTTACATGATGCCTACTTTAACAGTATGCCAAATACTGTTTGTATAAAATTAATATTATGTCATTAAAACTTATGCCTAACTCATTATACTTACCAAAATAAATTATTTAAAAAAAAGTTATGCAAAACAAAGGGATACCTACACAATACATGAACCCTAAAAACATGACGCTCCTTTTAAGGGCAGTCGTGCAAAAATAAGATGTCCAGTTCAGTCGTCGCTGCCCGGTCGGAAATGTAGATTTCAAATTACTATAATTAGAAAATAAATATGCTAGGTCATTTTGAAATCAACTTATTTTTATCCTATTGTATGTAAATCGCCCTATTCTAAAAAGTATTAACATAGTGGAGTTGATAAACTAGGGCGTTATTTAGCGGAAATCTAAATTCTACATGAACAAATTACAAATTAATATAACCCCTGACCCTCCCACCCTATTACAGCTAAGAAGCATTTGGATCACATTAAAATCTATTCATCCGTTTGGGAGCTTCTCACCCCCATTCCCCCCCCCCCTAAGCTAAGAACCGTTTACTTCAGCTTTGAAACATAAAAATCGCAGCTAAATAGGTCCATTCGTTTGGAAAATACGATTGTCACCCCCCTTTTTTCAATTTCCCCTCCCCCCTTACATAACTAAGAACCATCGCGATAGATAAAATCGATCCATTCGTTTGGGAGCTACGATCCTCTCCCTCATAACCCCCCCATTATAGCAAAAAAAAATCTTGTTTAACTCAGCTTTGAAACATAAAAACCGCAGCTAAATTGATCCATTCGTTTCAATGATACGATTCTCACTCCCTTTTCTAGACTCATATAGCTAAGAACCATCTCAATCACATCAGTTTTCAAACTTAAAAAACCGCATCAAAATTGGTCCATTCGTTTGGGAGCTACTATCCTCTCCCTCATACCGACCCCCCCCCCCCCCCCCCTAGATAAAGCCAATCTTGTTTAACTCAGCCTTCCCTCCGTAGGCGCCCCCGCAATTTTCTGAGCGACCCAGACGATGACATCACTACTGCACTGCAGGCAGCGATGGAATCGTCTAGCCACCCCTCAAACAACACACGTAGAAACAGACACCGACCCCGCCGGCGGGGTCGTTGAACCCATACTTAGTCATTATTATTATTCTTCTTTGAGTTTCTTGCCATTTCTTCTCAAAGATGTATTCCGAAATGGTGGTCAGTTATTAAATCACTTATGAGGCTCCTAGCCATAGTTCAGAGCCCCCTGGATCGCTATTAATCATTAATACCGATCCAGAGGAGCTTAGTCAGATGTCCCGTAGTCTAAGCGACGGCCCAAGCCGAGGTTCGTACCCCCTGGGTGCCCTTGAACAAGTCGCTAAAATTTAACTTTGGCGTGCGCCTTCTACGTCACGTATTGCGGCGGAGTGCCTTTGCAAAGGTGCGCTGTAGAGGCCGTTAGAGGCCAACAGCAAGTAGTCCTTCCTATAAAAAAAAAGAAAAAAAAAAGTTTAACTCAGCTTTGAAACATAAAAACCGCAGCTAAATTGATCCATTCGTTTCAAAGATACCGTACACCACCGGCGGGCGTTCTACACTACGTTTGCCTACATGATCTCTTAATACTATCAGCTTGGTAGCTACCACAACTGTCAGCTCAGGTGCCAGTACAAGCACCGGTTTACTCGTAGCTGCCAGGATGATTAGCCTTCTACTTTGCATTTGGATCTAGGTTGGTTCTAACGCATCAAGAGTGCGGCTGCTTCTCCCTGAATGTTATTGCTGAGTGATAAAAATAAATAGAACTACGAAAAAATGACAAGTCTTGTCTAACACTAAGCCTCTACATTTGCCGATTTCCTTATAGTCATTTACTATGTTAAGTGCTTCGTGCTTCTTTAAACGTGCGAGTTAAAGTTAATAACCTCGTGCAGACTAATATCTATTTTTAGCAGATTTCTCAGTGCGAAATTCACTTTGACGAAAACTCGATATGAGACGCCATTTTCCGGGTACTGTTTGATTATCATAATGAAGCACCCACAAAAGAATCTTAATTAGTTATTCAATGAACCCTAGTAAGGAAAAATCATTTATTTTGTTTCATTTTAACTGGTCTTGGGAAATGCCTTTGCGCCCGTTTGCCTTTTATCGTATTTACTGAGTTAATGAGCTAAATGAGTCCAACTGAATATCACTGGGTGAGATTTCCCCTCACCTTTTGTCTGAATATAGGTGAAAGATTACATAATAGAGTAAAAAAAAGGATTGAGGCAACAGTTATTTTTTTGGCTTATGGTGATTTATGTGCGGCTTTAAAGGTGTTTTGGAAAACACATTCAAAAATCAAAATGTATATAGTAGTGCGAGCGAACTCTAGACACCAAATGCACTCGGGTAGGCTCTGTGCATTTCACAAGAAGATTGTGAATAACAACCGAACTGAAAATGCGAAATTATAATGTATATGTTGCGAGTCGTGAAATTCAGACTTTGTGGCGAGCTTTCCATACATATTTATTTTAGTTTGTTGGCGAGTATTTTGTAAACGTTCGAAAATTTGTCATAGTTTCTCTTTTTTACCCTACCCGAGTTTAACAGTCTATGTATCTATGTATGTGGTTATGTGGGTGTTCCACCATAGTTTCGCTCCTATTGGTTCGATTTTGACAAGCGAGTTATTATTCGATTCTTCTTGAGGTATAGAGTGTCATAGGCTATTTTTTTTACCCGGCTACGGCGAAGCAAATTAAGGGTTATATGTTCAAGCTTAAAACTTGGTCTGATTTTGACAAGGAATCAATCGATTCGTATTCATCGCAAGAGTAGATAGATAGCCTATTTTCCTTTACATCGATTTAGTCAGGTAAAAAATAATTGAATATTACATTATATAAATACAGACAAATCGATTGACACCTCACTTATCGAAATCGGACCAAGTATTGAATGAGTTTGAATACTTAACCCTTCTTTTGCTTCGCCGTAGTCGGGTAAAATATTGCCTATGACAATCTGTACCTGAAGACGAATTGATTGACACCTCACCTGTCAAAATCGGACCTATAAGGGCGACGCTATGGTGGAACATCCACATAACCACATACATATATAGATATATACATTCATACTTATAATGTTAACTCATTACCCTTTTCTCAAAGGTGTTTTTTTTACCCACTTCCGCTTCACTTACTTTTTACTTTCACTTTACTTTTTTTTTTTAAATCACTGCTCTGGTCTGCCAGTGCAGTGCTTTACCGAAAGAAATGAAAAATATCTCACGTTATGAGAGATTATTTCGTGTCATTTCAGGAATACACCCCACGTTGTTTAGTTTTTTGTTCAGACTTGTATAGAACGGGCACAAAGAGGGGTATCTAATGAATGATGAATGAGAGCAGAGAATTAAGCGGGATCATCCACACCAATATATTAAAGTGAAAACGTTTGTTTGTTTGTTAGGGGAGTTTTAATGCGATAACGGCTAGACAGATTTTGATGAAATTTGGAATGAAGATAGCTTATACCCTGGAATAAAACATAGAATACTTTTTATTCCGAAAAATGGTAAGTTTTCACTGAAAACTGGAAAATGTTGATTACTCATTGTAAGGCACGGTTGCCATTACAGAATGGTCTGTGGTTGCCATGGAAACGAAATAACAAGTCTGTCAAAAAACATCAAGAGCCTTGGTGCTATTACGAAGGTGCTAAACCAATTTTTGCATTGGTTTTTAATGTCCTAGAAGAAAATAGGGTGCATTTCTTCGCGATAAACAGTAGTCCGCGCGTACGAAGTCGCGGGCGGGAAAGCTAGAATTGTATTAAATTTAAACTTATAACTCATCATCATCATCATCATGACAGCCTTTAGAAGTCCACTGCTGAACATAGGTCTCCTCCAAAGACCGCCATGACGAGCGATCTTGTGCCACCTCCATCCACCGACTTCCTGCGATGGCTACAATGTCGTCGGTCCATCGTGTGGGGGGTCTCCCCACGCTTCGCTTGCTTGTTCGTGATCGCCATTCGAGAACCTTTATTCCCAACTATGTTGTTTTTTTTGTTACTATTTTTTTAACTTAATAAATTAAATACAATATTCTGAATTACAAGATACTACAGTCTCGACATTACTGCTACTTATATCTTTAAGATATCATAGATAAAAAAAAAGGATTTATGGAAAATGCTACTGAACTAATTTTGAGTTAATTAATATTAAGTACGAAAAAACACTGGACTACCCTTTCAAATAAAAAAAGGGTTCAGGTAGACGAATTATCACGGAGATATCAATGAGCATACACTCTAAAAATATAAGTACAGTGGAATTTAGAATCTCCTTCTTTTGAAAGAAAAGAATGAAAGAAAATACATTTATTCAACACACACAAAAATAAAAGATACAAATAATTAGAAAAATTAAGTAGGAACAATTGAAAAGAAAAACAAAAAAAAAAAATTTTTTTTTGGAACTTGGCTATTAATTAATGAACCATATACTTTACGAAATTCTACTGCATATAAACGACAAACTCTCTGATAACATAATAATAAACATAAACAAAACAAGCTATGAACTTATTGTTAAACTTGCCCGTTAATAACAATGATTTTATATACAAAAAGGAGGGTCAACAAAGACAACAAGCAGCTTTACCTACAACCTGACAAACTTCTGAAAGCCATCAAAAACTTTACTCGATTCAAAGGATTTATCGCCGAAAGATTTGAAAATACTGCAGCAAAAAAACGAGCACTATCAGCTGAGTCATGAATCAAGTGAGCATCCGCAGCGGACTTCCATCGACGATTATTATTCAAAACTTACGTTAATGTTAAGTTCTGCTGGAATATCCTTTTATGATGTTTAAATGTATTCAAATGCTCTATTTTTGTTGATACCCACAAAATTCTACAAGAACTCATTACATCTATTTCCAAAGGAGGATGCCAGCTTTCGGCTTCCAAGACTTTTAAATGTTAAATGCCGCGGACACGAAATCTACATACATTATTGACTATTTAAAATAATTTAATTCATTCTTATTGAAACAATAACATTCTGGAACCGTTATTAAAATAAAAACAATTAATATGAATAGAAATGACCGGAAATAGCTATGCAAGACTTTTAAAAGTTAAACGCTGTGGACACGAAATCTATCCACATTATTGACCATATAAAATAATGTAATTAATTCTAAGTAAAATAATAACTTTCGGAAACTGTTCATTTATAGTTCATTTTAATTCTTATTAAAATAATAAGAAGTAAAATGAATAGAAAAGACCGGAAATTGCTGTGAATTGATACTAATTACGAATTATAGTGTTGACACTATAACTCCTAATTAGTGCAAATAAACTATTAATAAATTGATAAACAAAATAAATTAACAAACTACAGGCCATCTTAGTTTATTCTAATAGAAATCATTTCAGTATATTATTTTATGATATTAGAAATAAAAAACAATAAACGCATTCGTCTATTTTATTGTGCTTATACGTTAATTAATTATTTGTTGTATAAACGTTTTAGTGGTTTAGGTACCAAGCTCATGACAAGAGCAGAGAAGGCCCAGGGTTCGATTCTCAGATTGAGTACCAAGTGCCTATTAGTATAGCAGGTATAGGTAGGTAATAATACTTTATAAATGATATTAAACATGATCGTAAAGTGTAGGTACCTACATATATATCAGTTTAATATAAGATTTCAATAATTATCTTGGCTATTTCATTCCCTTGACCATAAACCGTGTCATAATCTAACGAAAGTCACATATCCACAAAAGTTAACTTTATTTCCTCATAACTTATTTTTGAATAGTTCCCAGAGAAAACTAATAACACACAAAAGCTTTTAACATGATACTTTAAAAATAAAAATACTATTCAGTTGTGTCCGCGATAATTTTACACCAAGCCTAAGTCACTTTGGAGATCTGGCATAGTCCTTTCATCACGTCATTTCTCATTAGCACTTTTGTTAATATTAAATGACGTGTTTTGTTTATGTTTTGTTCGAACAAAGAGCTGGTGAAAACCTCGAACTGGTACAATACCTACGAAACCTGTTCGGAGTATTATAACCCGTGAGTGCTGTTCATTCCAATATGCATACGTAATACTTTAAATCTTGCGCCTCAAAGAGTGACAACAATTTCGCTGTGCAATGCTGCTCAAATTTCTGCGGTTATAAATTTAGTGTTGGTACAGCAATATTTCGGGCAGGCGTGGCACTAAGTTAGCAGCCTCAGAATTATAGAAAACTAGCTGCACCTCGCGGCTTCACCCGCATGGACAATATTGAAATGTATTTTTTCGATTCTAGCACTGTTCGAGCACCATATTTTTTTACATAACAAAAATAGATTATTAACGTCAAATCATGGTATTATGTCATTTCTAGCATCTTTATTCCCGAAACGGCGAAGAAACGGAAACCTACAGAAGTTGTAAGATCGCAGCAGTTAGCGGAACGGCTGACGGCTATATTCCGAGCACTAATTAAACATCGTCGTTATCGATTAAAAATGTTTCAAAGTTAATAGTAAAAGCAGTACGGAAATCCTGGAGCTTGGACGATAGTTTTATTGCTGTTTTTACCAAACTGTGCAACACAAAGGTTGCGTAATGTATAAGCCTATGTATGTATGTCTGTTACATACATACATACTTTGTGGCACTGTTACGACCATACGCGTTAAAAGATTTTGATGATTCTTATGTCAATCGATTTGTCTTAATCTTGCGTGCGTTACTACATATATAACAGTAGCCAAAATTCAATATGGCTACAACCAGATGTAAGAATACGAAAAAGAAAAGAAAAAAAAGTTGACGAACTATGTTAAGTGGGTATTATTGAATAGGTATTTGAAAATATGTTTTTGGTTTCTCTTATATAATTTTCACTTTGAATGACTATTTACGATCTTAAAAGATTTAAAATTGGTTAGCTACTATTCTCACTTGAATTTTTGTCTCATTTTAATTTTCTTCGCAATGTGTTTTGTTAACACTTCATATTATGTCTTATTAGAAAAATTACTTTCTAAAAATACTATCAGTGTTCCTATAGTTCTAAACAAAGTAAGTTTACACAGATGATCTAAGCTAAGTGGCACCTAGGTAGTATGGGAAAGGCAGTTTGGATGGTAGCCAATTGGTACACGGAATTGTAAAACTTGACCACATATTGATATATTATCGTAGATAATACTATTATTTATTCTGTGATATTATACGCTAAACAAAAAACTTTTTTAAAGTGAACAGTTATATTCCTATTCAAATCTCTAGATTCCTGTTCAATGCCCCATTTCATAGAACGCCAATGTCATAACTAATACCTAAACTATTTATTTATATTATATGCCTTAGAAGATACCGATGATACCTAATGGTACAAAATACAAACCGCAATATTACATTTATTTGATTCACTAGATTTATCCATTCAAAAGAAAGTCTCATAACTGACGCGTTCGTTCCTGTAAACAGCGGAATCCGATCGGCACCTGAGACTTCTGAGTTTCCTTCCAATATTTGATATTAACATTGCACGTTGCTACATATATGTATCGCGAAAATTACTATTATAGAATCTTTTCGAATACATTTCAAGTGATTAGTTTATCGTGCATTCCTTCTACAAATTTGATTATAGGTATATCTAAATTTTGTGTTCAGTCTCATGGGAAAATTGTTCAGTTACATATTTTATATCAAAGGTTTGCTCAATTGTCAATTGCAACGTTTGGTCCAACCACTTCGAAGTTCATTTATATATAAACAACCTTATTTTCGTGACTGTGGTTATTTTACATCGTTTGGCGTTTGCCCAGTGCACGATACTGGTGTTTACGATGCTTCGTTAACCAATAATAAAGCAGATAGAAAAGGAAGAAACATTGCAGGTTACATGGTAGATGTAGCCTGAAAGCCTGTCAAGAAAGACGTAGACGTTAGACTTGTAGGATGAAATGTCGATTTGAATATAATAAAGTAACAGATTTCCCTAGTTGGTCGCGAGTTCGGCTACAATCTCGTCAATAATGTTACAAATTTTCCACACAATCGATGTTCAGAAAGTGGTTATTTGGTAAGCGCATTGTTCATAAATTGATTTCTTGCTCGTTTCGTTCATTTTTCCAGTTTATTTTGCAACTTAATGGAAATTGATTTTTAAGTACTTTAAGTACTTAACTAAACTGAAAATCAGTATATACGAGTAAATCTTATTGCGTTACATACGTAGAAAAAAACCCAACGAAGAACCAAATAAATCGATTTACATAATATTATCAATTTAACTGTTACTTGTTGTGTGCGTGGCATTATTATTTCTGGGATTTGGGAATCAATTTGGTCGTTTATGTTTTTGAAGTGAAACGACTTTAGAATCACTTCTATACTTAAGGGGTACCACGACCTAGCAAAGTGACCGTCACGAAAAGTGTTATATTGTATCGGTTTATAACTCTGTAACTATATATAACAAGCTCCAGAGATCTCATTGGATGATATTTTTTATTATATAGTCAGCTATATAATAAAAAAAAACAGGACGGGGCAGGACGCATTGAGGCAAATCAGCAAAATTGATGTTTTTTTTATCTTTAATTTAGTATATTTCGCGATTTAGAAAGGGAAGCGTATTGATTTGGGTGTCACTCGAACTTACTCTCCAGCGAATGAGTGGGTTCCAGGGCCGAATCAAATTTTACGTGGAGTAGAAGTTTCACGACAAATAAATGGCCGTGTGCCCTGACACAGCCAAACCCAGTTCTGTATTTGAATTTCAGTAAACTGAACCGACTCTGATGTAATTAATATTGGACCAACAAATATTGTTTATAACAATAAAAGCCCGCGGGATACCAATATATTCGACTTCAGTTCAAGGTTAAAGGACTAAGACACTGCAATTAATTATAACAAATTCCTTTGGATTAATTTTAATATTTTATGAGCTCTAAGCTAAGCTAAGCCAAGCCAATCTACGTAAAAGAGATGGCAAGATGATTATTTTGTAGCGGCTTGAATTTAAAAAGCAGCAACTTTGGTTCACTCTATTTTTCTCAATGATTACGTCTGTACATTTTAATTTAATTTTTTTAATTGCTCTATTTGGATTACGGACAAGACACATAAAAAAACAAAAAAAAATGTATTCAAAGCCTCTTGAAGATGTCCAACAATATGTTTCATCATCAGCCTATATCTGTCCATTGCTGTCCTAATGCATGCCACTGAGCTCGGTTTTCAGCTCTCCTCATCTATTTTCTGCCAGCCGCTTTACGCAAGTCGTCACTCCACCTGGCAAAGGGGAATACTATCCTATCGTTTGCCTAAACGTGGTCTCCCCCAACGGTTATCGGTTCTTCGGGAAATTTGACCAGCCCACTGCCATTTTAGCTTGCTTATCCTTTCAGCTATGTCGGTTATCTTGGTTCTCCGTCAGATATCGTCTTTACGAATCTTGTCCTTCAGAGAAACTCCAAGCATAGCTCTCTCCATAGCTCGCTAACACATGAACATGCACAGATCGTTCAGCTTCTTATATAATTTAATTTTCTAAAATGATAGAAAACTGCTTTGATCGCGCACATTACTTGTTTTAATTAAAATATTTATTATAATTTGAAATTATATTTTATTTTTACTCTGACAGAAATATATTAGCGTGTAATGTATGCACCCCACGTGCATACATTACACGCTAATATATTAAAATAATTAAAATAATCCTGCCTTCGCCCAATGTGATTATGGGCAAAGAGAATACAATCAAGATAACTATCTTCATGGTACCAATTTTTTAAAAAGTTTATGCGAAAATTTTAAAAAGATCCTCTGACGGTATTAGTCAAACATGTTGAATTACGCTTAATGGCGTAAAAGTACAATGAGGTTGACTTAAATAAGAGTTACTACTTCTCTCTACTTTGTCTATTATCTAGTTTGTCACGTTCCACATTTTTACTTACTACAACTTGGACTATTTGAGGAAGCGCTTGCATGCAATCAGTTACGTACATTGATAAGATCTTAGATCTTAAAGCGACTTTGAATTACCACGTCTTGGCTAACGTAGTGTAGGGCACATACCAGGCAGGTGGAGTGACGAGACGTGAGAAAGGCGGCCGGCAGAAACTGGATGAGAAGAGCCGAAGACCGGGCTTTGTAGCGTTCATTGGAAGGGGTCATGACTAGCAGTGGGTGAATACAGGCTGATGATGATGATGATGACTCTGAATGAGCAAGTTAACCATGGTTTACTATATTTTGGGTTTTACTTTTTCAATCTCTATTGTTCCTTAATAAAGTAGCCTCAAAGTGACCCACTAAATATTTCACTGCTAGTTTAAGATTTGAAAACACCATCATTTATCATCTGTTGGAATGAAATATCTTTCCAACAGCCCATTTCATATCTCCCTAGAGGAAAACAGAAAATTTGCATATTTTATACTTTGTCTATATAAAAAAAAAAGATACACAATATACAGAAAAATATAACCATCCTTAAAAAACTGATAATTGAAATGGTTACTTTTATGAACAATATCGCTCGTAAAACTGTCAAAATAAAGTATCTTAGACTTTTATTGCCACCATGAGAAGATGAAAAATTTGTGAAAAAATATTGCATCTTGAAGAAAATGGTCTCGTGAGCATCTGAAACAATTCCGATATTGAGAATAGAATTCAGGGTCTACTGAGAATATTAGGTGAGAATTTATTTTTTCAACCCCTATATTCGAAAAACGCTGATTGGTTCCTCGAAAAGTGAGAGCAAAGTAAGTCTTTACTGTTCAAGACTTTTAGTAATGAGTTTTGAATTTGTAACGTGAAATTTATTCATTGGGTCGCGTGGAGCTCTGTCCTTATTTGAAAAATGAATCATGTGAATACGGAGAGGAGGAAAAAATGAAAAGCGCGTCAATTACGATATCATCGACACGGAGACAAGGAACAGTGCAAAATATAATTAATTTCTTTTTTTTTCGGAAACATGCACCTATTTTCAAGAATCACCCAAATGTAAGCAACCTTCACACGTTGGCGGCCAGTACCAATAATGATATACAAATCGAGATATTATTATACACAAAATTTAGAACTCTCTGAAGAGACTGTCTGAATGACGTCAATCAAAGAAGTACAAAGTGAATATAAATTTATAGTTAAGTATAAGTAATTGCCTAGTTTATTTTAATTTGATTATTTTTAGTCTATTTAAAACCCTTAAGAAAGTATCCCAAAGCACCTTTTATTTATTTTTCTCATAGAGGGCGATGAAAAGTAGAGTGTGTCATTGGGACGCAAAATTAATTTTCATTGGGCGACGTATATTGAATCGCTACGTTCAGGTTTCTACCTATGAATACCTCGCTGCGCTTCGAATCCTTCACTTCGCCAGGCCTAACGCACTCCGCAACTAGCTGCACCCCACAGCTTTGTCTTCGTGCAAAATGCTCTCTATTTTACTATTTAAACGTCATGTTTTTCATTTAGTTATGGCTTTATTTTGGCGTTTTATCAATGACTACTAGTTCCAGTATTCTTTTGAAGCATATGAGTAGGTAATTTTATAGAAATATCCCTAAAATGCTTCAAGAAAATATGTAAAGAAATATCAGTAGATATTTTAATTTCAAGTATGATATCAATTCTGTGAATTTGTGTCCTGTGTTGATAACACAGGACACCAATTCACAATATTTTTTTTGTGTTTTTACCTTAACTTATTATATTTAGCACTATACTAACTGACATACATTAACTACAATCAGTGTTTCAAATTATTGAATCAATAAAGCATTCATTTGAACAAGGTAACACATCATTAATCCACCAGATTTCATGAAATAAAAATATTAGATAAGCGTTTATAGAACAAGAGGCAGATGACGATAGGAAAACGTTTAAATAGCAAGTACATAAAAATCATCAAAGTAATCACAAATGTCTTGCCAACAAACGAACTTTTCAATTTTTTATTTAGCCTTTGTTTCTCGGGATGACGTAAGGATTCTAAGGTTACCCATACATCCAAATCTGTTCAGGCATTTAAAAGTAGAACAAGGAAATTCACATACATACATACAAATATACATACATGGTTCTCTATCGATGCGCATAAAATATAATGTAATAATTAATGTGGCATAATTTAATTACAAAAACAACATAACTGTCGATTTTTAAAATATTTTATTGTTGGCATCACTGTGTTCGTGTTTGAACAGACTATCGAATGGTACACGAGATATTTTGCAAAAACAACATATCTCCCAGATATTTAGACTTAAAATTCAGGCGAGTTTACAAGAACAGCACAACTACTAAAACATTTTACAAAAACTACTTAACTTTTTGCACATGTGTAGTTTTTGTAAAAATTACTGTCGATGTCAATCAAGCTTGCCAATATACAAAGCAACAGTCGTCATTTTTTGGTTTTGCACGCGGTAAAATAACTTAATATAAAGTTATTGGTATTTCTGGAACAAAAAGGAAAATAAAACGCAAAGATAAGAAGGAAAATGTTGTTAAAATAAAAATAAGCTTTGAGCACATCAATCACAAATATAAGCTGACTTCGGGTATAGTGGAAGGGAAAATCACACTTCCACTAAAACTGCATAAAAATAAATGTGTTAAAAAGTAAACTGGTCCATTTCTTGTCAAGTCCTGCAAGTCAATTTATATGTAAACTTTCTGAGTTCTTTAAGTTCACTTACAGGTTCGGGCATTGATGTGGACAACGAGGAAAATAGCAGTGGCACAGAAGATATTTGAACAAGAGATAAACAGGAAATGATTTAAATTAAATAAATACCCTTTATAATCGTGTTTAATTTCTTATAAATACTACAGATTATATCCAACATACTAAGTTATTTTTTTACAAAAACCACGTAACTGACAAAATTTTGCAAAAACTGTTTACCTGTTAAATCTATTTTACGAATTAGTTTGCTAATTACAGATCTTGATTTGAAAGATATTGTATAATTATAAACCAATAGACCACTTCTCATCTTGTCTGTGAGAAAAACACTGACTTACATAAATGTATTAAAAGAAATTAAGATTGTTCAATGCAATTCAGACATTTTGTTTATGTAAATAACCCTTCAATTTTACTTATCCTAATAATGTTCTAGAATAACACTACAGAATAACATTACGTATAAATGTTTAGACGTAATCGTGTTTACCATATCTAAAGTTAGCATAACGATAAACAAGCATATTATTTAGGCTGGATTCGACCAAACATGAAGTTACACGAGTGTAACTAACCGTAGCATAATTTTAATCTTTGGACTTACTCTCAGATAAAATCATTTGCGTTTTTCCACCGCAAACGTAGAGTTGCCAATACTGGGTACTGTAACTCTAGGATTAATTAATGAATCATGCTAGCCAACTAAAATCGAAAGACAATTGTTTCTCAAGCGCAATGTAAGATTTTATGTCAACTTAATTTTACAGGATTATAATAAGTCGTACTTAGTTTGTTTCACTATTACCTAGCTATAGAATTAAAACTTTGATTAATGGGAGAGAAGAGAGACATATTATTATGGCGGCTCTATGGATAGGCTCTGCCGTACTTTTGTTTGTGCCGATTCAAAGCACCCCACCGAGCGTCCAATAGTACAAATACGTTAGTTCCGTGGACGCTCACTACTGCCAAAGTACTGCTATCAGCGCCAACAGCACCAAAATAGCGGTAATTAAATGCTCTAATTGTGACGTTCGTCAACAACCTGTGTAGAGTATGTGCAGTTGTCTATGTGCATAGGGCAGTTTTTTGAGATACCTATAATATGGGTAGGTATGTATTGTATTATTTTAGGCACTTTGTGTTTGAATAAAGTAGGTACAATACCACATACCAGCTTGATTTATATTCCAGTCGCTTCCTTGGACAATCGAAACTTATGGCAAAATCATGGTCATCATAGTTATCGAAGTAATTATTCTTTTCTATTATCCATTGTGGACGCCTTGGAATGTATTCTTCATCACTGTTGTCAGATTCTTCAACTTCGTAAACGTTGCATTATTTTAAAATTAAGTCACTATCACACCCAACATAAAGCCACTAAGTACTTTCGGTTCGGCACAAAATGACACGGAACAGCTGTTCATTCGCCGCGACTAATATAGATAGATAGATAGATAGATAGATAGATAGATAGATAACTTTTTTTATATAACTCTTTACTCCGCCAAAATCGGCCGTGTAAATATTTACTCGCGTAAAGCTACCTTATTCTTAGGTTAGTAGTTGGTAAAATGCAAAATCAGCTTACTATTAGAATAAGCAGTAGTTACTCTCGAGTAAAAACTTAATCCAGTTCGGTTGAATCCACCCAAATTTGGTCGAATTCACCCGATGATTAGCATAACTGCTGCACATTAACCTACTGTCACAGTATAGTATCTAGAATATATTACTTATATTAAACAAACATTGTTCGCGGATTACGGGTGGCCCAAGGGCTACACCGCCGCACCTTAACTTACTGTCACTGTATGTAGATAGTATATTTATGCGACTTTAATCCTAAATAATAAAGCCTAAAAGACCTACTTACATGATGCCTACTTTAACAGTATGCCAAATACTGTTTATGTAAAATTAATATTATGTCATTAAAAGTTATGCCTAACTCATTATACTTACCAAAATAAATTATTTAAAAAAAAGTTATGCAAAACAAAGGGATGGGGAAGGGGAGGGGGGGGATGTATTGTCCTACACAATACATGAACCCTAAAAACATGACGCTCCTTTTAAGGGCAGTCGTGCAAAAATAAGATGTCCAGTTCAGTCGTCGCTGCCCGGTCGGAAAGGTAGATTTCTAATTACTATAATTAGAAAATAAATATGCTAGGTCATTTTGAAATCAACTTATTTTTATCCTATTGTATGTAAATCGCCCTATTCTAAAAACATATTAGCATAGTGGAGTTGATAAACTAGGGCGTTATTTAGCGGAAATCTAAATTCAACATGAACATATTACAAATTAATATAACCCCTGACCCTCCTACCCTATTACAGCTAAGAAGCTCCCTTTTCTAGACTCATATAGCTAAGAACCATCTCAATCACATCAGTTTTCAAACTTAAAAAACCGCATCAAAATTGGTCCATTCGTTTGGGAGCTACTATCCTCTCCCTCATACCGACCCCCCCCCCCCCCCCTAGCTAAAGCCAATCTTGTTTAACTCAGCCTCCCCTCCGTAGGCGCCCCCGCAATTGTCTGAGCGACCCAGACGATGACATCACTACTGCACTGCAGGCAGCGATGGAATCGTCTAGCCACCCCTCAAACAACACACGTAGAAACAGACACCGACCCCGCCGGCGGGGTCGTTGAACCCATACTTAGTCATTATTATTATTCTTCTTTGAGTTTCTTGCCATGTCTTCTCAAAGATGTATTCCGAAATGGTGGTCAGTTATTAAATCACTTATGAGGCTCCTAGCCATAGTTCAGGGCCCCCTGGATCGCTATTAATCATTAATACCGATCCAGAGGAGCTTAGTCAGATGTCCCGTAGTCTAAGCGACGGCCCAAGCCGAGGTTCGTACCCCCTGGGTGCCCTTGAACAAGTCGCTAAAATTTAACTTTGGCGTGCGCCTTCTACGTCACGTATTGCGGCGGAGTGCCTTTGCAAAGGTGCGCTGTAGAGGCCGTTAGAGGCCAACAGCAAGTAGTCCTTCCTAAAAAAAAAAGAAAAAAAAAAGTTTAACTCAGCTTTGAAACATAAAAACCGCAGCTAAATTGATCCATTCGTTTCAAAGATACCGTACACCACCGGCGGGCGTTCTACACTACGTTTGCCTACATGATCTCTTAATACTATCAGCTTGGTAGCTACCACAACTGTCAGCTCAGGTGCCAGTACAAGCACCGGTTTACTCGTAGCTGCCAGGATGATTAGCCTTCTACTTTGCCTTTGGATCTAGGTTGGTTCTAACGCATCAAGAGTGCGGCTGCTTCTCCCTGAATGTTATTGCTGAGTGATAAAAATAAATAGAACTACGAAAAAATGACAAGTCTTGTCTAACACTAAGCCTCTACATTTGCCGATTTCCTTATAGTCATTTACTATGTTAAGTGCTTCGTGCTTCTTTAAACGTGCGAGTTAAAGTTAATAACCTCGTGCAGACTAATATCTATTTTTAGCAGATTTCTCAGTGCGAAATTCACTTTGACGAAAACTCGATATGAGACGCCATTTTCCGGGTACGGTTTGATCATCATAATGAAGCACCCACAAAATAATCTTAATTAGTTATTCAATGAACCCTAGTAAGGAAAAATCATTTATTTTGTTTCATTTTAACTGGTTTTGGGAAATGCCTTTGCGCCCGTTTGCCTTTTATCGTATTTACTGAGTTAATGAGCTAAATGAGTCCAACTGAATATCACTGGGTGAGATTTCCCCTCACCTTTTGTCTGAATATAGGTGAAAGATTACATAATAGAGTAAAAAAAAGGATTGAGGCAACAGTTTTTTTTTGGCTTATGGTGATTTATGTGCGGCTTTAAAGGTGTTTTGGAAAACACATTCAAAAATCAAAATGTATATAGTAGTGCGAGCGAACTCTAGACACCAAATGCACTCGGGTAGGCTCTGTGCATTTCACAAGAAGATTGTGAATAACAACCGAACTGAAAATGCGAAATTATAATGTATATGTTGCGAGTCGTGAAATTCAGACTTTGTGGCGAGCTTTCCATACATATTTATTTTAGTTTGTTGGCGAGTATTTTGTAAACGTTCGAAAATTTGTCATAGTTTCTCTTTTTTACCCTACCCGAGTTTAACAGTCTATGTATCTATGTATGTGGTTATGTGGGTGTTCCACCATAGTTTCGCTCCTATTGGTTCGATTTTGACAAGCGAGTTGTTATTCGATTCTTCTTGAGGTATAGAGTGTCATAGGCTATTTTTTTTACCCGGCTACGGCGAAGCAAATTAAGGGTTATATGTTCAAGCTTAAAACTTGGTCTGATTTTGACAAGGAATCAATCGATTCGTATTCATCGCAAGAGTGTCATAGCCTATTTTCCTTTACATCGATTTAGTCAGGTAAAAAATAATTGAACATTACATTATATAAATACAGACAAATCGATTGACACCTCACTTATCGTAATCGGACCAAGTATTGAATGAGTTTGAATACTTAACCCTTCTTTTGCTTCGCCGTAGTCGGGTAAAAAATTGCCTATGACAATCTGTACCTGAAGACGAATTGATTGACACCTCACCTGTCAAAATCGGACCTATAAGGGCGACGCTATGGTGGAACATCCACATAACCACATACATATATAGATATATACATTCATACTTATAATGTTAACTCATTACCCTTTTCTCAAAGGTGTTTTTTTTACCCACTTCCGCTTCACATACTTTTTACTTTCACTTTACTTTTTTTTTAAATCACTGCTCTGGTCTGCCAGTGCAGTGCTTTACCGAAAGAAATGAAAAATATCTCACGTTATGAGAGATTATTTCGTGTCATTTCAGGAATACACCCCACGTTGTTTAGTTTTTTTGTTCAGACTTGTATAGAACGGGCACAAAGAGGGGTATCTAATGAATGATGAATGAGAGCAGAGAATTAAGCGGGATCATCCACACCAATATATTAAAGTGAAAACGTTTGTTTGTTTGTTAGGGGAATTTTAATGCGATAACGGCTGGACAGATTTTGATGAAATTTGGAATGAAGATAGCTTATACCCTGGAATAAAACATAGAATACTTTTTATTCCGGAAAATGGTAAGTTTTCACTGAAAACTGGAAAATGTTGATTACTCATTGTAAGGCACGGTTGCCATTACAGAATGGTCTGTGGTTGCCATGGAAACGAAATAACAAGTCTGTCAAAAAACATCAAGAGCATTGGTGCTATTAAAAAGGTGCTATACCAATTTTTGCATTGGTTTTTAATATCCTAGAAGAAAATATGGTGCATTTCTTCGCGATAAACAGTAGTCCGCGCGTACGAAGTCGCGGGCGGGAAAGCTAGTATTGTATTAAATTTAAATTATAATTCATCATCATCATCATCATGACAGCTTTTAGAAGTCCACTGCTGAACATAGGCCTCCCCCAAAGACCGCCATGACGAGCGATCCTGTGCCACCTCCATCCACCGACTTCCTGCGATGGCTACAAAGTCGTCGGTCCATCGTGTGGGGGGTCTCCCCACGCTTCGCTTGCGTGTTCGTGATCGCCCTTCGAGAACCTTTATTCCCAACTATGGTGGGTTTATTTTTGTTACTTTTTTTTAAACTTATAATTAAAAATTAATAAATTAAATACAATATTCTGAATCACAAGATACTACAGTCTCGACATTACTGCTACTTATATCTCTAAGATATCATAGATAAAAAAAAAAGGATTTATGGAAAATGCTACTGAACTAATTTTGAGTTAATTAATATTAAGTACAAAAAAACACTGGACTACCCTTTCAAATAAAAAAAGGGTTCAGGTAGACGAATTATCACGGAGATATCAATGAGCATACACTCAAAAAATATAAGTACAGTAGAATTTAGAATCTCCTTCTTTTGAAAGAAAAGAAAGAAAGAAAATACATTTATTCAACACACACAAAAATAAAAGATAAAAATAATTAGAAAAATTAAGTAGGAACAATTGAAAAGAAAAACAAAAAAAAAATTAAATTATAAAAAAAAATTTTTTAATTATTTTTTTATTTTTTTGGAAGTTGGCTATTAATTAATTAAACATAAACTTTACGAAATACTACTGCATATAAACAACAAACTCTCTGATAACATAATAATAAACAAAAAAAACAAGCTATGAACTTATTGTTAAACTTGCCCGTTAATAACAATGATTTTATATACAAAAAGGAGGGTCAACAAAGACAACAAGCAGCTTTACCTACAACCTGACAAACTTCTGAAAGCCATCGAAAACTTTACTCGATTCAAAGGATTTATCGCCGAAAGATTTGAAAATACTGCAGCAAAAAAACGAGCACTATCAGCTGAGTCATGAATCAAGTGAGCATCCGCAGCGGACTTCCATCGACGATTATTATTCAAAACTTACGTAAATGTTAAGTTCTGCTGGAATATCCTTTTATGATGTTTAAATGTATTCAAATGCTCTATTTTCGTTGATACCCACAAAATTCTACAAGAACATCTATTTCCAAATTTCATCACGTCATTTCTCATTAGCACTTTTGTTAATATTAAATGACGTGTTTTGTTTATGTTTTGTTCGAACAAAGAGCTGGTGAAAACCTCGAACTGGTACAATACCTACAAAACCTGTTCGGAGTATTATAACCCGTGAGTGCTGTTCATTCCAATATGCATACGTAATACTTTAAATCTTGCGCCTCAAAGAGTGACAACAATTTCGCTGTGCAATGCTGCTCAAATTTCTGCGGTTATAAATTTAGTGTTGGTACAGCAATATTTCGGGCATGCGTGGCACTAAGTTAGCAGCTTCAGAATTATAGAAAACTAGCTGCACCTCGCGGCTTCACCCGCATGGACAATATTGAAATGTATTTTTTCGATTCTAGCACTGTTCGAGCACCATATTTTTTTACATAACAAAAATAGATTATTAACTGACGTTAATAATCTATTTTTGTTATGTAAAAATCATGGTATTGTGTCATTTCTAGCATTTTTATTCCCGAAACGACGAAGAAACGGAAACCTACAGAAGTTGTTACGATCGCAGCAGTCAGCGGAACGGCTGACGGCTATATTCCGAGCACTAATTAAACATCGTCGTTATCGATTAAAAATGTTTCAAAGTTAATAGTAAAATCAGTACGGAAATCCTGGAGCTTGGACGATAGTTTTATTGCTGTTTTTACCAAACTGCGCAACGCAAAGGTTGCGTAATGTATAAGCCTATGTATCTATGTCTGTTACTTTGTGGCACTGTTAAGACCATACGCGTGAAAAGATTTTGATGATTCTTATGTCAATCGATTTGTCTTAATCTTGCGTGCGTTACTACATATATAACAGTAGCCAAAATTCAATATGGCTACAACCAGATGTTAAAAATATGAAAAAGAAAAAAATTAAAGTTGACGAACTATGTTAAGCGGGTATTATTGAATAGGTAATTGAAAATATGTTTTTGGTTTCTCTTATATAATTTTCACTTTGAATGACTATTTACGATCTTAAAAGATTTAAAATTGGTTAGCTACTATTCTCACTTGAATTCTTGCCTCATTTTAATTTTCTTCGCAATGTGTTTTGTTAACACTTCATATTATGTCTTATTAGAAAAAATACTTTCTAAAAATAAAAATATCAGTGTTCCTATAGTTCTAAACAAAGTAAGTTTACACAGATGATCTAAGCTAAGTGGCACCTAGGTAGTATGGGAAAGGCAGTTTGGATGGTAGCCAATTGGTACACGGAATTGTAAAACATGACCACATATTGATATATTATCGTAGATAATACTATTATTTATTCTGTGATATTATACGCTAAACAAAAAACTTTTTTTTTAAAGTGAACAGTTATATTCCTATTCAAAACTCTAGATTCCTGTTCAATGCCCCATTTCATAAAACGCCAATGTCAACTCATACCTTAACTATTTATTTATGTTATATGCCTTAGAAGATACCGATGATACCTAATGGTACAAAATACAAACCGCAATATTACATTTATTTGAGTAGGAAAAATATGATATGATTATGAAAAACGAATATGATTTATTTGATTCACTAGATTTAGATTTATCCATTCAAAAGAAAGTCTCATAACTGACGCGTTCGTTCCTGTAACAAGCGGAATCCGATCGGCACCTGAGACTTCTCCTTTAGTTTCCTTCCAATATTTGATATTAACATTGGACGTTGCTACATATATGTATCGTGAAAATTACTATTATAGAATCTTTTCGAATACATTTTAAGTGATTAGTTTATCGTGCATTCCTTCTACAAATTTGATAATAGGTATATCTAAATTTTGTGTTCAGTCTCATGGGAAAATTGTTCAGTTACATATTTTTATATCAAAGGTTTGCTCAATTGTCAATTGCAACGTTTGGTCCAACCACTTCGAAGTTCATTTCCTTATATAAACAACCTTCTTTTCGTGACTGTGGTTATTTTACATCGTTTGGCGTTTGCCCAGTGCACGTTATTGGTGTTTACGATGCTTCGTTAACCAATAATAAAGCAGATAGAAAAGGAAGAAACATTGCAGGTTACATGGTAGAAGTAGCCTGAAAGCCTGTCAAGAAAGTCGTAGACGTTAGACTTGTAGGATGAAATGTCGATTTGAATATAACAAAGTAACTGATTTCCCTAGTTGGTCGTGAGTTCGGCTACAATCTCGTCAATAATGTTACAAATTTTCCACACAATCGATGTTCAGAAAGTGGTTATTTGGGAAGCGCATTGTTCATAAATTGATTTCTTGCTCGTTTCGTTCATTTTTCCAGTTTATTTTGCAACTTAATGGAAATTGCTTTTTAAGTACTTTAAGTACTTAACTAAACTGAAAATCAGTATATACGAGTAAATCTTATTGCGCTACATACGTAGAAAAAAACCCAACGAAGAACCAAATTAATCTATTTACAAAATATTATCAATGAAACTGTTATTTGTTGTGTGCGTGGCATTATTATTTCTGGGATTTGGGAATCAATTTGGTCGTTTATGTTTTTGAAGTGAAACGACTTTAGAATCACTTCGATACTTACCACGACCTAACAAAGTGACCGTCACGAAAAGTGTTATATTGTATCGGTTTATAACTCTGTAACTATATATAACAAGCTCCAGAGATCTAATTGGATGATATTTTTTTATTATATAGTCAGCTATATAATAAAAAAAAACAGGACGGGGCAGGACGCATTGAGGCAAATCAGCAAAATTGTTGTTTTTGTTATCTTTAATTTAGTATATTTCGCGATTTAGAAAGGGAAGCGTATTGATTTGGGTGTCACTCGAACTTACTCTGCAGCTAATGAGTGGGTTCCAGGGCTGAATCAAATTTTACGTGGAGTACAAGTTTTAAGACAAATAAATGGTCGTGTGCCCTGACACAGCCAAACCCAGTTCTGTATTTGAATTTCAGTAAACTGAACCGAATCTGATGTAATTAATATTGTTTGGACCAACAAATATACATTTTATCGATTTTGGTTTGTTAGTTTTTATTATTAAATCTATTTGAAGTTTATAATTTGTCTGTACAAATAATGTATTAATGTCGTGTCGTGCTGTATCAAATAATAATATCTTCTTTCTCTACAACATTTTCTTGGCTCCTTTAAATTAATTTAAAGTTTTTGTTTATAACAATAAAAACCCGCTGGATACCAATATTTTTCGACTTCAGTTCAAGGTTAAAGGACTAACTGCAATTAATTATAACAAATTCCTTTGGATTAATTTTATTATTTTATGAGCACTAAGCTAAGCTAAGCGAAGCCAATCTACGTAAAAGACATGGCAAGATGATTATTTTGTAGTGGCTTGAATTTAAAAAGCAGCACATTTGGTTCACTCTATTTTTCTCAATGATTACGTCTGTACATTTTAATTTTAGTTTTTTTAATTGCTCTATTTGGATTACGGATAAGACACATAAAAAAAAAACAAAAAAAATGTATTCAAAGCCTCTTGAAGTTGTCCAACAATATGTTTCATCATCAGCCTATATCTGTCCATTGCTGTACGAAGGCCTCTCCTAATGCATGCCACTGAGCTCGGTTTTCAGCTCTCCTCATCTATTTTCTGCCAGCCGCTTTACGCAAGTCGTCACTCCACCTGGCCAAGGGGAATACTATCCTATCGTTTGCCTAAACGTGGTCTCCCCCAACGGTTATCGGTTCTTCGGGAAATTTGACCAGCCCACTGCCATTTTAGCTTGCTTAGGATAAGCAAAAGGAGCAGCTGAAAGGATTTCAGCTATGTCGGTTATCTTGGTTCTCCGTCAGATATCGTCTTTACGAATCTTGTCCTTCAGAGAAACTCCAAGCATAGCTCTCTCCACAGCTCGCTGTGCGACCTTAAATTTGTGGACTAGTTTGACCATGAGGGTCCATGTCTTGGCACCGTAGTTCATGAATGGTAGGATGCACTCATTGAAGACTTTTGTCTTGAGGCACTATGGTATAGATGACGAGAAGACTTGACAAAGGTTGCCGAATGCGGCCCAACTAAGCTGAATTCTTCTGTTGGCTTCTTTCTCAAAGTTGTTCTTACCCAATTGCAATATTTGCCCAAGGTTAACATATTGTTCGACAACTTCAAGAGACACCATTAACTGCAATCGGTTCCGGGTCAATAAGATTGGTGAGCATGATCTTGGTCTTATCTGTGTTCATTCTGAGACTGATCCATCGAGAAGCATCATCGAGGTTGGTCAGCATACTTTGCAAATCTTTCAGTGACTCGGCCATTAGGACGATATCATCGGCATATCGTAAGTGTGAGATGTTCTCGCCATCGATATTAATGCGCATTCCGTTCCAATCCAGCATCTTAAATATATTTTCCAGGGCATTAGTGAACAATTTTGGGTATATAACATT
Source organism: Alsophila aescularia (assembly GCA_946251855.1). Lineage (NCBI taxonomy): Eukaryota > Metazoa > Arthropoda > Insecta > Lepidoptera > Geometridae > Alsophila > Alsophila aescularia. The sequence continues at coordinate 58,631,397 of OX276378.1, read as the reverse complement.
CCCCTGTCTCATTCCTTTGCGCATTTGGATATGTTAAGACTGCTGGTATTGTACTAGGACATTCATAGTCACTGTGTCTTACAGTTAGTACCACATAGGTTTCAACGGAGTCAAAAGACTTCTCCTAGTACACAAAAGCAAGAAACAGGAGCTGGTTACTCTTCAGACTTCTGTATAACCTGCCTCACTGTATGTATATGGTCTATGGAGCTTAATCCTCCGCGAAACTCTGCTTGTTCAAGAGGCTAGAATTCGTCAAGTCTTTTTGCTAGACTATTTGAAATGACCATTTAAAACAAGTTATAGACGTGGCTCAAGAGTGAAATAGGTCTGTTGTTCTTTAAAAGGCTTATATTCCCATTTTTTAAAGAAGAGTACTACCAACTCACTCCTGCTCCACGCCACAGGAGTTCTCCCACTGTTAAAAACGGTGCTAAATAGCCCCTGAAGCTCTCTAAGTACGGGTTTCCTCCATATTTTCAAAAGTTCTGAAGTTATACCATCCTAACCGGGGGTCAATTAGGTTTTAATTGCAATTAGATAAGAACAACATTGAGGAGGAAGCCAACAGAAGAATTCAGCTGGGTTGGACAGCATTCGGCAAGCTTCGACAAGTTTTCTCGTCGTCCATACCACAGTGCCTGAAGACAAAAGTCTTCAATCAGTGCATCCTACAAGTCATGACCTACAGAGCCAAAACGTGGACAATCACGGTTAAACTAGTCCACAAAGTTAAGATCACTCAGCGAGCTATAGTGAGCTATGATTGGAGTTTCTCTGAAGGAGAAGATTCAAAATGAAAATATCCGACGGAGAACCAAGGTGACTGACATAGCTCTAAGGATAAGCAAGCTAAAATGTCAGTGGGCTGGTCACTTTTCCATAAGAACCGATAACCATTGAAATAGACGTGTTCTCGAGTGGAGATCAAATTTAGACAAACTTAGTGTAGGATGCCCTATGGCCAGGTGCAGTGACGAGCTGCGAAAAGAGGCCGGAAGAAAATGGATGTGGAAAGCTGAAGACCGAGCTCAGTGGCGTGCATTAGTAGAGGCCTACATCCAGCAGTGGACAAATAAAGGCTGATTATGGTGATTAAATAAACTAAAATACCGAATGAAATGATATTTTAGAAAACTGACATATACTAAAATATCTTAAAGCAAGAAAATGAAATTGCCCTTGCATGTGCTGACTTGGGGCTGAACTGCGCATAGAAATTCAAAAAACAACTCTCCAAATTCAATTATAGGTACATGACTCTTTAACAGAGTATTTAAGAAACAAGACCGTTAGAGAAAATAGGACAAAATAATTATTAGTACCATTTATTCCTACTTATTCCTATGATGGCAATGGCATGTATATTATGGATAATTCGAGTAAGTTGATCCCATGTAATATAATTCATTTTTGAATGTTACCCATAAATATAAAACTTCAAGAGATTATAGTCAGGAATAGTTATACCAAACTTACTTCCAGTAAACATTATTGTTCAAGAGTACCAAAATCTATTTCTACAAAATAATTAGTAGTTGTAGATAGATAGATAGAAAATTCTTTATTGCACACAAAATATAGGTACATAGGCGATCTTAATGCTAGCAAGCGTTGTCTTCCAGTTAACCTGGGTATTGTGATGTTTTTAATGCGGAATAGTGCCTTTTTTCGGTGTATTGTTGTAGTTTGGTAAAATAACTCATTTCAAATTTGAATCGACTATTTTCACAAAAACCTATCCATTGGGACCGTTTTGAACTCGTACAAATTTAATTAACAACATAAGAAAGTTCATCTCGACGAAAATTAAGATTTTACGCCGAATGGACGATTAGCATGCAAATTACATATTAATTCTTGCAAAATGGACGAGCATTTAAAGTTAATATAAAGGATCAAAGGATCATTTTCTTCGTATAACAGGTGCCATAAAGATGGCTAAGAGGGGTTGAAAGTACTTATTAGAAGCTACAGATATTTTAGAAAATTTGATCGCCGTCTCGGCCCAGAGTTTAAAATTTAAAACGACATTTACTGACATCAACTGTCTCGACGCTACGTAGACTTTCGTGTGTCAAGGGAACCATAATTAATCGTAAAGAAAACGCATTTTGGGTAGGTAAAGGTAAGTATGGACTTTCCATTCATGTTATTTCATGGACGCATCTGTATCACATAAATAACAACTCTAGGTTTTTGGTTGGAGATTAATAATAATTAAAAAAAAAGATTTCTAAAATATCCCGAAACAAATCCCTGAAGCACATTAGGTAACTGCAGACATAATTCCAGTACTGAAACGAGCGTCATGCTCAAGGTCTTTTCCAAACTTTCTTTAGGAGATAATGAGAAAAAAAATGATAAAAAATACTTACTTAACCCTTTCTAATACCATAAGCATAATTATATTACATAGCTACGTTACCGTAGGCATAAATGTTACTAAGTATTATTTTTGCTTATGGCCGCTTTTACATTATCATATTCTGATATTGTCTAATTATCAAGTACTAGCTTAGCCCGCTACTTCATCCGCGCAGAATATAGTCTATCCCGAAAAAGTTACCCTATGTTCTTCTCTGATATTAAAAACTAATGCAAAAGTAGGTATAACACCAACTCTCTTGATGTTTTTTGATAGACTTGTTATTTCGTTTCCATGGCAACCGTTCCTTACAGCAAGTAATCAAAATTTTCCAGGTACCCGTGGACACTTACCATTTTCCAGGATAAAAGTTTCCCATGTTTTATTCCAGGCTACAACCTATACAAGTTCCAAACTCCATCAAAATCCTTCCAGGCGTTATCGCGTTAAAACTCCCCAAACAAAAAAACAAACAAAACAAACGTTTTAACTTATATATATATATACTAGCTTAATAATATTGGCTTGTATTTCTTCATACATATACGTACACCTACCTACATCAATTTCGTACTAATGTGAAATGTACAAACTACATTTTCATGATCTTGCACCAATATATATATATATATATATATACGTATATGTATGAAGAAATACAAGCCAATATTTAATTAAAATGACAGATAAAGTTGACCAAGTTGAATATTTAAGTTGGAAATTTGAAGGTTAACACCGTCATTTTTGCCTCCTTTCCATTAATGTTATAACAATTTTTGAGAGTTCACTTGTCTCAAACAAGCATCCACATTGTCCTTAGTGTGGGTTTCCAAGCGTGATACTGCAAAACAAACATAAAACAACATTTCGTAATGAGCACTAATGCTTCTATCCATTTAATTAAGATAATGTGTGCACTCGGCTTTTTCTTTCTGAAATACCGAGGTTCTGTAATTACTAGTGTACTAGTGCAGTTTACTAGTGTAGGTACTGTAAGAGGTACTTAACTATGTAATGAATGTGTTTCATTACTTTAATGATGTCTATATTTTGTATGCAGAAACAGAGATGTTTCTACTATTGCTCTCTTATAACCTTATAAATGTTCATTAACTTTCATAAGTGGAGTGTCAAGGTTACCTATCTTTCTATTTTAGTCAATTCTGATGTCCAAACATAATTCATGGATTTTCAAATGTTCTTGTGACTATACTTAAAGTATTTATTTGTTTATATGAGATGCCCCATCAAAATTCGTAAAAGGAGATGTTTCAAACTGGGCCAGGTTTATGTACACTACCTCACAAAACCGTAGAATTAAGGAAAAATATAAATACTTAGCTTAAACGTGTACTTTAGTGGTACATAAATAATATTTGTATCAACTTTAGGCTGTATTTTCATTATGGCGGCGCTTCATTGATAGTGTACTCTGAGGCAAAAAAAAAACTTTATCATCTGTGGGCGAATCAGTATTGTGTCATTGTCAGTTGTTTGTTGGTTGTAGTTCCCAACCGCCTGGTTGAGTGAGTGCTCAGCTTCTTTTGACCCTTTTGCATCAGCTGTGCATGTACAGTGATAATCATAGTTAAAACAGTAAACAAATGTGAGTAGTCTGATAAGAACAACAACGTAAATATGTCACACCTCGAAATGACATTTTTGATCTTACGGTCATGATGGTTGCTTTGTGGTGTATTGCAATTTCAAAGCGTGAATTCTGGTTTTGAACTATCAAACTAAGCAATCTTTCGGAAAATCGATGGTAAAACAGTTTTCTTTAGATGTCGATCTATTTTTGAGTATGGTATACACAAACCTGGCCCAGGCTTCATACATTTCTGAATCATCTCCTTTCAATTTTATCTCGACATAAATATACAAAGCATAATAATTTTCAAAGAATAGCAATGGCTATTCAAACCAAGAATAGAGCCAACTTTGTTATTACATTTCCCCATTACGCTCATTTTTAGCGATTTTTAATGTTTATTTTAAGTTAGATTATTAATGAAGTGCGTTATTTATCTTCCTTTAGTCAATTACAAAGATGTTTGCCACAAAGAAGTGACCAAGATCACAGGTATGGTTCCGCTATACTGTTACATTGTAACAATAGTTTAAGTGGTAACATTTAGCAGATACGACGATATTTTACAATCTTCCATTTATTTAAGTTTATGAACCAGAAAAACGAAACGTTTTACTGCCACAACTCACAACCGATACTGTCAATCTCTCCACGTACAAAACATATTTATGTCCGGCGCTAGTAAATTTCATGCAGGGCGTGAAATATTATTTCTTTAACGTGGACACTACGAGGTGCAGACAAAATCATTAAAATAACACTTGAAACATCTGGTGCCGACAAATAGGGATTTTTGACAAAAAACTCGTCATTGATAAAGTTTACTCTACCACTTTTGAATAGCCCCGTTTTGACTATACCAGGCGAAATGCCGGTTACTTTGATTTTAAGAGTCGAATATTGAAATTCGTTCCGTAAAATTTCATTGAATGCAGTCATTGCTTTTTTCGACGCAATGTACATATTTATCTTCGGCTCGGCAAACGAAGGCATGTAATGGCCACAAATGCTATTAATGTTTATGACTTGTCCTGTGCCACTCTTATTCATCATTGACTGAATGGCTAGGCGAGTGCAAGCAATCAGTCCGTAAATGTTCACATTTATTATGTCTTTCATATTTTGCACATTGCTTGTGCTTAGAAGACCTTCCATTCCTATAGCCGCATTATTTATCAGTAGGTCAACGCCTCCATAAGCTGTCACAATACCGTCAAAAGCATGCTTCAGGTCTTCATCGTTAGAAATATCGCATTTACAAGGAACTAATTGCCCTTCTACTTTGCCCCAACATCTGGCGTTCTCAAGCATTTGATCTACTTTATCTTCAGAAGGTTCAAATCCAATGACCCTCATCCCAGCTTTCACTAACGCTTTAGATATTTGAGCTCCTATACCTTGGCCAGCCCCAGTTACAACTGCTACTTTGTTTTTCCAAACTTCCATTGTTCAATCAGTTGTGTATTGTAAAGCAAACGCTCTTTATAAAGTGAATTATGTATGCTTGGGAAACTATTTTATTATTTATTCGAATTGTTGATTTGCGTGAGATTAGAATTTACTTTGTATTACAGAAAAATTGGATAGCAGTTTAGGCACTATCTTTCAAATTGAAGGCGATTATATCAGATCAAGATCAGAAAAAACATACTGGCTTGTAAACAAAACCATTGAATATCGCTTAGCGTCTATAATATAATGATAGCCATATAGTCTACAAATACCTAAATTAAGTACACATCCGAAGAAATTTGCATTTTTGGTATATTTTTACCCAAGTACGGCGAAGCAAGGGAAGATTTGAGTTGAACAGTATATGTATGTATATGAGTACGTGGATGTTCCACCATAGCGTCGCGTTGCCCTTGTGGTCCGATTTTGACACGCGAAGTATCAATCGATTGGTCTTCATTTACAGAGTGTGATGTACTATTTTTTTACTCGACCGTAGTTGGCTTTTAGTTTTTGGACTTATTTATGTCTTTTTCTGTATTCACAGTCATATCTCCATTTGATGGGAACGGGGAAATAGATCACTTTCACTCAGGTTATTATATCTACTCTATAGCTCCTTGTATTTCTAAGGTTTTTGTCAATCCCGCTGATCATTTGTTGACTAGATTAATATAGACAATTACACAATGGTGTTCTATATAAGAAACTAGCTTTTATCCGTGACTACAGTTTATCGCGAAAACACAAACATCCTACTGTCCATCCAAAGGCTGTCTGGAAGAGATCACTTTAAGCGATAAGACCACCAATTGTATTATCTTATTTAAGTTTTAATATTGTTTATTCTTTGTTTTGGTATACAATAAAATATTTCGTATCGTATCGTAGCGTATGCTAGCAGAACTTATGTACTGATCATGTACATAAGTTCTGCTAGGATATTAAAAACCAATGCAAAAAAAGAATAACACCAACACTCTAGATGATATTTGACAGACTTGTTATTATTTCGTTTCCACGACAACCTTCCTTACAGCGAGTAATCATCATTTTCCAGTTTTACCGTGGAAACTTACCATTTTTCGGAGAAAAAGTATTCCATGTTGGTCTCTATAATGTACAGTACCTATTCACAAAATTATATTTATTATAAAATCGAATCAGGCGCTTTGGGGTGAAAGCTCCCCAAACAAACAAACTAACAAACAAACAAACAAACAGACAACGTTTCACTATTATATATTGGAGTGGATTAAGACAAAAAAAAATTAAGTATGCTTCATCATCATCATCAGCCTATATCTGACCATTGCTGGACGTAGGCCTCTCCTTATGCACGCCACTGAGCTCAGTCTTCAGCTCTCCTCATCCATTTTCTTTCAGCCGCTTTTTGCAGGTCGTTACTCCTCCTGGCCATAGATCGTCTTTCACTACTTTTGCCTAACACGTTTAGGTTCTGCACTCGAGAACTCGTCTTCCCCAACGGTTCGATAACCGTTGGGGTGGACGAGTTCTGAGTGAGTTGTGGGGTTCCGAAGAACCGATGTTCTTCGGAAATATGAACAGACAACTGCCACTTCAGCTTGCTTATCCTTAGAGCTATCTCGGTTACCTTGGTTCTCTGTCGGATATCTCCATTACGAATCCTCTCCGTCAGAGAAACTTCAAGCATAGCTCTAACCATAGCTTGCTGTGCGACCTTAAATTTGTGGACTAGTTTGACCGTGAGTCTCCGCGTTTCAGCTCCGTAGGTCAAGACTAGTACTGAACGCACTGATTGAAGACTTTTGTCTTCAGGCACTGTGGTGTAAACAAAGATAAGACTTAACGAAGCTTGCCAAATGCTGCCTAGCCCAGCTGAATTCTTCTGTTGTCTTCCTTCTCAAAGTTGTTCCTATCTAATTGCAATATTTGCCCAAGATTAACATATTTTCAGAAAATTTTACACTTTTTACACCATATACTGCAATCGGTTCCGGGTCAAAAAGATCGTTAAACATGATAAAAAGGGAACCATACCTTACTACTTTTCAAAAAGTGTAGAACCAGCGACAAATGATCAACCGTCACAACCTAAAATAAAAAGTAAAACGTTTTTTCGTTCCTAAAAGTGAATCTAATTTTACTGTATTTCATCAGAATGTAGCCGGGGAAATAAATAAAACAGAAGAAATTGTTTTTGCTCTTTCAGAATTTTCCCGAAATGATAGAGAAATAGACATTGCGTGCATGACTGAGACTTTCATAAAAAAAGGGTCAGAACAATTATTGAAGATACCAGCATATAAATTGGTTTCATCGTTTTCTCGTAACTCAACACGAGGAGGCTCTTGTATATTCACCAAAAATAACGTGGACTGCAGAGCCCTAAGTTATGCAAACGAGTTAGCTTGTAATTTTAATTTTGAATGTAGTGGTATTGAATTAACATCACAAAAAATACTCATTATTTGTATCTAAAGAACCCCAAAAAGTAATCCTTATATTTTTCTGGAAAAACTAGAGCAACAATTAGATATTTTTCTAATAGAAACAAAAAAAAAAAATTTATGCGGTGATTGGAATTTTGATATTTTACACCCTAGTAAGAGATGTCTTGATCTAATAAATCTTTTAAAAAAATTCAATATAGAAATGCATTTTAAGTCGCCTACTAGACAATTGGCATGCCTTGATCATTTTGCTAGTAATATAAAACCAATTAGAGCAGAAGTTCACCATTTAGGTCTTTCAGACCATGAAACAGGTCAAACATTGACAATGAAAATTAATAAAAAACATCAGTTACTTAGTTGGTTCGAGAAAGCTAGAGATTTTAGTGTACAAAATATTGATAAATTTTATAGTTGTATGTTTTCCAATATCTATTTTTTAAAAAACTAACAAAAATAATAAAAATATATGGTTGACCAAAGGGTTAAGAAAGTGTTGCGTAAAAAAACGATATTTGTATTTAAAACATAAGCAAATTGGGTCTAATAAAAGGTATAATAATAATGCATACAAAAAATATTCAAGAATCCTGAAGCAATGCCTACATAAATCACAGCAGTTACAAAATAATAAATATATACTTAAAAATAAAAATAAATGCAAGGCTGTATGGGACGTTATTAATCGGAATATTGGTGACAATAACAAAAATAGAGAAATAGATACTATATTATACAATAATCAATTGCATACAAACTCAGTTGAGATTAGTAATTTATTTAATTATTATTATATTAATTTGACGAATGACAATGATTTTAAATTTAAAACTGACAATATAAATGAAAGCATAGACTGTAACAATTCTAATACAATATTTTTAAAACCGACAGATCCAATGGAAATATATAAATTGATAAACAATCTTAACAATACTAACTCAGTAGGAATTGACGAAATAAGTGCAAGAATAATTAAATTATGTGCAAAATTTATCTGACAACCTTTGAGTTTCCTAATTAATATGTCACTTGAGGAAGGCACATTTCCAGAGAGTTTGAAAAAATCTATTGTAAAGCCGTTATTCAAGAAAGGTGATAGGACAGACATGAACAATTATCGGACAGTTACGTTGATACCAGTTCTTTCTAAGGTCTTACAAAGTCAAGTCTTTAAAAGTAATGCTGAAGAGGTTATATGATTTTGTCACGGGACAAGAGGTATTAAAAGAAGACCAATTTGGTTTTCGGAAAAATAGTAGCACTTCACTAGCATGTTTTAATTTAATAAAGATTATCACAGAAGCGATTAATGAAAGTACACTAGTAACGGCTATTTTTCTCGATATGAGTAAAGCTTTTGATTTTGTTCATCACAAATTACTTCTACATAAAATGGAAAAGTACGGCATTAGGGGAGTAGCAAATGATTGGATTAAAAGTTATTTAACTGATCGTTCTCAATGCGTAGAAATAGACAAAGTACAAAAAGATATGAAAGTTCAAACTTTAAACTAAATAAATTTGGAGTTCCACAAGGAAGTGTGCTAGGACCATTTCTATTTTTGATGTACATAAATGATCTTCCTAACATAACTCATCACAAAACGATATTATTTGCGGACGACACTACTCTAATTGTCAAATGTCAAAATATAAACATATACGAGCAAGAAATAAATGATGCACTTAGTAAAATAATTAATTGTCTCAGTAACAATAATTTAAAAATCAATGTTAGTACGACAAAATTTATACAATTTCAAAACTATAGGAAACGGGATATGAACCTAAATGTAAATTACAAAAACAGCAAAATAGAGGAGGTTGACTCTACTAAGTTTTTAGGACTAATAATTGATACACACTGCGACTGGAAGACGCAAATTGACTATCTCTGCGATAAGTTGGACAGGTTTGTGTTTGCTATAAAAAGGTTAAGGCAAACAGTATCTACTGAAGAAGCACTAAGTGCATACCATGGATACGTGTCTTCAGTGCTCTCTTACGGTCTCTTGTTATGGGGTAACTCGGTTGAGATTGAAAAAGCATTTAGAGTCCAGAAGAAATGGGTGAGAGCTATTTCTGGCGCCTGGTTTATGGACAACTGCAAACCACTGTTTGAAAAATTTCGAATTTTACCATTGGTTTGCATGTATACTGCCGTCATAATGAAGAAAGGCGTTTCTACATAAAATAAAAACGGAGAAAATAAATAGTAACACGGAAATTGAAAAATTCGCTGTGTGAAAATTACTACAAAATTTAAATATATTATTATGCGATAGTATGTATTATAGTTTGCTTTAACGGAACATAAATATTAATTTTAATACATTTAACGTTGTATATATACAAATTAACATTTTAATTTTCTTTTTATTAAAAATAATACATTTTTTTTATACTGCAATGAAAAGACGTTTCTGGGTGGAAATGCCCTTGTTATTTAGTAATTAAGTAAAGGTCTTTTTTTCTTAGTGTTAATATGCTAGTAGATTCTACTCAAATAAATAAAATAGACGTTACTGGTCATTTACCTGCTTTTCAAACTAGTAACGCCAACCTAATTAATCAATTAAACTCGAAATTACCAGCACATGCGCTTATCTTTAATTTTATTGAATACGAGTACATAGTATATACATATCAGCTGTTTTTAAACGGAATAGAAGAAAATAAGTCAATTATCTTTTACTAAAACCAAGTATTTTAATTAGTCTTTCATAATATATATCTAAAAGCAGCATAGAAAATTACAAATAAACATTATAGGAACAATACAAAATTATATTTAAAAAAAAAAACAGGAAAACAAATCACTAACTTTGAAACAAACATTCAACCGTTTCAAGTAAAACTTGTTTATCATTATAGGAACTAGAAAGTTAATTATTATTTGGTTATATTAGTAATCACAGCTTTGTGAAGTAGGTACTTATGCATTAATCAGTCTTGTTCATAAGCTTGAGTGAGATCAACACTATTTTTATCAGTAGGTATATTGTACCAAAACGATTTTCTATTATCGGGCATTAATGGTGTCAGCTTTTGAATGATTGCTGACTTGCGCTCCTGAGTAATTCCTCCGTACTCTTTATTAGGTAATGGAGATGGAATTCCACATTTAATATTTTTTAATCGCAGAAAATCAAGTGAGTATTCTTCTTCTTTATCGAAGCAAGTTTTGTAACGAATAATGTGGGTACCTCGGAGGAATTTTACCTTACGCATGTTACTTAAATAAGCTCGAGGAGAAGAGTTTTGTAGCTTGTACGATGAAGAACAGTCTTCAATTTTACAATAATCTTGCACATTCATTACTTTCGCAGTAATGTTTGTTCTGGTGTTCAATACTGCAAAATCTTCGAAGTCATAGATACTTTTCTTCTTTTTCATGGACAGCTCTACCTGATGGTGAAATTTGTCTGCAGCCATGTAGGTGTGACCTGCCTCTAAATATTTCAGCGTTATCGTCTCAAAATTAACTTCAACTGAATTGATAAGATGCAGTAAATATGAGTATAAGGTCCAGTTTTTATTCTGACCGGCACAGTTATCTAACCAGATGACAACATTTTTCAGGTCTCTATTTGCTTACAAGAAAGCTCTAAAGCAGCTTGTTATGTCACCCATTTTTCGTCCAGAAATTGCTTCATGCCAAATCGCAGCATAGGTTTGAAGAGTGGAATTGTTCTTTTTGTCACCTATTGGCACAAAACTTTCGTTAAATACGATTATTCTGGGACAAAACATGACAACTTTGAACTCATCTATACGAGGCAGCATAATTACTTTCTTTAAATCAGCTGTAAAATAGGCCGTGTCTGAATTAATGCTTGCGTTATTTTGTTTTTCAGCATCTCTTTTATACGCTAACCTGGCTGATGTATAATTTTCCCGACGTATATCATAATCTCTGCATTCTTGACAATTTTTGTGCCTTTTCTCCTTGTACGCCGGATTGTGAATGAAATACTTTTCGCACAGCTCACACTCTTCATGTTGGTCAATAGGAAGATTCAACATGTTCAGTTGTTCGCAAAAGTTTTCAAATATTTTTGTAACTCTTAAATCTGATGGTAGATATTTCCTGTTTGGAGCGTGGTCGCGTTGGTAGTAGGATATCGACGGATTAAATGAATTTATATGCTCCACAATTTTTGTGTCATCGAACTTATTTGGGTTAGGATTGATTCCTCGCCTATCCACTGGGATCTGATTAGTCAGGTTGTTTAGTGTGTTTCTTACAGATTTATCATTTCTTCTGTTGTAACCCAGCGTTTCCAGGAAAAATATTTTGCAAACATTTACTTTTGTACCTGCTTCATTAGACAGAAAATATGACACTGTTACGTTTCTTGCAAGTTTTCGATTTTCTTTTACAGTTTTTCTCTTAGGCTCTTATTTAGACGTGTTGTTGATTATGAAATATTGTTGCTCTTTCCAAGATAGTTCAGTATCACACCCAGGCTTGAGTTGGTATTTATTTTCCATATCTTGTTTTTTTTTAGTTCCTTCCTCCGGCTCTGCGATGCATCATACTTTCATACGTTTTCTGATTGTTCCTTGTTTTGTAAGATTTTGTTGAGTATCTTCATCCATCGAATCTTCTGGTGACTCGGAGCAGTAACATTAATTGACTATGAGTTTGGTATCGTGTTGGTAGAAGAATCTTAATCGTCTGGTAAGTTTTTCGGATCTAAATGAGTATGTCTTTCCTTGGGTATAATCTATCTTCATGCCAAATTTCATCAAGATCCGATTAGCCGTTTAGCCGTGGAAAAGGTAACAGACATACAGACAAACAGCAACACTATCGAATTTATAGTATTAGTATGGATTTATCGTAGATTATCGTGAACGTTAACTTGAACCTAAACAACCGTATTACCCTTGAAAAACGGCTACTATAAAGAGTCTCAATTTGCACGTAGGTACTTCTACCTCAATTCAAATTATTAAAACAATTCAATGTTACCTTACGATAGTCCGCCGCGTGCTTAGAGCCAAACGCGCGTGGAGTCGCCTTGACCGCTTGGACGCAACTGAATGCTCAGACTAGTGACCGCCAACCCCACTTCCCCTTTGTAATGTGGTAACACTAAGTAAAAAAGGTGCTTCTGCCACTTGAGTCTGATTATTTTTAATAATAATAAGATGAAAAGGCATATTTAAAGCATAAGCGTCTTTCCTTCTTGTGATAAATCAGAAATGTCTTTTCTATCTAAAATGGAGTAATTTTTTTGTAGACAAATAAGACGCTTCTACGTACTTACGTTTTTTTTAACGTAGTATACGTCGGAACAGTCTTTTTTATTTAGAAATCTTCAAGACTTATTGCAGTTAAGTCTCATTTATTAGTGAAAATAATAGGTTTGTGGTTATTTTAGGAAGACAATTCAAGTACCAGTAGATGCGTCTTTTTTTGCCGATTCCGAATATGTATTTAACTCATTTTCGAAAAAAAAATTAGATGCGCCCTTCTTACTTATGACGGCAGTATATTAGGGAGCTATGTGTTTTTGTTAAGCAGCATCCACAATACTTCAATTTACATTCGGAAATAGTAAGGAGAAATGTCACTCCTAGAAATAAATTTAAACTTTATATCCCTCGATGCAGATTAAATATATTTAAAAGAAATGCCTACATTAATGCCATTAAGGTGTATAATAAATTACCATGCACATTTAAAGAACTGACGCTTAACATGTTTAAAAGAAAACTGACTGTGTGGCTTTCAGAAAAATGGTTTTATAATCTCAATGAGTACATGACATATAAGGAAAATAATTAAACATAATGTGATTAATTAATATTAAAATTCTTGATTTAATGCTTGCTAATTGGCAACTATGACTTAATTTTTGATAAAATTTGACATTAACTTTAATTTGACATTTTGACATTAATTAAATAATAAACCCTATATTTTACTATTGAATATTGTTTATTATCGTTGTATTTTTTTGTATAGATATGTTTGCACACCATTGTTATGGTAGGATGTACTGGACTTTTATAATTGTTATTACCATCTACTAAATTACTACATTCTTGTGAATAAATAATTCTGATTCTGATTCTGATCTTGGTCTTGTCTATGCTCATTCCGAGACCGGTGCATCGTAAAGCATCACCTAGGTTGGTCAGCATGTTTTGCAAGTCATTCAGTGACTCCGCCATAAGGACTATATCATAGGCAAATCGTAAGTGAGAGATGTTTTTATGGTTAATACTAATTCCTATTCCTTTAAAGAGCTCCGAAGTTATACTATCCTCAACGGGGGCCTTTCCATTCTTAAGTTGTTTGAGCGCCATCTCAATCTCGCTTAGGCTGACGTAGGGCAGTTCGTCAGTGTAGTGGCGGGTCAATATTGCGCGGGAATCCTCTATGCTGGGTTCGGGTCTAGAAGCATGCGAGTCGTACAATCGACCATAGAAGTCTTCAATTTCAGAAAGGATCTCCGGCTAAGACACGGCGGTTGTGACATTATTGGTCTTGAGTTTGGTCAGATGGGACCTATTTCATTGCTGGGCGAAGACTTTGATGCCCAATTTTACTCATTTGCCTTTTCTATCTATTGTGTATTTGAGCACCGAAGGCGGAGCACACCAGCTTACTGATCTTCTGATTGAGCTCAGGTTTCTGACTGTTACTCCCGTCATTTGTTCATACGCTGAAGAGCCTCATTCGAGATTTTATACTTCGTACTCATACCCTGCAGCTGATAAAAATTTGTGCCTTCTTCCCTTAGGATGCCCACAACTTTTTGGAATTCCTCATCTACGTCATTTGTGGTTTCCAAAGGCAGCGAATCAATTTTCCAACATGAGTTGCAACTGTTTTTATTCAAAAGCGGCTTGGAGCAGGTTGCGTAAGAGCGTAGACGGCATTTTTCAAGTTTGTGGTTGATATTCAAGAAGCTATGGATAAGTTGGTGATCACTACTGGTATTGAACCTTGCGAACACTGAGACATACCTGAATATGTGCTTATTGTCCGTCATAATGAAGTCAATCACATTTTAAGTCATAGTGTTGGGGCTTTGCCAAGTCCACTTCCTCTGGGGCTGATGAATTCATCAAAAGGAAGCCCTCTTTTTCCAAAAATTTAACAAGTATTTGCCCCCTGTGATTCCTGTCTCCATAACCGTGTGGACCTATTTTCGATTCACTGCAAGTCGATTCAAATGCCAAAGTGGGAGTACACTCCCACTTTGGCGTTAAAGTCTCCCATGATAACGTTGTAGTGGGTCCTTGTGGTGTTATGTAGGGCCGAATATATGTCAGCAACCATATCTTCTACCTCATCATTCGAGTGTGGCAAGGTCGGTGCGTAAACCTGTACGACCTTAAGGCTATACGTTTCGGTCAGCTTCGGAATTAGGTACGCTACCCCGGTCGACACAATGAATATTTTTACAACATTAGCAATGAGGACTTTATTGACGAGCAATCCCAGGCCACCCTGAGACTGTTGATCGCTTTCTCGGAAGTAGAATAGGTGGCCCGATTCCAGAGTTATTGTGTCCCTCTCTTTGGACTTCACTTGACCTTACAATGTGGCACCTGATCTTCGTAAGTTCCGTCTTGAGTTGCGCTATGTGCTCGTCAAGCCTTATCGTTCGTCCGTTGTACGTAGCCAGGATTATTTGTTTATATTTGGGATGGCCTACGGTTGCCCGGGAATGTTTCGCACCCCCTGCCCTGCCATATCATTGACCACCACATTGGTCAGTACTAGCGGGTGCCCGGGAAATGGGTGTCATTTTTTGCTTG
Organism: Alsophila aescularia; assembly: GCA_946251855.1. NCBI lineage: Eukaryota > Metazoa > Arthropoda > Insecta > Lepidoptera > Geometridae > Alsophila > Alsophila aescularia. The sequence goes on along the minus strand of OX276378.1, from coordinate 58,615,766 downwards.
TCTGGATTTCGGTTAAAGAAAGTTAGTTGTTCATATACTAACACCGGTTGTCGCGGTGAGAAACTGGGACCAAAGTCCCTTACGCCGCACGTGGCAGTTATACCACGTGCCAATTACCTAGTTTTAATTTTCTCGTGTTTGTATTGTTATTATTATTATTGTTGTGTAGTAATTAAGTAATTGGAGGTAACACTCTGGTAAATAAAACATTAAATTTCATTTTTTCATTTTCATTTATGGGGAACTGTATACGCTTTTTTAATAAGTTACCTGACGGCATTGATCAATTACCAATGCATGGTTTAAAACGTTTGTTAAAGTAAATCTCATAAAGAAAGCGTATTACAATGTAAATGATTATATTAATGACAGAAATGCATGGCCAAGCTCCATGATAATACCATGAGATCATGACATGATGTCACGTTGTTTTATACAACATAATTATCTAGTTAGATTTATTTTACTTTATTTTTCCCAGTTTCATTGTTTGATGATTGTGGGACATCTCATTGTCACTTTTATCTTTTATATTTGTAGTTAACATGTTTTGTTATAATTGTGACATTTGAAAAATATATAAAGAAGTAACAAATATGGAAAAAATACATCCATAAGAGTTTCTTTGTGCTCTCTTCTCTAACGGGCTATTACAGTATTTCCGAAGTACTGGTAGAGTCGGAAGGGTATTTCCTTTTCCAGTGTGAAATTTAACTCTCTTGGCAGATGAAAGAGAAATTTCCTTTCAAACTCTAAAGAATACTTAGTTTACCTAAATTTGTATTATGATCTTTTTATAATATTTTATGTATTTCTCCTCGTTCATGAGATGTTAATTTTGACTTTGATTATTTTTGCCTATATACAATAAAATACTTTGACTTTGACTTTTTTCCGTTTATCAAGGAGGGTTTGCTCATAATCGCCATCGCCACATAAGGCATGCGGTTTGCCGATCGCAGGGCGTAGCTTCTCGTATCGGTGACGCTGCCGCCCGTCACCAGCCTGTGTCATTTGGCTACACTTGTTATTAGGATGGTTGTACCGCCATCTGTCGGTCCCCAGAGCCTCGTTCGTTTTCCAGCAAGATGACCACGTACAGATGAGGTTGGCTTGGAGCAGTGATATCGTTTTACGCTCCCATACATCTTATATCCCATACATACAAGTATGCACTACTATTTTATTTAACATTTTTTAAATAAGTTTCTCATTCCGACTGTTTTTAGGGTTCCGTGCCCGAATGAAAAAACGGAGGAACCCTTACCTATAGGATTAATTCAAATTCAAATTCCAATTCATTTACAATAAATAAAATATTAATGGTACCTCTGGCTATCTGTCCGTCTGTCACAGCCCATTTGCTCTGAAGCTACTGGACTTATTAAGTTGAAATTTGGTACATTTATGAATGTCTGTTGACTTAACACGGATTAAATAAATTTTGAATATTTCATTTATGCGGGACTAAAAAAAATAAAAATAAGAAAGTTTTGCATACTGTTCCATGTATCAAATAAAAGGGCTAGTTATGGTCTCAAGTGTATATTTTTTATAGATTCAAAACGGATAGTTATAGAGTTATTGAAAGAAAATATATGGAAATGACCATTCTCAGTTATCACCGAAAATACTGAACCTAAAATTTTGAAATATATACCGAAAATAGTTCATTATTTAATAATAATCTGGCAAACCCTATAAGAATATTGTGAGATAATACATTCATTGTTCGGAACCCTCTACATGCAAGTTCTACTCGCACTTGTTTTTCTATTAATTAATGCGCATGTTTTATCTCCAGGGTTTCTAGATGATTTGGATATATTTTTTTCATTTGCAAAGGTTATTCTTCAGTATAGTCCCATTTAAACATATTTTATAATTGAAGATTATTCATTTATATATTTAACATTGAGAATTGGTTCAGTAGTTTTTGATGAGGGGTGCCATCCTATTTTTTTAGCTCTTTAGATTGATGTCTTTCCGATGGCACTTCATACCACCAAACCTTCAAATCGAAAGTGTGCAATTTCTTTTAAATTTTGCAACTTGTGTCTATATTTTGTACTTTTGCCAAGATTTGCAAGGCAACCCAGTGGAAAGCCCTATGTCTAAACTCTCATTTAAATTACATTTCGATTAAGTAACTGATAGGTGCATTTTTTTAGTGGGATCTTATTCGTTAAATAATGATAATATTTATAATAATTTTCTAATGGAAAAATTTGGGTCACGAACGAGATTCGAACTGAAAACTATTATATATATTAAAAAAAAAAAAAAAAAAAAAAAAAAAAAAAAAGCAGGCGTTAACTGCTATAAAAAACATAAAAATAATGATAATATTACTCACAAATAGAACCAAAAAATGTGTAAACATGAGTCATCATTAATTGAATCATTATAGGTTATCGTGCGTCAAGGTAGAGGATATACCTAAATGTGTACTGTTGTGGTTGTACTGTGAACAAATTCATTTAAAAGTCTGATATCAGACATATAATAAAAAACGTTTTTTTTTTTTTAATAATATGAATATTACGAAGGCTAACGTATTAATAATTCTAATAAACAAAATAACTTTGTGTAAGTATAGAAGTTCTTGCTTACATGGTGTTACTTTTATTTATTTTGTGGTGGGATGTAAAATTATCGTAAAATGCTACAATTTAAGGCAGTAGCGAAAAAATCTTTATTCGTTTACGTCAGAGCATAAACGTTCATTCTTCAATTCATGCTACAATAGCTGTTCAGGTTTCAATGGACGGAAAACAAATTGATCGCAATTTATAGACTGTTGTTCGCTTAAGAAATTTGTCTCTGTAGAGCATTCATTGTCGGTATGTACTAGGTAACTATCTACATATTATTATAATAGTTAATATTCGTAATTCATTTTTTGGTAATGAAACATTCTCTTGTCAATATATTAGATTTTTGCCTGAGTTTAAAAAACGGGACACTTAGCTGCAAAATTTGCTTCTTATATAATTTTAGGTAAAATTAAGGCACGCCATTAGTTTTTAGTCAGCTATTTGACTGATGCAGCTTGTTCAATGTTTGTCGAATAAGGGTCAGTGCAGACTTAACGCCCTGGCAACGGATCGGCACCGGAACGTCTCGCTTACGGTTGGTTGACGACTAGGCGTCCACCTGGCTACAGCGGGGCGACGCCTCACGGCAAGTAGGCGGGGTTGACGTCTAGACGTGGTGTATTCCCAGTAGTCCCGCTATGATTGTTCAGTATGTTTTTTTGTAGTTTTTTTTCCCCAGTGTTTTCATTTACTGGACTACTGGGATTTTAATTCCCTTAAGTCCCATATTCAAGAGGCACAAAAGAGGAATTTCAATGAGGCACATTGGCACATTTTTTGCAATATTCATAGCTCCAAAACGATTTAAAAGTATCACATGATTTTTCGATCTTATTGACATGAACTAAGTACCTTGATTTTTCAACGTATTTTGACTAAATTAACACAATTAATGCCGAATCTTAGTAAATCTGCATATGTCAGTAAGGGTCAAAATAGTGTGATGCTAATATGATTTTATTGATATGAAGTAGCTTGATTTTAGATGCTTTTGGACTAAATGAACACCGTAGAAAATTCTTTTAATAGTAACAAATATGAATTGTACTGATTTTATTCCTACTGAAGAATGTTACAAGATTAAATTCTTACAATGAAAGTAATATTCAAAATCTGTTACACTTAGAACAGTAGTAAAGTTTGCCTGAACTGGTTAAATTGAGCAGGTTAAATGAAAGATATTTGTTTTTCTTTCTTTTTTTTACTAACTCTGTCCTTTTTATTTTTTGTGTACCTTAATTTCCAACACTGGGCGTGGGTGAGCAGCCCGCTAGGAGCAAGTGGAGCTCACCAGCCGTAGACGTGGCGACCGCGAAACGTAAACGCGGTGACGATGCGGTGACGGCGGCTTGACCACGCGCCGTAAGCATAGAATACTAAATGGTTACTTGAACTGCCTTGATTTCGTTCCAAATACTTAATCTCAGGTAATCTTTCGACAGCATACCTCAGTACGCCAGGAATGAATGCGCTATGCGCGTAATAGCACGATCCCTCACGACTGATTGGATGTGATTTACTTGAGATTTGTTGAGTAAGGCCGAGAAGAACGGGCTGAGTAAACGGTGGAGTTTTAGATGTGATTTCGGGTTCTTTATGTGCTGTATAAAGAGATTTTTCTAAGTCTAGGCAATTTTAAACCAATGATACCTTGATTGTAAAGGATATAAGAAAATGTTATCAGCTATTACAGGGGTAGCAGGGGCTTCTATCAACTGCCCCTGGACCATGGGTGTCTTCGGGCATCAATAAGATTCCAAGTCACTTTCCACTTTCCATGTTTTAGAAATTTCAAATTTGTTTTTAATGGAATTAAACTTCTTCAGTCTCCAATGTACAGGTTTTTTTTCAGGTTGAAATTGAATTTCTTCTCATCTAGAGTTTTTTTCTGTCACTTGAACGAATTCACAATTTTTAGCAGGTTTTTGGTAAAGTGACAAGAGATCTTAGAGTAAATTTTACCTAAGCAAGAGAGTATTTAGGCGGTCTCGTGGTATCAACTTTAACGCTGTTCTAACTGAAAAGTTGTTCTTGCCACAACAGCCTTCAGTTGTTGTTATTTTGTTGTTCTTCTGTGTGTTGCTTGCCACATTGTCATGCAAGCCTAACGGTTCAACTTAGAATTCAACGATACCGGGTACGGTCCTAGGCTCCGCACCAATAACTTTTCAAATTTTTTTTTTTTTTTTTTTTATAACGTACTAGGCAATCGTTTGACCACGATCTCACCTGATGGAAAGCGATGATGTGGTCGAAGGTGTAGCACGCTTGCCTAGTAGATACCTATTCACTCTTGCCTTGAACACACCGGGGTTATAATTTACCGGAAACACTGACCAATCGATCCATTTTCTTATACAGATAATAAGTCTCTGCAAGAACAACTGAGTTTAGAGTACAAGAAAAGTCAGTAATTGCAAAAAATATTTTCCAGTACATTTTGTACGAAATCAAATATATTCAAACATCGTTCGAATACAAACTTTTCAATACAGACTTTTGATCCTTATAAGAAACAGGATCGAATGGCATCTTTTTTTTTTGGTGAATTGCCTATTTTTTTGATTGTACATTTTTTCCACAATCTGTGATGCAAAAAAAATTTAAAATTGAATTGAATTTTTGACAATTTGAATTTCGTACAAAATGTATAGGAAAAGTTTTCCGCGATTTCTGATATTTCTAGTACTCAAACTAATATAAACTTTTGATTCTTATAAGAAACAGGATCGATTGGCATTAAACAAGTTTTTGTGATTAGCCATTATATTGCGGACTGTAATTTTATTCTTAAATCTGTGAATGCAGTTCAGAATATCTCAATAAGTTATGTATGGTCTCCTAGGAATGTTTGCCTGTAACTATAACGCTTAAGGTACCCGCCTTTACTGTCAAGTCTCAAAAATCCAGCCTGTACATGTAATAAGTACTATTTTCATTTTTAATATATAAAGCATGCATCAATAAGATGAACACTTAATTTTAAAAAGTAAAAGTAAGATATATCCATACCAATATATAAAAGAGAAACGTTGTCTGTATTTTGTTTATTGGTTTGTTTGTTTGGGGAGCTTTCACTTAAAAACGGCTAGACGGATTACGATGAAATTTGGAATAGAGAAAGCCCCCCCCCCCCTGAAATAAAATAAAGGATATTTAATATCATAAAAGGTTAAACATTACATCCACGGGAAAGCTGGAAAATGTTGATTACTGGCTGTAAGGAACGGTTGCCATGGAAACGAAATAACAAGTCTGTCAAAAAACAGCACGAGCGTTGGTGCTATACCTATTTTGCATTGGTGTTTAATATCCTAGAAGAATATAGGATGCTTTTTAACGCGATAAACTGTCGTCTGCGCGGACGAAGTCACGGGCGGGTAACCTATATAACAATATGACAGTGTAAGCTATAACATCAACTCTGTGTATTTATGCAAATAATAATAGATTAAGTTTATAAGGTCGCAAAAAAGTGAACAAACTATTAAACTTAAACAGCCTTATTATGGTTGATGGCCTAAGGTAGGTTTTTGAGTTGGACCCAGGTTTAACCAGAATCAAGGAGAAATGGTATTAGCGTTAGAGGTTTATGTTAAGTTTTTGGTTTTTCTATAGTAACATCTTAAACCTACCAATGGCCTAGTTTATGGTTGGTTTAATTTGACGTTGCAATTTGTTTGAGGTTAGGATTGTTTGTTTTATGTATTTTTCTGCAATTTAAACTGTCTTGAATTGAAAATATATAGGTGATATTAAATAATATCACATCAGAGGCATCACAGCGCAAGTGCTGCCGCCCGTGTAACAACAAAATACATAGGTACATCGAATTTGAGGATCGGAAAATAATCGTTTCACATACCCTCAAGAACTATTGTGCATCTGAATGGCATCTGATAAAAGAAAATCTACTGCGTAATGCATGAACCCAGATCAAGGAACAACAACAACTTCAACACAAATCCTGGTTGACATAACTTTCACTACCTATGCAATTGAGATCGTCAAAAAGTAGGTAAGTTTTCATTATGTTTATTTATCCTGAGAGGATGTATAGCTGTTTATTTAGCTATAGAGGTTTAGTGTTATTTGTTTTGAATGAGTTTCCCAAGATAACTAGATAGATTATCTAATACAGAGATGGATATTCTTTAGTCAAGAAAAAAATAACCATAATAAAATTGCTCATGTTACCCATATTTAGATGATATCTGCAATGACCACAACCCACTGACATGTATTTTACTGTGTACTAGTATAATACATGTTAGTGCCAACAACCTCATGCATTTTTTATTAAAACAATGTGTCCGGTTTACTAACATTATGCTTTTTTATCTTTCAGGCTGTTCTGTTTGATGTTTGATGCTGGAGCTTTCAACGGTGTGGTGTAGGTACTGTTGGGTAACAGCAGGTATCCCTGCACCCCTTAAGTATTAGTTTACACCTATCCTCAACCTGCAAACTCCACAAGAGGAGTGATATAATTCTGCACACATTTTCACCTGGCATACCATAGAGAGTTATGTTTCTTGTTAAGAGGAATATTTGGGAGTGTAGAAATAGTAAAAAAGTATAGTTGTACCTAGTGATAATACTAAGTACATGATATTGCCACCAACATGAAAGAAACATTCAACTAGAGCAGCGGCTTTAAGAAATTTTTTGGTGACGGAATCCTTTTATAAAATTAAATAGTTGACTGAGCCCTAAAATAATCAAAATCTGGTTTTATGTGCATTTGCATCTATTGAGAAGCTATATTTTTATTTTTTCAAACTTTTTTGGAATATTTAGAAAGATTTTATTTTACTCTGTATCCATAAAGTACCCCTTTATTATTTTATTTTTTCATTGTGACCAGTATTTTTGCGGTGCTTAGCGAAGCCCCAGGGCTTCGCAAAGCACACTTGTGGCTGAACTAGAATATTTTACTGATCCAGGAGCATGGAGAGATGTGTACCATCATTCACCCTAAAACTGTTTGAGGAAATTTCAGAAGAAGACCGTTCCTAGAAAATATTTTTGAAATTATATAACCAGGCCGCCGATTCAGAACCCTTCGATAACTCAGTTCTCGATCGATATGGTATTATTAAATAATAGCATATTGATCGAGAACTGAGTTCAATCCACAGAATAAATTTTATTCTGTGGATTCGGTTTGAACTAGTTGAATTCATTACTTTTGTCATTCACAATATTGAATCGAATCGATTCGGTTCGCTATCGAGAGGTTCTGAATCAGTTCTGTACTGTTTGATTTAATCGGGAACTTATAAGCCAACAACAGTAATTCTCAACATTATGATGATGTTTTAAGGTGTTTCTTGAAATTAAATTAAAACTAAATTTATTTTCACTTTTATTAATTACTGCATCCCAAGAATAATGATTATTGCAGTATAGTAATTTTGGATTATTTTTAAATAGCGCAAGGCGTTCGTCTCCCCGGTGGAAATGGATTACTGAGTAGATATAAAAATTCGTCATATACGGTATCATATTTTTTATATTTTAGGATGGTATGAAACATAATTCCTTGGGTTCTTACCAGTAAGTCTATAAGGAAGAAAATGTTGAATAGTGTTACTAGTAAAACTATTGGGAAGAAAATTCCCAATAGGTAGTCTTACTAGTAAGACTACTGGGAACGGCAGGATAGTTTTAACCCTAGGGAAGAACGCGCAGATAAAGTCACTGATAAAAGCTAGTAGCCAATATAAACAATTTAGGATATAAGGTATTCCATCATATTACTTAGGCTTTAATAATAAAATATTTGATTTTATGTGTCGCTCGCGGTTTCGCCTGCGCGGACTACATTTGTACTATTATTTATTTTGTGCTACAGTTTATCATGGTAAAAAGTATCCCATGCCATGTCCTTCCCCATTCGACACACCAAATTTCATCAAGATCAGCCGTTTAGTCGTGAAAAATCAAGTATGGATAAGAACTTATCAAACTGAAAAGCTCCTGCGGGGCAATTAAGAATCTTTTTGCAATCAGATTTTCATTATCACGAAATGTACATTAGCGTTCCGTTCCGTTATACTTACTATTTTTGTACTAATAAGTAGATGTTTTGAATGAACAGTTTTGTTCAATGAATGAAGGTTACATTTTATCTGTGGTTAGTGTGTGCCCCGACCACAGAACTTGGTTTCAATCGGATTGTCAATATCGCTATCACTAATGCTTTGTGATAGAGTCGAAATTGCTATGAAAAAGTAACAATCTGATTGATACCAAGTTCTGTAATACGGCCACTGGATTTTGCTTGGTATCGTCTCGGGATCATCCAATCTTTCTGTAGTCCCACGACCATAATACCAACGTTTTCAAGTCCGGTCTAAACTTGGTCAAAACCAAAACTTTCCTTAGTCCCGAACTTCATGAACCAAGGTTTAGACCTTCAACCTTAATAAGGCTGCCTGTGTTTCATTGAGCCACACATTATATGGATATCATAAAAAACTATAATTGTTTTTGTTATCTCTATGAATTCTTTAGCTCTATTAATTAGCGATAAATAAAGAGATTAAGAATTACCAGTACTAAACGTGCAACAAAAACAGTTAAAAATAGAAAGTAAATAAACATAACCTAACAGTGAACAAACAGAAAAATAGAAAAAATTAAAGTGACCAGAAAAATAAATAGAAAAATAAATATAACCTCAATATGTTTTATTTGTGCAAAGTTTAGAAAAAAACTAAACTATGTTATTTCACTGCGCACTACGAACTCGACGCTTCAATACGACTCTATAGATTTGATTGAGGTCAAACTAGAACCTTGACCTTCCAAAAAGTTTGGAAATGATTACACAGAGGGCAGTTTCTGTGTATAGGTTGATAAATTTCAACTATTTACCAACCAAGACAGAACGATCCAACTACCTACTTATCCAGGTATTTTTTGCGAAAATTAGATAAGTATCACATCTGACTAGATGAAAAATTGCATGGCGTGCTCCAAGCACATTTCAATAGCCGAAATAATTGACTGCACTAAATGTAGACTACATTTTCTAGTGAAAAAACATCAAGCATCTCTTGCGTAAATATATCCACAGAATACTACAAAGCTCATGTCCAAGATTTAGAAATAATTTGGACATGTCCCAAATGCCTCAGCCTGACGCATCGTCGTCGCATTATGAATGGTGACACATCGATTTATTCTTCTACTATTACCCCCCATTCCTATAAAAATGAAACGAGTCGTTTTTCCAACGTCTCGTTACTTTTTGACTTTTTTGTATGGCGTTCATGTCAAAAGCCTACGGACAGTAAGCGAAAACGGTTCATTTTAAAATATATGAACCGTTCTTTAATTACACACAAACGTCAATCGACGAGCAGATATTAGACGATTATTCAGTACTTGGCAACACACTTTGCCCAGAAACGACTTTGCTCCCTTCCAAGAACTCTAATAATGTGACTCTCGAACCAATCAGCAAGTTACTAGATCAAAAATTGGAACGACATTCCGAGAACATTTTAATCAAGATTTCTGAAATAAAGTCATAAATTCAAAAACAGCTACCGAATTAAGGTCTTATTAACTACGCAATTGCCCCACTCCCGACTTCACTAAACTAAGATAAAAGCAAAAAAGAAAACGGACTGGAAGAATACGGGGAAAATGAAAGTGACCTACACAACCGCATATTGAGCCTATTTAGAGAAATACAAAATGTAAACTTAGCCGGATATGTAGAAAAGTTTACACGCATTGGTAAAAGGGGTTATAAAAGGCACCTTGTGGTAGAACTGATCAGCAAGAGGATGGTGAAATATCTGCTACAAAACAGCCACTGTTTTAGAAATAATAGATATCCAAACACATAAAAAAATACATCCAAAAATTTTGTTGAGATTGTATCAACATTATCGTTTTAATTCTTAAATTTACTTCTTTATTTTGTTTTTATTTAAATCCCACTCTCATCCAGATTGCTTTTAATTAAGCAATTAAATGTTTACACAACTACCAATTTGCGAGGCTTATTAATACATATAAAATAGATCTTCAGACTTCCATTAAAAAAACGATGTGAGAGCTTTTCAGCTGAGCGTATTGACGAAAAATAATAATAATAAAAAAATATCTAACTATAACACACGCTTATCCATGTGAAATATTATGGAATATTATATCTACCATAATTCATATCTGAGATTTCATCGTGATAAGGTACGGCAATATATCAACATTATCAATTTTGATAGAAAAACTAAAAAATGATCGGAAACTATCATAATATAATATAATCATCGGTAGAGCTAAAAATATCAACAGCTTCATTCAAAAAAATACGTGTAGCTTAGACAAAAAACTCCTAATTAGAAATCATCATTGAAATTATCCAAAATAAAGTTAATATCCCATGTGCTACTGTAAGCTTCGAACAAAGTAATAATTTAAAAATTACTGTTACGTATCATCGGCAACTTAAAGGCATTGAATTAAGGTCCTTTAATTGTTCCTTCTATTCCATGGTCCTATATTAGGAACCATTATAAAACTAAAGAGTTCAAAAAATAAATAACTGTCGATATTGAATTCTTACTACTTGACAGTCTTCTAATAAAAGTTCCACCAACTCACAGTTTATACAGTATCAAGATTATAATATCTATTATAATATCAAGATGCGCATGCACAATGATGCGCAATGATCACAACAGTGAAAATAGTGCGTGCATAAGTGAGTCTTCATCTAAGTGAGTCTTCATTTGGGCTGGGGATCCCCCACCTGCAGCACCCTCGCCGTCAGCGCCACTGACGCAATGAACGACACGTGCGGTGGTCCGCAGTTCACGTCACACCCTCGCTGCGCAAACTCTCAAGGATGGACGTCTTTAACGTCCGAACACCGGTCGAATTGAATTATTCGATGAAACAACTCGTAGTGATAGTCGGAAGATATCTTTCAAGTCGAAACAGTTTTACAATTCACAAATTCTAGTGATGTGTCTAAATTAAATTCAAAATGATAGATTATTTTTGATAAACATGGTTATATTTATGATTTTTAAAGCATTTAAGGCTTGCTTAGCGTAAATATATATATAATAATTTTCTAATGGAAAAATTTGGGTCACGGACGAGATGGTTATTATTATATTTAATTAAAAGGAGTCGCAGTTTACTGCAGATACTTTTCAGCCCAAGAAAAATAAGTGAAATAAGTTGTTTATCAAACATGTTCACAATGCATTACTCGTATACTCCAATATAGCACCCACTTGTATAAGTTATTAAGGACTTCTTAGAATTGTCATAATAAAACATAGCTCATCAGCTGAGTTAGAAAGTTTTTATATCAAACTACGATTTTAAGTTATTGAAGCTGCAAACTGGATCTTAGACCCATAAATGCAAAATAAAAACAGAATAACGACCAGAGTACTTAGCTGTGTCTTTGACTCCGCGCCGGAGAGTTTGCAAGAGGAAACCTCGTACGCGCTGTTACTCGCTGGCGGCTCCAGAATGCACCATCCAACTATACACCTGGGGCGAAGCTCGAAGGTTTTGGTACACTCGTTGTCAATAATAACCCCATTTGTTTAAATCGGTGTCCGTCCGCCCGATCTGACAACTGATCTGTTTTAGCAGACTTTAGTATAAAGTCTAAAGACTTCGGAGTAAGCTCCTATATATTGAAGTTAATGTTAGAACTGTTTTAGATGATGCATCAAATAGTTTTCTAGTTTGAAACATAATTATCATTTTCTTAAGATAACTTATCTTTCAATTTGACAACACGTTAACGAGATCTCCAAGCTATTGCGCTGGACTCTTATTATAAATCACGTATCATTATAATATTAGTAATATTTATATACATCCAAAAGATTAACTGGAAAACATAGCTTTTAGCGATAAGTCTGTCCATTGTATAGTTATAAGATTATTTCTCAGTTCTGAATATATTCTTGTATACTGGTCCCTGGCTCCAGGCAGGTATCTTCAAGTATAATATTTGAACGTATTCCCTTCTAGGCATTTTCTAAGGCTATGTACTGTACAAGCGGTCTACAAGAACTTTGCGTGGCCTGGATGCTGGAAAGATCGACTTTCAGCTTATCGGATATTCCTCTTAAAATGAGACAACTGCTGCATCTAGATCTGTTAAAAAACACAAGGTCCTTGATGAGGCTCCTTGACTTTATCCTCGGTTATCTCGGTAATCTCGTTTGAACTCAGTGCCACGTAAATACTTCATGTGTTATTCTATGACTAAATAGTCAAACATGGAATAAAATAGTCATTATTTACAAATATTATCATGATGACAATTCAATGTAATACAACATATTTCGGTAAGTCGTTTACCAGTGTCACGTAAGTACTTCATATGTTATGTTCTATGACTTAAGTTAAACATGTAATTTACCTAAATAGGTAAAAGTAAACGATTGTAACTACAGAGCAAGAACCGCTTGTGATGTTTCTATGGCAAGATTAATTTCCCAATGAAAAGAACGCAAGCCAAGATAATAACATCAGATTAGGTTTTCTTCCCGGAGCTGAAGTAACGCCAACCTTTCATCGATGCAGCAAACAAGTCCCAGACTGGTCAGTCCCACAAGGTCAGATTGCATTCTCATCGTAGCGACAATACGCTTTTTCAAGATGTGAAAACATCAAAAAACTGGAACTACATCCAATGAAAAATACCTGGTTATAATGTATTGCAGAAGTAACTAGTCATCATATCTACAGGCGCACACCGCCTGCTATCTTTATATCCCAATATATATATTTTGGAACGTTTATTTTACACTTTTAGACATATTTGCCTATTTAACTTCGAAGAAACACCCTAAAAACAATAAAAAAAAAATAAAAAAAAATACGTGTGCAAATGTGAGCACAGATTATACGAATGGCATAACTAGAAATAGGAAAATACGGGAAGGTTTTAATGGAGCAATGAGGTTTTCTTCAACTTTTTACTCTCAACTTGTGCATAAAATGGTGGGACTAGGTGGCGATACTACACGTGTTTATATATCAATCTCGAGGACTAGGCGCGAAATATAACTCAATTCATTTAACGCCAAAAAAAGCCCCAAGAGCTAACCACACTAACAAAAACCCTCAACATACAGGGAGTTAAAGATTGTACCCTTTCAAGCATAAAATTTTATACACATTTGAACTGGAAAGGACACATATTGAAATAAAGTATTTTTAAAAGAAAAAAAACTCTTTGTAATAAAAATGTTATTTTGTAAACCACCACTAAAGAGAATAAAATACTTACAATTGAGCCAGAACAGTATCACTTTTTCGAAATTACCAACGTAATTATAATGCATAAATACAACATAAGATACGAAAGAGTTTTTTGAAGGCGGTGCCAAGCCGAGCCATAATTATTAATATGGTTCAGCTTATTAAAAAAGATAATGTAATAATGATAATGATAGATAATGTGGCTTGACGTGCCAATGTTGATACAATTTGTATGGGACCAAATGCAGAGTATACCCTTTCAAACAAAACAAGCATTTTTAACATCGGTCCGCATTTGATGAAGATATCGACCGAAATACACAAAAAAAAACATACTGCCGAACATATAACCGTCTCTTTTTCTGAAGTCGATTAAAAAACAAAGACTGAACTATCAACATATATTTATGCATTAGAAATTCTTAAAGCCAATAGGAATATAAAAAAGCCAATACCGCTTACTATGCGTAGGCATACGCACACGCTTGACTACAATGGGGAGTGATATTATGGGGAAACAGTACCGACGCAGAACAATAATTTATAATGCAGAAAAAATGCTTTCGCCTAATGGTTAACACATTAGAAATCTACAGAAAAGGGCCACAATACATACTAATTAAAATTAATAATAAAATTCCAAATAAAATTAAAAACAAAGTTAGAGTTAAAATCTTCCAAACTAAACTTAGACAATTTCTGATTGCAAAATGTATAAACGAATTCTCTGACGATATAACGTAAAAAATCCATGAAAACATTACATACATCATACATTAACGGCTGAAGGAATTTTGATCGAATGTTGGTAAATTGGTATTTTAGGTCTTGAAAAACCTAGAGAAATAACGAGAAATTACCACGCGTGTGAAGCCGCGGGTACAGCTAGTTTTCAGTATATTTTGAAATAAGCTAATGATTAATAATATACTGTCTGGATAGCTTATAACATTTTTATTTGCCTAGTTCACAGGGTCTTTAGACATAAGGCTATTTTACATTAATAAATAAAATAATAAAATAAAAATTACTAGAGACATAAAACAGGAAACAAAGCGTTCAAAGAGCGAGTCTGAATGTGGGGATACATGTGGGCTTGGGGTCTATGTGTATTGTGTGTGTATTTGTGTGTGTGTGTGCGTGTGTGTGTGCGCGCGCGCGCGTGTGTGTGTGTGTGTGTGTGTGTGTGTGTGTGTGTGTGGGTGTGTGTGTGTGTGGGGGGGTGTGGGTGTGTGTGTGTGTGTGTGTGTGTGTGTGAGGTTGTGTGTGTGAGAGTGTGTTTACGGCTTTAACATTATACGGACTTTACCGTGACAAGAACCACGATTGTGCAGACTTACCCGGTTGTGCGGACATCCGCATAATAATTTGACGAGGTCTCAAATATATCTTTGAATTCGTCGCGATGAGATTGGTTGACTGGTGAAATCTTAGCAAAATATGAATAATGACCGCATATTAGGGATATTTGACAATATAAGTTAACATCCGTTAGTGTTTTAGTTCAGTGTGTAACCACCACGTGGCGCCACCAGTCCTAGTTGTGTAAGAGTTAGTACGTTATTATAATGCGGACTTCGAGGTGTGTATGTTAGTCTGCAATTGATTATGCGCTCGCCCTGTGTTAAAGCATTTATGTGATGTAAAATGCGGACCTTGTCCTGTGTATGTTAGTCTGCGATTGATTATGCGCTCGCCCTGTGTTAAATTACGTAGGTGATGCAAAATGCGGACTTGATTTTGTGTAATTAAAATACGTACGTTTCATTATAAAATGCGCCCTTTACGTTTAACGTTTGTTGGAGCGTATGCTCTTTTGCAGCGGGATGAGCGCAGGCAGCGCGGAGAGCTACTGACAGCTGTGACAACGCCATTTGCACCACGCTTCCATAGATTATTAAATTCAAACTTTTATATATTTGGATTTGTGTGCCAATAAAAGTATCAGTATTTACATGCTTTTAAGTTTATCTTGAATTCCCGGGTTCCGTACGTCCAAATAAAAACCGAACAATCATAGGATCACTCATGTGCTGTCTATCTATCCGTAAGTCACAATAAATGTGCTCCGAATCTACTGGACCGATTAAGTTGAAATTTGGTACACATATGAATTTATGTGACCCAAACACGGACGTTTATACGGGCACGGGCATTTATATCAAGTGCGAAAACATCTCACATCTCACATTTGCCGATGGTATCGTCCTAATGGCGGAGTTGCTGCAAGACTTGCAAAGTATGCTGTCCAACCTAGTTGATGCTTCTGAACGCATCGGTCTCGGAGTAAACCATAGATAAGACCAAATCATGTTTAACGATCTTATTGACCCGGAACTAATTGCAATCAATGGTGTACCTTTTAAAGTTGTCCAGCAATATGTTTACCTTGTGCAAATATTGCAATTAGGTAAGAACAATTTTGAGAAGAAAACAAAAGTCTTCAATCAGTGCGTCCTACCATACTACCTACGGAGCCGAAACGTGGACAATCACGGTCAAACTAGTCCACAAATGTTAGGTCTCTGAGCGAGCTATAGAGAGAGCTATGCTTGGACTTTCTCTTAAGGACAAGATTGGTAATTAAGATATCCGACGGAGAACCAAGGTTACTGACATAGCTCTAAGGATATGCAAGCTAAAGTGGTGGTGGTCACATTAACCGATAACCGTTGGGGTAGACGAGTACTCGAGTGGAGACCACGTTTAGGAAAACATAATGTAGGACGCCTTGTGGTCAGGTGGAGTAATGACCTGCGAAAAGTGGCTGAAAGAAAATGGATGAGAAGAGCTGAAGACTCAGTGAGCTCAGGGAAGTGCAATAAGAGAGGCCTACGTCTAGCAGTGGACTAATATAGGCTGATGATGATGAAACACGGATGTTTAGCTTAAATAAAAGAATTTTGTAAATGGGAACACTTTTGGTGACAATGAAAAGGTAAGTGGATAAGTTATTCCAAAAACAAAAGTCAGCATCCAAACTTTAAAGGATCACCACCTGGTTTATGCACCAGTTCAGTTCCGTTCAGATGATCACAACTTTGCACATTTAAAAGTTGACTAGTTTTTTAGATATGGCAACTATTATTTATTTCGAATAATTGGTAAACCCCCCTTTATCACTAACTTGGGTGACATTTCTAAAAAATAAGATTTTTATGAATTCTGTTTTCAGTGTAGTAATCCCAATTAGTTGCGCATTATAATGTGCTATGTAAAATATTTTTAATTGATTATTACGGTGTAAAAAAAAAAAAAACAATGTTAAATCGATGTATAAAATCGATGTTGAAATTTTATTATTAAACTACAGGGCCTATTATGTTGTACTATATGTATGAAAACTATTTAAAAAAATGTGCATCCTTTATCCAGATTTAAAATGGTACAGCACATGCAAGAACTTTTTTATTTAATCGTTAACTTAGACATGGCAGAAGGGTTTGTTTTTCTTACATCACGCTTGGAAATAATGTGTCAATTTTTTAATCCTTTATTAAAATATGTACCAATATTCTACACTTTCAATAAACTCTTTCTTAACTTATGTTGTATTTTTGCATTATTAAAACATTGTTAAAGAAATAGTCATATTGTTCTGGCTCAATCGTAATAATTTTATTCTTTTTAGTGGTTGTTTACAAAAGAACATTTTTAATATGAAGACTATTTTTTTTTTTGGAAATGTTGTTTTATTTCTTGATTTTGAGTGACCTAAGCAAACATCGGAAGAAATAAAATAATGCCAAAGAAAATAGTTAAACTCACTTTAGACTCGACGTTAGTAAATTAAGACCAAGGATGAACCTACATATAAAACAACTGAATCAGTTTTTACGCAAACTATCTAAAATTTCACTGGAATGGAACTATTTAAAAAAATGTTTACACATCTCGTAGATATGAAAAAACAAACACAAAAAATGGATTTATAAGTTTTAAATATATAAAACGAGTATATAAAAACTTTTTTAAACAATATTTTACGAGATGCCACACCAGTACCACTAAGACCTGAAAACTCATCGAGACCAATCAAATAAGCCTAAACTCGAAGAGGTTTCATCATTTTGTTGTGGAGTTCCTGTAACTTCCTTCCGGCTCCATCATCGAACCAGCTCAACAGTACCATAATAGTGTATTGTTATCAGAACTAACCAGTGTGCAAAACTACAGTTTATCCCAAAAAAAAGCATCATATGTACTCCTAGGATATTAAAAACCAATGCAAAAGTATAGCATCAACGCTTTTGATGTTTTTCGACAGACTTGTTGTTATTTCGTTTCCATGGTAACCGTTCCATAAAGCTAGTCGTCAACATTTTCTAGTTTTTCCGTAGAAACTTACGGTTTTCCGGAATATAAATAATAATCCTATATAATATTCCAGGGTATATCCATTCCAAATTTCATCAAAATCCGTCCAGCTGTTATCCAGTGAAAGCTCCCCAAACATACAAACAAACAAACAGACAACGTTTCACTTTTATAATATATTGGTGTGGATGATGGGCTAATGTCACATGGTGACGCGTGCAGTGCAGTTCCACTTGAGATTTTTAACTCAATATTCTGGGATGGACGGCAGCGTTGCTTATACAACACTACAACCATCTCGACTCGCTATCATTTTGTAGGAAAAAATATATAGCTCAAACCATAACAAATCATGCTAGCAAGCTCAAATCATGTATCCATTACATACTAGATTTAAACGGTCCCATAATTTAGATTCGTTTTCAAAACGTTTGCTCTAAATCCCTTCAAAACAAACAACATTCTGTACTTCAGTGCTCACTTATTTTCGTAGTGTCAATAAACGTTGGTTCTATAAAGCAAACACAGGTGGTCAGGTCATTGAAGTGTTCGGCGCAACATGGGACCGGTGCGGTTGTTGTTTACAATGTCCACTAGCGTTCCAAGTAAACATCGTGTCGCTACAGTTTCTGCGAATTCTACTAGTAGGTATCTAATTGAGGAGTATTGCCACTGAATACTATGGTATATATTTTTAAATTATCGAAAAATATTTGGTAATTATTATACTGCTCAGCTGCTACATAAATTTATGTGGGTGGCCCCGACATCGACATTAACATTACTATAATTAAACTACAATTTTCAGTTATCGGTACCAGAACTTTAGTGCAATTTTAAAACCCACACCATATATACTCGAATGAAATCGAGTTCGGCTAATCGGGACAATTTCGATGGTTATTGGTTTTTCAGAAAATTATTCGTTTTATAAGGTTATTTGAACAAAGTATTACTAAACTTATATTTTTTAATGATTATTGCAATAATAATAATGGCATAATAATATGAGTGTTATATGTACCGTTCGTATTGTTTTTATATAGGAAAAGTAGCCACTATAATAAAGTACTTTTACGTCTACTAAAAACAATTCCTAAGATCGCTTCAATATTTTCTTCATATGCGTACCCAAATCCACATTAATATCTGTGGCTGTATCTATTCCTGAAAAATGACAATACTTACTGGGAAATTAGAACAAAACACAGTAAAGTCTACATTAAGTTGAACAACGTTAATACATCAATTACACATATAGGTAGAACATGACCCGCAACGGATACCCAAGGGCCAACTTGAACGCAATTAAGACAGACTGGGCAAGTTCGACCGCGCGCCCTCACGCTGCTCCCTTCGCACCGCAAGGATAATCAGGGTTAAGCTACGTTCGCGCCATAACCTGAACTTGTCTAATTGCATGTGTCTAGTTCAAGAGTACCAGCGTGGCCACACGACACCAAAATTGGCAATATTCTCGGGTCTTATATGCTGAATTTTGTCAATTATGGTGACACTGGACTCGCTTCGTGTAATCATTGTACCTATGCGGCGTAGTTTAGGAACAAGGAAAACATAATTTTATAAAGTACTTTTAAGCTGCTGTTTAAATATTACAATTTTGGTTAACATTTTTGGACACAATCCACACAATATATAAAGGTGAAACGTTGTCTGTTTGTTTGTTTTGGGAGCTTTTACGCGATAACGGCGAAACGAATTTTGATGAAATTTAGAAGGGAGATAGTTTATACCCTGGAATAAAACATGGGATACATTTTATCCCGAACAAAGGTAAGTTTCCATGGGAAAACTGGAAAATGTTGATTACACGCTGTAAGGAACGGGTGCCATGGAAACGAAATAATAACAAGTGTGTCAAAAAACATCAAAAGCATTTTTGCTATACTTTTGCATTGGTTTTTAATATCCAAGAAGTACATAGGATGATTTTTTTCGCGATAAACTGTAGTGTGAAAGTTAGTACATAATATTACCCAATATCATACTATTGGGAAATATTTAGGTACAACCCAGATAATATTGTAGCGTACCAAAGTAGTTTAACATTTGGATAATGTGAATAATAATAATAAAATGTATTTATTGCAAACAAACAAACAAAACCAATTAACATAATCAACAAAATAGATATTCCACGATAACATGACTCGCGACAATTAGTAACATTCAATTTACCGTGCCGCGCGTCATGTTAGCATGCATAACTTATTTTATTTACAATATTGATCTTGTTTGACAATTGGGGGGTATGCTCAGCTCTTTACTGCGCAGACTAAGAGTCTACGCAGGACTGGTTTACAGCATACCCCGTTGGTTGAACTCTGGTGTTAGTCAAGCGCAAATAAAGTGTTAAGCGAGCAGTAATCAAAAAATAATAAAGATTAATTTATTATTTCGTAAACAAAAATAATAATTGCAAAACAGCACTTCATGATGGAAATTACAAAATTAATTAATTAAAGGCCGTATACTCTGTGAGTCAAAAGTTTCACCATTGACTACAATATGCTGGAGACGATGAGTGTAAGGGGAAGGGGGTTGGTGTGTGTGTGTATAAGTGTGTAATTTGGAAAGAGGGTGTGTGCGTGTGTATTTTGTTATTTTGTTTTAAAGGCTGCTTCAAACTGAGACCAGAGTCACTAGTACCCAGGCCAATCGGTCGTCATATACTTGACCGTCGCACACTATAACGATTCGAAAGTTTTAATTCACTGGCACAGGTGTTAGTACCTGCCTGTCAGCTAAGCTAATTAAACGTGCACCTTCTATTGATGCTTTTAAAAGTCAAGTAAAAGCCTACTACCTTTCACACTAGCTACTTTTTAACACACTGTATATATTTAAAAAATAAAATAAAAATATACATAAACAAGTATATATGATTATGTATGTATAATGGGTATATTTATATATATATTATATATATAATGTATGTATGGTGTGTATATTTATATGTAGATATAGTTATGTTGTTGTTGTAAGAAAACCCACCGTTCGTAATTTATTTATGTTATAATCCTCTCCATGCACGGTTGTCTGGAAGAGATCGCTTTAAGCGATAAGACCGCCAATTCTAACATGTTTTTTTGTTAGATTAAGTTTATTAATTGTATATTTCTGTATTGTGGTGTTTCAATAAAGAGTTCATCTATCTATCTATCTATCTATCTAATACCCGGTTTCTGAAATGCTTGTCACAACAAGAATCGGGCAACTACACGCCAATTGGCCAACATTTGACAGTCTAATAGGGTTTCCGAAATGCAATAATTCATCTTAAAGTTAACTAACTGATTGATAACTTGAAATTATTTTATTGACATGATCACACTTGATAATTTCGTTCACTTTCATTCACTCTTTTGGTTTTGTGTCTGCGCCAGTACGCGTTATTCAACCTCTGGTGTACCGCCTGGTCTGAGAGGTGCTTTCAATAAAAGTAACTGCATGTTACTTATCCAACTTTGTCAGCCTCTAAAATCACTGTTATTATTGATAATACTAGTACCTTAACATAAAACTACAGCCGAGATTCGAACCACCCCAATCAGAAAAAGGTTTTTAATTTCAGGATACATAATATGGAGCGGAGTTACAGGCCATCTACCTTCGGTACAGTTATATAATGTAGATAGCGTTGGGATCGGCCGGCGGATAACGGTCAGACAACCTGATTTATTGCTGCACATATTTGAACATCGTATGTTCACATCATCTCGGTGTGCCATGCTTGGTGAAAGATTGTTCGATGTTTATTACTCGAGTACGGCGAAGCAAGGGACGGGTAATAAATTTAATAGTGAATGTATGTGTATTTGTATGTGTGTATATATGTATGTGGGTATGTGGATGTTCCACCATAGCGTTGCCCCCATTGGTCCGATTTTGACAAACGGCGTATCTATCGATTCGTATTCGATTATAAAGTGTCATAATTTATTTACCCGTCTATGGCAAAGCAGAGGAAGGGTTATGTTCAAACTAAAACTTGTTTATATATCAAGCACTAGTTTTAGCCCCGAACAACGCACGCGATAACTGCAAAAAAAATGGGGTGTGGCTGTGTGGTGGACACGGCCGTGTGTTTTACGTGAATACGCACAGTTTCACTTTGTCATATGGTGTTTTATGGGCACCACTGGATAGTTCTTGAGAAGTTCTTTCTAACCGTATAGTATCTCTATATTTTGATTCAGTTTTTTGACGAGTATAGGCCAACATTGCATTATTTATTTTAATTTATTACTTTAACACCATGTATATTCATTAGAACTATTTCATCCAATTTTTTTTGTATACGCAATCCGTATATATTTATAAGAGTCAACTATTGAAACTAAAACGAACGTCGTAATTCCTCCAAGTCAAAATTTATACTAAACAGATACTAAATGACGCATCAATGGCTGTGTTCACATACACGCTCGAATCATCCGTGCGATTATCGCTCGATCATCCGGAGATCGTGAACGACTTTGGACGTCCACATTCAACTGACAACTGTCAAGTGTCAGTTTTATACTATTCCTCCCCTCCACTACTATTTTTCGGATGACCCAAGCGAACGCCCGGACGATGCCGTGAACGATTTCGAGTGTACGCGCGGGTGATCCGTGCGTCCTCGAACGTTTATGTGAACAGGCCCATTATGTCCTCAAAATGACGGCGCTTCCCTTACTACCGCGTCCAATGTATCACATGAACGTTATGAATTCTTTGATCCTCAAGTGGTGTAATAAAATTTTGGATGTCGATGATAGATATGGAGCTGCAATACCAAACTAATTTGTTTTCATAAGTTCTATGGGTTGGCTCCTATGGAAGCAAATATAAACACGTATCCAATTCAATAACGTTATGATCGCTTTGCACGAGGAATGGACTTTCCCGTAGGGACTTTAAACTTTACGTACTGGCCTTTTCTGACCGCGAAATTCGTCTGAGTAGACTTCAAAAAACCGTAGTGGTCGTTACGTTTTTGACCGTGTATTCAGCTGTGTGGACTTTATTTGTATTATATTTATAAGTTAACTTAGTTATGAATGTTATTTCCATTTGCATTGCATTTAGCGCTCTGTATAAATTTATTTCATAGTTAAAAAACACACCTTAAGTTAATAAGTAAGGGGAGTCCGTGAGGGTTGAACTGTTTTTTATACAAACCTGCACAAAAATCTACCAATAACTGGCAGTGGTTCTACTGAGAATGCACTTCAAAAGGTATCATTTAGCAACAACACATTTCAACAAGGAATAAAAATTCAGCTACGTGATAACTTTTGTAAAAAAATTGAATAGTTCAAACTTCTTCATTGTGCGGGATGTTTGACTAGAGTACGACCATATAATTTTAAAGTATGAATTTAAGTAATAATTAATTGCTTTTTTAAATGTTATCATCAAAATTACTTCATATATTGTCTTATAAATTTAAACAATTAACAATTCAAAAGAAAACATTTATTTTTGGAACTAAACATAACAACAACAAAAACCTAGATAATGGTTTGCACCGAACTGAGACCTCGCCATTTCAAATTATTTTTTCCCGTTTCAGCTTATTCATTCGACAACTGTGATGTCCAAAATTAATGAACCAAAATCATACAATAGGGAAGAGTTTAACGTTGGTCATACCTCCCACCTGCCTTATGGTTCTATCGGCACCCTTTTGTCATTTCATTTGTAATATTTTTTGAAATATCATTGTTGGAAATATTTATATGCTTTAGGTTCAGAAACCAGATTTATTAAACTACACAACAATACAAAAAGTTATTAATTATGTATCATTATAAATATCGAATTTATAAGTCTCCAACGGTTTTTTTTCAAAAAAAAAACATTGTAAATAAACAAATTTGCGTTGCTCACTGTAGGGCCAGACTAATGGCACCGAAACCCAGCTCGTAACAATATTATGTACTGTAATTGGCGTATGTTAATTTTATAATTAACATACGCCAATTAAAAAAAGAAATAACACCTTTATTCGAAAAACCATAAAATAAATTAAACTGGCAAGCAACACTCAAACACTCTTTAACTGGACTATACATGACTATACACAGTAATCAATTACACTAAATACTCGCTTCGAATCATTTTTATCGTTTCGTTCCAAATGCCAAGTCAAGACTGTCCCAGGCAGCCGATGCGCGGTCTTTTTATACCGCGACGGAAATGTCCAGAAGGTACTCGTGTGTATTCGTATGTACTAGCAGTGGTTGGTAGGTACTTGAACTTTCAAGGTCGGCGGTGCCTTTGATGTTGCCGCTTCACGCCGCGCCTGTAGGTACGTAAGGCCGGTGGCGCCTTTGAAGTAGCCGCGTTGCGCCGCGCCCGTATGTATCTACCTACTGTGCGCTCTAGAAACTTCTGTAGGTACCTACGCGTCACTGGTGTGTTCCAGAAGGTTCCTGTAGATGTAAGTATTGCGTCATCCGACCGCGGCTCCTCAAACCTTTTAGTACCTACTGTTTTTCTAAAAATCGACTAGCGTAACAATATTATATAGTCCTTACGGAGAGTAGTATGTCGAAGCATTGTTTTTGAGTTCGATTTCTACTGTTAGTCGGAGACCGAGAGTTGCCACTTATTGGTCTTTACCCAGCTACAAAAAGGAGGTTTATGATTTTATTAGCATACTTATGCATGTGTGAGATTCATATACATATGTATAGATAATTATACGTACTGTTAAGATTATCAAAACCTAAGTTTTGTAATGTTAGCCCTAACAATAAAGCAAGTTGCTTTATCCTATAGCTGGTATCTATAGTACCTAGTAGCTACAGCTACAGAATAAATAACCTAAGGAAGATTTAATAAAATCTTGAAAATTACAGGGCAGTTTAGTACCTACCTAATGTGTACTAAAAAAGGGTATAATCTAAGGATTATTCATAGAAACAAGGAAATAGAATTGTTATATTTTTTTATTGATTCTACCACCAGATTCGGAATACACCACCATAGAAGAACTGGCAAGAAACTACGGGGCGAATATATTCTTTCATCATCAGTTTTACAATACCTAACAACCTCTATGTGATACTAGGTCATAATGACACTATTATCGTTTTACAATCACGATAGTTACACCAGGCACAAAATAAAAGCATTTACCATGAACAAAGTGATCCTAATCATTTCTAACACAGTCACATTGGTAATAATAACCAATATGGAAAAAACCATAGAACCGAAAATATCTATTTGCAAAATACACAGTTATACACAGTAAATATGGGACAAAGAAACAGAGTAGCAGAATAACAGTGTAGGTAATATTAATTGTACTTAACTTTTGGTGTCTTGTTGATGCAACGACGACAGTAAAACGAACAGAGGGCTGCTCAGCCCAGAGGCTGCTTTTTATAGCGATTCTACCCGCCAAACTCACGTAATCTTTGCACCAGCAGGAATGAGTCTGCAGATGGCGCCGAAGTGACGGAAATGTACATATTTTATTACATTGAAACTATTTAATAATTGTTAACTCGGTATTGTTTACACATTGTTAATCATTTAAATAATTAAGACGTTTAAATACATATTTTTCAGAATGTTAACAAATATTGAAAGTCAGAACAGTATTCTTATATTATTCTCATAAATTACAATTTTTAGCGGGAGAAGTTGTATTTTTACTACAATTATAGGTTTAAATGTACAGAGCTGATTAAGTAATAATACATTAATATTAATCGGGCAAGTACTTAGTTTTAATTCATTCAGCATTTCTATCAATATCGTAAGTTTACATGATTTTAAATCATTCTAATTTTAACGGAAATATAAATACAGATGTTTCAGAGTTATAATACAATGACTCAGTAATTGTACTTAAAATTAAAGGATAACTGCAGTACTAAGCATTTTAAACACCATTATATAAATCTATAATTATCAATTGTAAACTATTACTTAATAAGTTGTGGAACAGATTCCAGATCAATTTTTCTTCATAAACATAATTTGTTATTATCACAGATTATAAACTCGCCACAGATCTACGAAATTACATAATTATTTACAAAAAGATTCAATCGGTAGTCACATTTGTCTTGAAGTGCAATATTTTATAAATACATTATAATATCGTCAGTGGTGATTCAGTGAGAATATTCATTACATTGTTAAATACGTAAAACGTAAGTACCAAGTTATATTATCTCGTCCAGTACCGCAACTGAATATCAACACATTGTTATTCTATTGTTGTAAAAATGGTTGTTACTAGATACTACAGATTAAACATATCAATATGTTATAACCTAACACATGCATGAATGAATGTTTGTATGTTTGTCTGTTTTTGTGGCACAATTAACAGCCAACCCTAAAAATCTGTAGGAATCTTCAATTATTAAAACCAGAGTTTTTAAGTGCCTTAGAAAAAATGAGGTTATCAAGTTCACGCTTATTTATGTACTAACTGTACCCGCGGCTTCGCATGCGTGGTCATTTCTCTAGGTTAAAAATACTATATGCAAGGATTTAAATGCATGGAACCTGCAAAGTATGCATGGATTTAAATTTAAGCTGAAAAGATTTATATACGCGCATCAAAAAAGCGAAAAACCTCTAAAATACGATACCAGTGCTTTTGAAACTCCTTATACTTACTTGTATTTTCCGTGCAAGCATTTTTTATATACATAAGTTTTGTTCTGTTAACCATCAGTTTTTGTCTACCAACTTCACTTTATTTTGCTGTCTGGTCTGTGGGCACATTAATACCTCAGACAATTTAAGATATATGGAATATGCCTCACTTCCACAGACTATATAGGAGACACTCAATTCATATTCTAGTTTTTGTGTGGAATAGTGTAGCCAATTTATATATTAATTCGCTTGTTCCAATTCCTATTTACTTTATATTGTATTTTTGTACCTAATGTGTAATTTTTTATTTTATGTGACATTTCCGTGCGTGACGACACCTGCCGTTCCCAACGGAAAACCAGCGCTGGTTGTTATTAACCAGCATTATGCTGAGTTGGGGCCGGCTTATGTCAAAAAACTTAACTAACTACTTAGGTACTAACTTATTTCTTCAATGTTTTTATTTTACGTGACATTTCCGTGCGTGACGTCACCTGCCGTTCCCAACGGAAGACCAGCGCTGGTTGTTATTAACCAGCATTATGCTGAGTTCGGGCCGGCTTATGGCAAAAAACTTAACTAACTACTTAGGTACTAACTTATTTCTTCAATGTTTTTATTTTACGTGACATTTCCGTGCGTGACGTCACCTGCCGTTCCCAACGGAAGACCAGCGCTGGTTGTTATTAACCAGCATTATGCTGAGTTGGGGCCGGCTTATGGCAAAAAACTTAACTAACTACTTAGGTACTAACTTATTTCTTCAATGTTTTTATTTTGTGTACTTGTTTTTTGCCATAAATAAAGCTATGTCTATGTCTATGTCTATATGTACTATTCTAAGACCTAAAATACCAATATATCCACATTTCATTAAAATTCCTTCAGCCGTCAAAAAGTTTTTATCGATTGCTCGGCTTCTACTCGTCGGATTGATCTTAATCCTACGACATCAATCCGACTTGGTTTTTACTCATTGGATTGAGATGGGCTATAGGGCTATTTTGGAAGGGCAGGTATAGGTGACATGCAAGGAGGTCCACTGATGAAGAGAAGCAAGCAAACATGACTGAAGAAAAAAACCAGATAGGCAGAGTTCGATGCGTTGTCAAAGGTTTGACACAAAAATAAATGATTATAAAAAAAACTCAGATCACTACTTACAAGAGATTTACAAGCTTTAGATTCTTGATTTTTAAATATAAGATACTGTCGTAGGCATGAGGAGAGTAGAACGCCAGGTTTTAGCTGATCCCGTCAAAGGAGAAATGAAATGAATGATGCATCCGACTTCATATTATGTTTAAAAATCAGGAGTCATAAGCTTGTTATTCTCTGTTTAGTTTAGTTTGCGAACGTTTTTTTTATAATAATTTATTTTTATGTTATAAGCTTAATAATTTCCTTTAATAATTTTGGAATGGTCTGAAAATAATTTTGGTTTTGGTATTTTTTCTTTCCGGCGGTAAAACAATATGGCAGCTGTAAGCCATATTAGTTATTTTGTCACTTTATATATCCCATACCACTCTCGTGATTAAGACGAATCCAATGACACCTCATATTAAGCTTTTTAGTCTGTAGGACGTGCCAAAGAAACGTCCAAACGTACAAATAAACAAACATACATACAACCCAAACACATAACCCTCCGAAGTCGGGTAAAAATGAAGTTTATTTTTTTCGTTTCCTAATAGCGGGTCAAATAAATTGGACTAAAGAGTCCAATCCTGATACCTATCACTCTTTGGTACAATCTATTTGTGGTACTGGCAAAGCACGTTCTCTCTTTCTCGCATTTTTATTTGAAGATTCTTCATGTGCATCACTCGCTCGCCTTTTCAAAACCACTCCGTGTCCCCTGCCTCCAGGCCCACGCACCGCATGCGTCAATTTAACCGTTTACTACTACACTACACACACGATACACTATACACTACTGTCTGTAAGGATTATATATGTTCTGTGACAATGGGGGCCAATATGGCTCAGCAAAATGTCAAGTGATGAGGGTCCAATGACAAGTCAGCTGACCAGTTAGCGCAAAATACTACTTTCACCCTGTTGCAACATGATGACATACAACATTTTTAGTTTTGTTTAAAGATACATATGTATGTTTCTATGTGTAAAAACAAAAAAAGTTTAATACAAATGTATAACACCATTTTAACCCTCTTTGATATAATATGAATGAATTTCGCACAATCTTTCGCGTTATCGCTTATTGAATAACATGGCCCATAGCCTTTGCTAGAAACTTGTGAATAATTATTGAAAAGAAAATTCAAATGAAACTCCATTTTTTATTCATTTATGTAAATAGTTTTTGTCATTAATTGAAGTGAAACTTCTTATGCTACTTCCAACAAGGTTGCGTTAAACGTTTGACGCTACCATGGAGGCCTTCCTATTTTCATTTCCACATTACGAAGTTTCACTTCTTCCGCGCGGAGGGACTCCACGATCGTTTTATACGCTTTTATTAGCTTCACTTGTATGTTTGTAACCGACTCCTTTGGACGCTATTTTGACCCACTTTAAACGGTCAGATTTCATACAAATTTTGCACACCTGTCAAAGACCGATGACAATGCAATAATTAGAAGAAAAAAAAAAGTAGAAAATAAATAAAAGCTTAAAAAACTAAAAAAAAAACGCTTTATGCAAGCAACTGGTTATATAGAAAACCAAACTAAAAAATAGAAAATAAATTTTAATAGTGTAAATAAGAAAAAAAAGTTTTATTTCAAAAAAAGCGTGGGGTGCTTTTTAAGATATTATCGAAATGATAATTCTTCTTCTCATATCTGTCAATGAAATATTTATAACTATTGACCCATGCACCCCACGATTTTTTTGAAATAAATATTTTTTCTTATTTACACTATTAAAATTTATTTTCTATTTTTTAGTTTGGTTTTCTATATAAAGCGTGTTTTTTAGTTTTTTAAACTATTATTTATTTATAAAACATCATTGTACATTATAAAGAAATCTTAATGAAGCTTTTACTGACCTTACCACAGACTTCCCTCTCATTACTAATAAGCTGAATTGCCTCAGAAAGGTCCACACAACCTCAGTTCAAATTAAACTAGGGGCTGCCCCGACCCCACTTATTGCGGTCACACTTCATTACTGTTGTGGTTGATTCAGCATCAGCATTACTTTTATGTCTGCGGTGCTTATTCGAATAGGCTCCACGTTAGTAAGCTGATTTTATTTTCCTGTTAAGTGGAGTTTAATTAACTGGATGATATATTATTATTTTGATTCTCTGAAAGTTTTTAGGTGTTTTTTGGAAGATAGGGGTGTTATTTTAAGCATGATATTATTCAGAAAAAAAAAACTTAACCAAGAGTTTGCAAGTGTGCAATTGTAGATGGGTGGTAAACGGCTGATGATACCAACAATATACCGGATACCTTGGTTTTACCAATTTATAAAAGATAAGTACATTTATAAAAGATAAGTACATTTATAAAAGATAAGTATAATTTCTAAAAGATAAGTATAATAGATAGATACCTACATTTCATTCATCACAGGAAATACTAACCAATTTTTTGCACCGTTAGTGAATTAACTTTAATACCTACGTTACACTCCAGGAAGTAAATTCTTATCTAGTCACCATTACTTTATTTTGTTGGATATTATTGCATCATATTATATTGGCATCGTTATATCATTAAAACCTCATCAAACAGATCTATAAAAACCCTAAAGATAAAACTGAACGTATACTGCAAAACTTGTGTAGTAATGGAACATTGGATCAACAAAGTTGCTGTTATAACAAACAGTGGAAATGAAGTTGGAATCAATATTATTGAGAAACTCGGAGAAGCAGGCGTGACTATTATTGGATTGTGCAAAACCTGTGACGAATTGAAACATGTTACAGATAAATTGAAAATGGCTATGACATTAAATATGAGCTTAATTAAGTGTGATACAAGTAATCTTGATGAAGTAGAAGCAATTTTTGAGAACATAGTCCATAATTATGGACGTGTAGATATTCTAATAAACATCATTAACTGTAATACTGACTGTGAAGTCTTTGAAGGAAAATGGGATGAGATTAAAAAAGTAGTTGATACAAATGTGACAGCAATATCAGGATGTATCAGAATGGCTGCAGGATCAATGTTGGAAAAACAAAATCGTGGACACATAATGACGATTAGTGATTGTCAAGATCTAGGCATACTAAACAAAACCCTTTTCTCAATGACTAAAGCTGCAGTCTCATCAATGAATGAAATATTAAGACATGAGTTCAGATATTTGAATGCAAATATAAAAACTACTCATATGGAGATTCAAAATTCTACACGATTTGAGAAGTCATCTTCAAATAAATTAAATAAGACGAAAGATATAGCAGAAATGGTTAAAACTGTTCTAAATACACCAGAAAACTTACAAATACATGAATTATGGCTGGAGATAGAATACTAACCACTAAATAAACTCAAAAGCTATTTCTTTAATTTATTTTCAGGCTACACCCTTTCCTTTCGGAAAAACCAATCACAAAACCGCTAAATATTGTCTTTAAAGTGTGATAGCTCAGAGCATAAAACAATTGTAAACAGCTGAACAGGATAAATTTAGGTTCAGAGCTGTGACGTTTTAGTTTTTTGTCCTGGAAACCATTAATAATGCATAACGCAGTATTTTAAACATAAATATCTACCTATACTCAGAATACGCTCTTTGCTTTAGACTTAATAAAATCAGACGCAATGGTCAGCACGATCAATAAAAAAGTACTGTATCTACCTAAATATTTAGTTATATTGAAATTGAAATAAATGTAACACATTCCATTTTTCTATTTCTCATTGTATAGAATCAAAAGAGGCCAGGTGTAATTATACCTCGGTGTAAATGCCAGCTTTTGATACAAAATATATGTAAAGTTGTTATGCAAGGAGTTAGGTAATATAAAAATGATCGATTATTGGGAAAATAAATGTTTGTTTTTAGACACGTAAAAAAGACTTTCTCAGCTGGGGTCTTGATTTTCCAGAAAGTGGCAATGTGTCGGTCACTTTAGTATAGCTTAACTTTTCATTCATAGGACCCTTCACTTTGACAGAGCAAGACACATGAACAATTGTCAATTCGTAGCAAGCAACCAATGCTTATCATTATATAATATGAACCAAATATATATTGATAATCATCGGTTGCAAAAAAAGTGTATGGTTTCCATGATGCAAAATAAAATTAAGTTAATTGAACTTAATTTTATTTTGCATCATGGAAACCATTTTCCACTGACTTTAATGTCTTCCTTATCCTTAATAATCATGTTTGATACAAGTAATCTTGACGAAGTAGAAGCAATTTTTGAGAACATAGTCCATAATTATGGACGTGCAGATATTCTAAAAAACATAATTAATTGTGATACTGACTGTGAAGATTAAAAAAATTGTTGATACAAATGTGACAGCAATAGCAGGATGTATCAGAATGGCTGCAGGATCAATGTTGGAAAAGCAAAATCATGGACACATAATGACGATTAGTGATTGTCAAGATCTAGGCATACGAATCAAAACCCATTTCTCAATGACTAATGCTGCAGTCTCATCCATGAATGAAATATTAAGACATGAGTTCAGATATTTGAATGCAAATATAAATACTACTCATATTGAGATTCAAAATTCGACACGATTTGAGAGGTCATATTCAAATAAATCAAACGAGACGAAAGATATAGCAGAAATGGTTAAAACTGTTCTAAATACACCGGAAAACTTGCAAATACATGAGTTATGGCTGGAGATAGAATACTAACTACCTATACTCAGAATACGCGAATAAAGATGTCACATGGTCACGTACTTTTGACGTAACAGACGTTACAGACCAATATGAAACGTCTAAATAATGACATGTTTCTGATGAATAAAAGACGTTTCAAAATACCCTAAACAGACGTCACCTGGTCACGTCCATTATACGTAACAATACAATACAATACAATACAATACAATACAATACAATACAATACAATACAATACAATACAATACAATACAATACAATACAATACAATACAATACAATACAATACAATACAATACAATACAATACAATACAATACAATACAATACAATACAATACAATACAATACAATACAATACAATACAATACAATACAATACAATACAATACAATACAATACAATACAATACAATACAATACAATACAATACAATACAATACAATACAATACAATACAATACAATACAATACAATACAATACAATACAATACAATACAATACAATACAATACAATACAATACAATACAATACAATACAATACAATACAATACAATACAATACAATACAATACAATACAATACAATACAATACAATACAATACAATACAATACAATACAATACAATACAATACAATACAATACAATACAATACAATACAATACAATACAATACAATACAATACAATACAATACAATACAATACAATACAATACAATACAATACAATACAATACAATACAATACAATACAATACAATACAATACAATACAATACAATACAATACAATACAATACAATACAATACAATACAATACAATACAATACAATACAATACAATACAATACATCAACTCTTTATTGCACACCAAGCAAAAACAAAATAGAAGACACTTAAAAAATAAAATGTACAATCAGCGGCCTTATTGCTAAATAGCAATCTCTTTCAGGCAATTATTGGATGGAAATAAGTGGACATACAAATTTATCGGTCGATGGTGCCTCACAAAGATCAAGAAATAATATATATACATAATACCAATCATAATCTATTAACTAAACCATACAATGTAACCATTAATATAATCAATAAAATCATTAATTTTATATATGTATATACGTACATATATATAAAATTAATGATAAAAATTAAATAGATAAAAATAATAGCTACAACGTAAATAATGAACTAGAACTTCTGATGAATAATAGTTTTTAACCAATGACTTTAATGTAGGCAGAGATTGTGCTCGTCTTATTGGAAGAGGAAAAGCGATCCATAGATGCACAGCTTGCACAGAAAAATAACCATCGTAAAAAATACTACGGTGCACAGGAGTTTTTAATGTCAGATTTTCTGAAGACCTAAGATAAAGTGAATGGGAGCAATAGAGAAATTCAAAACAATTTTTAAGATACTGGGAGGTAGAAGGACAGACGTAACAGACGTTACAGACCAATATGGCACGTCTAAATAGCGTAATGTTTCTGACGAATGAAAATCGTCTCAAAATACCTTGAAAAGACGTCGCATGGTCATGTATTTTTGACGTAACAGATGTTACAAACCAATATGACACGTCTAAATAGCGTCACATGGCCACGTCCTTTTATTGTCACATACGTAGCGGATCAATACTGCGTGCAAAAAATGTTTTTTTTTTGTAGATTAAGAAGACGTAATTGTGTTCATAAATATATGTCATGAAAAAAAACCATTAGTCTCTTTTAAGTCACCAACAGATGTCACAGCCCAATATGACGCGTCTAAATTATGTAATGTTTCAGACCTAAGAAACGTCTCAAATACCCCAAAATAAACGTCTCATAGACACGTCCTTTCAACGTCAAAAAGGCAGTGGTCCAATATGATGTGCGAAAGACATCTTTTAGAAACATAATTCTACGTTCATAAATATACGTTTTAAATAACATCTTAATTACGACACCAACTATATGTATGGACCACTTTATCATTGCACTCATGTAAGACTACTCGTTACTGAAAAAAATAGAATTTATTTTTCTTTATATACTTACTATTTGTTCGTTACGAACTGAATCTTTAATCTCGAAATAGTAAGCGTCATCATGCACACAAGCAGTAAATAAAAACCAGTTTACGCAGTAGTAATATTGTTTAGTCATAGGAAACAATGTGCAAAATTCGAACATCCAACTTAAGTCATCGTTGCTTAGTTGGTCATATTACGGATTTGAATACCAAAGCAATCCACAGAACTGGGTTCGATCCGCTTCACCGGCTACTTTGTGCAATCTAAATAATTTAATTTAAAATAAAACTGAGAGAGCCTACACGTCCACTACTCGAAAAAAAAAAGAAAAAAACAAAACAAAAGAAAAAAAACCACATAAAAGGCCAATTTTTGGCATTAAATCACGTCCACTACTTAAAAACAAAAACGAAAAAACAAAAAATGAACAAAACAAAACATAATAAAAAAAGCTACATCAACGGCCATTTTTTAGTATTCAATATGTCGCCTAGACATCGCATGTTGGTAATGTTTTGGTTGTGCATTGTTACCAGATTCACGTTGTTACCAGATTCATATTTCCCACTGACGTCATATATGACATCATGTGTCCGTGACATTTTGAAATCTCAACGTACGTTACACAGATGTCAGGTCAGGATATCTGTTACGTCAGTGACCGACCTTAACGTAATCATCATCATCATCATTTCAGCTATTTCACTGCTGAACATAGGCCTCCCCCAAATAGCGCCATGACGAGCGATCTTGTGCCACCTCTATCCACCAACTTCCTGCGATGGCTACAATGTCATCGGTCCATCGTGTGAGGGGTCTCCCTACACTTCACTTGTTTGTTCCTGGTCGCCATTCGAGAACCTTTATTACCCAGCGGTTGTCAGTTCTGCGAACTATATGGCCTGCCCACTGCTACTTCAACTTGCAAACTCTGAGAGCTATGTCGGTAAGCTTGATTCTTCTACGGATTTCCTCGTTTGGAACGTCATAATGAGATAAAATTTCACGTCATATGATGAGCCCGCAGACGTCACTCAGGACGTACCAGATTCAGCTTTCATACGTCATATAAAACAGGTCCCACCGATGTCACAATACGACGTCGTATGCCCGTGACTTTTTGACGTCTCAACGAACGTCACCCACGATATTTACTATGTCGTCGATCCATCTCGCCACTGGGCAACCGACATTTCTGTTTCCCGTTTTTAGTTGTCAACGTTTTGCTCCACCTGCTTTCACTCTGCCTAGCCACGTGTCCTGCGCTACTCCATTTGAGTTTTAAAATTGACTCTCCGACGTCTCTGACCTTTGTACTGCGTCTTATTTGTGTGTCGTGAACTCAGTCTTGTAATTTTATGCTGAGCATGGCACGCTCCATGACTTTTTGTACAACTCTCATTTGATACACAGCTATCTTCGTGAGGTTAAGAGTCAAGATAAAAAAAAGCCATTTCCTGGTTCTAATTCGAAACTATCTGCGTACCAACTTTCATGTACACATAGATAGGTACTTACAACGAATAGATACTAAAACTTGAAAATATAGTCTAAGTATAATCTATAATCTAATCTATACTATAATCTACTAATAAGGTATTATAGAAAATAGTCAAAATAATATTGCCCTAAAAATAAAGCAAAGTTGGTTTGACGGGGATACTTCTATGAATTTGCTTACATAGGGAGGCAATCCAAAAAAAACTGATGATAAGAAAATCGGAGGATACAGTTTGGTGTTGCAGCTCCATATCTATCATCGACATCCAAAATTTAATAACGATAGCTTAAAGATACAAAAAAAAAGAGTGAGGATTATGACTCTTGTTTTATTGCGAGAGCTGCGTCACATGCTCACGCAATAAAACATGTGTATAATAAGGATTTTCAGAGTACTGATGTCATCAAAATTTTCTATAATGCACTTGTCCGGAGTCGTTTGGAAACAAGCGCTATTATTTGGAATCCCCATGAGGCTGAATATAATGAGATTAGATTTAGCCTCATGAGGATTCCAAATAATTAAAAATAAGTTTACGCGCTTTGTATATTTCAAGGAGTACGGCGTCTATCCTTACTATCCCGTGATGTACCCGAGTCTGTTCGCTATAGGTATGGTACAACAGGCTGGAGATGAGGAGGGACCACGCGCTCATCAAATACACATTTAGGGTCCTTCGTAGGGAAGTGCATCATCCGGAGATGCTGGCAGAACGCGCGCCGGACGGGTGTGTGGGCGCGCGCCGCCGCCCTGCCACGCTCAGCGTACTTTCATCGCGGACTAATCTGTACCACAATTACGAGTTGCAGTAGTAAACGCTCTTGATGTTACAACTCAAGTGAAAGTGTCTACGCAACTGACCGTAAGACAATATAGTGGGTAGAGTCCGACTTACGAAAGAAGTCTCACAGACTTGGCGCTAGTTTCCTTGTAAAAGCAAAAAAATGTTTATACGTTCAACGTTTTATTATTAATCCTTAGTTATTATTATCCATTAGTTCCTCTTATCGCCGCTACTTCTTTCGTGAGACGGATTCACAGTTTGCATGTTTTTGGTACTACGGGTCACTATTTATTTATTTATTTATTTAATAAGCACATCCACATCACACATATTAAAACACTTAAATCTAATAATACACAATATGCTTTGCTGATATGCGTGTCAAGTTCGGCGTGCATATTTGACAATGGCTATCGTCATTTAACGCTGCTGCAGTAGTTCTGTCATTCACTGCCATTTATCATCGTAAGTGAGTGGGGCTGGGTTACATTATTACAATTTTCGTAGGGATTGATAATATTTGTAAAATAAAAAATAGACACCCATGTTACTCGTTGATAATGTAGCTTTATCTTTATTTAAAACAGATTAAATTTTTTGTTCTTGACAAACATTCAAACAAACAAAAAAACAAATATGTTTACTTTAAAATGGAAAACACAATCGCTTGCTCAATGAAGGCTCTTACAACGCCATCTAGCTGGAATCGGGTGAACCAAAATGACAATGCGTTTGCTAGCCGCTGTTTTATCCCTGTCTTTTTCATATATTTAGAAACAGACAAATACTAAAAAGGCGCCAGCATGACGGCGTAATATCTACAGTCCCTCACGTATTATCTATTTCTATTGGCTAAGTCAGCCAAACTCCTAATAGAGCTAATGATTTATAGTGACAAATAGTTCCGCTAGCTGCGCTGCGCTGGATTTCATACAAAAGTGTTATGATACTCGATAGCGAGTACAGATTTGAGCGTTTGATTGAACTCATAATAGAGGTACTGCTGAAGTTTTCCCCTATGTCACGTTTCATTAATAATTTCGCATGATATTGTTAACTTTCACTGCAACCTGACGAAGTTCACGAAAATTGCACAGAAACATTTAGAATGTACTTAAAGTTTCGTTTTTTGTTTTTTTTTGTTATAACATCGCAATGGTGCGTATGCTGTAATCGTAATATGTCTAAATAAATAAATAAATAAATAAATAATTTACATACCTATAATGGTTCAGAGATGTACTGCAAGGCAATTCCGTAAGCCAATTAGATTTGTTGCAATCCGATTTTTACATTATATTGACTGTAATGCGCTGCATTAATTGCACGTGATAATGAAAATCTGATTGCAATATGATATGGAATCGCATTGATGATCTACAAGACTCTTACACTTGACAATTCCGTTGAAATCATTAATAGATTAATGTATAAAGTAAAATCGATTTTATTTCTCATTTCACTATTTATGTTCACGTTTTTCTCATTGAGAAAATATTTGAATTTATGATGAATACTAAAGGAATGTTAGACAAATATTATATAAGATCATTACAATTTTCAACCTCTTATACAAATAACAATAAACGCGTATGTTTCATAAAAACATGAAAACATAGTCACTAGCCCGTGAAATGATTAATTGAGGGCGTTCCTTGCTATATTTTGAGTCCCAACCAGTTAAGTTGCACTTCACCCATAGAAACTTCACCATAATTTAGTTTCTATCTAGATGTTTACAAAGAAAGTTTATTTTCTTGAAATATGCGTAAAATTAAGTTGTCAACATACTGGAACAAGCATAGACATACATATTAACGAGTCAATATTTAATCCATAAATGGTTGATAGCTGCAACATAGCAACAGATAACACATGTATGGCAAAAACACTTTATAGGTCCTCCTCTATTTTCTTTACTGTATGGAAATAACGAATATTTTAACGTTACCACAAGTTACGTACTTATAAACATGTATTCCATCCGAATGTGGATGTTCAAAACGCACGACACCAAAAAACGGCAAAAAGCGGGAAACAACTCTTGAACAAAATTTTAATTTATCGTCATTAAAATTATTCAAATGGCTGTGAAATAACATTAAAGCGGTCGCCAGACTATCCTTTTATAAATATAATACAACAAAAAGGTTAAAAATTATTCATTAATATTAAATAAAAATAAAATACACAGCCAATCGAAAGTACGATCGAAAGCGTACTTTTCGGGCGGTGAGCAACCATACAGGGCCGAGAACTCAGTCGTGTAATGACAGATAAAAAAATATTTTATTTATAGGTTTTTAGTTTTTTATTTAGTTATTTCTAAAGTGTACTGTGTTCTACTTGTCAAGCTCTTTCATTTGATACCCATAATAAAGGGATTGAAAAATAAAGTAATCCACCATTTTGCAATGGCGGCCATCTTGGATTTAGAATTTTCATGGTGTTCTGTATTCTGAACATTATAACGAAGATATCCCGGACGTCAGCCTATACGAGATCAGAATGGCTCTCAAACAGCTTAAGATCAACAAGGCACCAAGGGAGGATGGAATAACGACAGAGCTATTTATCCTTGAGAGGCTATTTAACCCGGTCACCCTTGACGGTACTACGCCAGAGGCGTGGCACAAGAGGTGTAGTGGTATTGTTCTTTAAGAAAGGTGATAACACCCTCTTGAAGAATTATAAGCCCATTTTGCTGCTGAGCCACTTCTATTAGCTGTTTTCGAGAATAGTTACAAACCGTCTGGCTCGTAGATTTGATGACTTTCAGCCTTCCGAACAAGCTGGATTCCGGAAGGGCTTTAGCATCGTAGATCACATCCATACGCTCCAGCAGATTATACAAAAGACCGAAGAGTATAATCGGCCACTATGTCTAGCGTTTGTGGACTACGAGAAAGCCTTTAATTCAGTCGAGACCTGGGCAGTGCTACAGTCATTACAGCGGTGCCAGATTTACTACCGGTACATCGAAGTATTGTAGTGTTTATATAGCAAGGCCACCATGACTGTCCGTATTCAAGATCGCAGCACGAATTCTATCCAGTTGCAAAAAGGGGTGAGACAGGGAGACGTTATTTCTCCGAAACTGTTCACCTCTGCACTGGAAGATATATTCAAGCTTCTGAACTGGAACGAATATGGTATCAACATCAATGGCGAATGCATCACTCACCTTCGATTTCCTGATGATATTGTCATCATGGCAGAAACCCTGAAAGACCTAAGCACAATCCTCAGTGACCTCAATATTGTTTCTCAACAGGTGGGTCTTACAATGAATATGGGTAAGACGAACATCATGTCAAATGCCCATGTCGCACCCATGCCGGTCTATGTTGGGAACGATATTATCGAAGCTGTTGATTACTATGTCTACTTGGGTCAGACAATCCAACTGGGTAGGTCCAACTTCGACAAAGAGGTCAACCGACGAATCCAACTCGGATGGGCAGCGTTCGGGAAATTACGCCACATTTTCTCGTCACATAAATCGCAGTGCCTCAAGATAAAAGTTAATAATCAGTGCATGGTGCCAGTGATGACATACGGCACTGAGACGTGGTCGCTAACTATTGGTTTCGTACATAAGCTCAAAGTCACGCAACGTGTAACGGTAAGAGCTATGCTTGGGAGTTTCACTACGTGATAAGATCCGTAACGATAAAATCCGTAGAAGAACCAAGGTAATGGACATAGCTCTCAGAATTTGCAAGATGAAATGGCAATGAGCAGGCCATATAGTTCGCAGAGCCAACAACCGCTGGGGAATAAAGGTTATGGAATGGCGACCACGAACAAGCAAGCGAAGTGTAGGGAGACCCCCACACGATGGACGGACGACATTGTAGCCATCGCAGGGAGTCGGTGGATGGAGGCGGCACAAGACCGTTTGTCGTGGTACTCTTTGGGGGAGGCCTATGTTCAGCAGTGGACTGCTAAAAGCTGAAATGATGATGATTGTGTTCTACTAAGTAAGCCCTTTCATTTGATACTCATATTGAGGGGATTGAAAAAAAAGGAATCCGCTATTATGTGGTGGCGGCCATCTTGGATTTGGAATTTTCATGGTATAGTGTATTATAATAATTACGCTCTTACATTTGATACCCATATTAAGGTTTGAATTTTTTTAATGTACCTTTAATACATAAATTGAGGTCGGACTTCGGATGAATATGTCAAAGACCAAAATAATGACCAACAGTATTAAACGCAGGGTAAATGTGAGTGATGTGGAGCTTGAATATGTCCATGAGTACATTTATGTGGGCCAAATAGTTTCCTTCCAGGCGAGACAGGACAAAGAAGTTGCTAGACGCACCGAAAACGCCTGGAAGAGCTATTGGTCCATGAATGAGCTAATGAAAGGGAAGCTTCCTTTATCCGTCAAGTGAAAACTCATGGACATGTGTAAACTTCCCATTCTCACCTTCGGGGCCCAAACCTGGTCTTTGACTGCTCATCAGAGGTCCGCGCTCGGGGTTTGCCAACGCGCAATAGAACGCAGTATCCTCGGAGTAAATCTCACCGACCGTGTTAGAAACACCATACTGCATTCCCAAACGTAAATAACTGACGTGACTCACAAAGCTGCCAGCTTGAAGCGGGACTGGGCCGGACATGTGAGCCGCACGTCCAATGAGCTTTAAGACTGGACTAGTGTCGCACAAAACTTTGAAATGTGGAAGAGCGGGAGGAAGGCATTTGCCCTGCAGTGGGACGACCCAGGCTAAATATAATAGTAGAACCTTAAATACAAGGTTTTCACTAACTAAATAAGAAAATATACCTATGTATTGAAAATCTAATTGCAATGTATCATCATGATGCATCATTGCTCGTATTACATACCTAACTTTTAACCTACAATTTCAATCCAAATTAATTAGTTTAGTGGGTCGACTTTTGTTTGTATTGGGAAAGCGCAACTTATCTTGCCCCACTTTCATGAGTTTAAATCGATAGTTAACAATTTAATTTTTTACTTACCGATTGGCAATAAATAATTCTAATCTCATCGCAACCAATAGCATGAGGACTTACGTGTTCCAGCCGCTGGACATACATGGTCCGGCCACTTTTGACATTTTGTCATTACTTTTCCATCTTATTCCCCATTTATGCTGCTCCTCGCGTTGCCGGCAATAATTCCCTAAAATAATGCCGTAGCAGGTTTGAGAGAAGTGTCTGTTTACATGATGGAGACTCGAACGACAGATTAGAGAATTTCAGAACTCAAACTAAAAAAAACAACCAGAGCAAATGATTTTGAAAATAATTGCTTTTTGCTTATAAACGATTCATGATCTTTGCATATTTTTAGCAGCAGGTTCCAAACAGATTCCCTATACGTAACTTATTACCTAAAGGCTTTCTGAGTGTATGGTTAACTTCTGGCTAGTGGTAACAGGTCACAGTACCTATCAACATACTATTACCAAATAGAGGAACTTTTATGTCAACATGTTTACAAGCTGAGCAGTTTTCCATCAGGCATTGTCAGTTTCATTCTTTCATCGTCAAGATATGGCGCTCGAGTAACTTTTGGTATTTATTCAACTGAACCAAAGACAATCGAAAACTGAACGTAGTAATCGAAAGCAGGTATAAATAGCGTTTTACCATTAAAAATACACAAACCACGAGGGAATAAAACGAACGATGAAGTTGTTTGTGTAGTGAAATTTGCTACTACCAACAAATACTATAAGTTATGTATTTGTTACAAAACTGACGCACATTTTGCCATAAATAAAGGAACGCAGAATGTCATACCCCATAGAGTAACAGTCATTTCTTACTGTCGTTGGTCATACCCGCAAGTAATCGTAATTCAAAATCCAAGAAAGTTCTATGTACTTAAAGAACTTATTTGGTCATACCAAACTACAGTAGTTACTGTTACCAAGGAAGTTAG
The DNA here is from genome assembly GCA_946251855.1 of Alsophila aescularia. Taxonomy (NCBI): domain Eukaryota; kingdom Metazoa; phylum Arthropoda; class Insecta; order Lepidoptera; family Geometridae; genus Alsophila; species Alsophila aescularia. The sequence goes on along the minus strand of OX276378.1, from coordinate 58,572,923 downwards.
TATATACAGCTTCCTTGACTGTTACCAAAACTGTTGCCTACGCCTTTTAGTGATAGATAAATAATGCTAAAATGACACTTCGTTTTGATTGGCATAAGAGTGCTATGGGCAGTTTCAAACTATACATTTTGAACAGTCGTTTGGTTTGAAAATTTTCAAAACTTTTGCAATTTTTGCCACTAACGATCCTTTCCAAACCGAACTACAATCGACTCCATTCCATAGGGCAGAATTTCTACGGCAGAATTTGTCAGTTACATTAGTAACATATAAATTAATGTTACAAAATTAATTTATATGTGTATGGTATGGTATAAAGTGGCATTTCCGATGTAATTTTTAACTGTCAGTCATTTTTATACAAAAATTATTAGGTGTTCTGTGGCAAAACGAACTGTGAACGCTTTCAAAAAAACTCTTTCTTATCTTATGTTGTATTTATGTATTATTATTAAGTTGGTAATTTCGAAAAAGTGATACTGTTCTGGCTCAATTGTTTTTTTTTTAGTGGTTGTTCACAAAATAACATTTTTATTATGAAGTCGATTATTATTTTTTTGGAAAAATATTTAATTTTTAATTTCAAACATCGGAAAGAATATTTGCCAAAAAAAAATAGTAGACACTCAATCACTTTAGACTCAAAGCGTTAGTAAATTAAAACCAAGGATAAATAAAACCTACATATATAAAAACTGAATTAGTTTTGACCATTTTCCATTATTTTGATGTTGTGTTCCTGTGAATACCTTCCGGCTCCATCATCAGACCATGAAAACCACATAACACCAGAGAACTCATCAAGACAAACCAAATGAGCCCAAACTCGAAGGGGTTCCATCATTTTGTTGATGACTTCCTGTGACTACCTTCCGGCTCCATCATCCCTGAATACCACATAAAACCAGAGAACTTACCAAGACAAACCAAATGAGCACAAATTCGAAAGGGTTCCATCATTTTGTTGTTGAGTTCCTGTAACTACCTACCGGCTCCATCATCAGACACTGGATACCACATAACACCAGACAATTCATTAAGGCAAACCAAATGAGCCCAAACACTATGGGGATTCTATCATTTTGTTGTTGATTTCCTGTGACTTTCTTCCGGCTCCATCATCAGACCCTGGATACCACATAAAACCAGAGAATTCGCCAAGACAAACCAAATGAGCCCAAACTCGAAAGGGCTCCATCATTTTGTTGTTGAGTTCCTGTGTCTACCTTCCGGCTCCATCATCAGACCCTGGATACCACATAAAACCAGAGAATTCGCCAAGACAAACCAAATGAGCCCAAACTCGAAAGGGCTCCATCATTTTGTTGTTGAGTTCCTGTGTCTACCTTCCGGCTCCATCATCAGACCCTGGATACCACATAGAACCTGAGATCTCATCAAGACAAACCAAATTAGCCCAAACTCGAATTCCATCATCCGATTGTGTAGTTCCTTTGACTACTACTACTGTAGTTTTTTAATTGTCATCAGAACTACACCCATGTGAACTACAACTTCAGCATCATTGAACGTACTTTGAATTAAATTAAAGCTTGTTTAAAGCTACTAAACCAATTTTGATGAAATTTATACAGTACCACACTAGAGGTCTTCTAACTCAAGTAAAAACAATCATCTAATTCGGTTCAGAAATCCCAAGATATTAGAGAACATAAACTATAAAACAAATAGATTTTCTTATAAAACTGCTAAACCAATTTTGATTAAGTTTATATGGGACTACAAAGAAAATTTACCCTTTTGAATAAAAAACAACCACCTAAATCGGTTTAGAAATCTTAGAGATAAACACAAAATAGAATGGATTTACTCAACAAAACTATTTATTCTCGAAAACTGCTGAACCAATTTGGATACCATGTAAATTGAATTAAAATTGGTTCAGTAGTTTTTCGAGAATAAATAGTTTTGTAAAGTAAATCTAAATGATTTTGTTGTGTTTATATTGCCTCAAATCTTTAAGATTTCTAAACCAATTTGAATGGTTGTTCTTTATTCAAAAGGGTAAACTTTCAGTGTAGTCTTAGATTAATTTCATTAAAATTGGCTCAGTAGTTTTTTTTAGTTATTAGCTGTTAATCCATTTGAAGTCGATTTTTTTGTACCATGGTATATTACATGGTATGGTATATTGAACAGCACTTGTTTTCCATTGCTTTGCAGTCAGTTCACACAAAAAGCAAGAACCTCAGATTTTAAGATGAAGTCAACAGAGCAAGAGACCTATTACCTATCTTGTTTCAATCAGATTTTCATTATCACTATCACTTATTGCGGTGGGTTAGAGTCGATATTGCTATGAAAATATGTTTGCAACAAGTCATATTGTTTTCTGTACTTGCCCTGCAGCTTCCAAAACACCGACCCTGTCGATTTTTGGTGGTTTTTGGGATTCTTACATTTGCCCGCAACACCACAGAGGCTTTCAAAAGATAAGTTTTTATTAATCTATTACTTTCAGACCTCCCGAGACAATTTACTTCAGTGGTCCTTTCGCGTCAGAGTTCCCAAAAGTTCAACGAGTGAACACAAGCGCTATATCCCCTGTGAACCAACAGCATAATATGAGCGCTCAACATAATTTGAGCGCTCAATATAATATTAACTCGCAACATAACATGAACAATCAACATAACACGGGCGCTCAACATAACATAAGCATTCTACATACTAATACGAACGCTCAACATAACACTAGCGCTCAACATAACATGAACGCTTATCATGACATGAGCGCTCAGCATAACATTAATGTTCAACATAACATGAATGCTCAACAAAATATGGAACAACATAACATGAGCACTCAACACAATATTGACCCCCAAATGGTACAAGTATAGGGGATCATTCCAAATGTAAGTGTATGTAAACTTATTCCACTTTTATAATGTCAAAATTTTGCAAGTATTTTTTTCTTAGTTTCCGGCTGAACGTACTTTGAGGTAGTTTTTAGATCCTGGATCAATCTGACGATGTAGATTGGATTATAGCTTACAGCATTTTGTTTGCAGTGTCGTTTTTCAATTTAACTTGCCGAGTCCGGAACATAATTTATTAGTAGTAAGTAGCTGGGCGCAGCTAGAATAGCTGGGCCCAGTCGTTTCAACCATGTGAGAGATGATAATGATGATGTAAAGTATCCTATTTGTTGTTCCAGGGCTATCTCCATTCCAAATTTCCACAAAATCCGTTTAGCTGGTTAAGAGTGAAAAGAAAATTCCTAAATTATGTCTCGAACCCACGAGCTCCCGGAAATCCTTTTCATTGTACTCAATATATAAACTATATGTGTCCATTTCTCGCTTATACCTATCATAATACTTACTTCTCGGTGTGCTAGGAACGCTTTACGTCTTCTATTGTTTTATTATGGTAATGTATGAAACAGTTGCATTTAAGAGGTATTAAAAAACTAGAGTGAGTTTAATTAAAACGACGAAGGCGAGTTTTTTATTAGTATCACTCGAGTGTTGTAATAACTAGTTATTTGCTGTTTCATACAATACTTTGTCCTACACTCATGCAATAGGAACTTACATTTAAAGAAAAAAAAAATGTCGTAATATTTTCTTGATTTTTACACGACTGCACAAAAAAGGAGTGTAATGTTTTTAGGATCCATATAATATGTTTGTATGTATGTATGTATGTATGTTTGTATGTATGTTTGTATGTATTTTTGTATGTATGTTTGTTTGTATGTATGTTTGTATGTATGTATGTATGTTTGTATGTATGTTTGTATGTATGTTTGTATGTATAGTTAAATATTTAAACGGGACTTAATCATGCTGAAAATTTAATATTTATTTACCTCGACGTTTCGATCAAGTTGCATTGATCGTGGTCACGAGAAGACTGAAGTAGCGGGTGTCAGCGTCGAGAAGGGCGAGCGTTGTCTCCAACTACCCGCATTTAGTTTTGTAAAAATTCAGAATTGTCACGACACACGACACTAACGATATCTGCAGATATCTTCTGACATAAACCGCGACGTGAACACTTGTTTATCACGGGATTCCAGGACGCAGCCAACTTGAAACCATCCTCTAGGTTGAAATTGGGATACTTTTTAATTTCAACCGCTTCACGTACAATCCTGGAGTAGTAGTGACGTTCCGTGGAGAGGATCTTCGGGTCATGGAGTTCAATCCAGTGATTAGGGCCCGATTCAAGCAAATGCTCAGCAATTGCAGATTTATGTTTGTATGTATGTTTGTATGTATGTGTGTTTGTACGTATGTTTGTACGTATGTTTGTATGCATGTTTGTATGTATGTTTGTATGTATGTTAGTTTCTTTATTCCACCATATCTTTTAAATGCCTGAACAAATTTAGTCGTATGGGGTATTGCTAGAATCCTTACATCCCCCGAATTACAAAAGTTTTTTTGAAAATTTTATTTTTGACTGTAGTATTAAATTTATTAAAAAATGGGAAAAGAATATATCTTCCACTTTGACAATATGGGTATCAAATTGAAGGTCTTGATAAGCACATTCCAATATTATAAAAGGAAAATAGTAATTTAATTACCTTTAATTAGTTTTCGCATTATTGAACGTAAGAAACTACATAGTCACCTGCACAAAGAAGTGGAAAAAAAAACAACTGAAATCTGTGTCAAAAATGAGGCTTTCAATTCGTCCCCTTCCCAAAAAGAGGGGTATTATAAGTTTGAAACCATAATTGTCTGATTGTCTGTCTGAAATCGTAGCTTCCAAGCGGATGGACCGATTTCACTGCTTTTTTTATTAAAATCTAGAGTTGACGATATGGTTCTTAGTTTGTTAAAATATAAATCAGTTAAATAGATATCCAATACATTCAGCTCCGATCTTTCTTTGTGAAAGGATCTCGGGCACAAACAAACAAACTATGCTAAAATGTCTAATTTTGATTGTATTTTTCGTTATGAGGGTTTTAGCACATGGAATACCCATATCTAAGGGATCTGTGACAAGAAGAAATTTGGTTAATGGTATGACCACGAGTAAATAAAATTCCTCGTGGTCACACTAGTATGACAAAATGGTGTGATCACGAGTCCGTTGCCACTTTTTGATTTAATCCATTTTAAACATCTTCCAATTAAATGAGGGAAGATAAGAAGCCAGCTCCTCGAGCTTGAAAAGACACGAAGTCCTTTCCGTTGACCATTGAAGAGTTCCTTTATCTGGAGCTAACTTTGGATGTCGATTCAGGTCATGCTTACCATAAAAATGCATTGTCATCGAAACTGAACCAACATGTGAAAATTCAAGTCCATAGATAAGATATAGGAAGTTATTCTAATTCAGCTTGCAAGATTTGACCTAAACAAACTAATATACAAACATTATAAGTTAAATAAAAGCTTGTAAAATGACATGAAATAGTAAAAGTTAAACTAGGTGCAGAACTTTTTATAAACTTCCAACTCTTCCACTTAAACTAGGTACCTACTGTAATTGGCTCCACAGAGAAGACATTTTCATCTGAACTTCGGTATCTTCATTTATTTTACTAACCCCCGAACAAAGAGGAGGGTGTTATAAGTTTAGAGTGTGTATCTGTCTGTGGCATCGTAGCTACCAAAATAATGGACCGATTTTGATGCGGTTTTTTCTGTTTGAAAGCTGATCTGATCGAGATGGTTTTTAGATATATGGGGGGTGAGAATCGTAGCTTCCAAACGAATGGACCGATTTAGCTACGGTTTTTAATGTTTCAAAGCTGAGCTAAACGAGATGGTTCTTAGCTATAATTGGGGGAATGGGAGTGAGGATCGAAGCTCCCAAACGATTGGACCGATTGTGATGCGATTTTTACGTTTGAAAGCTGAGGTAAAGGAGATGGTTCTTAGCCAATGAGGGGGAAGGGGGAGGTGTTTGTGAAAAGGGGGGTGCAAATCGTAGCTTCCAAGTGAGTAAACTGACTTAGCTGCAGTTTTTTATGTTTGAATGCTGAGGTAAACGAGATGGTTCTTAGCTATAATTACATTATAATTAGAGTTATAATGGGAGTATACTGGGGATATAATGAGGATCGTAGCTCTCAAACGAATGGACCCATTTTGATACGGTTTTTATGTTTGAAAACTGATGTGATCGAGATACTTGTTTAATGCTAATGGGGGTTTGGGGCCGGGGGATATATAAATTTTTAAATTGTGCTTGTTATTAAATAACTCAGATTTGTTATTTTGTTTAGTTTCCTTCATAATATAACTCTGTGCAGATTTTGATGTTTTGTTTTTTATTTCAAAACTTCCGGTCTTTGTTTTTATTAAGATTTGTTATGTTCCCTCATTAGGTATCTCTGGGACTCATCCTCATCAGTCTATATCTGTCCACTGCTGGACGTAGGCCTCTCCTTATGCACGCCACTGAGCTCGGTCTTCAGCTCTTCTCATCCATTTTCCAGCTGCTTTTTGCTGGTCATCACTCCATCTGGCCACAGGGCATCTTAAACTTTTGCCTAACTCTGGGACTTATAAACCGATTTAATTATTTGTTATTTTATTTGAAATTATAGTGTTATCTCACACTAGCTTTCCCGCCCGCACGGACTTCTATTTATCGTGAAAAAACATTCAACATGTTCTTCTAGGATATTAAAAACAAATGCAAAGTAAGTGTAGCACGTAGGTATAGCACAATGCTCTTGATGGTTTTTGACATAGTTGTTATTTCGTTTCCATTACAACCGCTTTCTTACAGCGAGTAATCATCATTCTCCCAATTTTCCCGTCGAAACTTGCAATTTTCCGGGATAAAAAGTATCCTATGGCTTATTCCAGGATAAAAGCTATCTCCATTCCATCTTTCATCAAAATCCGTTTAGTCGTTATCGCATGAAAGCTCCCCAAACATACAAACAAACAAACAGACAACGTTTCACTTTATATATTGGTATGGCTATATTTCATCAAAATTGGTTATGCAGTCTTTTTCGTAAATACATTTAAAGTTGGTTTTATAATATAAAGAATTATTTACATAGACGAGACGTGACCTAATAACTGCCTAACTCATAACACAAAAGCTATATAATAAACTGAAAACTTTTAAAATAATGCGAAGAAATCTTCCATTATTCCGCTGTCAGAAGGTGAAGGTATTCTACCGTTCGTCGTCGGGCGGCATGCAAGGCAAAGCCCCTTAACTCGGTCTAACAAGCTCATTAACCTGTATTTTCGAGAAAACTAAGTTTCCGAGGGGAACTTTGTGATACTTGCGTGGGCTCAAGTAGCCCCGAATGGGTTATGAGTTCAAAAGTATGGCTATCATTGTGAAGACGTGATATAAACTTGTTGAGGGTAATTGGGTTATCCATGAACTCGTTTGTTGAAAATAAAATCCTCTGCTAAAATGGCATGCACAAACATCCTACAGCAACTCTATTTTTATTTACCGGACTATGAAAAAGGAGGGTCATAACTTTAGACCAAATGCGTGGACCGATTTTTATGATTCTTACGTCAATCGTTTTGTCTTAATACTTGCGAGTATTACTAAAGACATGAAATTAATCAAAATTCAATTATGGCGACAACTCGACGCAATAAAGGGAATAACAAAAAAAAGTCGATGAACTAAAGTCAAGTAGGATATCATTGAATATGTATTTGAAAATCATCTTCACGTTTCGCTTATTATTTTTCATTTTGAATGACTATTGATGACTATAAATTTTAAAGTTGGTTGGCATCCATTCTCACTAATTCTTATAAAAATAAACTAAAAAGTTTAAAATAAAAATAATTTATTACAATAAACAAAAACCCGACTGCGAACTAAACTAAAAAAAGTTGGCAGGAGGCATGAAAAGTTATTTCGCCAGGTTCTAGCCGATCCCATTAAAGAAGCAATGAAATGTATGAATCCTCCGACAGCATCTCATATTTCAAAATCAAAAATCTAAAGCTTGTTTGCCTCTTTTTTTTTTGTTTTATAATAATTTATTTTAATTTTACATAATAGTCTTGTTGTTCTAATTTCAAAATCAAAAATCTAAAGCTTGTTTGCCTCTTTTTTTTTTGTTTTATAATAATTTATTTTAATTTTACATAATAGTCTTGTTGTTCTAATTTCAAAATCAAAAATCTAAAGCTTGTTTGCCTCTTTTTTTTGTTTTATAATAATTTATTTTAATTTTACATAATATTCTTGTTGTTCTAATTTCAAAATCAAAAATCTAAAGCTTGTTTGCCTCTTTTTTTTTGTTTTATAATAATTTATTTTAATTTTACATAATAGTCTTGTTGTTCTAATTTCAAAATCAAAAATCTAAAGCTTGTTTGCCTCTTTTTTTTTGTTTTATAATAATTTATTTTAATTTTACATAATACTCTTGTTGTTCTAATTTCAAAATCAAAAATCTAAAGCATGTTTGCCTCTTTTTTTTTTGTTTTATAATAATTTATTTTAATTTTACATAATAGTCTTGTTGTTCTAATTTTAACTATGCTTTGCGATGTTTTGTCAACTGTGGAAACAGTTTGTTATTGTTTGTCGTATGAAGTAGTATTGGCCTCTGGTGTCTGAGTTTTTCAGGCTGCCTGAGGGCCTTTGCAGCCGGGACCGACAGCTTAAAGTGCCCTCCGAAGCACGGAGCGATGGAGTTAGTGAGCTTCTTACAATCATGGACAACGTCGTAAAAATACTCTAGTACTAATATTAGTAAGGTACTTGCCCGAATAAACAAAAAATATTTTAATAAACATACTATCTATGTTGGAATAAGCTATTTATATATTCACTTATTTTTCCGTGAATTGACGGAGAAATTGGTTATATTTACATAACCAAAGAAACAAACATATGACTATGTTGGAATAAGATTTTTAGTATCTATTCATTTATTAATCGAATTTACAAAAGCGGACTCAATGTTTCGAAGGTAAGTTCGTTTTTTTTGTTCACTGTCTTTTTTGTTTGAAAGAGTACTTTCGAGATGGGCCCGTATAAATTGTATCGACATTGAATCAGTGTTTATTTTTTAGCTAATAAAAGACATTTGAGGTCGGTTTTATACCTACCGTGGTATTTTGTACTACATAACATAAAACGATTGTTTGTTATCTATTTAACCAATTTGATATTAGACTACAAGTCATTAAAAGTACCTCTTCAGTATTCAGTATGTTAATTTAAAAAATCTTAATAGTGCTAAGTCAACTCACTAAAAAATTGTTGATTTCTTAGAAAACAAAAAACTGGATGTAAATGTTAATCTTTGGAAAAATATCTTAAACATTCTCTTTAATTTTTTTCTTTTTTTTTCTTAGCCATTCTTTTTTTTTTTTTTTTTTAAGAATGGATATGTGCTTTTGGTCTATAACTGACCTCTACAGCGTCACCGGACGGTGGGGCGGGCGCAAAAGCGCTCCGCCGCAATGCGTGACGCAGAAGGCGCACGCCAAAGTTAAGTTTTTGGCCACTTGCTCAAGGGCACCCAGGGGGTACGAACCTCAGCTTGGACAGTTGCCATTGATTACTTGGGGAGTATCGAACTAAGATGAGAGCCGTTAGCCTATCGATTGTTTTATATACTTTAAATTACCTATACTTACTTGGTTTGCAATAGTATTGTATTGTTAATATTAAAATGTCATTTTATATTCCTTAATTAACGAGTTAATTGAAACAAATTGATTTAATTAATAAAGCTATCTCTTGTATTCTTCTCAATAAGCACTATTAGTGAAATAGCTGTAAATACCATTATTGGTCCAAATTGAAGAATAAATTGATTTCGTTATAGTGCCTCTGCAGACAAAGCCAAATGAATTGAATTTGCTGAGGAACGATATCCAGTATCAAACGATGACCCGTGCTGATAAACTTAAGGTAAGCTTCTAAAAGCATTATTTTAACTAAAGCGACAAGATGGGTCATCATCAACCAATGTTTGTCCGTCCAAAGCATGCCACTGAGCTTGGTCTTCAGCTCTCTGCATCCATTTTTTTCCAAAGCTTTACGCAGGTCTTCACTTTACCTCACCACATGGTGTTCTGCACTATATATGCCTAAACGTAATCTCCGCTACCACAACGGTTATTGGTTTTCTGGAAATGTGACCAGCCCATTGCCACTTCTGCTTACTTATCCTTAGAAGTACGTCGGTTACCTTGGTTCTCTGTCGTTTCAAATCTTGTCCTTCAGAAAAACCCTAAGCATAGTTCTCTCCATACTAATTTAAAAATATGGACTAGTTTGACCGTGAGTGTGCGCGTTTCGGCACCGTAGGTCATGACTGGTAGGACGCACTGATTGAAGCCTTTTGTCTTAAGGCACTGTGGAATGGACAACGAAAAGACCTGACGAAGCTTGCGAAATGCTGCCCAACCCAGCTGAATTATTCTGTTGGCTTCCTTCTCAAAGTTGTTCTTACCTATTTGCAATATTTGCCCAAGATAAACATATTGTTGGAACTTCAAGAGGTAATACCATTGACTGCAATTCCAGGTCAACAAGATCGTTAAACATGATCTTGGTCATATCTATGTTCATTCCGACACCAAAGCATCATCTAGGTTGGTCAGCATACTTTGCAAGTTTTGCAGTGATTCCGCTATATGGACGTTATCATAGGCAAATCGTAAATGTGGGATGTTCTCGCCATTGATACTAACGTCCATAATTTTACAATCCAGCGTCATAAAAATATGTACCAGCGCATAAGTGCAAACAGTTTTGGTGATATGACATCCCCATGACTCACTTCCCAGCGCAGTTGGACATGTTTCGACCGCTGGTTTTGTTCTTGACACTCATCATCGCCATAGAGGCATCTCAGCACTTCTTAGTGATAAGGCCGCCGATTGTACTATTTTTTAAAGGAATCGCCAGTTCACTTAGCAACGCTACAATGACTCCAGTACCACCCAAATTTCAACAGAGTCAAATGCTTTCACATAGTCCATAAAAGGAAGACTTAGGGGCTGTATAATCCTCTGTGAAACCCGGCCTGCTTCTGGATTTTTTCTTAGCTTGTAGAGTTTAATAACAAATTTCAGTTTAGTAATTTTATCAGTAATTTTTTTGATGAGAGTGCTTTTGCACAACATTATCTGTTAAAAACAAGTAAAAATACATTGAGATCCCTGATATTTAGGATGACCCTGGCAACGTAGACACACCATACCCACACAAGCACAACCATCATGCTAAACGCAGAACAACCTTAATTTTTTAAAGTCGGAATTTTAAAATAATAAACAAGATTTAATCAAAAAATTACAGTACTAGTCTAAGAAATATAACCTTTCTAAAACCATTAAGAATTATAATTTACTCAGATGAAATCTCCTAGTCCCTTTATACCAAATCACTATAAATCATGTAAGAATGGCTCCCATCTCGCGAACTCATTCCTTTCTTATTAAAACACGATCTTTATTGCACAGTTTCGTAATCCACACTTTATGTACATTCACTCGTAGTTTTATGACTGCGGAAGAAAATATTCACGAAAAATTGTGTTGATTCAGTAACAACTGAGGTGTAAGTAAAAAACAAAATAGAAAGTTTTATTTCACTACAACATGAAATGGAAACTAAAAAGACTGAAAAAAAGGATCCCATTTTAGCTTAACACATTCATCATTTTTCATTTTTGCTACATTTCGTCTGTAATCATCAATATTCAACCAAAAACTAGAGACTTACTCTGACAGTGTGCATTAGACAGCACTCGTCACTCGCGACGCGACGTGATGATAGTTTATCAGCCGACTGGGGACTACACCAATCCAAAGGTCAACGAAATTACTGTAATGGTTTCATCACAATGGCAAAGAATCATCATACCCCGAGGTATCAACTCGTACAACTAACCCCCTAATTTAAAAAAAAATACTCTGGAACTTAAAATAAGCTACTGAACAAGAACATAACATTAAAATAAGTGAATATAATAAGTACATTAAAAAAAGAAGCTTTTATGCAGTAGCCATATCATGATAAAACTGAGCACGGGCTATCACAACTAAATGCTATTCTGCTAACCGTTGATGAGATCTCTAATCAGGAGCCACCCTGGCAGCAACCATGCCATGTTAAAATTTCAAACTGGCTAGTAACAATATTTTGTGACTGTGCTGTTGACCGTTGAAGAGTTCCTTTAACTGGAGCTGTTTCTGGACGTCGATTCCAAGTAATGCTTATCATAAAAATGCATTGTCATCGGAACTGAACCAACATGCAAAAATTCAACTCCGTACGATAAGAGGAAGTGGTTCTAATTCAGCTTGCAAGATTTGACATAAACAAATATACATTCATTGCATTGAAGCCATAAAAAAACTTGATCTATTCTTGGTTTATTAGTTTATTTGATGTCCTGGAATAACACATAGGATACTTGTAACCTGGGGAAATAAAGACACCGGCAAAGCCGCGGGCACAGCAGCTAGTACTAAAATAATTAGCAAATTTGAACAACAAATCCAAAAATCTCTCATTTTTTTATCACTAGCGCGGAGGGTATTGTGTTTATCAGCCGATATATGTATGTGTGTAAGTCTTTTCCTTTGATAAACCAAACGCTTGGACCGATTTTGATGATTATTACGTCAATCGATTTGTCTTAATTTTGCTAGTATTACTAAAGACATAACATTAATCAAAATTCAATATGGCGACAACCAAACGCCATATTGTAAAAAAGGAAAATATGGTAACGTCGAAGAACTATGTTAAGTTGGGTATCATTGAATAGGTATTTGAACATTATCTTTAGGTTTCTCAGATAATTTTTCATTTCGAATGACCATACAGGACCTATGACGATTTAAATTACTCAGTCATTTTTTTATTGAGCGTAAATTTTCTTGTTAGATATTTTACTATACGGCTCTCTGCCATGAATAAGCTACGTGTCATTAACATCTGCAATAGGATGTATGGGAGCGAAAAATTAAATGATCTCACGGCTCCAAGCCAACCACCTCACCTGTACGCAGTCATCATGCTGGCTAACGAACGAGGCTCTGGTGACCGACAGATGGCGGTATAACCTTCCTAAAAACAAGCTATGGTAGGATTTTCTCTAAAGGACAGGATTCGTAATGAAGATATCCGACAGAGAACCAAGATAACCGACATGCCATAAGGATAAGCAGCTGAAGTGGCAGTGGGTTAGTCACATTTCCCTAACAATCGATAACTGTTGGGGTAGACGAGTTCTCGAGTGAAGACCATGTTTAGGCAAACGTAGTGTAGGATGCCGTGTGGCCAGGTGGAATAACGGACTGCGAAAAGCGACTGGATGAAAGAGGAGAGCTGAAGACTGAGCTCAATGGCGTGCATTAGGAAAGGCCTACGTCCAGCAGTGGACAGATATAGGCTGATGATTATGATGAACAGCAAGGGCCCTAGAGCGCACTTATTACTATTTTAAAAGTAACTTATTACATAAATACAGCTTCCCTTATTCATGTGGCATTGCCCTTACCCATAAATCACCTTAGCGTTTTCAAATGGAAAGCATTGCATAAACAATTATAATAAAGCAATATGAACGAAAAATTCTGTTCAATAAAGATAATTTAAAAAAAACTACAGAATAAAAATAATTATATATATTTTAAATCGTGTCTGTTTGTTTGTTTGTCTGTATGTTTGTTCGCGCAACACGTAAAAACTACTGGAACGATTGCGATACGGGTTTTACAGTTGGATAGCTTAAGTTTTGACTTAAAAACTGGGGTACTTGGTATCTCAATCCGATGAGTATAGAAGCCGATCAATTGATGAAAACTTTTTGACAGCTAAACGAATTTTGAAGAACTTTTAGTCCTGGAATAACACGTATGGGCTACTTTTAAATGAAATGACCACGCGGTCAAAGCCGCGGGCACAGCTGAGATTGATTTTCTTAAATTTTGACATTTGTTTAGTATTTCACAGCTTAATTTCACAGCTTTAGTCATTAATTTATCATTTAATGTCATAGATCTCATTAACATAATGTACCTATAGTTTGTAAAATGACACGCTTTTAAGGTAACGCACGTTCTTTGGATAAGGTTAGGATAAGTAATGTCTGTTTATCTTGGCCAACGTCTTTAACAACAAATGCTATAAAAAAAAAAAACAAAAAAAAACGACTTCATAATAAAAATGTTATTATGTAAACAACTACTAAAAAGAATAAAATAATTACAATTGAGCCAGACCAGTATCACTTTTTCGAAATAGTATTTTACGAGTACATTTATTGGAACTCACTTTTACACTACAAATAATAATTTGAAAGTAAAAATAAACATTATAATGAAAAAACTGGCCAAGGCGGGTCGGACTCACACCGAGGGCTCTATACCATCTTGTAGGCATGTAAATAGTTCTTCCATCACTGGAAATAAGTATAGAAGCTTTTTAAAAAAAGTTTATTTTTGTTTGTCATGTAACTACAAATTTACGGTTTTCGCATTTTCCCTCTTACTTGTGCTTACATTGCTCCTTGCCAAATTTCATGATTCTAGGTCAACAAGAAGTATAGGTTTTGATTCTTTTGAGAGTGTCAAAATATGAGGCATAAATGGCCGTATCTTTTGATTGCAATGACTCCAAAGTTTGTTGTTTTCACTGCTCCAAGGGATTGCAGACTTGAGTATTTGATATTAATTTCAACTTGATACCTCAATGCGTTCTTGATAAAAAGAGTCTTCAGAGACAGACAGACAGACCGACAGACATTCAGACTCACAGACAGACCGACAGACATTTAGACACACAGACAGACCGACACACAGACAGACCAACACACAGACAGACAGCAAAGTGATCATTTAAGGGTTCCTTTTTTTCCTATTGAGGTGTGACCGGAGGTCCCTCGAGGGTGTATACCAGCTCAAAAGGACTCCAATCACACAATAATATGAAGAAAATACAAAGTAAACTTCTTGATGCGAGCCATTCTTTTATCTTTGGATAGTAGATTTCTCTTTCATAGAATGTCTGCATGTAGGCTCACAGCTGACATAGCTCGAAGATCTTGCCACTCGTTACTCGAGTGTTGTCTTACAATATATAGTGTTCTAGAACAACTTTACAATATATACAAAAGTTTTCAGGAAATTATTTATTAGCTAGTATTGTAATTATCACAGTTTTCGTTTCCAACAATACGGATCAACACGTATGAAATAATTATCCCATATTTAAAGATATAATAAATTTTATTTATGCATTATTAAAACATGTCGTAACCATGGAGATGAGCAAAATCAATGAGAAGAAGAATTACACGTTAATATTTGAATTAAGCAAATGTGTTGACAATGTGAATGTCATTGTGTGAAATAGATATAAATAGAATAAAATAGAAACAAAAAAAATAGACTGTGAAAAAAGTTTGATTATGTTCATAAAACCATTATTCATCATAGACATCGTTACATTACCATAAGAAATAATACCTACCTCTTTTTATACAAGGCTTACTTTTAACATAATATCATAATAAATAAGACAAACATTAGTCTCTACATAACTTCATCTATTCATTTTTGACTCAGTGAATCCAGTGGAAATTAAATTTAGTAATTATTCTTGAACCCGCTGGTTGGGGGAACATGTATAAAAGTGAGTATCCGTGGACCCCTCAGAGGTTCCAAAAAGGGGGTTCAAGTGGAAAGAAAGCAGCGGGACCCTAAATTTGACTTCAAAACTGAGAAACACGAAAACGCTTGTAACGAATAAATCAGGAGCCAGAATAACTTGATCAAAATGGCCAAGATACTGTAGATACTCGTAATGTTGTCTACAAACGACTAATACGTTAATGACAATATCTGGAAACTAGACAAACAGTTAATCATAAACTAACCAGCAGAATATTAAAGAAGAGAGGACGATAGAAATATTTGATCCAAGATTTTTCCAGGACAATGATTGCGGATATTGCATCGGGCGGCGCTGTCGGCACTTCCCGCGATGAGGGCTTATTTGCGAGGGCTTTTTTGACGGAATTTCAGTTTTATGAGAGGCTGTTAAGTGTCTTACTTAGGTAGAAATACTCGTATCTCAGCTTGAGGAAGGTATTCCGTTTGAATGATTTTGAAATAAAGAACCTGATCTTTATTATCTAAGTCATTGAATTTAAAGTAATATCAATACCAAGATCATTGAGTAACAAGTAAAATTATTAGATATAAATACAAAAAACGTGACTGCGAACAAAATTATCGAATACGGGCAAAAATAATCACGCTACTACATTGATGAACTACCCGACGTCAGCCTAGAGAAGATTGAGATGGCGCTCAAACAACTTGAGAATAGAAAGGCCCCGAGTGATGATAGTCTTACTTCGGAGCTCTAGAAAGCAGGGAGGAAACCCGTACTTCAGGAGCTTCAAAGGTTATTTAGTACCTTTCTTAACAGTGGAATAACTCCAGAGGCGTGGAGCAGGAGTTTGATAGTACTTTTCTTTAAAATAGGGATAAAACCCTTTTCAAGAACTACCGACCTATTTCACTCTGGAGCCACGTCTATATGTTGTTTACGAGGATTCTCTCAAATCGTCTCGCAAGAAGACTTGACGAATTACAGCCTTCTGAACGGGCCTAGTTTCACGGAGTATTTAGCATTATAGACCACATAAACATAGTAAGGCGGGTTATACAGAAGTCTGAGGAGTATAACCAGCCCCCGTGTCTTGCTTTTGTGGACTATCAGAAAGCTTTTGACTACGTTGAAACCTGGGTGGTTCTGGAGTCCTTGCAGCGTTATCAAGTTGACTAGAGATATGATGCCATGACTATGAGTGTCCAAGTATATACCAGGAGTCTAAACATATCCAACTGCGCAGGGAAGTGAGATAGAGGGACTGTATATCCCTGAAATTATTCACTAGTTATCGTCCTTATGGCGGAGTCGCTGCATGACTTGCAAAGAATGCGCCGAAAAGCATCGCTCTCGGAATGAACATAGATAAGACCAAGACCATTTTTAACGATCTTATTGACCCGGAACAGGTACACCATTAACTGCACTATGGCGTACATCTTGAAGTTGTCCAACAATACTTTATTTTGGGAGAATATTTCAATTAGTTTAGAACAACTTTGACAAGAAAGGCAACAGAACTATGCAGCTGGGTAAGGCAGAATTTGGCAAGTTTCGTCAAGTATTTTCTTTATCCAAACCACAGTACCTGAAGACAAAAGTTTCCAATCAGTGTCTTACCAGTCGTGTGACCTACGGACCCGAAAAGTGGACACTCACGATCAGATTAGCCCAAAAATTTAAGTTCGCTCAGTGAGCTATCGGAGACAGCTATGCTTGGAGTTTCTCTAAAGGACAAGATTCGAAATGAAGTGATCCGTCAAAGTAACCGACATAGCTAAGAATAAGCAAGCAAGAGTGGCGGAGGGCTGGTCAAATTTCCAGATGGTAATGTGATAATAGATGTCTCAAGCCTTACATTAGATGTTTGTGCTTTTAATTATTTTATGTCAAAGTCTACGTCATGGTCAATACCTACAAATAAGATTGTGCTGGCAATAAAATACTATCATAATGATCAATTAGTCTTCTTCAACAATTTCTATATAAACTGAGGGCATCCAATTGACTGGGTCGATTTATTTGAAATATTCAAAGACCTCCATATATCTAAAGGAAAGATATGGATCATATACGGGACTCTAACTCGCATCATTCGTGCCTATGTGGGGCAAATGCCTTTAACCAATTCGGCTACCGTGACAACTACACCACCATCCAAATTTTTCCTTCATAAAATTGTTACATAATATGTATTTGCTAGGGAAGCGTTAATGATAAAACCATAAAGACGTCCATCCATATAATTTTATTATTGGAAGTAAGATCAACGGCCCAATTCAAGCATTTTTAGAAATTTTCGATTATTTTTGAACGTCTTCTTTTATAATTTGCCCAGAATTATAAAATTAGTATCACATAAAAAATTAACATATTATCTCTTACTTTGTGAACACAGAAACATGATAAGTATCAATTCACTCGAAAGAAAATAAAATCAAAGGTAAACACTACTTTATGCTTAGAACATTGATTGGAAAGAGATACAGAAGCTTATTATTATTGAGAAAATGTTAAGACACTTTTTTGTTCAAAGGTTTAGTTTTCCTACAAATAAATAAATCTGCCCGGGATGTATCATCTATCCCACTCTACTTGATCACGGATGAGAGGGGCAAAAAGTTTCCTGCAACCGGGCCATAAAGTTTCAAGCAAAGGCTCTTTAAAGACTAACATAACAAACGAACATGCAAGTGTGGGAATACGAGTAACTTCAACGTATCTACACGATAAACAGCCTAAATACATAAATGTCTATTTCAGATAAAACGGTGTTAGAATACCCGTGAGTCAATTTACAACAAACTCTTTAAAACGTTTTATGATCTTAACTTCGATTGTGTCGACAATAGGCTACAAAGCGCCTGCAGTCATTTAGCTTTTCAACAGCTTTATTATACGCCATAGCGTAAGTAATTTAACTGCTGTTTCCGTGCTAGATTTTATAGTTTTAGCACTAAAGGGCACTACGGTGTAATCAGGTTTAGTGGTGGTAAACTAGCGGGCATTTACGATTGCGCTAATTTTTGCCATTTTAGTAAAACAGACAAGTTTTAGATTTGTGCTTACTTAGTAGGTGGATGTAAAATTCTTGGTAGTCGTTCTTTCGAATGATTGTTTTGTGTATTACTGTACTTTTGAAATAATTTCATAGTTTCCATAGTTTTAAGTGAAGCTGCTCAAGAGTTATAAAGTTATAAACCTAGTAGCTGTGCCCGCGGCTTCGCACGCGTGGTCATTTCTTTAGGTTAAAAGTACTCTATATGCTCTTCCAAGGCCTAAAATACCAACATTTGATCAAAATTCCTTCAACCGTCAAAAATCTTTTTTCAGATCATTTGCTCGACAATTTCCAATTATAATATACCACGCAACCTCAACGTAAAGCTGGTCATTACATCCCAAGGGAGATAATTTTATGTGAAACTGCCAAGGGATGTAACGTTATTTGAATTTGGAACGTTAAAATTCGTATGACTCTTAGCGTAGAGCATTGTAAAGAGAGTTTATTCTAAAATTGAACTGGCCAAGTGATTCTCGCGATTGTAGAGAATGTGAAACAAAAAACGGTGTTTGATATTATTTTAACAATACCGTATTTTATCATTTTTGGGTCGTCGAGCGATAGTGATTTGACTCCGGAGTTCATTAAATCAGATGATTTATGGATAATTGATAATGTATTACCGGAAAAATCAATAGATAGATATGCAAAAGCCTATAACGATTTTAATCAATGGAGAACAACAAAAGGTATCTGACTTTTTAATTTATTTCCAACACTCAGCATCAACTCGAAAGCCAAGCAGCCTATGGTGCATTTATTCAATGCACAGATCTGGGTTTCTATTGACTCGCAGAAGATATGAAAAGTAGAGTATTCACCTCAGGGATAAAGCCTGTCTTTTGTCATGGGCGGCATATTGGGCTAGTTCAGCGACTCGTCACACAACAAAGTCATCTCAATAAGACAAGTTACTGAATTTAAAAAAATATTATTCTTTCTGTTTAGTAACTCGTCCCATTGATTTTATTCTAAAAATCTGAATGGATTTAGTACAGTCGACAACATAATCTTTAAATAATTAATATTCTATACCTAAAAAACAGTAACGTGACACACTGGCTGACTGAATGACAGATATTGTGATATTTGAATGACAGATAACGCACAGCCTAAACTGATGAACCTAGTTTGAAATTGAGAGGAAATATTGAGTAATTTAAAGGTTTAATAAGGAGAGAAGGGTGGCAAAGTTTTTAAAGATAATTTTTTTCAGGTTACGTTTAAAATTAATCTCATGATTATATGGAGAACGGGGGGTGGTTCTTGTATGAAAGAACATTAACGGATTTGGATGTAATTTGTGTAATTTATGTCTTGAAAATCACATATTCGAGTGAAACCGCGGGGCGCAGCTAGTGGATTAATAAAAGTTTATATATAGTTTTATTTAAAATATTTGTATTAAAAACAAAATCATATATAATTTATTTTACACAAAAACTTTTTTTTACTTTTTTACTTTTTTTTTCTTTTTGTTTTTTTTTTTAGTAATATGATCACAAAATCAAAATTATAATACAATTATTTGAAAATCAGTGTTAAATCAAGGATAATTGTAGAACAACATAAATAATTGTTGCCAAATTTTGAGTCGACTTGTTTTTTTAATGTTTTTGTTATACTAATAGCCCCTTTAAAGGAGAAGAAATCTGCTTCCTTGTGATGCAATCAAGTTCATTTTGCTTATGTAAAGTCAAGGGTTCTGATTGTAACATGTCTCGACCTATAAGTAAATAATAAATTAAAAGAATGTACAAAGACATTTTGTACCTAGCTGCACTTATCTATTAAGGTATAAAATAGTTTCATTAGAAAAATGAAACATTTTAAAACTTTATTTATAAAAAGATTTGTCAAAACAAAATGGCGGTTAGACCATCTATAACATGATACTGGGGCACCATTTTATATTATCATTTGATAGAAGTAATGGCACTAGTGTACTCCATCAACCGGTTACTTACGATAAATTATTAAGAAATTGTAATAAAAAGGTTTTCATAAATTTTGATAATTATTATAAAATTCATTCCAATTTATTAATTACTAGGTGCTATGCCCTATGTTCCTGTCCGTAATGTTTCCGTTATCCCACGGAAACTTTGTGTTATTCTAAGGAAAGAAGTAACCTATGTCCATCTGGAATAGTGTAGCTTACTATCAGTGAAAGAATTGTCAGAATCGGATAAGCAGTTTCAGAGATTAGCTGTATCAAACAAATTTATAACAAACTTTAACTCTTTATATTATTAGTGAAGATGTAAACAACTACAATTTTAAATAGTTTAAACCAACCTGGTTCTCCTAGCAACACACAACAAATATGTTATATCTGTAACATGAATGAACATGATATGAAAATAAAATAACTTCTACAATGAATATACATATTATTTAACACAACTAGTTTAAATATAGGACACAGTGGCCTTGTAACACCAACCAAGCGATGCGAGGAAAATTAGTGCTGACTCTTTCTTTTTGTAACAATATTCTATAGCTATTAAATAAGTCATGTTCCTATTGAAATCAAATAAACGAAACCTAACTAAGAAAAAAAAAAAAAAAAAAAAAAACTTCAAACATTTTTGTTGCTGACATTACTTAGAAAAAAATGGAGAATAAATCAATGGGACGAGATACTGAACCAAAAATTTTTTTTTTTAACTTCAGCATTTCAGGACGAGTAATTAATTCGGGTTATTTAATAACTTCGTCCGCACTTTGCTATATAAAAAATAAAATATAGGTATAGGCATTTTGAAAATAAAATACAATTGAGAACCTAGATAAACACTACTCGTATCCGAATCCGAATAATATCATAATACAATTATGCTTTCATTACAAATGATTTTGGTATTACATAACAATTCATTCTCCGCCGCCGACCCCAAGAGGATAGGGTACCAACGCGGCTTCTATAGGGCTTCATAAAAAATCACCAGAATTATTGAATTTGGTTATGGTTTAGTATTGTAGAAACGTTTTCTCCCGAAAAGCAAAAAGGCACATTTGTAGAAGCCGCGCCTATCCTCTTAGTGCCATGCCAAATCATGTTACTATTGCGAGCTTATTATTACTAGTTTTGAACTAATTAATAGTGCAACCAGGGTCCAGCATACTGGCTAAAGTTATCCTTTGTTGTGAATGGTTAAAGATAAACTATATAAACACGCCTAACCATGAACGCGTGATTATACAAATATCACGCGGCTCCAAAACAGAAATGCATTTATAAAACTGTTTGTGGAAATGAATCTGACAACGCCGAATCGCCGAATTTGTGGTTATCAGTTCTTATGTTATTGGATAGGTCGTAGTGTGTGGTTTATTTTAACGGATTACTGATAAATTTGTGAAAGTACTTGTACCTACTTCTATTCGTTTGTCATAAGACCTTATTTGTGTAATATGAGAAAAAAAATAGTTTAGATGCTGGCTGGTAACTTTTTCTTTATGAAATACGTTTACATATATACAAGACAAAAACTAAAACCCGACTACGGTCATGGTTCCTTACATTTCAAATCTTATATCTTAATCTTATATTTCAAAATCGAGAATCTAAAGCTTGTGTGCCTCTTGTTAGTGTTGTTCGCAGTCGGGTTTTTTGTTAATTTTTATAATAATTTATTTTTATTTAATACTTTTTATTAACCCTATATATATATATATTTGAAATGGTCTTCTTAAGATCTCAAAATAGCTCACTCGATAGGTTTTGGAATTTTTTGTTCCGTCAGAAATACAATATGGCAGCTGTAAGCCTACACTTCATAATATCCTATGTTACATACATACCACATTTATCTAAATCCAGCAAGCCGTTTAGGCTTTAGGCCGCACCCAAGAAACGGACAAACATACATATAACCACTACACACATCCACAGTCAGGTAAAAAAGAAAGAATATAACTAACTCTATTTAAGTGACGATGTGTATGAAGGCGTGCTAAGCTTAGAACGTTTGCTTGTTGTATGACGTAGAGCTGGCGTCTGGGGTCAGAGTTTGTCAGGCTGCCCAAGGGTATCTGACTTAGCTTTACAATTGCTATGAATCAATAACAACAGGACCGGCAGCTTAACCTGCTCTCCGAAGCACGAAGCGATGGAATTCCGCACACAACTGAAAAGTGATTGTTGCGGAGCCGAGGACTGAACCCGGCATCGTTGGGTCCTAAAACAAACACCAGTGTGCAGGTCGGCTACCATCGCTGTAAGCCTTGAATGGGACTGGATTACAAAGTCTTGCCCCACGTTCGGGGTCGGAACCGAGAATTGGTTCCACTGCTGAACATACCAAGAACGAGTACTCGCTGATTAAATTTCGCTCGCTGTTTACAATATCATATATTTTTTAGGGTAATAGGCAGAATGATAGCGGGGACAAGCAGACTGCAAGCTTTCAACGTGCGGCCCGCGACAGGCGATGGCGTCGCAACGTTGCCGCGTCGCGCCGCTGTCGCCGCGCATCACGTCTTTATG
Organism: Alsophila aescularia; assembly: GCA_946251855.1. Taxonomy (NCBI): domain Eukaryota; kingdom Metazoa; phylum Arthropoda; class Insecta; order Lepidoptera; family Geometridae; genus Alsophila; species Alsophila aescularia. The sequence goes on along the minus strand of OX276378.1, from coordinate 58,549,782 downwards.
CTCTGCAACGAATACGGACCAAATGCTTAATCACCCAAATTGCACACATTTATATACCTAGTTACTTATATACTTTTCAAATATGAGCGTAAGAGAATTGTGATTTTATCGACAAGGACCGTAAATACACCTTGAGACAAATAGGTTTAAATTATTATTTCAATATAAACATTCTTATACTTCATATTTCAAAGCAATTCCCGTACGTTTAGAATTTAAGTACATAATAAGCTAAGGCTAGCGTGCTAGAAAGTTTTAGAGTTTGTAATTTATAATGATTAAAAAAGTTTGAATGATTAGCTTTTGTTCTTAGATCGTTTATTTATTAAACCTAATTTATGTGCATTTAAAGTACCTACTTAACCAAAGCTTTACTGCTTTTTCGAGTTGACAGGTAAGTGCTTGAAACAGCTCAATGTTTTCTTCTTTTTTACAATCAAGTACTTAAAATACTAAAGTAAGGCTTCTAAAAATGACACCGTAAAAGGTAAAGTATCAGAATATCATAAAAAGTTTTGCACGACATTTTCATTCAGCCTCTTCTGGGTTCGTTTGTGAGTTGCACCTGTGAGCAAACTTTACTACCTTCAGACATGTGCTCGTCAAACATATATACATTTGAAGTTAATCCCGCAAACATTTTATGCTTCATTCGAGAATTGCAGCTTTATGTCTATGAATGAGTACCTACCCATAGTAAGTTTTTACATTCAATAATAGAATTCGTTAAGCCATGTCAGAGGCCCTCGGGCGGCCTGAAAAACTCTGACAACAGAAGCCAGCACTAAATCATACGATAAACAATCAAACAACGCATTTAACCCTATAAAGGTCAAGTAAAAAATAGCCTTTGATACTCTTGCAATGAATACGGATCGATTGATATTTCGCATGTCAAAATCGGCCCAAGTTTTAGTTTGAACACATAACCCTTGCATAGTATTAAACAAAGACAAAATGCCACTTGTTCAAATTAGACCAAGTTTTGGAGTTTCTTTGCTTCGCCCTAGACGGGTAAAAAATAGCACATACCTATAACACTCTATACCTGAAGACGAATCGATTGATACCTTGCATGTCAAAATCGGACCAATAAGGGCGACGCTATGGTGGAACATCCACATATATACATACATAGACTGATCAGTTCATTACCCTTCCCTCGCTAAGTTCAGTACAGTGAAGTACTCGGGTAAAAAAAAATGCTTATGTGTCTCGAAAAGTGTGCACAATGCACATGGATTTTTACAATACAGCTAGAGTTACGCGGGCTGAAAGCTGTGCGATTTGTTCAGGCGTTCAGATAAATGAGTTTATACATTTTTTAGGTTTAAATAAAAATAAATGAAGGAGCCTGTTCAGTAAAAACAAATTAATTCTATTCATTTTAAAACTAAAATCACCAAGACTGTAATCAAATGAAGTCTAGCAACTCGGCAAAGTTAAAACCAATTTATTAGAAAAGCTGGCGATTATTTTGATGTACCCTCATTTAGTAGAAACAAAACCAATTAAGCAAGTTATCCAAAGAGTTCGTGACCAAATATCTGAGATAATTGGCGTGGACCTTAAACAAATTGCTGTTAACATTTTATGAGTAGAAGGGAGCTAAAAATGACCGGTTTAAAATCTTAATGTTATTACTTCAACAAACAATCAACTCCGTTTTCAAAACAAGAGCTGACTGAATGCTCGAGGTGTAATGTTATTATTTTCACCTACAAATGAATGAAAGTTAGTAAAAGCACAATGACACTTATGGTCTATTTATAAGTAATAAAATAAATTGCCTTTATAATATATTTTGGCAAAGCCTGGTTAATAATATCACGTTATCAGATTGTATGGGAAAATTTGTATAATAAAATAATGTACATAAATCACAAAACTATTTATGTATATATTTTTGGCATTTTTTTGCAGATCTGCAGACTACCCCTAGTCTGTAAAAATCTGCAGCACGGGAATCGATGAACTCTTTAAAGGTTTTCTGCTAAAAGAGAACTAAACTTAAGTCTGTTGGGTCGGTCTGGGGGGTGTATGAAGATCAGCAATTTCAACAGTCACATTTTTATTTTATCACACTCTGTTGTGTAGTATGTGTTCAACAGTAAGGAGCTACCTTTAATAACACCAGCATGTCACCACAACCTTCAATATATATCTTTCGTTTCGGATAATCTTTCGTTTCGGGAACCACTGCACTGTGGTGACGGTTAAATTATCGTACAGGACTCCTCTCCGTAGATAATTTAAAAAAAACTCTTTTTATGCAGTTATTTGATGTTGGCTTGAATCGACTCTCGCTGAAAATCTCGGAGTTCGTGACCTACACATTTCTCTTGCCACGCGCTTGCCCAGCAGTTTCCAACAAAGTTTTCAATTTGTCATTGCCTACTTTGTTGTAGACCTTGTTCTCTGAGGGTCAAAGAAGTTAATTTGCGAGATTCAAAATTCCAGAAAGAATGCGATTCAACCAATAGCGCACTGGTTTGCACGTGTCGTTAATATTGCGTGCCGTTAGAGAGTTTGTTCCACGCATATTCGAAAAATAAATGATATTTCTAGGGTCTATGGTTTTAAATATTATATGATAGGAATATTAAACCCTAATACATAACAATAAAAGTTTTCTTTATTATTAATTAGTTTAAACACAATGAAAAACTGAAAAATAACAGTTGAAGAAATGTTTTTGGGTTTCACTCATTTTATGCAGGTAGAAAAGACAGTAAGTAGTACATTTTATTTGCGAGTTTGAAAAAGCATAATATTTAGCATGAAGGTGCATTGTCTTCACTACAGAATAACATTAATAAATTAGCTGTAAACTAATTAAAAATTCGTTCAATACCGAGAACGTCTTATCGCTTCAAGTAATCTCTATCATGTTTTGCAGTTTAAAAAATAATATTGATAAGCAGAGCACAAAATGAAATCAACTAGGCTTAGTGCACCGCACGCACGCCTAAACCGGTTTATGTACTGAGTTTTGGCATCCGCAGCAGCCAAGTGCATTGATTTTTGATAGGGCTTTTACGCAAATGGAATTTAGTTCTTGTTCTTCACAATAAGATTTCGTAAATTATGAGATGGAATACTTTTATCTCGGTATACCAAAACAAAAGTATAGCTATTATGTCATTGGGGTTGCAATTATTGCAAAGTCACAAAGTGGTATTTGTAATGATGCCACATGGTACTGTGAATCAGAAAGCTTCGTCAAACGTACGCTGAATTACTTTCCAATAATTAAAATGTTCGATCACGTATTATCACTTCTTAGTGTCTTAGTCCCTCTTCTAACTTAATTCAATCTAATTTAAATCAATAATTATTTATTTAACATTAACTGTTTCATTTAAAATTCCACTTCCTATTGTATTTGAATAATATTGAATTAGCATTTTTCGTATTTTCAAACATGTACAATAGAGTTCAGTGGAGAAGTATTACAACTGGTATCAAGGTGTCGAATATACAAGTTAAGAACACATAGGAAATACAAAAATACCTAAGTATTAAGGCAAATCTTTAATGTAAGTAGGTCAATAATGTTAATGTACGCCGAAAGTTTTTTTTTTTAATTTAATTGTTTCTGTTTCATATGAAAGTTTGACACCTCTAAAATAAAACAGCGTGCGGTTTATTAGAGTAAAATATGATTAAACTAGGTTTATTTCGCAGCAACAAACTGGTTCGTGCACTGACAGCTCTCCCTACAGTGTTTGTCTTGTGGAGTAAACACCCATCTGTTGCGTTTGTAACGGAATGAGCTACGTTAACCTCAGTGTGGACATTTACATTCACGGTATTTGCTCAGAGCTCAGAGAGAAAGCTTTATCGTTAGCGCTCTTTTTGTAAATCGTAATTGGGCAGTATGTGGAGTGACGGCATTGTTTCTGGTAAAGCTGCGAATTATTTTTGGTTAATTTGCCGATAAAATACTTTTGAGGAAAACAATCATGACCACTCATCAAAATTGTCGATCACGTATTATCATTAAGACTCTTTTCTAACTTAATTCATTCTAATTTATATCAATATTATTATTAATTTAACTTTAACTGTTTCAATTTGCTTATCGTTAATTTCACTTCCTATTGTATTTAGAAAAAAGCCTGAGTCCAGTACATAATAGGCTGACGTTTAATGCACAGATGAAATAAATATAAAATTTAAAAAAAAAAGTACTAATGTGATACTTATTTCAGTCACAAAATGATTTGTACCATCTATTTATGCGTATTTAATGTATGGCGTTGGTAGCCTAGCGGTTTACTAGTGTGACTTAGGATCCAACGATACCGGATTCGGTCCTGGGCTCCTCACGAATGACTTTTCTAAGTGCGGTTTTCCATCGCTCCGTGCTTCAGAAGGGACGTTAAGGTGTCAGTCTCAATTGTCATTCATTAAGGCAGTCGTTAAGCCATGTCAGAGGCCCTCGAGCGGCCTGACAAACTCTGACACCAAATGCCAAAACTACCTCTCACGACATGCAAGCGAGTTTTAATCAACAAAAATAAATATCCAGAATCTGCAGGCTCTACATTAACAATTATTTTAATCCAGTGTAAATGTACCGTCCATGCCCGCCGCCGCGCGCCGCTTCCGCGAGATTACACGCCGATACCGGCGTTAAGCTTGTCTAGTTTCGGTTACAGTTATATTCATGTTGATATAGGCTGAAACAAGTTTCTGTTATGAGTTATTTTGCATTTATTTTATGGTATTTCTTGAACCATACCTCGTTTCTCATTGGTTAATTTGATTATACCGAAGGAATATATAGATGGATATGTTTATTTATTATTCTAAAGTTATTACACTGGCCTTGAAAACTTAGTAATTGCTTGGCTCTTACTCATCGGATTGAGATACCAAGTACACCAGTTTTTAAGTCAAAACCTAAGCTATCCAACAATGAAAATAGCATTGCAATCTATCCAGTAATTTTAACATGATGCGCGAACAGACTTTAAAAGGTTGTTACTAAGTTTTGAAGACAAGTGTATTTTATCCCTACTAAATCTCTTGTCTGTGCGTTGACAAATACCAACTTGGAGCACTGGAGTACACTGAACAATATTATTAGTATTATTTCTTCTGTATTCGGTATTTCAGTATATTATTGGATACACTTTGATCCATGCCGCGCCACCATATAAACATCGATACATCGTTATAGGTATGGTGGATATTATGCATAGAAGCTTTTGTCTCCTACATTTTATTCTGTGCACCCCGGCGTTGCGCGAGCGACACGGGGCCGAGTTGCGAACCGCTATGGAGTGAAACTTCTTGCCGGAATCTTTGTATCCCCATAGTTATAACCTGCCTGTCTTCAAGTCACGCGTGAATAGATTACTAATTTTCTAGATAAGCGCGCAAGTTTATGACAACTTCAAATCATTTGGGTGTTAGAATGTAAGTTAGTCTGTTAATCATTACAATGTACAATATCTATACTTTTATTAAAGCAATAGGAACGAAATAGTCTGTACAAAGAAGTGTATTATAAAAAAGTACTTAAATTAAGCTACTGAACAAGAAAATAACATTATAAAATATCGTGTCTGTCTGTTTGTCTATCTGTATGTTTATTCGTGCATCACGTAAAAACTACATGACTGATTGTAATGCGGTTTTCACTGTTAGATAACTTAAGTTTTGGCTTAAAAACTGGGGTACTTTATATCTTATCTCAATTCGATAAGTAGAAGCCGAGCAACCGATACAAATATTTTTGACGGATGAAGGAATTTTGATCAAATGTTTGTATATTGGTATTTTAGGTCCTGGAATAGCACTAAGACTACTTTTAACCTACAGAAGTTACCACGCATGTGAAGCCGCGGGCATCAGAAAATATTGTTCTGTAAATGAAATGAGAAAAAACATGAGTTGATTCAATTCAACACCAATTGAAGAAAATCAAAACAACGACAAATCAAGAACAGTTACTTCAGCCGAGTATCTTTGAAAATTGATAAAAAAATATACTTAGGAGTGACCTAAAATGAGTCGGCCTCTAATACGGAAAGATGCCACTTCTCTCGGTCCGGCTCAATTTTGTTCCTCTGCTGAGGTAGGAGTTCTCGCAGATCTTTCTCCACTTCGTCCTTCCAGCGATAAATGAAAAGCCCAACCAGGCGACGGCAGTTCTACGACAACCGAATTGAGACCGTCCCAAGTACGCTCGCTTTATTGTTCGATCCCCCATTCTCTCTTTGACGTAAATATCGGAAAAGTACTACAATTGGAAAACTTCATGCAACGAATAAGTCTCCTGTTCTACTAAATAACTAATGCAACAAATGATAGCTTTAAAACTATAGGTTCAAAACTCGGTAGTAGTTCCAAGTAAAACAGAGGTACATTCAGGTACGATCCAAGTATCCATTGTAAACGTTCAGAGCAGTATAACTTTAAATTGAATGCGCTCTAGAAAATATTACAAGAATTTGTGGTGCATATTTTGACAGATTGAACTTACTTATAATAAGGCGAATAGTATTAACTAATGTGGTACAATTTCAAAATAATTGTTTTTTATGTTTTTATTCTTGATGGAGACAGTTTTTACAACAATCATTTTTTTGTTGATCATTTGCTTAACTAAAATTGAACCACGGGCACTTTTCAAAGTATAAGCATTACTAACTAGTAAGAACAATTTTAATATTTGCAATGCAAATGGATTAATCTTCTAAACACTTATATGTTTTTTTGGGAACTTTATTGATTACAGGGAAAAGTGAACTTTAGGTACTCTATATTTATTATGAAGAGAATACATGTTGATCCACAAATAAATCATTATAACACTAATCATTATGAGACATTGGACATTGTGGGACTAGACGTAATAGGTCACTGGACTTTTTAGAATAACTAGACATTCTAGGACACCAGACATTGTCAGCCGTATTCAATGACCATTGCTGAGTTTTTTTTTTACGGACTAGGCAATCGTTTGGCCTCGATCTCACCTGATGGAAAGCGATGATGTGGTCAAAGGTGTAGCACGCTTGCCTAGTAGATACCTATTCACTCTTGACTTGAACACACCGGGGTTATAATTTACCGTAAACACTGACGAGGGCAGGGCATTCCACTCCTTTGCAGTTCTTATAATAAATGAAGAAGCGTAACGCTTCGTTCTTGTGCGAGGTATTTCAACCATGAAAGAGTAGCGCTTTGCTGATCATCTAGTCGTAAGGTGATGGAAAGGTGATGGGGGAATCAGGTTGTGCAGTTCTTGTGCACACTCTCCATAGTGCAATCTGTAGAATACCGCCAGGCTTGCTACCTCACGTCGATGCGCCAGACTTTGAAGCTTACTCTTTACCAGAGTGTCATCCCCAATGAGCCTGATAGCACGTCTCTCAATTGAATCCAAAGACTCGAGCTGATACTTGGCAGAACCGTCCCAGAGGTGGCAGCAGTACTCCATACAAGATCGGACCTGTGCTTGATAAAGATTCAAAAGCTGTCCCGGTGTGAAGTACCGCCTAACCTTAGACAAAATACCAAGTTTTTTGCACCTACCTTGGCTTTGGATTCAATATAAGATCCAAAATGCAGGTCTGATGTGAGTTCGACACCCAAAAGCTCCAAATGGTCGCCTATTGGTATTATTACACTTTGGAAAGACGGAGATTGGTTTACAGGACTCTTTTTAGCAGAAAACAAACACGCCTGCGTTTTAGTAGCATTAAACTTAACCAGGTTAGCATCGCCCCAATCGGACACGGCTTCTAAGGCTAAATTTAAACGGTCTACCATAGCCTCTCTCTGAAACTGGACAGCGTCACAGCTGGCTTGAGCATTGGAAGTATATCTCTCAACTACAGTACTGTCATCGGCATACCCAAAGGTACCGGGCTTCAGAAGGTCATTAATGTGCAGTAAAACAGTGTAGCCGAGAGAACCGATCCCTGAGGTACACCGGCATTGATAGCCATTTGATCAGACGAGCAGCCCTCTAAGACTACTCAAATAGATCGTTCCCTCAAGAAATCAACTATCCAATTGCATAAGCCAACAGGTAACCCATATGAGGGAAGCTTGTTTATGGCCTTTTACGCCATCATGCCAGACCCGATCAAATGCCTTCGATATATAAAACGAGACGGCAATCGCCTCACCATGCATCTCTATGGCTTCGCTCAGTACGTGAGTGGCATACGCGAGAAGATTCCCAGTAGACCGGTTTCGGTGAAATCCGTATTGCCGGTCACTGAGAAGATCATTGTCTTCAAGGTATGCCAAGAGCCGAAAAATTGAAAAATTGAGATGAGTTAATACAGAATTTAACCAACATTAAATTCTGCATTAACTCATTCCAACTCTAGTGCAAAATTAACAGACACTATTTACAGCTTCATGAAAGAACTTTATAAAATTATCTTCAATGAAAAGTTTTGAATGAGTCTCCTCGATTGTTTTCCACCGTCAGCAGTTTGTAAAAATGTAAGATAACTAGTTGTCGCCCGCGACTTCGTACGCGCAGACTACTGTTTATCGCGAAAAAAAGCATCCTATTTTCTTCTAGGATATTAATAACCAATGCAAAAGTAGCTAAAGCACCCAATGCTCTTGATATTTTGTTGACAGACTTTTTATTTCTTTTCCATAGCAACCACATACCATTCTGTGATGGCAACCGTTCCTTACAGTGAGTTATCAAACATTTTCAGTTTCCCCGCGGAAACTTTCAATTTTCCAGGATAAAGAGTATCCTATCTATACTTATAATAAAACTGAAACGGGTCCAATTCTGTACATTGAAGATATTTTGTCTTTTTTTTTTGGAACGTACTCTTGATTCGATACTGAAGCCAAAACTGTTTTTTTTTTTCATTTTTGTTTGTCTGTCTGTCTGTCTGTCTGTCTGTCTGTCTGTCTGTATCTTGGAAGTGCATCACGCCGAAACTACTGAATTATTTTTTGTGAAACTTGGTATGATTTGAGTTCATACTATGAGGTAGGACATAGGCTACTTTTCATCCCTAAAAATGAAAGAGTTCCCGCAGGATTGAGGTTTAAAGTTATTTAAAAAAAACACTTTCCACTCTGAAACTACTGGACGGATTTTGATGCAATTTGGCGCAGTTATAGTTTATATGATGGGTTAAAATTCAGAATACTTTTTATCCTGAAAAAATAAAGTGTTCCTGCAGGATAGGGGTGGAAAAATATTTAAAAGAACATGTAGTACGCTGAAACTATTGGACGGATGTTGATGCAACTTGGCACAGTCATAGTTTATAAGATGGGTGAAAATTATGGATAAAATAAAGGGTTCCAAATTCTGTACATTGAAGAAATAATGTTTTTTTTTTTGGAAGTTACTCTATTTTCGATAATGAAGCCTAAACTGTATGTTTTTCATTTTTGTCTGTATGTCTGTCAGTCTGTATCTTAGCCACGCATCACGCCGCCGGAACTACTGGATGAATTCAAATGAAACTTGGTATGATTTGAGTTCATACTACAAGGTAGGACATACATACGATACTACGAGGTAGATTACATCTCGAAAAATTTATGGGTTCTCGCAGGATAGGGGTTGAAACTTATTTAAAAGGACACATACCACGCTGAAACTCATGGACGGGTTTTGATGCAACTTGGCACTGTCTTAAGTTATATGATGGGTTAAAATTGAGGTCATTGAGGACAAAGTGAAAGGTTTCTGCGGGATATATCCAAAGTTATGATAATATTTAAGTAATAAAAAAAATGTTTGTAATGGTTCTCCATATTGGACCGCGCATTGCACCCAAACTACTAAATGAATTCAAATGAAAAAAATGCTCTTGGGTGCTTAAAAAAGGTATTGAACAATTTTTTTTTGTTAATCGTGTCTTTCTTTCTGTTTGTCTGTATGTTTGTTTGTTCACGCATCACGTAAAAACTACTGGACCAATTGGAATGCGGTTTTCATTGTTAGATAGCATAGGATTTGGTTGAAATGTGGTGTAGTTGGTATCTCAATACGGTGAGTTAGAAGCCGAGCAATTGATAAAAGTATTTTTGACGGCTGAAGAAATTTTGTTTACATGTTGGTATATTGGTCCTGGAACAGCACATTATGGTACTTTGAACCTAAATAAAAGACCACGCGTGCATAGCCGCGGGTACAGCTAGTGTTAAATAATAAGGTATAAGCTATCTCCTTTCTAAATTTCATCAAAATCCGTCCAGCCGTTATCGCCTGAAAGCTCCCCCCAAACAAACAAACAAACAGACAACGTTTCACTTTTATATATTGGTATGGATTAATAAATATTATTAATTGATAATTTTGTTCTTCATTTTAAATAATCCACATAAAATATTTGAAATGCGAAGTTGGTTTAATATTAGCTTTTTACAGACAGTTGGTAGACAAAGTAATATGACTTGGCAGTGCCTAGTGACTTTGGCAACGAAATCAGACATGACTTCCCATAAAAATTAAGTGTTAGTGTATATATAATGTTTACTTAATACATAAAATGTTCAATATTTTTCCTTTTATCGTGTTCACCTTGATGATTATCTTCAAGTAAGCATTAATTTGACACTGGTTGTGTGCACAAACACTTCGAGAAACAAACCAAATCTTTAGAACAGAGTTCAGAGTTTAGTTTGAGTCGCAGGCTCAAACTATACAGCTACAGAGACAAAGTAAAATTTACCTTCTTAGAGGCATTTTCAAAGAAAATTATTGGATAGCAGAAAAGTGCGAGGCCAAGTTGAGTCAGGCGTTTAGTAGATTGAGTTAAATGGGGTCGCTTTACAAGATTTACAGTTCTACACGCGTCTGGGTTACTTGAATAAGCTTGTTTCAGATCGAGACTACTAATACTTTATCTGTCGACTAGACACGTTAATGGAAAAACGAGGCAAATTTATTTCAATAAACTGTAAAAAGTTTTATAAGTTAGATTTGCTTGGATTTTAGTAAGGTTTTTTTCAAAGATAAGTTATATACATTTTCGGGTGTTCAGATTAATTACTATTAATTGTTTTTTTCAGCGCTTATTCGAATGCAGTATTGAGAACTTAACTGTAAGCCATAATGAGTATATCCACAGAAAAGTATATACCAATTATTTATAACTAAGTTTTTTTTTGCGTCATATCAACAGTGAACAATATTTTTTTAATTTCTACCTAATGTAGCTGTTTTTCAGTATATACGAGTACATTGAACATTTAAAATTTACACAAATTAAATTTATTCATGTTTACCATACAACAAGCACAACCAACAAATGTGTTGTAAAAAACGTGTTAATGTGTTAAAAAAAGACGGAGACCACACCGTTAATCATAAGTGAAGGACCCAAGATATGCCGATCCGCTCGTACTTGAGTAACAATGCAATTGTCTATGGCTCGTGTGAACAAGCTTCAAGGACACACTTACACCATGCTATGCCGATCGGCTGCCACATCGCAGCAAGATCTCAATCTAGTCGTTTAATTATGTCAAGTTCTCACGGAAAATCAAAAACAATGTAGTCATTATTTATGTCAGTTTTTGTGAATGATGAAATTGTATATCAACCACAAAACAACACACATGATATTTTTTTAATTCCTTGGCGCAGTTGTTTTAAGAATCGACAAACAAATAATTAAGTTGTAGCCCAAAATTTACTCGAATTAGGACCAAACCATTAAATTAATCTGCAGATCTGAAACTCCTATCCGCTGATCGTCTTTTACATCCGAAAATTATTCGTGAAGCGATTGAAATCAGAATGTAGGTACGGAGTTTCAGCCGGAAAGACGGATATAGTTGTCTGCTTAGTGGAATCCGGTAATTGGGTAGTGTTCGCATTATCTTCCGTAGTATCTGTCGATACTGTTAGTGTTGTGTGTTGCGATCGGGACTAATCAACGACAGTATGAAATGTATATGCGACAAGACATTAGGTGTCAACCATCCAATGTCGCATAACATGAAATTTAAAATGCTAGACCTCATAGATAGTGATGTGACGTATAAGCAACAATTGATCTGATCGATTTATTTTATCTTTGTATCGATTTCACAATTTTCACATTTGATGCTATTCTGCTCATCGCGTCTATGATCCTCATCAGATCTTCACCAAATTTTTACGAGACCAACTTAGGTTTATTACTTTTTAAAAAAAACTTCGAAATCGGATATAAGGCGGAGATATTCAGTAGTCCCCCTTTTGCCCTTTTTTGGGGGAAGTACCCCCCAATCAAAAATTCCCCGACAACGAAAAAATTCGTTAAACCTATATACTTACCAAGTTTCGTCTAAATCAGTTGAGAAATGCGACCTGTAGAGGAGAACAGCCGGACATTCGGACATACGAATGAATTTTTGCCCAAGCTGAAACGGAGACGCTTTGCTCGCACTTCACATGCATCATCATCATCATCATCATATACTCGTAAATGCCCATAACCATAAGCTCCCATTAACGCCACAACAAGCGGTTTCTCTCAAGAACTTCAATGCCTACCTTTCATTAGCGGGTCGGCATGCATCTTGGTTCTCGCAGTAGTTGGTGATAAGATAATATGCAACAAAGCGCTGCTGCCCATTTGCCATTAGCTGGTTCTCGCAGCACTCTCACGTTGAGAAGTGAGAGTGATATTCATCAAGTGGTGGTGATAATCATGATAAAATATATTTTATTCATTTTCCTGGATGTAAATAACTCAAAACTATATAAAAACTATCTGCCTACCAAATTTCATGTAAACATGGATATGTACTTATATCTTACGAATAGGTACCTACTAAAACTTGAAAGTATAATAACAGAAAAATATGGTATTATGGTCACTTATATTTTTCAAACCACTATGAAATAAAAAAATAATATTTTCAAACTAAATCATTTGAAAATATTATTTTTCAAATATTTATATTTTTTTGAAAGTAGTTTTTTCTGCTATTCTATTGAATAACTTGTTATGTTGTTGTTATTAAATTGAAAAAGGCCCTCACAAGACACCAGTCATTCCTTTGACCCAGTGTGAGGACCACCAGTAATTCCTTTCCTGTTATGTGTACATTATTATGCAATGAGTAGTATTAGATTATTATTATTATTAAAAAATAGGCAAAATAATATCGCACTAAAAATGAAGTAAAGTTTGATTATTTTTGACGTGGATACGTCTATGAATTTGCTTCCATAGAGGCATTTGGGAGGCAATCCAAAAAACTGATGATAACAAAATCGGGAGATAAAGTTTGGTTTTGCAGCTCCATATCTATCATCGATATCCAAAATTTAAATACACAACTTGATAGCTAACGGATCCAAAAATTCATTAGAGTCACCTCCACTTATCACTACTTCCTGGGACAACATGTATGGGTAACTAAATAAGGCATGTGGCCTGCGGTCCTGATCATCGAGTGTATGCATAAAGAAAAACATAAAAGTGTATGTCAATACGTGTATTTTGAAAAGCATGTACTTAATTATAGGGACAGAATCTTATCCGATTCACTGCAAAGTTCTAAAGTAGGTGACGTTGATTATAATCAGAGTTACTGATTATAATCAACGTCATACCTTGTCGTAAAACACAAGTTTAATATGATGTCCTTGTTATTACATAATTTACAAACTAAAATGGTTCAGTGGACATGTACTGATCTACTTATGACACTAACACAAGGCTTACACTCGACAATTCTGTTTAAATCGATAACAGATTAATCTTCAAACAAAATCGATTTATTTCCAGCTTCAAATCGTCACAACACTATTTTCGTTCAAGGTTTTCTAATTGAGAAAATATTTGAATTTATTATGAATACTACCGGAATACTAGACAAATATGTTAAAACATTACAATTTTCAACCTTTAATCCCAGACAAATAATCAATAATAGCATATCTTTCACAAAAACATGAAAACATAGTCACTCGCCTGTTAATTGATAATTGAGGGCGTTCGTTCCTAAATTTTGAGTCGCAGCCTCTTATATCGCACTTCACCATAATTAATTAATTATATTTTATTTAGAAGTTAACGAAGAATATATATTATCCGAAATATTCGTTAAATTCTTTTGTAAACAAACTGAAACGAATCAAAAATGAATCAGTAGATGGTTGCTAGCTGCATCATAGCAACAGATAACATATAATATCCATATCAATATATAAAAGTGAAACGTTGTCTGTTTGTTTATTTGTTTGGGGAGCTTTCACGCAATAACGGCTGGACGGATTTTGATGAAATCTGAAATGGATATAGCTTATACCCTGGAATCAAACATGGGATACTTTATATTCCGGAATATTGTAAGTTTCCACGGCAAAACTGGGAAATGATGATTACTCGCTGTGTAAGGAACGGTTTCCATGGAAACAGAATAACAAGTCTGTCAATAAACTTCAAGAACGTTGGTGCTATACCTACTTTTGCATTGGTTTTTGATATCCTAGAAGAACTTAGGATGCTATTTTATTCGCAATAAACTGTAGTCCGCGCGGACGAAGTCGCGGGCGGGAAAGCTAGTTAATGAATAAATGCTCCAGTGAAAATATGTAAATGATTCTTCCAAAGACAACTACTTATGACCTCCAAAGAAATATTTCCTGCTATTAAAATCCCGCAATGACGAGCAGCACTCAAAGCACTCGTTACCTCGTACAAGGCATGTTTTTATTATATTATGAGAAAGCATTTATCATTGTAACCACAACATTTGAAAGCGTTGTACATGGAAATGTTTAAGAAAATAGAAATGAAGCACACTATAGAGCGCCGCCGAGGGTGCGTGGTTTCTTAAAACATTAAGTATATTGTTATTTATAATTTTGTACAACCAACAACAATAAATATAGGGCAAACCCAAAACATGACGTCCAGATTTTTTTCTTTAGAAGTTTTTTTTGTTATTGTTAAGTTAGACTTTTTTCATTACTTTTGCAGCATTGATCGAGGTTAATATTGGTACATCTACAGCCAAAATCTATACTATGTCGCTCTGAGGATTCCCTCCTTCAACACCTTTGTTTTATTTGCGAGACTTAAAAATCATGAGTATTGAAGAAATTTAAGAGTTTGGCCAGCATTCTTCATTAATCGTGTCGATATTTCTAGTAAAGTACCTAGCTATAACTAGATACATGCCCAATACTTAGTTCAATTTGCTTAGCAACTTTTTAATGCTAAATACTGTGACAAAATAAAAATACACAAACAAACGTTCTCGTGACACAGTTTCGAGCTCATGCTCTGAAGAGTTTACGTCGCGGTAACGCAATATTTCACGTTTCGTTGCGGTTTCGGAACGTGTTCGACCGCGTTCCGTTTAGGGCGCTCTCTCGGGACTGCTGTAGTGTATATATATAGATTTGCTTCCGTTTCAATATGAATAGGCACGATCGCATTGTTTTTTGTATCAATTGATATCGCGAGAAAAACGAGGTAGGTAAAGTTTAGATCCCTTTAGTTTTGTTTAATATTTATTTTGTTACATATTTTATTCAATTCTTGTTGGATAACATAAAGGTGGTTAAAAGTATTGTGTAACCACTCCTGTACCAAGTAATGTGAATAAAATATGTAAAAAAATATAGATCATTAATTTAAAGTGACACATGGAATTATAATTGGAACATAAAAAATGGAGGTAGGTATGGAAGTTATTAATATTTTAAACTTATTTTTGTTTCAAATTCAAGGAGATCTGTATGTAGTGTATCTATCTAGTAGGAGTAGGTATATTTAGAGAAATAGTACCGATAGTACAGGTTTTCCTAGTTAGGGCTAGATAATTGATGTGAATTGTCCTGAACATATTTATTTATCTGCCTGTTGCGGGATTATTGCCGAAAGTCCCACCAGGCCGTGCCCGCATGTGGGGCCTTAGCGAAAAATCATAGCAAAGTCTGTGACTCAAAAATATTGAGCCAAAGATTTAAAGAAATACGGAGTCTAAACCGCCAAATTGAAAGTGAAGCATTCAAGATATGCTGATCCGTTCGTACGCACAAGCCTCCCTCACCCTCACTCACACACACCATGTTACGCCGATCGGCCGCCACATCGCAACAAGATCTTGGCCTTGTTAGTCGTGTTACCTATGTTAAGTTCTCAAGTAAAATAAAAAACAATGCAATTTTTTGTGAAGGAAATGATGTATCAACCACAAAATACCACAGATTATCCGCTCACGCACCCATACGCAGCCGCCATTTGCTATTCTTCACTCGTTTGTTTGGCGTTGTGGACTCCGTTTCCGTCCTTCGTCTCCTTCTTGGCAGAAAACTCAGCAAAGCGTGTTTTTTTAAAAATAACTGTGACACTAACTACAAAAGTCATAAAGACATTATGAGAGCGCGACATAATAATTAGTCATTAGTCATAAAGACATTATGAGAGCGCGACATAATAATTAGTCATTAGTCATAAAGACATTATGAGAGCGCGACATAATAATTAGTCATTAGTCATAAAGACATTATGAGAGCGCGACATAATAATTAGTCATTAGTTGTTGTGTGTATATTGATTGAGAGAGATGGTTTGAGGTATATAAAAAACACTTAGATCAAAATGCTGTGATGTGCAACATATAAATCGTTTTCACTGCAGCTACCTACATATTTCATCAAAGCCAAAATTCATTCAAAAGTTTTAACACTTCATAACGTTGCCATGTGCCAGATGAAAAAAATGCGCTTTTGAAAAAGCGAACTAAATTACTCGCTCGATCTCCGAGCGGAAAATTATTCAAATGCATCCTATGCGAACTTTCGAAGGTATATTGGGAAACAGTGACATAACTACGGCTTTGTCCGTTAGTTGCATATTGGTCCGGTGTAACTCGCGCTGAATGTGCTCGAGGCAGCATACTGAAGGCAGAGTGCATTGTACAACATTAGATTTTATATATAATTACTGTTATGTTGTTTTTTTATTGTAATGTGTTCAATAAAGAGTTATTGTATTGTATTGTATTGTATTGTAATTATTTGGTATGCTTTAGTGGAAAAAAGTACAGTAAAAAAAATATGTAGTTTTTAACCACTTTATTATGTTTTAAAAAAAATGCATTGTAACTTCTTTTTTCTTTTATTTTTAATTGCTTTGTCTTCGAGTTGTGAGCTACCCTGAAAGATTCAGCCAGATAGCTTATAGGGAAGTGCTTGAAATTTTAGTTAGAAATACACACATAGGTACATACAAGTGAAGTTAAAAGCTTTCAAAATACTCATAATAGTGTTTTCAGCCTATGACCCTTAGACACCTCTCGCAGAATACACCTTCCGTAAAAACTTACCTTAACTTATTCACTGTTTGCATACATATACTGTACCACACGCGAGCTTTACAAACTAGCCAACTGCAATCAACAGGGATTGAGATTCGATATTAAAGAAAAATAAAAATAAACCAAGCGAGAATAACAGGCCTTTTAGTCGTCATGAAAAGCAGTGAACTGCGGTGGGTTTCGCGAGTTTAGAATAAATATAGGAAATACTCTAATATACCGTAGCGTTGACCGTAGCGTGGTACGTGGTAACGGACGTACAGCAAATATACAATTTTTTTTTTGCTTTGTCTTGTCTCTATCGTTTCAAGAGGAACTAGTAATAATTTATGACGTGGAAATCAAATGGAAAATTACCACAATGTATTATTTCCAAGTTAACACATTATGGGCATGAGATAATAAAGTATATACGTCCCTCAGTTCCCGGCAGGTGACCAGATAATGCTAATTATTCCGGGATGCGTGTGAAAATTTCAACTGAAAGTTAGAATAGTCATGATAGAATAGAGTCCTTAGATAGGAGTGGAACCGAAAAAAGATTTATCATGAACAGACGCAGTCTGAGAGTTCACGATGAAATGATGATGATGATGAAAAGTATCCTATATATAATTCCAAGGTATAAGCTATCTCCATTCCAAATTTCATCAAAATACGTACATACGTTTGAGAGTTTAGTATGATGATGATGATGATGAAAAGTATCTAAGTGTTATTCCAAGGTATAAGCTATCTCCATTCCAAATTTCATCAAAATACGTACATACGTTTGAGAGTTTAGTATGATGATGATGATGATGAAAAGTATCTAAGTGTTATTCCAAGGTATAAGCTATCTCCATTCCAAATTTCATCAAAATACGTACATACGTTTGAGAGTTTAGTATGATGATGATGATGATGAAAAGTATCTAAGTGTTATTCCAAGGTATAAGCTATCTCCATTCCAAATTTCATCAAAATACGTACATACGTTTGAGAGTTTAGTATGATGATGATGATGATGAAAAGTATCTAAGTGTTATTCCAAGGTATAAGCTATCTCCATTCCAAATTTCATCAAAATACGTACATACGTTTGAGAGTTTAGTATGATGATGATGATGATGAAAAGTATCTAAGTATTATTCCAAGGTATAAGCTATCTCCATTCAAAATTACATTACAATTCGTTCAGCCGTTTTAGAGTGAAGTGAGATTATGATGATGATGATGATGAAAAGTATCTAAGTGTTATTCCAAGGTATAAGCTATCTCCATTCCAAATTACATTACAATTCGTTCAGCCGTTTTAGAGTGAAGTGAGATTATGATGATGATGATGATGAAAAGTATCTAAGTGTTATTCCAAGGTATAAGCTATCTCCATTCCAAATTACATTACAATTCGTTCAGCCGTTTTAGAGTGAAGTGAGATTATGATGATGATGATGATGAAAAGTATCTAAGTGTTATTCCAAGGTATAAGCTATCTCCATTCCAAATTACATTACAATTCGTTCAGCCGTTTTAGAGTGAAGTGAGATTATGATGATGATGATGAAAAGTATCTAAGTGTTATTCCAAGGTATAAGCTATCTCCATTCCAAATTACATTACAATTCGTTCAGCCGTTTTAGAGTGAAGTGAGATTATGATGATGATGATGATGAAAAGTATCTAAGTGTTATTCCAAGGTATAAGCTATCTCCATTCCAAATTACATTACAATTCGTTCAGCCGTTTTAGAGTGAAGTGAGATTATGATGATGATGATGATTAAAAGTATCTAAGTGTTATTCCAAGGTATAAGCTATCTCCATTCCAAATTACATTACAATTCGTTCAGCCGTTTTAGAGTGAAGTGAGATTATGATGATGATGATGATGAAAAGTATCTAAGTGTTATTCCAAGGTATAAGCTATCTCCATTCCAAATTACATTACAATTCGTTCAGCCATTTTAGAGTGAAGTGAGATTATGATGATGATGATGATGAAAAGTATCTAAGTGTTATTCCAAGGTATAAGCTATCTCCATTCCAAATTACATTACAATTCGTTCAGCCGTTTTAGAGTGAAGTGAGATTATGATGATGATGAAAAGTATCTAAGTGTTATTCCAAGGTATAAGCTATCTCCATTCCAAATTTCATCAAAATACGTACATACGTTTGAGAGTTTAGTATGATGATGATGATGATGAAAAGTATCTAAGTATTATTCCAAGGTATAAGCTATCTCCATTCAAAATAACATTACAATTCGTTCAGCCGTTTTAGAGTGAAGTGAGATTATGATGATGATGATGATGAAAAGTATCTAAGTGTTATTCCAAGGTATAAGCTATCTCCATTCCAAATTACATTACAATTCGTTCAGCCGTTTTAGAGTGAAGTGAGATTATGATGATGATGATGATGAAAAGTATCTAAGTGTTATTCCAAGGTATAAGCTATCTCCATTCCAAATTACATTACAATTCGTTCAGCCGTTTTAGAGTGAAGTGAGATTATGATGATGATGATGATGAAAAGTATCTAAGTGTTATTCCAAGGTATAAGCTATCTCCATTCAAAATTACATTACAATTCGTTCAGCCGTTTTAGAGTGAAGTGAGATTATGATGATGATGATGATGAAAAGTATCTAAGTGTTATTCCAAGGTATAAGCTATCTCCATTCCAAATTACATTACAATTCGTTCAGCCGTTTTAGAGTGAAGTGAGATTATGATGATGATGATGATGAAAAGTATCTAAGTGTTATTCCAAGGTATAAGCTATCTCCATTCCAAATTACATTACAATTCGTTCAGCCGTTTTAGAGTGAAGTGAGTTATGATGATGATGATGATGAAAAGTATCTAAGTGTTATTCCAAGGTATAAGCTATCTCCATTCCAAATTACATTACAATTCGTTCAGCTGTTTTAGAGTGAAGTGAGATTATGATGATGATGATGATGAAAAGTATCTAAGTGTTATTCCAAGGTATAAGCTATCTCCATTCAAAATTACATTACAATTCGTTCAGCCGTTTTAGAGTGAAGTGAGATTATGATGATGATGATGATGAAAAGTATCTAAGTGTTATTCCAAGGTATAAGCTATCTCCATTCAAAATTAAATTACAATTCGTTCAGCCGTTTTAGAGTGAAGTGAGATTATGATGATGATGATGATGAAAAGTATCTAAGTGTTATTCCAAGGTATAAGCTATCTCCATTCAAAATTACATTACAATTCGTTCAGCCGTTTTAGAGTGAAGTGAGATTATGATGATGATGATGATGAAAAGTATCTAAGTGTTATTCCAAGGTATAAGCTATCTCCATTCAAAATTACATTACAATTCGTTCAGCCGTTTTAGAGTGTAGTGAGATTATGATGATGATGATGATGAAAAGTATCTAAGTATTATTCCAAGGTATAAGCTATCTCCATTCAAAATTACATTACAATTCGTTCAGCCGTTTTAGAGTGAAGTGAGATTATGATGATGATGATGATGAAAAGTATCTAAGTGTTATTCCAAGGTATAAGCTATCTCCATTCCAAATTACATTACAATTCGTTCAGCCGTTTTAGAGTGAAGTGAGATTATGATGATGATGATGATGAAAAGTATCTAAGTGTTATTCCAAGGTATAAGCTATCTCCATTCAAAATTACATTACAATTCGTTCAGCCGTTTTAGAGTGAAGTGAGATTATGATGATGATGATGATGAAAAGTATCTAAGTGTTATTCCAAGGTATAAGCTATCTCCATTCCAAATTACATTACAATTCGTTCAGCCGTTTTAGAGTGAAGTGAGATTATGATGATGATGAAAAGTATCTAAGTGTTATTCCAAGGTATAAGCTATCTCCATTCCAAATTTCATCAAAATACGTACATACGTTTGAGAGTTTAGTATGATGATGATGATGATGAAAAGTATCTAAGTATTATTCCAAGGTATAAGCTATCTCCATTCAAAATTACATTACAATTCGTTCAGCCGTTTTAGAGTGAAGTGAGATTATGATGATGATGATGATGAAAAGTATCTAAGTGTTATTCCAAGGTATAAGCTATCTCCATTCCAAATTACATTACAATTCGTTCAGCCGTTTTAGAGTGAAGTGAGATTATGATGATGATGATGATGAAAAGTATCTAAGTGTTATTCCAAGGTATAAGCTATCTCCATTCCAAATTACATTACAATTCGTTCAGCCGTTTTAGAGTGAAGTGAGATTATGATGATGATGATGATGAAAAGTATCTAAGTGTTATTCCAAGGTATAAGCTATCTCCATTCAAAATTACATTACAATTCGTTCAGCCGTTTTAGAGTGAAGTGAGATTATGATGATGATGATGATGAAAAGTATCTAAGTGTTATTCCAAGGTATAAGCTATCTCCATTCCAAATTACATTACAATTCGTTCAGCCGTTTTAGAGTGAAGTGAGATTATGATGATGATATTGATGAAAAGTATCTAAGTGTTATTCCAAGGTATAAGCTATCTCCATTCCAAATTACATTACAATTCGTTCAGCCGTTTTAGAGTGAAGTGAGATTATGATGATGATGATGATGAAAAGTATCTAAGTGTTATTCCAAGGTATAAGCTATCTCCATTCCAAATTACATTACAATTCGTTCAGCCGTTTTAGAGTGAAGTGAGATTATGATGATGATGATGATGAAAAGTATCTAAGTGTTATTCCAAGGTATAAGCTATCTCCATTCCAAATTACATTACAATTCGTTCAGCCGTTTTAGAGTGAAGTGAGATTATGATGATGATGATGATGAAAAGTATCTAAGTGTTATTCCAAGGTATAAGCTATCTCCATTCAAAATTACATTACAATTCGTTCAGCCGTTTTAGAGTGAAGTGAGATTATGATGATGATGATGATGAAAAGTATCTAAGTGTTATTCCAAGGTATAAGCTATCTCCATTCCAAATTACATTACAATTCGTTCAGCCGTTTTAGAGTGAAGTGAGATTATGATGATGATGATGATGAAAAGTATCTAAGTGTTATTCCAAGGTATAAGCTATCTCCATTCCAAATTTCATCAAAATACGTACATACGTTTGAGAGTTTAGTATGATGATGATGATGATGAAAAGTATCTAAGTGTTATTCCAAGGTATAAGCTATCTCCATTCCAAAATTCATCAAAATACGTACATACGTTTGAGAGTTTAGTATGATGATGATGATGATGAAAAGTATCTAAGTATTATTCCAAGGTATAAGCTATCTCCATTCAAAATTACATTACAATTCGTTCAGCCGTTTTAGAGTGAAGTGAGATTATGATGATGATGATGATGAAAAGTATCTAAGTGTTATTCCAAGGTATAAGCTATCTCCATTCCAAATTACATTACAATTCGTTCAGCCGTTTTAGAGTGAAGTGAGATTATGATGATGATGATGATGAAAAGTATCTAAGTGTTATTCCAAGGTATAAGCTATCTCCATTCCAAATTACATTACAATTCGTTCAGCCATTTTAGAGTGAAGTGAGATTATGATGATGATGATGATGAAAAGTATCTAAGTGTTATTCCAAGGTATAAGCTATCTCCATTCCAAATTACATTACAATTCGTTCAGCCGTTTTAGAGTGAAGTGAGATTATGATGATGATGAAAAGTATCTAAGTGTTATTCCAAGGTATAAGCTATCTCCATTCCAAATTTCATCAAAATACGTACATACGTTTGAGAGTTTAGTATGATGATGATGATGATGAAAAGTATCTAAGTATTATTCCAAGGTATAAGCTATCTCCATTCAAAATAACATTACAATTCGTTCAGCCGTTTTAGAGTGAAGTGAGATTATGATGATGATGATGATGAAAAGTATCTAAGTGTTATTCCAAGGTATAAGCTATCTCCATTCCAAATTACATTACAATTCGTTCAGCCGTTTTAGAGTGAAGTGAGATTATGATGATGATGATGATGAAAAGTATCTAAGTGTTATTCCAAGGTATAAGCTATCTCCATTCCAAATTACATTACAATTCGTTCAGCCGTTTTAGAGTGAAGTGAGATTATGATGATGATGATGATGAAAAGTATCTAAGTGTTATTCCAAGGTATAAGCTATCTCCATTCAAAATTACATTACAATTCGTTCAGCCGTTTTAGAGTGAAGTGAGATTATGATGATGATGATGATGAAAAGTATCTAAGTGTTATTCCAAGGTATAAGCTATCTCCATTCCAAATTACATTACAATTCGTTCAGCCGTTTTAGAGTGAAGTGAGATTATGATGATGATGATGATGAAAAGTATCTAAGTGTTATTCCAAGGTATAAGCTATCTCCATTCCAAATTACATTACAATTCGTTCAGCCGTTTTAGAGTGAAGTGAGATTATGATGATGATGATGATGAAAAGTATCTAAGTGTTATTCCAAGGTATAAGCTATCTCCATTCCAAATTACATTACAATTCGTTCAGCTGTTTTAGAGTGAAGTGAGATTATGATGATGATGATGATGAAAAGTATCTAAGTGTTATTCCAAGGTATAAGCTATCTCCATTCAAAATTACATTACAATTCGTTCAGCCGTTTTAGAGTGAAGTGAGATTATGATGATGATGATGATGAAAAGTATCTAAGTGTTATTCCAAGGTATAAGCTATCTCCATTCAAAATTAAATTACAATTCGTTCAGCCGTTTTAGAGTGAAGTGAGATTATGATGATGATGATGATGAAAAGTATCTAAGTGTTATTCCAAGGTATAAGCTATCTCCATTCAAAATTACATTACAATTCGTTCAGCCGTTTTAGAGTGAAGTGAGATTATGATGATGATGATGATGAAAAGTATCTAAGTGTTATTCCAAGGTATAAGCTATCTCCATTCAAAATTACATTACAATTCGTTCAGCCGTTTTAGAGTGTAGTGAGATTATGATGATGATGATGATGAAAAGTATCTAAGTATTATTCCAAGGTATAAGCTATCTCCATTCAAAATTACATTACAATTCGTTCAGCCGTTTTAGAGTGAAGTGAGATTATGATGATGATGATGATGAAAAGTATCTAAGTGTTATTCCAAGGTATAAGCTATCTCCATTCCAAATTACATTACAATTCGTTCAGCCGTTTTAGAGTGAAGTGAGATTATGATGATGATGATGATGAAAAGTATCTAAGTGTTATTCCAAGGTATAAGCTATCTCCATTCAAAATTACATTACAATTCGTTCAGCCGTTTTAGAGTGAAGTGAGATTATGATGATGATGATGATGAAAAGTATGTAAGTGTTATTCCAAGGTATAAGCTATCTCCATTCCAAATTACATTACAATTCGTTCAGCCGTTTTAGAGTGAAGTGAGATTATGATGATGATGAAAAGTATCTAAGTGTTATTCCAAGGTATAAGCTATCTCCATTCCAAATTTCATCAAAATACGTACATACGTTTGAGAGTTTAGTATGATGATGATGATGATGAAAAGTATCTAAGTATTATTCCAAGGTATAAGCTATCTCCATTCAAAATTACATTACAATTCGTTCAGCCGTTTTAGAGTGAAGTGAGATTATGATGATGATGATGATGAAAAGTATCTAAGTGTTATTCCAAGGTATAAGCTATCTCCATTCCAAATTACATTACAATTCGTTCAGCCGTTTTAGAGTGAAGTGAGATTATGATGATGATGATGATGAAAAGTATCTAAGTGTTATTCCAAGGTATAAGCTATCTCCATTCCAAATTACATTACAATTCGTTCAGCCGTTTTAGAGTGAAGTGAGATTATGATGATGATGATGATGAAAAGTATCTAAGTGTTATTCCAAGGTATAAGCTATCTCCATTCAAAATTACATTACAATTCGTTCAGCCGTTTTAGAGTGAAGTGAGATTATGATGATGATGATGATGAAAAGTATCTAAGTGTTATTCCAAGGTATAAGCTATCTCCATTCAAAATTACATTACAATTCGTTCAGCCGTTTTAGAGTGAAGTGAGATTATGATGATGATGATGATGAAAAGTATCTAAGTGTTATTCCAAGGTATAAGCTATCTCCATTCCAAATTACATTACAATTCGTTCAGCCGTTTTAGAGTGAAGTGAGATTATGATGATGATGATGATGAAAAGTATCTAAGTGTTATTCCAAGGTATAAGCTATCTCCATTCAAAATTACATTACAATTCGTTCAGCCGTTTTAGAGTGAAGTGAGATTATGATGATGATGATGATGAAAAGTATCTAAGTGTTATTCCAAGGTATAAGCTATCTCCATTCCAAATTACATTACAATTCGTTCAGCCGTTTTAGAGTGAAGTGAGATTATGATGATGATGATGATGAAAAGTATCTAAGTGTTATTCCAAGGTATAAGCTATCTCCATTCCAAATTTCATCAAAATACGTACATACGTTTGAGAGTTTAGTATGATGATGATGATGATGAAAAGTATCTAAGTGTTATTCCAAGGTATAAGCTATCTCCATTCCAAAATTCATCAAAATACGTACATACGTTTGAGAGTTTAGTATGATGATGATGATGATGAAAAGTATCTAAGTATTATTCCAAGGTATAAGCTATCTCCATTCAAAATTACATTACAATTCGTTCAGCCGTTTTAGAGTGAAGTGAGATTATGATGATGATGATGATGAAAAGTATCTAAGTGTTATTCCAAGGTATAAGCTATCTCCATTCCAAATTACATTACAATTCGTTCAGCCGTTTTAGAGTGAAGTGAGATTATGATGATGATGATGATGAAAAGTATCTAAGTGTTATTCCAAGGTATAAGCTATCTCCATTCCAAATTACATTACAATTCGTTCAGCCATTTTAGAGTGAAGTGAGATTATGATGATGATGATGATGAAAAGTATCTAAGTGTTATTCCAAGGTATAAGCTATCTCCATTCCAAATTACATTACAATTCGTTCAGCCGTTTTAGAGTGAAGTGAGATTATGATGATGATGAAAAGTATCTAAGTGTTATTCCAAGGTATAAGCTATCTCCATTCCAAATTTCATCAAAATACGTACATACGTTTGAGAGTTTAGTATGATGATGATGATGATGAAAAGTATCTAAGTATTATTCCAAGGTATAAGCTATCTCCATTCAAAATAACATTACAATTCGTTCAGCCGTTTTAGAGTGAAGTGAGATTATGATGATGATGATGATGAAAAGTATCTAAGTGTTATTCCAAGGTATAAGCTATCTCCATTCCAAATTACATTACAATTCGTTCAGCCGTTTTAGAGTGAAGTGAGATTATGATGATGATGATGATGAAAAGTATCTAAGTGTTATTCCAAGGTATAAGCTATCTCCATTCCAAATTACATTACAATTCGTTCAGCCGTTTTAGAGTGAAGTGAGATTATGATGATGATGATGATGAAAAGTATCTAAGTGTTATTCCAAGGTATAAGCTATCTCCATTCAAAATTACATTACAATTCGTTCAGCCGTTTTAGAGTGAAGTGAGATTATGATGATGATGATGATGAAAAGTATCTAAGTGTTATTCCAAGGTATAAGCTATCTCCATTCCAAATTACATTACAATTCGTTCAGCCGTTTTAGAGTGAAGTGAGATTATGATGATGATGATGATGAAAAGTATCTAAGTGTTATTCCAAGGTATAAGCTATCTCCATTCAAATTACATTACAATTCGTTCAGCCGTTTTAGAGTGAAGTGAGATTATGATGATGATGATGATGAAAAGTATCTAAGTGTTATTCCAAGGTATAAGCTATCTCCATTCCAAATTACATTACAATTCGTTCAGCTGTTTTAGAGTGAAGTGAGATTATGATGATGATGATGATGAAAAGTATCTAAGTGTTATTCCAAGGTATAAGCTATCTCCATTCAAAATTACATTACAATTCGTTCAGCCGTTTTAGAGTGAAGTGAGATTATGATGATGATGATGATGAAAAGTATCTAAGTGTTATTCCAAGGTATAAGCTATCTCCATTCAAATTACATTACAATTCGTTCAGCCGTTTTAGAGTGAAGTGAGATTATGATGATGATGATGATGAAAAGTATCTAAGTGTTATTCCAAGGTATAAGCTATCTCCATTCAAAATTACATTACAATTCGTTCAGCCGTTTTAGAGTGAAGTGAGATTATGATGATGATGATGATGAAAAGTATCTAAGTGTTATTCCAAGGTATAAGCTATCTCCATTCAAAATTACATTACAATTCGTTCAGCCGTTTTAGAGTGTAGTGAGATTATGATGATGATGATGATGAAAAGTATCTAAGTATTATTCCAAGGTATAAGCTATCTCCATTCAAAATTACATTACAATTCGTTCAGCCGTTTTAGAGTGAAGTGAGATTATGATGATGATGATGATGAAAAGTATCTAAGTGTTATTCCAAGGTATAAGCTATCTCCATTCCAAATTACATTACAATTCGTTCAGCCGTTTTAGAGTGAAGTGAGATTATGATGATGATGATGATGAAAAGTATCTAAGTGTTATTCCAAGGTATAAGCTATCTCCATTCAAATTACATTACAATTCGTTCAGCCGTTTTAGAGTGAAGTGAGATTATGATGATGATGATGATGAAAAGTATCTAAGTGTTATTCCAAGGTATAAGCTATCTCCATTCCAAATTACATTACAATTCGTTCAGCCGTTTTAGAGTGAAGTGAGATTATGATGATGATGAAAAGTATCTAAGTGTTATTCCAAGGTATAAGCTATCTCCATTCCAAATTTCATCAAAATACGTACATACGTTTGAGAGTTTAGTATGATGATGATGATGATGAAAAGTATCTAAGTATTATTCCAAGGTATAAGCTATCTCCATTCAAAATTACATTACAATTCGTTCAGCCGTTTTAGAGTGAAGTGAGATTATGATGATGATGATGATGAAAAGTATCTAAGTGTTATTCCAAGGTATAAGCTATCTCCATTCCAAATTACATTACAATTCGTTCAGCCGTTTTAGAGTGAAGTGAGTTTATGATGATGATGATGATGAAAAGTATCTAAGTGTTATTCCAAGGTATAAGCTATCTCCATTCCAAATTACATTACAATTCGTTCAGCCGTTTTAGAGTGAAGTGAGATTATGATGATGATGATGATGAAAAGTATCTAAGTGTTATTCCAAGGTATAAGCTATCTCCATTCAAAATTACATTACAATTCGTTCAGCCGTTTTAGAGTGAAGTGAGATTATGATGATGATGATGATGAAAAGTATCTAAGTGTTATTCCAAGGTATAAGCTATCTCCATTCCAAATTACATTACAATTCGTTCAGCCGTTTTAGAGTGAAGTGAGATTATGATGATGATATTGATGAAAAGTATCTAAGTGTTATTCCAAGGTATAAGCTATCTCCATTCCAAATTACATTACAATTCGTTCAGCCGTTTTAGAGTGAAGTGAGATTATGATGATGATGATGATGAAAAGTATCTAAGTGTTATTCCAAGGTATAAGCTATCTCCATTCCAAATTACATTACAATTCGTTCAGCCGTTTTAGAGTGAAGTGAGATTATGATGATGATGATGATGAAAAGTATCTAAGTGTTATTCCAAGGTATAAGCTATCTCCATTCCAAATTACATTACAATTCGTTCAGCCGTTTTAGAGTGAAGTGAGATTATGATGATGATGATGATGAAAAGTATCTAAGTGTTATTCCAAGGTATAAGCTATCTCCATTCAAAATTACATTACAATTCGTTCAGCCGTTTTAGAGTGAAGTGAGATTATGATGATGATGATGATGAAAAGTATCTAAGTGTTATTCCAAGGTATAAGCTATCTCCATTCCAAATTACATTACAATTCGTTCAGCCGTTTTAGAGTGAAGTGAGATTATGATGATGATGATGATGAAAAGTATCTAAGTGTTATTCCAAGGTATAAGCTATCTCCATTCCAAATTTCATCAAAATACGTACATACGTTTGAGAGTTTAGTATGATGATGATGATGATGAAAAGTATCTAAGTGTTATTCCAAGGTATAAGCTATCTCCATTCCAAAATTCATCAAAATACGTACATACGTTTGAGAGTTTAGTATGATGATGATGATGATGAAAAGTATCTAAGTATTATTCCAAGGTATAAGCTATCTCCATTCAAAATTACATTACAATTCGTTCAGCCGTTTTAGAGTGAAGTGAGATTATGATGATGATGATGATGAAAAGTATCTAAGTGTTATTCCAAGGTATAAGCTATCTCCATTCCAAATTACATTACAATTCGTTCAGCCGTTTTAGAGTGAAGTGAGATTATGATGATGATGATGATGAAAAGTATCTAAGTGTTATTCCAAGGTATAAGCTATCTCCATTCCAAATTACATTACAATTCGTTCAGCCATTTTAGAGTGAAGTGAGATTATGATGATGATGATGATGAAAAGTATCTAAGTGTTATTCCAAGGTATAAGCTATCTCCATTCCAAATTACATTACAATTCGTTCAGCCGTTTTAGAGTGAAGTGAGATTATGATGATGATGAAAAGTATCTAAGTGTTATTCCAAGGTATAAGCTATCTCCATTCCAAATTTCATCAAAATACGTACATACGTTTGAGAGTTTAGTATGATGATGATGATGATGAAAAGTATCTAAGTATTATTCCAAGGTATAAGCTATCTCCATTCAAAATAACATTACAATTCGTTCAGCCGTTTTAGAGTGAAGTGAGATTATGATGATGATGATGATGAAAAGTATCTAAGTGTTATTCCAAGGTATAAGCTATCTCCATTCCAAATTACATTACAATTCGTTCAGCCGTTTTAGAGTGAAGTGAGATTATGATGATGATGATGATGAAAAGTATCTAAGTGTTATTCCAAGGTATAAGCTATCTCCATTCCAAATTACATTACAATTCGTTCAGCCGTTTTAGAGTGAAGTGAGATTATGATGATGATGATGATGAAAAGTATCTAAGTGTTATTCCAAGGTATAAGC
The DNA here is from genome assembly GCA_946251855.1 of Alsophila aescularia. Lineage (NCBI taxonomy): Eukaryota > Metazoa > Arthropoda > Insecta > Lepidoptera > Geometridae > Alsophila > Alsophila aescularia. The sequence continues at coordinate 58,519,488 of OX276378.1, read as the reverse complement.
TATCTCCATTCAAAATTACATTACAATTCGTTCAGCCGTTTTAGAGTGAAGTGAGATTATGATGATGATGATGATGAAAAGTATCTAAGTGTTATTCCAAGGTATAAGCTATCTCCATTCCAAATTACATTACAATTCGTTCAGCCGTTTTAGAGTGAAGTGAGATTATGATGATGATGATGATGAAAAGTATCTAAGTGTTATTCCAAGGTATAAGCTATCTCCATTCCAAATTACATTACAATTCGTTCAGCCGTTTTAGAGTGAAGTGAGATTATGATGATGATGATGATGAAAAGTATCTAAGTGTTATTCCAAGGTATAAGCTATCTCCATTCCAAATTACATTACAATTCGTTCAGCTGTTTTAGAGTGAAGTGAGATTATGATGATGATGATGATGAAAAGTATCTAAGTGTTATTCCAAGGTATAAGCTATCTCCATTCAAAATTACATTACAATTCGTTCAGCCGTTTTAGAGTGAAGTGAGATTATGATGATGATGATGATGAAAAGTATCTAAGTGTTATTCCAAGGTATAAGCTATCTCCATTCAAAATTAAATTACAATTCGTTCAGCCGTTTTAGAGTGAAGTGAGATTATGATGATGATGATGATGAAAAGTATCTAAGTGTTATTCCAAGGTATAAGCTATCTCCATTCAAAATTACATTACAATTCGTTCAGCCGTTTTAGAGTGAAGTGAGATTATGATGATGATGATGATGAAAAGTATCTAAGTGTTATTCCAAGGTATAAGCTATCTCCATTCAAAATTACATTACAATTCGTTCAGCCGTTTTAGAGTGTAGTGAGATTATGATGATGATGATGATGAAAAGTATCTAAGTATTATTCCAAGGTATAAGCTATCTCCATTCAAAATTACATTACAATTCGTTCAGCCGTTTTAGAGTGAAGTGAGATTATGATGATGATGATGATGAAAAGTATCTAAGTGTTATTCCAAGGTATAAGCTATCTCCATTCCAAATTACATTACAATTCGTTCAGCCGTTTTAGAGTGAAGTGAGATTATGATGATGATGATGATGAAAAGTATCTAAGTGTTATTCCAAGGTATAAGCTATCTCCATTCAAAATTACATTACAATTCGTTCAGCCGTTTTAGAGTGAAGTGAGATTATGATGATGATGATGATGAAAAGTATCTAAGTGTTATTCCAAGGTATAAGCTATCTCCATTCAAAATTACATTACAATTCGTTCAGCCGTTTTAGAGTGAAGTGAGATTATGATGATGATGAAAAGTATCTAAGTGTTATTCCAAGGTATAAGCTATCTCCATTCCAAATTTCATCAAAATACGTACATACGTTTGAGAGTTTAGTATGATGATGATGATGATGAAAAGTATCTAAGTATTATTCCAAGGTATAAGCTATCTCCATTCAAAATTACATTACAATTCGTTCAGCCGTTTTAGAGTGAAGTGAGATTATGATGATGATGATGATGAAAAGTATCTAAGTGTTATTCCAAGGTATAAGCTATCTCCATTCCAAATTACATTACAATTCGTTCAGCCGTTTTAGAGTGAAGTGAGATTATGATGATGATGATGATGAAAAGTATCTAAGTGTTATTCCAAGGTATAAGCTATCTCCATTCCAAATTACATTACAATTCGTTCAGCCGTTTTAGAGTGAAGTGAGATTATGATGATGATGATGATGAAAAGTATCTAAGTGTTATTCCAAGGTATAAGCTATCTCCATTCAAAATTACATTACAATTCGTTCAGCCGTTTTAGAGTGAAGTGAGATTATGATGATGATGATGATGAAAAGTATCTAAGTGTTATTCCAAGGTATAAGCTATCTCCATTCCAAATTACATTACAATTCGTTCAGCCGTTTTAGAGTGAAGTGAGATTATGATGATGATGATGATGAAAAGTATCTAAGTGTTATTCCAAGGTATAAGCTATCTCCATTCCAAATTACATTACAATTCGTTCAGCCGTTTTAGAGTGAAGTGAGATTATGATGATGATGATGATGAAAAGTATCTAAGTGTTATTCCAAGGTATAAGCTATCTCCATTCCAAATTACATTACAATTCGTTCAGCCGTTTTAGAGTGAAGTGAGATTATGATGATGATGATGATGAAAAGTATCTAAGTGTTATTCCAAGGTATAAGCTATCTCCATTCAAAATTACATTACAATTCGTTCAGCCGTTTTAGAGTGAAGTGAGATTATGATGATGATGATGATGAAAAGTATCTAAGTGTTATTCCAAGGTATAAGCTATCTCCATTTAAAATTACATTACAATTCGTTCAGCCGTTTTAGAGTGAAGTGAGATTATGATGATGATGATGATGAAAAGTATCTAAGTGTTATTCCAAGGTATAAGCTATCTCCATTCAAAATTACATTACAATTCATTCAGCCGTTTTAGAGTGAAGTGAGATTATGATGATGATGATGATGAAAAGTATCCTATATGTTATTCCAAGGTATAAGCTATCTCCATTCCAAATTACATTACAATTCGTTCAGCCGTTTTAGAGTGAAGTGAGATTATGATGATGATGATGATGAAAAGTATCTAAGTGTTATTCCAAGGTATAAGCTATCTCCATTCCAAATTACATTACAATTCGTTCAGCCGTTTTAGAGTGAAGTAAGATTATGATGATGATGATGATGAAAAGTATCTAAGTGTTATTCCAAGGTATAAGCTATCTCCATTCCAAATTACATTACAATTCGTTCAGCCGTTTTAGAGTGAAGTGAGATTATGATGATGATGATGATGAAAAGTATCTAAGTGTTATTCCAAGGTATAAGCTATCTCCATTCCAAATTACATTACAATTCGTTCAGCCGTTTTAGAGTGAAGTGAGATTATGATGATGATGATGATGAAAAGTATCTAAGTGTTATTCCAAGGTATAAGCTATCTCCATTCCAAATTACATTACAATTCGTTCAGCCGTTTTAGAGTGAAGTGAGATTATGATGATGATGATGATGAAAAGTATCTAAGTGTTATTCCAAGGTATAAGCTATCTCCATTCCAAATTACATTACAATTCGTTCAGCCGTTTTAGAGTGAAGTGAGATTATGATGATGATGATGATGAAAAGTATCTAAGTGTTATTCCAAGGTATAAGCTATCTCCATTCCAAATTACATTACAATTCGTTCAGCCGTTTTAGAGTGAAGTGAGATTATGATGATGATGATGAAAAGTATCTAAGTGTTATTCCAAGGTATAAGCTATCTCCATTCCAAATTACATTACAATTCGTTCAGCCGTTTTAGAGTGAAGTGAGATTATGATGATGATGAAAAGTATCTAAGTGTTATTCCAAGGTATAAGCTATCTCCATTCCAAATTACATTACAATTCGTTCAGCCGTTTTAGAGTGAAGTGAGATTATGATGATGATGATGATGAAAAGTATCTAAGTGTTATTCCAAGGTATAAGCTATCTCCATTCCAAATTACATTACAATTCGTTCAGCCGTTTTAGAGTGAAGTGAGATTATGATGATGATGATGATGAAAAGTATCTAAGTGTTATTCCAAGGTATAAGCTATCTCCATTCCAAATTACATTACAATTCGTTCAGCCGTTTTAGAGTGAAGTGAGATTATGATGATGATGATGATGAAAAGTATCTAAGTGTTATTCCAAGGTATAAGCTATCTCCATTCCAAATTACATTACAATTCGTTCAGCCGTTTTAGAGTGAAGTGAGATTATGATGATGATGATGATGAAAAGTATCTAAGTGTTATTCCAAGGTATAAGCTATCTCCATTCCAAATTACATTACAATTCGTTCAGCCGTTTTAGAGTGAAGTGAGATTATGATGATGATGATGATGAAAAGTATCTAAGTGTTATTCCAAGGTATAAGCTATCTCCATTCCAAATTACATTACAATTCGTTCAGCCGTTTTAGAGTGAAGTGAGATTATGATGATGATGATGATGAAAAGTATCTAAGTGTTATTCCAAGGTATAAGCTATCTCCATTCCAAATTTCATCAAAATACGTACATACGTTTGAGAGTTTAGTATGATGATGATGATGATGAAAAGTATCTAAGTGTTATTCCAAGGTATAAGCTATCTCCATTCCAAATTTCATCAAAATACGTACATACGTTTGAGAGTTTAGTATGATGATGATGATGATGAAAAGTATCTAAGTATTATTCCAAGGTATAAGCTATCTCCATTCAAAATTACATTACAATTCGTTCAGCCGTTTTAGAGTGAAGTGAGATTATGATGATGATGATGATGAAAAGTATCTAAGTGTTATTCCAAGGTATAAGCTATCTCCATTCCAAATTACATTACAATTCGTTCAGCCGTTTTAGAGTGAAGTGAGATTATGATGATGATGATGATGAAAAGTATCTAAGTGTTATTCCAAGGTATAAGCTATCTCCATTCCAAATTACATTACAATTCGTTCAGCCGTTTTAGAGTGAAGTGAGATTATGATGATGATGATGATGAAAAGTATCTAAGTGTTATTCCAAGGTATAAGCTATCTCCATTCCAAATTACATTACAATTCGTTCAGCCGTTTTAGAGTGAAGTGAGATTATGATGATGATGATGATGAAAAGTATCTAAGTGTTATTCCAAGGTATAAGCTATCTCCATTCCAAATTACATTACAATTCGTTCAGCCGTTTTAGAGTGAAGTGAGATTATGATGATGATGATGATGAAAAGTATCTAAGTGTTATTCCAAGGTATAAGCTATCTCCATTCCAAATTACATTACAATTCGTTCAGCCGTTTTAGAGTGAAGTGAGATTATGATGATGATGATGATGAAAAGTATCTAAGTGTTATTCCAAGGTATAAGCTATCTCCATTCCAAATTACATTACAATTCGTTCAGCCGTTTTAGAGTGAAGTGAGATTATGATGATGATGATGATGAAAAGTATCTAAGTGTTATTCCAAGGTATAAGCTATCTCCATTCCAAATTACATTACAATTCGTTCAGCCGTTTTAGAGTGAAGTGAGATTATGATGATGATGATGATGAAAAGTATCTAAGTGTTATTCCAAGGTATAAGCTATCTCCATTCCAAATTACATTACAATTCGTTCAGCCGTTTTAGAGTGAAGTGAGATTATGATGATGATGATGATGAAAAGTATCTAAGTGTTATTCCAAGGTATAAGCTATCTCCATTCCAAATTACATTACAATTCGTTCAGCCGTTTTAGAGTGAAGTGAGATTATGATGATGATGATGATGAAAAGTATCTAAGTGTTATTCCAAGGTATAAGCTATCTCCATTCCAAATTACATTACAATTCGTTCAGCCGTTTTAGAGTGAAGTGAGATTATGATGATGATGATGATGAAAAGTATCTAAGTGTTATTCCAAGGTATAAGCTATCTCCATTCCAAATTACATTACAATTCGTTCAGCCGTTTTAGAGTGAAGTGAGATTATGATGATGATGATGATGAAAAGTATCTAAGTGTTATTCCAAGGTATAAGCTATCTCCATTCCAAATTACATTACAATTCGTTCAGCCGTTTTAGAGTGAAGTGAGATTATGATGATGATGATGATTGAA